>OX638358.1:53414164-54129230 GCA_951812935.1 Hermaeophaga mercurialis
TTTGTTTTTTTATTCATATCGTTAAAAAAAATCTCCTAAATCACAATTATACTAATTTGTTGCAACTACGTGAGTTTTGAACTTCTTAAACATCAAATATCGCATAAAATATTTAAAAATTAGAAATTCTAGGTAATTTAGTTAATTTAGATAATATGTAGTACCGGGAAAAATTGTGTTCTGAGTGCCTATTCTCGACACAAGGAGTAGAACGTAAATTTTTATCTATATCTACACCTGTCAAAAGTATATTTCCTTCTTTGTTTTGCCTAAATGATCTACTCCTAAATCAATTTTAAAATATGAATGTCAAGACTGCCTAAACTTTTTGTAAAAACTATTTTTTCGTAACTTCAATAATAGCGGACTAATCGAGCTTTGCCACACTAATGCCTCACTCTGTATATTGCAAATAACTTATATGTAGAGCCCTTGAAAATAAATAAATTTACATATTACAGTGAAATGATTCAATATTTCAAAAATTAAAATATTCTCTTTTAATTTTAACCACATTTGTGGAGATAATATCCAAAAACCTACAAATCCAAATTATTGATTTTTGAGATATTGGAAAAAGGCTTCATTTTTCTCTTTTTGGCTTATCTGTAACAATCGCAAAGTTAAGTGGTATTTTATAACTGACAAAATACCAAAAAATAGAATTTGATATCAAAGTTTGCAGAAGAAATCCCCATCAATTCAGAAAGGCCTTGAAAAAGTAATAAAAAGTAGTTAATTCTTTATTACGTAAAGTTCCCAATTGGACGACGTTTCAGCAAATTCACATTTGCCGTCTGCAGGTATTCGGTAACCTTCTGCTTCTTGATATTTGGGATAAATTCTTGTAAATTAACTGAAACACTATATTGGATATCCAGCAGATAAACTACAATACTTTTTCGAATCTAATAGACTTATTGTTGTTTGTAGAAATAGATTATGAAAAACGTTACGTAAAGAAGGTACAGGAGAAATATTCTCAGAGATATATCTTCTCAAAATGAGAATTCTGAGCTTTCTGAAAATAAAATTACTGAATCGTGTTCTCGAAATCTGAAAGTATTTATTATATTTTGAAAGTGAAAAGATTTTTCAAGTTATCTAACGAGTGTAAAGTGAATGTCCAGATACAGTGCCAGAATATAACAGACATATGGGAACAGTAGACTTAGATTCACTGCTGGGACTGTAGCCCATAAAAATGAAAACGTAAAAATATTACCATCGTATTTTCTCTCATATGTCATACATACTTACTGACAATGACAAAAGAATAAAAACTCCTTTTGTCCAAAAAGATCAAGTTGTTCTTCTGCTTATCTTCATAACAAACTTAGCAGAACAGTTATGCAATGGCGGAGTTGTTAATTTCACTCAAAAAGGAAGACCCAGCAGTAAAAGTCCAGAGCTGCCAAAAAAATGCCTAGAAACTCGACCCACCTAATTTTACCAAACTGATCCATCCTCTCTGTTTATATTATTTGAATGTCTATCGCTTCTCGAATCTTTCGATGGTAGAAATGTGGAACTTTTAGTACTACTGCATTAACAAATAAAATCTGATGACCAGTCTGATGCTGGGTGTTCGGTAATTACGGAAATTATTAACTGGTCAGGCTTTATGTATCTACCGTGTTCACTGATACGAAATTGTATTGTTTCTCCAATGCAGACTTGCTCACATGAGCATCTGAATTATGTATATGCCTAAAGAAGACACAGGAAGTCATAATATTTCTAAGCGAGAGACAGATGTTGTCTTATTTTTCTTGGTGGTCACTATTCATATTGTCCTTATTTTGTTTAATTAATTACTTAAAGTGTACGTTATTTCGTTTTTCTGAAGATGGTGGCTACATCCGTGATACCCCACCACTTTCTACTATTTCTGAGTCAGGAATGTTGTTTCCGACCTGGCCATTTCTTGCCGTCAATTTTGCCCGTTAATATTTCTTTAGGGGCTTTATATTTAGACCCTCTTAATACATATCCCAAGTAAGCTATCTTTCTTTCTTCGATAGTTCAATCAATTGTCTTTTTCTCCGCTATTCCTAGACCTTCTTCGTTCCTGATATAGTCCACCTAAGGTATTCTTGAAAGTTTTCTATATTCATTACCTGCATTACTTTTAATATACTCTAACTAATCTGATAAATGATAAAAATATTCAGAGGTCGTAGTCATTTTAATTTAAAAATTTTGTAAATTTGATTTTTGTGGAGTCGATCGTTTAAATACCCATATTTTCGCTGCAAAATAGAAGAAATAATCTGCGAGTTATGCAACATTTTAAACACATTTTCTTGTGCCATCTATGAGAAAAGAATTTCATTATTATATTCGCAGTAAAAGTCTTCTCGAATTAAGATGTACTATTTTCAGAATTTGATGAATAGCTGGCAACTTCGTTCTTCGTTCTTAAATTTTTCATAATAAACGTCTTGAAACAAAAAAATAGGTATTATCAATGTATGTTATATGTTTTGTTAATTTTGTACTCTTTCTAAGTACCAACATGCCACCGATTATCGATATTATGTATCTCTTGAATAAGACCTAGTTTGTCAAATTAGCAAAAACCAGATTAATATAAGCGTTGCTGAAATAGGATGAACTTCTTTTCTTTTTTAATTTTGAAAAATTTTAAACTATAGATAAATGTGTCCTATCTACAAAATGTCTTAGAAATATTGGAAGCTACTTAAGAAGCAAATACGATTTGGCACAAAAAAAACATGTTCAGTAAGTTTTTTAATATAGAACACCTTTTTAGGTAGTTAGTCGTCAACTTCGAAAACGGTTTTTTGTTAATAAATTCTCTAACACCTTATTTATTTTATTCAAACTTTAGGATTATCAGATTCTTGTAGATACATATGCCAAAAATGGATCTATCCTTGTGGTAAAAGACTCCAAATGATTGTAAAATTATATTTTATATATAATTAATAAGTTTTTTCCATAATTTTATGCTTGCAACTATCCCGCTGCTTGTTTCGGGTTGTGAAATAGATTCCAAAAAAGAAATAGCGTACCCATACAAAATTTGTTGGTTTACGCAACTTTCCAATGAAACCAGAATTTTCAAAATCTTAAAATCATGACTGAATTAAATAAGTCCAGCTTGGTATCATATATTTTTCTAAAATTGAAACCCCTATATTATAATATAATAATATTAATGATTGTTTCTACCATTACTTTGTAAACTATATTTATTATAAATGTAAAAGAGAAAAAAATACTTATATTAAAATTCCACCATTTCCCAAAAAAATTTCAAAAATCTTATAATGAATATTTTCCTTTTGGTCAAATGGAAAATTGAGGAAATTTAAAATAACCGTATTTTATCTTTTACGTTTATGTTACATGATGTTTGCATCACCCGGTATACACTCTTGATGATATAAATACTCCCCACCATCCAAAGTTTTGCATTCATTGAAGATTCACATCTTCAGTGTTCTGACGTAATCTTCAAAGTTCACAACGCATGCGCCATTTTCTGGTTGAACCTCGCAGAGAAGTTGCTGTAGTTCTCAACGATCTACAATCCACGAGAATCGTTCAAAAATTCCGTACATCCTGGCAAATTTCGACAACAAACGAGTCGCCAAGTCCAATAAGAAGTTACCTGGGTAAGTGAAACTCAAACCTATTCCAACTCAATTTTATGTTTGTGCCAGATTTAATTTCAAGAAAATTTATTTACCACACTCCTGCTATGCGATTAGAATTATAGCATCAAGCGCGGCGTTGCCAAGCGTATGGATGCTACGTATATTACTTTTGGCGTGACTGTACTTTCTGATGATACTGACAATCAGTAAACATGTTTTATCGAGGTCATTGTTGAGAAATGGGAAAAATATTTTGCTGCGTGGTTAAAATGTTTGTTATCGCAATCATGTGGTATATGGTGGGGGTTAGAATTTAACCTAATTAACCTTAAATTAATAAATGTTGCTAACCAGATGGTTCCAAAAATAATTTTAGAAGGACAATTTTTAGTTAGGTTTTTGGTTCAGAATAAAAAAATTGGAGGAACGAAAGTAACATTTTGGAGAAACTATAAAAGGGGGCTAATAAGCAAATGAATTCAGCTGGGAGTTCAGGCAATTAGCTCTTGGCGAGAATTGTATGAGTTATTTCCGCCTAGAAATTGGTCCAGTGGCGCGTATCTTAGGTTAAATAGATTTTCTCATTTGAAATGAAACACGTTGGAGAAAAAGTTCAAATTCAATAATTTTTCTAAAGGTTGATTATACGGAAGAAATTTGATATCAATATTGAAGATTTTAGAGTTTTTCTCTATTTGTTAGGCCTAAAAATGATATAATTGGTCTAAAGCAATATACATAAATTATGCATAACAATTTACATACACTTTAAATCACTATTCAAAAATATTTATAACAAACAACAAACATGACATCCATCACAATTTTAACCACAAAGAATGAAATTTCCATAAAACCTAGAGATAACAGTGAACTCTTAGTAAACATGTAAAACGTTGTAGCAAAAATTTGTAAAAATTACAGGATATCCTATTCTAAATCAACCTGTTAACATATTTTCTTATTACATATATTTGTATTTCTGAATGAATAAATTACATCTGTAAAGATTTATAAATAACCTAAAATGAATTTTATTTAATAATAATAATAATAATAGTAAATCTATAAATGATATATTTATACATTCTAGGAGTTACAGATTACAGGAGAATTCCTAAAATTGACAGGTTGGTCTTAACAAAAAATGTGTAGGCTGATTTAAAAAAAAGTAAAAATATGTAGAAGCTACACGTGACTTTAAAAAATCCTTGCTTGTCTTCGATATCAATTTGAGCAATCTCCGTCTACGTCACGCATCCGTGATGGTCAATTTGTGCTTCATGTTCAACAACATGGCTGCGCTAACGTAAAAGTTCACGAAATATACCGGTGTTCAAAGATATTTACATTGAAATTAGTACAAAGATAACCTACAAAATAAATTAGAAAATGTTGTAATTGATTGGTTATAGTTTAATAGCATTGTTGCAAAAGAGCTTATTTAGTATTTTTCTTTACAAAATATCATAAACAATCTGAGATATCCTCCTTTTTTTTAAAAAAACGTTCTCTTTGTGAGTTAAACGTTGGATTAACATTTTTTTCTTGATATAATTTTTACATTTTCCTCGCAAAAATTAATAATATTCAAATTTTTGACAACAACGGGTATTGAGAAATAATATTTAATTATTTTACTTCGTGATTAATCCATTTTTGCTTCTTTTTTAATGTCCTTTAGTAAACTAATTTAAAAATATATATCTTTACCCCGCCAAATCTCTCAGATATAAGATCATTTACAATTGCATGCTTTGTTTGTACAAGTCCACCAATTTTGTTACTCTTTTCAGGCTAATCAAGGTCATTGAGATTAGGTCCGACAGATTTACATTGCAATGTAAGGAAGTGGGTTGTTTTATCTAATCAGTAGTACTATTCTTAAGTTCATTTATAAACTGACTAATCTACTAAAAACTACCCACCTATTTCATTTTCTTATGTTACAGCTTACTAAACTTGGTGATCATAATTATTTATAGGGTGTTTGACGCATAACGGGTTGTTCTTTAACTGAGAGGTAGTAGTGTAAACAATATGTACAATGCATACCCTTCACGTTGAGTGAAAGCTGCATCTCCATTGGTAAATCCACAATATTACTGTCCACATACTTCTATAGTATAATTGAAAGTTGGCACAATATTACGCCATAAGTTAAGATAAGCAATGTTCAGGCAATACAGGGTGACCAAACGAAAACGAAATAGAGCCATTATCAGGAACTGCGTCAACATTTTAGAAAAACACAGAGACCCGTCGATTTTTGATCAAAGGGGGACACTTTTTTCCGGTATTTTCGACTTCGCTGCTTACACCTCCAAGCGAGGGTAACAATCGCCCCAAAATACTTAAAAGGCATTAGGAGTCGAGTAAGGTATCATTTTAAAGCCCTTTCAATTCTCTTTATAACAGTCTTCAAATTTTAAAATTCGGCCTAAAACTTTTTTAATACATTACATTTTAAAGTTTAAATTATGTTTAGTTGTTTACTTACTTCTTAATTAAATTAAATGTTCAAATTGATGATCACCCGCGTCCATACAATAATAAAGATTTTGTTCGAAACGTCCTCGCACATTCCGAAGAATTTCCGGAGTGATTCGATGGCACTCCTCGACAATTCTTTGACGCAAATATTCTAAAGAGGCTGGCTGTGTTTTGTAGATTTTACATCTGAGGTATCGCCACAAAAAAAAAATCAAGGGGCGACTAATCTGGTGATCGTGGAGGCCATTCAATGCTACCTCTTCTCCAAATCCAGTGCCGTGGAAAATGTTGGTCTAAATACTGACGAACAATCAAAGCATAATGCGAAGGAGCACTGTCCTGTTGAAACATTAAATGATCCTCACTATACTGTTGGTCATTTTCAATAATATCGGCAAAGGTAGGATCAATAACATCTTCCAGTAATTGCAAATACATTTCGCCAGTCAAATTACCAGGTAAAAAATATGAACCCACCAGCCGGTCACCGAAAATGCCAACCCATACATTTAATTTTTGTGGTTGCTGTGTATGTACCGCCTGGAAAATTCTTGGGTATGAATCAGACCAGTAGCGGCAATTATGACGATTTACGGTACCGTTCATAAAAAAGCTGCATTCATCGGAGAAACAGATATTAAAAAGAAACTGTGGATCGTTCATTACTCGCTCACTCATTATTTCGCAAAATTGCAAACGGCGGTCATAATCATCCTCATTAAGTTCCTGCACTAAATGTATTTTATACGGATGGAATTTGTTCTTCTTCAAAATGGTTTGAATGCTAGGTCGATTGATCCCAGATACAGATGCTAATTGCCTTGTACTTAACGTAGGATCTAGATGAACATGTCCCAAAACTGCAACTTCACAAGCTGTATTAACTACAGGCGGTCTATTTTCTCGTTTTTTATTAGCTACATTTCCAGTCGCTTGAAATTTTTTCACTAACTCTAGAACATACTTCCTACTGATCTGTTTATCTTGATATTTTTCATTAAATAACTGAGCCGTTACATTTGCACACTTATTGTTCATAACATAAAGCGAAATGATATCTACACTTTCCGCAATGGAATAAAGCATGGTATTTAATTTTCAAAAAGACAATTAAACAAACCTTCGTTTCGATATACGAATCCACTAATTTCACGTTCTTTGTGTGTCCGGATTGTATACATTTGTCTTTTACAAATGTGATAAAAAAATTACAAAAATAATGCAAAGCAAGAAAATCAACATTTAAACCATTGGTGTACTCAATTACCCATGTATCATTTTTACTATTTTGACAAAAATGAAAAAAACTCTTAGTAACAGGCCAAATTTTAAAATGTAAAGACTGTTATAAAGAGAATATTTTGGGGTGATTGTTACCCTCGCTTGGAGGTGTAAGCAGCGAAGTCGAAAATACCGAAAAAAAGTGTTACCCTTTGATCAAAAATCGACAGGTATCTGCGTTTTTTTAAAACGTTGACGCAGTTCCCGATAATGGCTCTGTTTCGTTTTCGTTTGGCCACCCTGTATATGGTAATGTACTAACGATATTTTAGATCCCAAGTAAGATAAATCGTACATTAGCTTAATGAGTCGATTTCACAAATGTGCTAAAATATATAGTGTCTCATTAAAAAAATATAAATTTAATTTTACAACCTGTGTAATCGATATATTTAAAAAATTTAACTAAAATTGACATACATTAAGTTGTTATAAAACGAATTTCAAAATATTGGTCCACCCAAACACAAAAAACCGTTCCATTACTTCTGAAACATCCTGCATAGTCTCAATAAACGAACATATTTTTTTGAGCCTCAAAATGTACTCAAAAGCGATGACAATTATTCCTTTATCTTTATGAAATTTATTTTTAATCCACTGAAATTACCTCTTAGAACTCCGTTAAAATAGCATAATAACCAATGTCAACACCGGCTATGACTAAAAAATATTTAATGTAATATTTATCTGTCTAACTGTGTAAAAAAGGGTAGCATCATCATTTCGTACATCCACTTAGATACCCCAAATTGGTTTGTTACACAACAGACTACTTTAGATCTAAAAACATTTTGCGCGCCCCTCGTAACGCGGTGTATTTAAACAAGAACCCAATTAATTCCAACATAACACCGCAGTCCACAAATATCCATATACGTCAGCATTCCCTGAAGAAGTCCAATCCCTAAAGCCGAAACAGCGAACAACCTTAGATCCTTGGATTGCGTTCGGCGAAAAGAAAAAATCTTTCCAACCCATAACCAATATGCCCCCTCCAAAAATGACTAATCGAATAGATTGTATTTTCCATTATTACTGTCCTCAATCCAGCTGTCTGTCTCTCTCGTCTGGAAGGGGAAATAAAGGTCAGATAAAAATAGCTCGGTACCGCGCAACTCAACGCGACGGCAACGCCGCAATTGAACAAACCGAAGTGTGAAGGGGGAACAGAACAGTTTCTAACTACGCAATTTGCTTTGCCATAGCCATACCTTTCAATTGGGTTGGGTTGATTTCGTTATAAAGCGGCTCTGCTGCATTGTATTCCCCTCGATCCGCAATTTTGGTCAAGCATGCGCCCGGCTTCTGGGTTCTCTTGGTCTTCACTCTGTCCCGATCAATCCCCAAAAGAATTTATTAGGTCTTTGGATGATGCTTTCTATAATTAAGTTGTTTAAGAACCATATAATAGCTTTAATATCATTTAGGTGTTTTCTAAAGATCTAATACTTCATAACGAATGCTTTTTGTCATTCATAAGCGTTTTGGTAAATGATATAAAATTTGGTTTTAGGTCAAACAACAGAGGCGTTCTTTTTTATGATATCATTGTCAGTTCAAGTTATTGTTTATACAGTATTGTTAGAAACTTAACTGGGAATAAGTGAATAAACTTCTTCCAAAGTAGATATTTTGGTGGAACCTCGGTTCCCATCAAGGCATTTTACCTTCTTGAGGTCCGCTAGAGCACTATAGTCCATACCCTGATTCCCTTATGTTTAATTATCATTAGGAAGCAATAAATCGATTTCTTGGTATAAGATAAAAACCATTCATTATACATTTATAATCTCAAATATTGAATATATGGTGGACTGTTTAGTATATAAATCAAAGCTAGGAAGAGTGGCTGCTTTGAATGTTTGAATGTGCATTTTTATCAAAATGGACCAGATTATAATTATTTTCAGTAAAACGAATAAACCCCTAATAGTCTCGGAAAATTTTATAGATATTGTAGACTGGAAAAACTTGTTGAATTGTGTGATCAAAAAATGCTGTACAAAATTTATACAGTTGGTAATTTATGTGAACCAGTATATTTAAGAAATACTGGTGTACATGAGTGAAAATATTTTAAACCGTCAATAAAATAGCAACAACCCCAAGAAGAAGCTAAACACAATATTTTCTAAAAATTAATTCGTAAACAACAAGTGTCTCGAATGTCTAATCTTTTAAGATCTATAGCAGAAACCCAAGATTTTTTGGAGAATTTAGAAATTACCATAATTAGGAAAGAAGGGTTTTTATTACTCAATAATAAAGATGCTATAATTGTTATCTTTTCAACAAAGACCAATTTACAGTTTATGTACTAGCCGGAACTGTGTTATATGGAAAAAATGTTCAATTATTTTGTTAAATATGTTACAACTTTATACAATACATGCGTACAAGCTCTATATACCAGTCGTTATACACTTTTATTAATAACAAACTAGAATAATACAAAAATAATTCTATTTCATATTACAAATTTATAAAACGTACTTCTTATAAATGGAATAAATAATGTAATGTTTTAAATTCGCTGTAATACTCGTATAATTGTAAATTTGTGTATCGTTCCTGGACAATGAAAATCTTGTATGTCGGATATTTTTGGGAATTATTTCTGGTTTATTTCTTGGTAACACTAGACTCCTTCAGCTGTTATCTCATTGACAATTCCTGGTAAACACTTAATACTTGTAAGTCTCTAGTTACTCACTTCTGCAGAAACAACTCTCAAGTCGGTAGGCAAGAATCGAGGTAGGAAGTATCTGCAATTTTCGCCGTTTTTCTTTGGAAATACTTTTTTTATTTTATTGAGAACTTTGTTAATTCAGAGAAAACATGACATCTCTATATGTGGACCTGATAAAAAATGGCTACAACGTTATATATCTGTATTAAACATTTTTCAAACAAATGTTTAAACTTGAAGGCAGGCCTATACTTTTATTTTATTTTACCATGAATTGAGAGCTGGAGTCTTGTATGTTAAAGATATCAGAGCTGTCAAATATTCAAATAAAAATAATTATTATAAACTTTTGTTTGAACAAGACTGATGTGAAATTTCTAATAAGTGTTTACGCAGGAATTCTGTATTAATGAAGAAACAATCACTGAACTTTATAGTGGACAATTAAAAATGACAAAGTATACTGCTTTCGGAGGTCCGCGTCATTTTTGAGATAGCTCTCATAGATTCGTCGTCTAACATAAGGGACTTCTTCGGGAGGTGAGATCTGTACGGTAACTCAACTACTAAACGTAGCCAGAGGCAAAAATCCATTCTGTTTATTTTGATTTGGGAGTTTAAAAAAGGGGATTTCTCAGTTGAATAAAATCTCGTAAGTCTTTTCGTCTACTTATCTAACATCTGCATTTTCTTAACAATTAAATACAAGATGATCAGTATTAAATTTTTATTTGGGAGTTGGATGGACGAGAATGTTAGGATTTGTAATTTGTTTCAGTGTCTCCAAAATATAGAATTATGTATTTTCTGTAAAAAATAGTCTTCCTGGTTTGCGAGGTTGTTATTATCCATGAGCGATATAAAAAAAAATTGTTATAATGCTAGAATTAATAGCATTTTGTTATTCACCTTTACCCAAACAGAATTACGGTGGCCTGACGAGAATCGAGATGTGGATTATGGAATTAAAACCAGCATAAAATTATTGACGGGAGTGTAAGGAACTGTTAAGAGCTTATAGAAGTTGTTGACCGTGATGGGAATTGAAGTATCCCGGATATTTAATACTTTCATACTATTCGAAATAAAAAGTATTGCTAGTTTAATATTCATGAATATAACTATTTTATTATTCTTATTAATAAAGAATACAGTTTTTACTCTTGAAATGTTATTTTGTGTTTTAAGTGTTTCTGTTTCGAATACTGTTTCGATAACACGCCGCTGGTCAGTTTCAATTAAACGTATAGTCTAAAAATAGATGGTAGAGTTATTATATCGTTTTTGCTTTACGTCATTTTTAAAAATAAGCAGATGAAGAAGTATGGAGTATTAAAATTAGTTTCCTTTCCACTTCTCAAAATAATTCATTACCAAGCTTTCAAAGAAATATATAAAAAATACGGAGGTTTACAAGTTTTAAAAAAAAGTGGTTATAACAGGCCAAGTGCCTTATCGACCCGCATGTACCTCTGATTTTTTTTAATACTGCTTAGATAAAATAATAGAACGCCGCTGGCCAATTTCAGGCGAACGTATTATCTAAAAATAAGTGGTAGAGCTTTTTTTATCCTGTCTTTATTTTTATTTATATTATTTTCAATAATGATCAGGTATGGAGTATTAAAATAAGTTTTCCTCCCACTTCCCCAACAAATTATCACCCAAACTAAAAACACCTCCAAGGATTTAAAGAAATGATTTCCTAAGAATAATTTTGTAAGGGAGTGGTAATACCAAAGTGCCTTATCGATCCGCTCGTACCTCGGAGTTTTCCTCCAATCCAACCATACGCAAGTATTGGCAAAACTCACTAGCTCTGCTAATATACTGTGAGTGAACTGAAATTTGTAATTTTATAAGGAATTGCAAAAAAAATTATTCCCTGACGCGACGTTATTTAATGAAACCATCCAAATACAAAGGTATCTATTGTTTATGTAAGAGCGTTAATAGGAAAAAAAATAACGAAATACGAATAATCGTGGTGTACGATGTTACTAGGCAACTCGCAATTCTCGGACAAATTTATTTAGATCCAGAACAGAATTTAGAACATTATCAGAAGTGTCAGGAGTGCCAAAATCAACCTGCCATAAGATATTAAAAGTAAACCAAATAAATCCTTATAAAATTCAACTTCAGTTGGGTGATGATGATTTCGATAGAAGAGACGAATTTAGTGAAATAATGAAAAATATCTTCTTCTTTAAATGCCGTGTCCTCCAAGAACATTGGCGATCAGTCGCATGATCTTCGCTTTGTCTGCAGAGGACTTAAACCATGTCGGTGTGTTTACTCCATACCATTGGCCAAGATTTTTGAGCCGAAATGTTCTTCGGTGGCTAGGACCACGCTTTCCTTCTATTTTTCATTTCATATTTCGGATTTCTCATTACTTAGACAAAGTACTCCAGCTTTCTTCTTTTCATGGTATTAAGTACCTCTCTTTCTTTGTTAATACGCACTCTACGATATCCTCAACATTTTTCGGCAAGCTCACATTTCGAAAGCCCGAATCCACTTGCACATTGCACATGTAATAATACGCTGAAGACATAGCAATGTAATAAGCGTATCGTTAAGGAAGTTCTTATAGTTCTGTCGGTTAATACTTTTTTCTTAAATGTTCTTAAATGATGTTCTTGCTTGCTCTATTCTGCGAATTATTTGCTTCAGTTGTTTTTACTTAAATGAATAGACACAACTATCGATATTGGAGCCACGTAAATCCCCCACATTTTGCGAGAAGGCCACACACAATATCACAAAAAATTAATGTATAGGCATAATTCTTAATTACCAACTAATTAAGGTAAGATTATTCCAGTAAAATTTAAAAGGACTCCAGTACTTACTTTACTTACTTTTTGAAAGGGTTAATACATCTCTCTTAAGATACAATGTCTGGAAGAAAACTTGAATGAAAAAAAGGAGCAGCAATTTTTCCAAGACATTGGATAAGACGTAGGGGCTCTATTGAATGGCCATCTCGCTCCCTCGATTTAACTCCCCTGGATTTCTTTTTGTAGGAACATTTGAAGTCTGTTGTTTATAAGACACCACCACAATCAATAGCCGATTTACGTGAAATAATAATAGAGGAACGTCGAAATTTAACGCCACAAGTGTTTGAAGATGTTAGAAATGTTTTTGAAAAAAAGTCTTTATTTTTGTTTTTGTTTTTGTTTAAACATTTTAAGCATTTAAGTTAACTAAAATGTTGTGAATAAATCTTGTTTTATATTTCCATTGCTACTGTACAATTTTTCTTATATGTGATACTTTTAACTTTAAAGATCTCATAAATTTAATAATGTAAATAACTAGTTTTTTCACCTACACTGTTTATTGTCCCACTATGTCTTGAACAACCACATAAATGTCAAGTTTTTATCTTCAAAAACACCAGAAATAATTCATTAAGTTTGCGTGTGGAGACCTGGCATAGTAAATAATTGAGGCTAGTATATCCTTAAAAAATATTAGTGGATTGGAATATCGAGATGAGGAAAATAAATAAAGCACCAAATATTATTTCAAAATGACCCACGTTTCGAAGCCTATTTGCTTCTTTTTCAGAGCTATTTTAGTGAAGTTAGGCTCAAAATTATGGGGATAATAATCCTTAAATACATCATTTTTTCAAAAAACGGTCAACACATTAATATATTTTATAAATTAGTTGTTAAAAATAAGTTTGGTTGTTACTTGAGAGACATTCAAATCAATCCTACCGACATAATTTTATCTTCTATTTCCATATTCTTTGATAAATTATTTGACAACTATTTTATGAAAGATGATAATGTGTTGACCGTTTTATGAAAAAATGATGTTTTTAAGGATTATTATCCGCATAATTTTTAGAAATTTTGATACAGCCAAACTTCACCAAAATAGCCTTGAGTAAGAAGCAAATAGGCTTCGAAGCGTCGTCCATTTTGAAATAGTATTTGGTGTTTTATTTATCGTCCTCACCCCGATATTCCAATCCACTAATCATATACATAGAACGCTAACTTACCAGACATGTCTTAAAAAATATGTACATCCAAAAATAAAATAAACCCTTTTTTGAAAGAGTGGGAACGTTTACACTTGAGACAGTCGTCCTGTTCCGAACACTGCTTCGATAAAATAACAGCACGCCGCTGGTCAATTATCTAAAAATAAATGGAAAAGTTTTTATTTCTCCTTCACTCCAATTCATTGCCAAAAATAGTAAGGTATGGAGTATTCAAATAAGTCTCCAAAAAATATTATCATCCAAACTAGAAACACCTCCAAGGTTTCAAAGAAATGAGAGTGGTTATGCCAGGCGAAGTGCCTCATCGATCCGCTCGTACCTCTGAGTTTTCCTCCAATCCAACCAAAGTGAAGTATCGTCGAAACTCCCAGCTCTGCTAATACACGGGTTGTCGAAAAATTATCATACGATACTGACGAAGTAAATGCTCCTGACAAAAACAGGTACTGTGAAAGTTGGATGGTGCGCGCGAACGACGACGACGTTTGACAACAGTGTCGGCCTGGCCAGACCTCTTGTGCTTGCTGGTGATGCCTGTTCCTATTTCACGTTCACGTTCTCCGTTTTAAACATCAATTCAAACTCTTTAAATGTGCTGTATGTTCTGATTATCGCGAATGAAACTGTAAATGGACGAAGTTCGTTTGGTTTAGTTTATAGATAAGGTAAGGTTTGTAATTGAGTCTTTTGTAGCAGTAGGTTTGTTTCGATTGACATAACCTCATTATTTTGCTGTTAACTTTTTCAAATTAACCTAAATAGAACGTTGGTTATAGTTAATTCGTTATAAATTAATAAGAGTAAAATTTATACCAATTGCTTATTACTAAGCACGGGTTCTTGCTTATAATTATTGTAATGACGTTTAAGGAGAAGGGGTAATTGAAAATGGTTTAAGAGGGGGTAAAATGGTTATGGTTCATCAAAAGGAAATGGTTATGGTTGTTAACCTCAACTTTTAAGGTCATTTAGTTAACTAATTTTTTATATTTATTTACTTATCAAAATACAATTTTTAAAGATATAGATTAATTGATCATTTGAAGTGAGGTTATTTCTAAACAGTGGCGCGCTCAAAATATTTACAAAGCGATTAAATTTTATTTTTACTTGATTATAATACGTAGATTCGAGACATAAATTTCTCAATTTGTCAAAAAATAATTTAAAAATATAGGAATTTAACATTATATAACAAAAATAACACATATTTTTAAATCAGTTTTGACTCTTACAGCTTAAGATAAAATGTAGTATATGTTCATTTAAAGTACAGGGTGATCTATTTAAAAAAATAAGTTTATAATCCTACTTATTTCGGGATCAAAGTATATTAGAAAATTGTTCAAATAAAAATAGAATATAAAGTTTTCAAAATATGACCGTTAAACGGGCTAGTCCTATAATATGAATTTTATTGACTAATATAGGTGACAAGATTTTTTAAATTACTAAACTCTCCATTTTTTTGATTAACAATTTATTAACAACAGAAACAACTACAATTACCTAATTAAATTTTATTTAGGACTAATTCACACATGTCAACTATATTACATAGTAAAAAAACACATTTTATATTTTCGAAAATAAATAAAGTACTCCTAATCGACAAAACGCCTTCCATTTGACGTCATGTTCTTCCTTTATTAACATATTTCCCACTCCAACATTTTGATTGCTGATTGCTTATTACTAATTACAATAATTATAATGAAGAGGGGGAAATTGAAAATGGTTTAAGTGGGGATTAATTGGTTGATTTTCGTCCAAAAGGAAAATGTTGGTCGCTAAGCTTAAGTTGTTTATATTGATTAATGTTACCAAAGACTACTTTTTTATATTTAGATTAATTGATCATTTAAAGTGAGGTTATATCAATATAGTTGATGGCTGGCTCAAATGATTTTAGAGAGATCATATTTCCATTTGATTGTAATCTACATATATTCAAGTCATGAAATTTAAAATGCTATCGGTTGACAATACACCTGTGTCCGATGATATTTAGTAATTTAATATTAAAGAAGAAAAATAAAGATAAATGATAAAATGTAGTATGGATTTGTATTTATTTTTTATTCATTTAAATCAGAAAACAATATACTCTGGTAGAAAGTGTTCTAATGATAAAAATGAAATAGAGAACTTAATATCGAATTAAAGTTATATGAAAATCAGCATATTTGTATACTGCGACCTTGCAGTGATGTCCGAATATGTAACAATTATGTAACATTTTAATAAATGGCTTTTAAGAATGATGCTAAGGTAATATACAGGATGATTTTTTAACCTTTACTACCATTATGATGTCAGTGACATTAAGAAAGACAGGATCAGTTAGGATAAAACTAATATTAACACTTTACAAATCCAAGCTGTCATCAAAATATATAAGTTCAAAGCGACAATATGACTATTTTGAAATAGCAAAAAGCCAACTAATATTTTTAGATATTTGTTATATTGGACCCAAAATTTCTTAAGCATCAAAAAATATTAGGCTTTTTTTTTTAATTTTTAAAGTACTTCGTAAATAACGTTCCAAAATATATTATTTCTGTATAAAGTTCATTCACAACGTTTTTTTACGATATGTATTATATTGTTATTTGGTTAAAATAATAATCTTTATTATTATTATTATTGCTATATCTCCCATCTTAGTATAAGATAAGCCAACTGTCAAAACAGGCAGAAATAGGGGAGTCTAAACTACATGACCTTAAACTATAAAGGTCCAAGAGACATATATCTAAATTAAACTCAGCTTTGCTAATGTATGATCACCTTTAACCCGTCAATTCGCCCAGTGTGTGCGAAAACCTAAGATGAGAAGTAATCAATAAGCATAAAAAGGAAACCAAAATGAGCTAAGAAAACAAAACTACGGGCTCCAAATCCCGATCTAGTCCAAATCGACCAATTCAGCCAAAAAGGAAGCAAGCAGCTAATGAACACAAGAGAGAAATACGAATATTCGAATTTCAAAGCACATTTTTTTTTATCCAAGTTCCATCGCTATCGTGATGGAAAAGTACGGAACAAAATGCGGTCGGGCCGGTCCAAGTCTACAGCGATAGCAGGGGAGTGAGGTTGCAGCGAAAGACGGAAATAGACGCTTAATCCTCAGGGTGATGGGATTACGAAATTCTCGAGGAAAGAGGAACACGAACATGAAAGGTGGAAATACTTGTTTTTGTCATGGAAAATGGTTACAATGGAGACGCAATCATCAGAGGATGAATTTTTGAAGATTAACTAGGAGACCTACAACGCCCATGATTGTGTTGCTTTTTATAGATGACCTTGACAGTTAATTTTTATTAGTATAGACTCTATCATAAATTATTTGTATTTGTACATACTTGCCGAGTAACAGACAAATGAAACAATAATGAAAGTATTATTGTGCGTAGGAGTACGATATTATTGGTTTTTTGATCGATCACCTGATCTCTTTTTTAATTCACTGAAGAAGCCTTATAGTTTTGGAAAGCGAGGCAAGACATTTGCTTACAAAGAATAATTATTCTTTTTTAAACACTATTCATTTTCCTATGACAATTTTAGATACTCCATTAAAACTGGCTATTTTGAAGTAATGAGGAAGTACAGTGATATGGCTAATCCAACAATGCTTATTATTGTTATTATTATTATTATTATTATTAATTGCCAGTTTAAATATTGATTGTATACAATTGTTGATGTTTAAAACAAGATCTGTGGCTAAAAATACATTAATGTAGAAGAAACTGATTACAAAATGTTTTTCTTAGTGTGTATCAATATATATATTTTAGAAAGGAGCACATCAAGGACAATGTAATTGACGCACGCCGGCATATAAACAGTTAATTAGTGGTTCTTGTTCAAATATTCAAAATGTTTAAGCCTTACTTATCATTTAGTGCTTAGGTTTAGTATCGTCATTTACGAATTAGAAAATATTTTAAATCAATACTCATATACCTTGAAATCAGGTGCAAATATATATCGTTTCGGAACAAAAGCTAAATAATTTATCTTCCTAGGCTTTAATAATTGAATGAGAAGCCTAACCGGGGCAACCTCCCCTGGACTCCAATGCCATTCCCTCTCCACTTTAAAGTAAACAACAAATCGCCGAGCCTTTTCCCATCTGAGAAATAAATACTCAAAAGTGAAAAATCCATACGGCAAAGGTCGAAAAATGTGTATTATATCCAGTACATGCGCGTTTCATTGCACCAGTGTAAATGTACCAAGGCTCTCGAAATAACGGCAACGCTGCCGCGTTTTAACTCTCGTCCCGCTTCGTGTTGCCCACAATCTGCTAGCTGGCAGGCTCGTTATATAAAATGGGACGTAGTCCAAATAGCCGAATAAAAAAATCTTTCCTCTTTATCAGAAGCAAGCTTTTAGAGGGAGAACCTCTAACCAACAAAACTCCTAGTTTATCTTTAGTATAAATGTATAGAATGAAAGTAGTGATTTTTTTAATTTAATTATGTACGACCTTGAGGTTAATTGATTATGCTGAACATATTAACATCTAGGCGCGATGAGTTATGTTTGTGATTAATATGTTTAGCAGATCACTGGTTTCTTCTTTATTCGTAATAGCTTATAGAAACTAATTTTTATTTGTTGGTTATTGGTGTGTTAAGAAACAATCCACCGTTTTCGATCCGTTAGGTCTCATTAAAAATTTTCACTCTTATTATATTGATCCTTGGTGCTAAATGAGAAAATAAAAATAAGTTCATACTTATTTCTAGATCAATCTGTATAATAGAATGACCTACTTGAGAAATTTATTATCTGTTTATTTATATTATTAACTAAAATAGGTGACACAATAAATTTTGTGGCTCAACTCTCTCCATTTTGGATTTACAAATTATTTATTAGCAGCAGAAGGAATAACAATAATTACCACATTTTACTTATGACTAATTAAGATATATGTCTGTTGCTACAAAGAAAAAAAAATCACGCTATATATTTTCGCAAAGTACCCAAAATCAACAACACGTCTATCTGCGTCACTTTCAACGTCATATCTCTCCTTTATCCGCTGGTTTGTCACTCCCAACATGTGTGATTTTGGGACCACGATCGATATGGGCGGTTAGTGCGAAGGGTTTAGGTTCACCCTAGGGTCGGGAGACCTTACCAGGAGGAAAAGCACGCATGTCGCAGAAGGATCGTTATATTTAGGAACTCTTAAAGATAAGCTCGGTTGTTAGAAGCTCTTCCTAAGGAGGTTTACGGAATATGTCGGCTAAAATTACATAGAGATAAAGAAATGGCTTCTATATTAATGCCTATTTTGATATTTTTTAAACAAAAGATGTAAAATTGGAGTTGCTAATATACAACACGTGCATAAAATATTGATTTAGTGGGACATGAAATCTATGGAACGGCATTTTATGAGTTTATGAACTTATGACTATACACTGTTGTCTAAATTTCACTTCCTTACAGAAAATGTAAAACGGGAGCAAAAATTTATTAAATTAATATTACCCATAATTTTAAATTTAGATATTTTTAAATTTCTTCATCAGTCTTGAGTTGAACAAGAAATGTCCTTATCATTTTTTTGATGTTTGTAGAAGAAGTGATTTATAAAAATTAGTCTATCTCTACACGAAAATAGAAAAATAGAAAAAAAATCTAATGATACACGCATTTTTTTGGCTTTGGAACGAGCTCGTTCCACTAATAATTTTCTGTGAACGCCGACTCCCCTTTTCAATCGAAAATAAACTCGTCTGTGCTCTGCAGTAGAACTTTTACCGGCTTGTTTTCGCCTTGTTCGCCGATTGTTCCTCCGTTTTACCAAGTGAACCAACCATTTACACAACCACGCCGTTAGATGGTTGGTTCTACGATCATCGATTTGATATCAGGAAAAGGTATAATGGTCCATTTTAGCTGTACTTTTAAAACCGTTAATATGAGAATAATAAACGATGAACCATTTCACATCCAGTTCTGTCGTGTCTTGTTCATTTCCACTTTCTATTAATTACCTAACGAATCTTTTTTAAGAAATTGTCTACATTTATGTTTTCCTTTTATACCAGAGGAATACAAAATTATGAACTTGGATGACGAAGTTTTGGAAATAAAACTCTGCGCAGATGTTGTCTCATGGGTCCTTAAAAGCAATCAAATGATCAATACATTTTTTTTATCCGAAAAGTTACATTTTGGTTGGTTGTGATATTCTTCGACATTTGGAAGATGAGTACATTTAAAACAAAAGAAAAAAATAAATGGAAGGTGGAAGAATTGTCGAAATATCAAGACGTAAAAATCAAAAAGCATTTGAGGAATAACAATAGACTAACATTTGAGCAATGTTATAAAGGGTGTATATACCGGTGACCTCTTTTGTCAGGCTAAAAATGAACAAATTATTACACTAACCACAATCCTTAACGGTTTCTTATTCGATTACTGACCGACCTATTAGTGTCAAGGTGATATTTAATTATGCAATACGATTTACAAAGCAAATGAAAAACATTCCAACCGAGATATTGTTCTTTACAGATACGCCAATGTTTAACTCTTGGATGGTTTCTAAACCGTCGGAATTACATTACTCCTAATACTAATAACGATTATTATTATAAATACTCTTTTATAGTAAAAAAAATATTTGTAAACTTTTGGGACAAGGAGATCTGAAATGTTAAAAGCAAAGGTCATAGAACGAAACCGTGCTAATAATATTGGACTGTTGCTTTATGGTTCAGACTAGTATGAAAATATTTCTCCATTTTAGAACAGTCATTCCGATTCACTAAATAATGACATTTCTCCATACTCTTGAAATATTTTTATTTTTATTGTTTCATTTATTCTCTTTCGTTTTCATTACTTCTATTTTTGGAATTCCCCGTCTTCTAAAAACACCAAGCGAAACGAATCATCGCTGTCAGCGGTTTCGACAAGTACAGCGAGCCAATAAGTTTTTCAACGCCTTCATGCGACCTCGAAAACGCAGCTAAATTCCATCTGCAGTCGAGCTCCTCGCGGAGCTAAAATGGCCTCTGGGTCGATTACCCAGTGAGTATATACAAGCTTCCTTTCACGTCACAAAGACGAATATCCTTCGATGATGTTAAGGTCTCTAAAAGTAATATTTAATCGGATGGTTTACTTTCACGCATAGATTTAGTCGAATCATTATGCCTTAGAGATCTTGCAAATATGAAAAATAGTTTAGACTTGCTAATCGAACAAAGTATAATATTAACAACAGATTGTTTACCTGGTCTGAATTCTCCCAATAAGTTATAATTCCAAGGACTAACTATCTGTATTTATTATTATTATTTGTTTGGGTACTACCAATTACTGTTTTATTAAAAGAAACTACGTGTTTTGATTGCGTTGTATTTAAATTTACTTACGGGATTCAAACCATGTTGTGGATAAGTTGAAAACTTTCGGATCTGACCTAGAGGAGACGGGATTCTTAGCAAATTCTCAAATACGCTTTGCTTTTGTTTGTCATTAAAATGTCGTTATGCAAATAGTTTCAATTTTTTTGTGGTAAAGTCAGCGAATTTCTAAAATTCCAATATAGAAAAAATAAATTTCGTGCGGTGGTACTAAATGAAATAAATATTGAGTTGGATTCTACATTAATTGAGTCCGGTCCGTCGTTTCCCACAAATTAGTCGTGGGTTGAACAAGTATCAACAATGAAACACGTACTAGTCGACTAAAGAAAGAAATGATACAAAAAGTACAGAATGAAGATTAGGCAATTCAAGAAAGTAGACATTGTGTATATTCCGAAAGAATTTTATCCAAAGGACGTCAAATTATTGATCTCATCCGTGTACATCAAAATATATTTTTCTAAACCTGTACTAAAAAGTATAAGTTTATCAATCTACACGTTTTGACCTGATAGGGATTATAATAAGCCCATTGGCACCAAGGTCATATTATTAGACATTCTTTATTGCACTTTGTTAAACCCAAATCCATTAGATACCCTCTTTCCAAGAAATGTTGTGTAGGTAATATGCTAATCCAAAACATATTAAAATATAATTTAGAACACGTCCGTTAAGGATTCAAACAGAAATGCTTGCGAGTTTTAGCTTCCGGTGTAATGCAACGAACATTTATTTAACTTCCAACCAACAAATCGTTCTTTTGAATTTCCTGTATATGACCATGAGGACGCTAAGTGCTTTCTGGAACAATGAACTCGAAGGAAGATTTAGGTATGATTAGCTGCAAAACCTTGCTAAACATGAAGAAAGCTACAATTTAGCTACGCTTCCTATTATTATCACAGCTGAAGCGATGATCACACAACGAATGAATAACGTTTACTGGAACGCATGCGCTCCCAGTCACTTACTTGCCCAGCACCAATATCGGCATCATTCTCGGCGACTGCCAGGCAACCAGGCCAGTTTCCAGCTTTACTTTGTCACACTTTGTTGTTGAATTTCTACCTCCTCTTCGAGTGCAATGTCCTCGATTTTGCTTCTTCTCTAATACGAATTTGGTTTGTGAGGTTCAGTTACTTCGATTTGACGAGTAACTTACCCCACTCATCATATTTGTTTTACGAGGAGTGAACGATAATTTCGAAGACAAAAATAAAAGGTACGTGAACTAGAAAACAGTGGCGTAGCGTGGTTCCTTCTTAATATAACCGTGCATAAAATGTTTAATTTTTATGACTTTTACCGTGCGCAAATCTTTAGAGCTCTAGTGCATCATGTAAAATAGTAAGAAAACGCGTATTTTGGTATATATAATTTTTTAAATAATTGATTTATTGCATCAAGCATACGTACCCTACTCATCCTCGTTTATTAAGGGCTATGATTGAACCATTATATAATATACTATTACACTTGTTATAACTAGATAGCAATTGTTTATAAACGTATCTTTCACAAGTTCTACTTAAAATTTTATTTAATACTTATTAAATATTTTGTGGTTTTGATCAATGAACACTTAAATATTTTGATCTAATTAAGGCAACATAGGGAAAATTTTAAATTTTATTTACATATTATGTGTATTATCTTTTCATGTTAGGAGCATTTTTTTACAAATTCTAAATTAAAGAAATGGGACATATCTTTGATTACACACATTACATTCGGCCGCAAATATAATTCGTTAGAACTTTGGTTTTATATCTCAAATTAGAATTCATTGTTTGTTTACTTTTTAATCAATATAATATTTTAATGGTAATTAAAATCTTCGAAACAGCTACAAATATCACATTACTTCAAATTTAAAACAAATTTATTATTAATTTCATTGACATCAAGTTGTCTCTCATTTTGTAGGACATCTGTCAAAATACATTCGCAACAAATCTTCAATTATGACTTTTTGTTGCAGAAATAATGGCTTCTACGGTCGAACAGTGTGACAGTAAGTCTTTAGGTCCACTTTCAACCACATTAGAAATGTTTGATACATTTAAATCATCTCAAGATGAAGATAAAGATTCGGATGAAGAAAGTTTTCATCTCCCATTATTAGGCTGTGATGATGAAACGGAAAATGGTAAGAAGTAAAAAAAAACATGTACCTATATATACTAATAACTAACAATACTGTTAATTATAAAAGGTTTTATCTTACATTTTAAAGAAAAACGCACGTAAATAGAAAAATACATTGTCAGTTTACTCTTAATACTAATTACTATCTTTGCTTAGATAAGTCTTTAAAATATCTTCGATATAAAATTAAATTGTTCATTCCATTACCTGCTACAACATACTGCTTTTCTTGATTTATTCACTTATACTATTAACGTAATTCAAATACTAACCTCTTTATAAATTTCCAGATAAAGAAACTTCACCTACGAATTGTGAAAGTGAAGATGATATATTAAATAAATTTGAAACTTCAGCTACTCCAGATATAGATCCAAAACTAGAAGAGACTATATTAAACGGAGAAGACGAAAATATTACAATTACTGAGAATAATACCAAAGACAGTGACAGTGACAGTGACAGTCACGTTCAAAATAAGGAAATGGGCAATAAAGTAATTAGTAGAAGAGATTCTCTTGAAGGTATACTTCCTGGTTTAGAAGTTATAGATGAAATAAATGATTCAAAAGATTCAAACACCGACAATGAAACGGAAGCTACTGAAACTATGGAAATCGTTGAAGAGAAACATGCCGAAATACAAAATGATCAAAATAACAGTGCAACAACTAAAAGTGAATCATCTGGACCTTTTAAAATTGATTCAGTAGCTGCAGAAAAAGAAAAACATAACACATTGGAATGTGGTAAAATAGTACAAAAAAATAACCAAGAGAAACAGGATTGTAAAAAAATTAGTTATGAAGACGAGCCTAATGAAAACCAACAAACCGCAGACATAGCATTCAAAGCAATTGAAACAGCTACTGAAGATTCAAATCAGGATGAGAAGCCCGTGGACACTAAAATTAATGATGAACCAAGTGAAAAAACTATAGAAAATCGTCTGGATACAGAAAATAAAAAAAAATCTTCTAAACAATTAACTCTAGATAAAGCCGAAAATTTAGCAAACTTAAATAAGAAGAAAGAAGGATTAGAGGACGAAAATAAAAAAACAATTGAAGAAGAAGCAGTACATAGTTCGAAATCATCTAGTGAAGAAATCGTTGAAGATAAAATAGAGGAAGAAGCAGTTGCTATGGAGGTAGATACTCTAGAAAAAAATGATTCAAATAATATCGAAGAAAAAATTGATAGCAGCGATAAATCAAAAGAAACTGGAGAACCTCAGACTGAAGGAGATGACAAGGACTTGGAGTGTGAAGATTTGTTAGACATCTCAGTTATACGTGATGTTGACGAAGACAATGCGTCAGCCATTGCAGCAGAAATAACCGAAACCGAAACTCATTCCAGTGAAAAATCAGATATTGATGAACAAGAAGATAAAGAAGAGACTGAAGTCGACGACATGGAAACAGATACTCAAATATCTACTGAAAAAGACGAAGCTATGGAATTTGATGATAATACAAATTCATGTGATCAAGATACTTCTACAACTGATAATATAGTTAGTGAAAATACTAGTGATGGTGAAAATAAAGAGAACGAACCACTACAATCTGACACAGAAAATCAGCAGACAACTGAGGATGTAACGGATGCTGATAGTAATAAAATGTCTGCTGAAGTAGATAGTGTTCAAGAAAATAATGAAAATACTAATAAGTCTTTGGATAAGGAATCTGCCGTACCTGTAGAAAATTTGACTGAAAGTGATCCTCAAAATGTTCCTAGCAAGCCTACTGAAGAACCAACTGGTAAGTAGTATATTACATTTTTATTGAAATATAAACATTTATTTTTGCTAATTGAAACAGAGAAACAAAATTCTATAATCGTTAGTATTTAATGTATACAATTCTATTAATGTGTTTTTTATTAGAGAATGGTAAAATGCTTAAGAAAATTACGAGGTCAAAGTTAAAACTTAAATCATGTATGGAGATACTCAATTTTTATTGATCCTTTTAAGAACTTTGTTATGAACTTAACTTATCGCGTATTTATATTATTTAACTAAAAAATGTAACTTTCAAAAGTAAATAGGAAGTTTTTGCAAGTTCGTATAAGATGGCGATACTAGCGTATACGGTAAACAAGTTTCAGCATTTGATGAATAAAATATCATTAGTCATAATTTTTGAAATAAAGAACTGGTCATTTTTTGCTTAGTAAGGTCACAAACATTTGTTCTTAATGACATATCTGTAGATTTAACATAATAGATTCATCATCAACACTTTAATTTCTTCAACATTAACGTATAATATGGAAATTGACCATCTTTTTTTGCAACTACAGCGCTCACCTACCATCTTGGCTTTGTTCGAATTTCTTTCGTTGCTTTTTTGTATATTTTTCTGTGGAAACACAAACTATTCCTTAATATTTTTTGGGATTTTGTTAGATCTCAAAAAAGGCATAACCTTTATTTAAATCTTTAATATTATCGTATTTATAAACAACTATTAATAAAAATATATTTTAAACTAACTTAAGTAACACTTATAATTTTCTGGTTTAAAATGTACCGAAAAGAGTAGAGATTAAAGTTTTATAATTTTTTTTCACCATGATCTGTAGGAAATAATGTCTTCGCTTTGTTTATAACGGATTTTTTTTCTTTATTACCGTGATTATTCTTACCATATTACTTAACCTAACGCTGCAACATAATAATACAAGTATGTACTTAAGCTGTAATATGGTACAAGTACTTTATTGATACCAGTAAGCTTAATAAATGTATGATATAAATACATTTTCATTAGATTAAACTTAACAAAAAGATTTACATTTACACCAAAAATGTATATAAAGTTTGATCTATTCTCGTTTCAATCAATAATTTAGTCACATTCTTCTGTTATGCTGGTTTTAAAGTTTAAAGGGTATTTGTAATTTCTAAAACAGATTCTAATAAAAGTGCAAAAGAAATTCCGTGAATAGTTGTAAATAAAGTACAGTCGTATTGTAGAAGTGAACGGGTTACACTTGGCCTCTTCTATTTTTAAAACAAAAGTTCTGATTAAAAGACAGTAATTAATTTTGTCTTGCTTGTCTCGATTTGTAAAAAAACTCTTAATTGACGGAAAAGAATTAGTGGCAAGTCAACTTATTCGTCCGGAGATCCTACGCCAATACTGATTTTTGTTTTATTATTTTCGTCTTGATTCTCCTACCAACTCGACCCCTCTTTTACATTTCAGTTAGTTTTTCCTCTTTTAGTTCTACTTAGCTCGATTGACCAACGAACATATTTGAAACGTCACAACATCATTTTTAGTCCGGCCGTTTCAACATGGCTTATTCTGCAAATTCGCGAAATTTAATGGAGTCGGCTCAGCTTATTTTGTACTAAAGTTCCTTAAACAATTTATTTGTATCTAGGTATCGACCCTACCTGAAGACTTACATACTCAACAATTTTCGTGTAATTTATTATTATTTGGATGAAACTCGATCCTTTAGGGTCGCTAAAAACAGGGTAGCCAAACGAAAATGAAATAGAGCCATTATCAGGTACTGCGTCGACGTTTTAAAAAACCGTAGAAACCCGTCTAGTTTTGATCAAAGGGGGACACTTTTTTCCGGTATTTTCGACTTCGCTGCTTACACCTCCAAGCGAGGGTAACAATCACCCCAAAATATTTAAATGGCAGTAGGGGTCAAGTAAGGCATCATTTTAAAGCCCTTTCAATTCTCTTTATAACAGTCTTTAAATTTTAAAATTCGGCATGATAGTTTTTAATAAGACTTTTTAAAATTGGAATTTTTTTCATTTTTGTCAAAATAGTGAAGATGATACATGGATCGTTGAGTACGTCAGTGGTTTAAATGTTGATTTTCTTGGTTTGCATTGTTTTTGTAATTGTTTTATCACATTTGTAAAAGACAAATGGATACGATACGGACACACAAAGAACGTGAAATTGGTAGATTCGCATATCGAAGCGAAGGTTTGTTTAATTGTCTTTTTGAAAATTAAATACCATGGTTTATTCCATTGCGGAAAGAGTAGATATCATTTCGCTTTATGTTATGAACAATAAGTGTGCAAATGTAACGGCTCAGTTATTTAATGAAAAATATCAAGATAAACAGGTCAGTAGGAAGTATGTTCTAGAGTTAGTGAAAAAATTTCAAGCGACTGGAAATGTAGCTAATAAAAAACGAGAAAATAGATCGCTTGTAGTTAATAGAGCGAGTGAACTTGCAGTTTTGGGACATGTTCATCTAGATCCTACGTTAAGTACAAGGCAATTAGCATCTGTGTCTGGGATCAATCGTACTAGCATTCAAACCATTTTGAAGAAGAACAAATTCCATCCGTATAAAATATATTTAGTGCAGGAACTTAATGAGGATTATTATGACCGCCGTTTGCAATTTTGCGAAATAATGAGTGAGCGAGTAGCGAACGATCCACAGTAAAGAGAATTGAAAAATGATACCTTACTCGACTCCTAATGCCATTTAAGTATTTTGGGGCGATTGTTACTCTCGCTTGTAGGTGTAAGCAGCGAAGTCGAAAATAGCGGAAAAAAGTGTCCCTCTTTGATCAAAAATCGACGGGTCTCTGTGTTTTTCTAAAATGTTGACGCAGTTCCTGATAATGGGTCTGTTTCCTTTTCGTTTGGCCACCCTGTATGAATTTAATGAGGGCGAGTACTATTAGAATCTCATTAATTTAAAGTACCTCTTAAGTATGGAGGGATTATTTGGGAATAGGATAGGATTATCTTCCGGTAAAGGCGTCCCTGCAATTATGATAGAAAGTTACTTACAGGTACATTAGTTTGATCACAACTTTATTCGTGAAGAGAGATTTCTAAAAAGAGTACGATTTTAGTAATAAAAGCGGTTTATCTGGTCACAATACAAATTTTTACTCTGTATCACTGTAACATGTATATGAAACTAAAGTTTATGGGCCAGTGATAAGTTTGCAACAATAACCGCAGACGAGTACTTTTCTTTTACACTATATTTTTTCAACTTTAAAATGAAAATCTTTATAATGAAAAAATTACTACTTATAACCCAAAAAAAAAACAAATTATAACTTACTATTATATTATATATCATAAATTAACAAAGGTTTAATGAGTTATGCAGGTGATGATGGGAACTTGAATACTAAGAATCGAGAAGTATTTGATTCCCTAAAGTTCTCGGTATTATCGAATTCAAGGAACTAAGTTTTCGAATACCAGTTTTCGTATTTAAACTTGTCGGATTTCAAACATTCGCGGGAGTAGAAAATAGTCACTTATGAAACAAGTGTGTAAAGTGACGCTTGTTTCATGAACAGGAATTTTATCGCATTCGTCTGCTGCCTTTCAGTGAGTGAAGAAATTAACACGAATTTCGTACAATATTTTTTTCTACTTCCTTAACAGTAATTCTGAAATATTAGTATCAAATTATATTTACTCAGAAGTTGAGTAAATTAAATAATCAAACATAAGAGTAGGTTCCCTACTTTCAGATTATTTATGATTATGCGAGAAATCCCGAATGAACCCTAGATGCTTCAATCAGCCAACAAAACGAGGCTAATGGCCTTAATTGTAAAGGACGCCACACAAAAAAATATAGAAATTTTGACGTTGACAGACATAATTTGGTTGAATCGCGAATTTGTTCGCAAAAATTCGACCATACCTTGAACAAATGTCAGTCTTTATATGTCCAGATTAAATTTCATCTAAAAAATCGCAATATCATTGCCAACCTAATTATGAACCACGCTTATCAACCCCTGGAGCTGAAAGAAACTTTAAAACTAGAAGTAATTGTTAAATAATAATAAAAATAGCGTTTTTTTTAAATAATATACAATATGTTAATAAATAAATTAACTGAGATAATAGAAACACAAATCTCGAGTTATTACATTTGAATTTCGAAAGTCGAACTTTTATGGTATTAGAAAAATGTTATAGCATCGATAGAGTATTTCCATTTGTTTCAATAATAGAACAAATTAGCAGTACTTTTTAAATGTTATCTTGCGTAAAAATTAATTACAATATCCTTTTTTTTTCACAAATGCAGAAATAAGTATATTATGTAAACTAGAAAATAAATATGTTGAAAGTGTCATTTCAAAAATTAATTACTTTTTGTAAGTTTGTTATAATTGTGAAAAACAATTTTCATTTTCCTGAACGTCAAAAAAAGTTTTGAGAAATTTGATTTATTCTTCCTATGGACAAAAAAAAAATATAACTCAAGCTATAAAATTTTACTTGGAAAACCGAAAAAAAATGTTAAGCCTGTAAGTCACCAATTACAATATTGCAAAACATTATATTTTCTTTTAAAATAAATATTACTAATTATTAAATTAATTGTTTCAACTCTTACTTTGTGGAAACTATCCAAAATAAGTATAATTTATCTATTCATATTTATTACTAATTATTTCACATTATTTTCCTCGCCCTGTCTCTAATAATTACCAAATGTCGAAATATATGATAATCAGATGTCACGACGAGGGGGGTGGGTGGCTCAGTGGTAGAGCCGCGAGACGGTGATCGGGAGGTCCCCGGTCCGAATTCGGGCAGTGGCGAGAATTTTTCTGATTTGACTACAAGTCAGAAATTGATTTTCTAAATTGACTACAAGTTGGGAGGTCGGTTTTCGTCCCTAAAGGTGATTTTCCCACTCCAGCACTCGCTGTTGGCTTCAAATGAAACAGTGCTGTTCCAACAGTAGCGACAGGAGACAGTTACAAAGCCTACACAAAACAAGGCTAATAACTCTAGACTCTAGGGCCTAGAGGTTGATGCCATACACAACGGAAAAAAAAGATTTCACGATGCCTTGAATAAAAATCTAATGAACGAGCTTTACTGTATACTAGTGGCGCCTCTATCGGCAATAAGTAGCAGGTCTAGAGTGCAACTTTTATACATTTAAGGCAGGCTAAAATATATTAGAATAATCTAAGATAGCCATAATTTTGACATTGACAGAAGTCGTGTTGTCCAAATATAGTAATAAGATCTATGCTTAACATACATTATGGGCGATTCGATATCACAATTTTTCAACGAAATTGAAGGTAATTTTCCAACGTTATTGCTATAATTATCTTTTATTATATTCCAAATATTGAATTAATTGTTTCAACCCTTACTTTATTTTATTTTTTACATTCATTTCCAGAAAAACAAAACAAGCGACCATTTTATGAAACGGAAGACCCTCAAATTACCAAAAAAATGCGATTGACTGAAATCGTCGATAAACCTAAAAAACCCGACTCTAAGAAAAAATCCGTTGCAACAAAAAATGACAAAGTAAAAACATTGGTAAACTTCGAGCAATACATGAAAAGACGCAATTTAGGCGATGGGAAATTAACAAGATCAGATCTAGAACAATTCTGCCTACAAAAAATTTGCGAGGCTATAATCCACAAAACGGAAGTTGGAGAACTGCACCAAACAATAAAAAAACAAGAAAACATCATCGATAGCCTTAGAAAAGATCTACAGCAACTAGCCAAACAAACGCGAGACTTGGACATCGTCAACAAAAAGCTGATGAACGAGTTGAAAACCCAAAATGGAAATCAGAAACCTTTGGTACCACTTAAGATAACGAGGTCAGTTGGCCTTCAAGTTAAATTAAATGTCGGGATAGAGCCAGTTAGTAGGCGAAAATCGTATACTAGTAATACTCCAAGAACACCTAACACGCCTAATAATAACACAGCAAATAGAAACAGATCTATACCACAAGGGAATGTTGTTCGTCAAATAGCACCGGTAAGTGTTTTTACAAATAAAAATCGTTATTCCTTAGGATTTTTATAAAACTTTCTAGTTCATGACATTGAGCTAAATACGGTTATATTTTAGCTGGTAGAATTTGATGATTAATTGTGTATTATAAAGTAAACTACAGTACTATACCTAGTCCTATGTTACTTTAGAGCACTAGCCTTGTGCGTCAAAAGGGTGCCAAACTTACAGATTGGTCCAACGTCAATAGAAAGAAAGTAGCAACCAACTTGATAACATATTTTCCAAATTGAAATATCAAATGCATTAGCAATGCAACCTATGCTCTAAACTAAATCTGGGACAAAATGTAAAACGAATATAGCAAATTCAGTCAAAAAAAAAATGGAATCATTTGTCAAAATTATAATAATTAAATGTACATACAGATTATATATGGCATCCAGAAATATTTTAAAAGATTTTTTTTTATAAGTGGATATCTAATTTTAAAAATTTTAACCTTCAACTTTAAAATATATACATATACAAGTCACATAATCAAAGATTTATATCGGCAGCAAGTTGTCTGGTTAGTTTGTGAACGTTCCTCCATCTCTAACGATACACTTTTTCTCATCAAATCGTAGTGTTCTTTCTGTTAGCAATATTTTTATACTTCCAATTTCCAGAACAATAATGATAAACAAATATTTTAATTTAGTTTACAAGAGATTGACATTTCCAAACTTGCTGTTCTACATTATTAAGATCGCAGCTTTACTATATTTTAAGATATAAGAAGCGGGGGTTCGCTTAACAAATCATGTCTAAATAAATAAGTCTCTTACTTTTTATTTGCCCTCTTTAAACTGAGATTGAAATCAGGAAAAATTATATTCATAATCGAAGATTAAAAGTAAAAGTAGTTTTCGCTCAGTGTCTGCATATCACGGTGCGGGCATATATTATACATTTGTTTACACTACTGCCTCTCTGTGGTAAATACATTTTATACAGTAATAGTGGTTTACCATTTTTTCTTATTTAGTAAAATTGAAGGTAGTATATACGAGTGCTGTTTAAATATAACAGTGGTCAAAATGTTGCAACTAAATGGCAATTAACAATTTCAGATTATTTTGAAATTATGAGATGATTTAAAAAAACGAATGTTAATCAATTGTTTATATAAAAAATTTGAATCTAAAATGTGTATATTTTAGAGCTGTTGCCAGTGTCTCTTTAATCTTTTGTCGCCTCTTCTATTTAACGATGGTTGGAGAAGAGGATTAGCGGATGATTCCAAAATGTCTTTCTTTAATAGATCAAACTAGAGGTTACATTAAATTTAAAGTCGCGCAAATAATAGTCAGATTCCAATTGTAGATTGTTGTTAGATTACAGTAACCTATGACTAACCTAATTTGCGTTCTTATTATAACGGAATTAGAAAGTTTTGATGAGGATCAACAAGTAACCATGTATTTGGTAATACATATTCCCCATATTTGCAATTTACTGCAAAATTATCACCCATTAAATTATCCCTGGGATCTTTAAACTTCCCATGATTGGGTTCATACAAGGTATAGGATTCCAACTTGCATCCGCCCACACAAAATGCTATTCTTCATGATGTAATTTTGATGAGTTTCCTTATAATCAAACATTTTTTTTTATTGTTGTAGCCTACTCCTCCAGTGAATGCCCAACGAAAGCCCGTGGCTCCACCGCCAGTGTCGGCGCCAGCGCCAGCTCCAGCACCTATTCTGACACAAGCGTTGCAGTCGCGAGTCACTCCTCCAACTACTCCATCTCCGGCAGCTGTAAACAAACGCCCTGTTATTCGAAATAAAAACCCCGAACCTGCCAAGCCATCTGCTCCGGGCGTTATCGATCTAACTGACGAAGACGACAGGACGGCAAAGACTCTAGCCCAAAAGAACGTAACCAATAATGTAGCACAAAAGAATATGGGAAATAAATCAATCAATACTCCAGTGAAAATAATTGGCAAAAACATTAATATAGTGCAAAATAAGAGTCCTGCGAACAAGGGGACTAACGTATCGCCGAAGACTGGTTTGAACAAAGTTGGTATGCAAGCTAGAGCTACGGCCGGTTTACCGCAGGGTGTACGACTGACAGCCGCTCAAATGAAGAACGGTTTAACATTACCTGCCGGCGTCGTGACGACGAATGCTCAAGGAACCACTCAACTCATGTATGTTGTTCAACCCGGATCCTTAGTTAATACTACAGCTGGAGGAGGACAGAAAGCTGTGCTTTTAAACTTCCAACCCACCAACGGAGTCCTGAGTAAGCAAAATATCAATGCTGACAAATACATTATTAGATCATTCGTTAGGAATTCCTATATTGTTTTCTTAAAATATAAATAAAATTTATATACATTTTTTAAATAATTGATACTGCTTGTAGACAAGACGTACTTTTTTTAAAATGCATCTACTATTAATTAATGATAGATTCCTTACATATATTTAATAACCTTATTTTTAATAATGGCTACACTAATGATCTTAGATACGATGAAACTGCTTACTTAGTAAAATATGTTTTTAATAAACAATCCTGTTTTGCATATACCTAAATTTCATATTTTAAAACCAGCTCACTAATATCTATTGGTGCTATTCTAGCTTTAACATTTGAAGTAAAGTTTGCAATTGTTTCAAACACATGTAAATTACCATTATTGAAAGGTATGATCCGTTTTTAAATTGCCGCATAAATATGCCCATCAATCTATTACTTTTAAAAGGAATCGGAACTTTCACTAATTTGTACAAATTGTTTCAGCATCGACTTTAAATGGTTCCACAGTCTCTGTAATACCTTCAAAAACAACAAACACAATGCAACTAAAACCAGTAGTTGTGGCAAGGAAACATCCTGCTCCATTACCTCTCCCACCTCCAGCTATTATTAACAGCACCTTAAAGAAACTCCTTCCAAAGCCTCATTTAAGTATTAGAAAAACCGATACCGGTATTATTTTACAATGGCGAATGCCTTATAACCTCGATGACTATGAAGGCATAGCAAGTTATCAATTATTCGCCTACCAAGAGACGAATGCTCCTCCTAGCACTGACATGTGGAGAAAAGTAGGAGATGTGAAAGCTTTAGCGTTGCCGATGGCGTGTACTTTAACACAGTTTGCTGATAAAAATAAGTATTACTTTGCTGTCCGGTCCGTTGATGTGCACAAAAGGATAGGAGCGTTTAGTGATCCGGAGGAGATATCTTTGTAAATATTTTTTGACTGGTGTATATTTTTATTTATTTATGTCGGAAAATTTCGTTACTTTATAGAATAAGAATTACCAATTTTTTATTTACCCATAGATAATAAATATGATGTATAAACGACAACTTTTTATTAAACCTATTTTTTACCCTTGGGTCAATAATTCTAATGTAAATTAGCAGAATTATTCAGTGAATTGAAATTCATAATATGTAGCATTATGAATACTAAACTGTATTCGCAACAGAGTCGGCAAAGGACAAACTGGAGTTAAGTGTTAATTCCCAACAACTTACTGAGTTCCTCACAGCAAAAAACAAATACTATTCAGGTACTACTCCTCAGTCACGACTGAAGTTTACAGAAGAAGATAATAGATGGTCGGCTGACAAGAGATATATGTAAGATACCAGATGGCCGGCTGACAAGAGATATATGTATTCTTTACTACAGTACAACTGTATTATAAGTAAAGGAAAATAACGCTTGTTTTGTTGAGTTCTACAGTTCAGCGATTGTTTCCGCTGTATCTCAATAAAAAAACTTGCAAGAATATGCTTAAAAGGTTAGTCTCATAGTAGTATCATTGGCACAAAATATTTTAGTAAAAATTAAATAATCATCTTCGATTGCAACTCTTGGTACTGCAATACAGCTTAATAATCAACAAACATGCACTACAGTAAAAATTGAAAGTATATTAATCAGGGCACACAGGTGCGAACCAGTAGTTGACTATCAACGAATGTCGGTGATCATGAATATCTGGGTAGTGCAATGGGGCTTTTAAATAGTGAGCACATGGGTTTCCACACTTGATACATGCGAGGGTAAGAGCGCAAAGGGAAACAGTTGATCATATGTTGTCATTGAGGAATTAATGTCACGTACAGCCGAGTACAGATGATAGTTGGTTTACAGTAGTGTTTTAAACGCCGCGTTGAATTTGTATTAAATTTATTGTTAAACTAGGCAAAACAAAGACTGAGATTCATCAAATGTTAGTTCAAATTATTGGTAATACAGCTTTAAGTAAATAAATGACTTTTGAGTCGTTTAAATATTTTGAGAATGGGCGCGAAACTGTTGAGTGTTTGATAGGCATCAATTCTCGATACCATTGCTACGGTTCGTCAAATTATAATTCAAGATCAAAGCCAAACCATCCACGACGTAACTGAAGCTGCAGGAATGTCGTATGATCATAAATCATAACAGATAACGAAACATGGCAGTACAGTTACGATCTGGCAACCAACTACAATCATCAGAATGGTAGGCGTCAAACTCTCCATGAACAAAATGAGCCCGTCAAGTTTCGGAGCAATGTCAATCAAGTCAATGTTGATAATTTTTTTTGATATTCGTGAAATTGTCTCAACGTCAAATCATCAACAGTGTCTAATACCTAGATGTTCTGAAGTGACTGAGAAAGAAAGTTAGACGTATGGAGAAACAGAAACCATTTCGTGCATTACGATAATGCAACTGCCACACTGCAATCCTGACAAGACAGTTGTTTGCCAACAACAACATGTCGGTTGTACTCATCCGTCCTAGCATTGAGCCATTTTTCGTGTTTCTAAGGATGAAATTCAAGTTTAAAGGTAAATCGACGACAACATTCAAGAAATTCAAGGGGAATCGACTTCAACCCATTTAGAGGGTTTCCACTCATGGCAGAAACACTGGCCACGCTGTGTAAACGTAAAAAGTGACTACTATAAAAGAGAATGATATTTTTTATTAAAAGTAAATACTTAAATAAGTCCTAGAACTTTTGGAAAGCACCTCGTATCTGTGGTCAACATTAAAATTTGCGTCCAAGTAACCAGATTTTTTTTACATTTTATACAATGTTTTTCACAACATCTTTTCACAAATTTCATTTCTCACTAATTGCACTCTTCCTGTCGTAAACTGATTATAAGAAAATAATAGACAAAGACATTTCATAGCAATTTATTTAAAAAAATGTAAGTATAAATTATTGCTTAGAACTTTAGAGAACCATCGAGTTCCATTAAAAATGTAAGCTAAATATCATACTAGAAAGGTAATGGAATTTAGAATGAATAACGTCAAAAGTTTGTTTTAATCTAGAATTTTAAAATCTTACCATAAGAACATAAATTGACGCGGTTGCCTTTTAAAAAATAAAATATAAAGGAATGAACGGCATTACATTTTTCATCGTAAATAGCAATAATATATGTTTTAGTAAGACCAATAGGAACAATATAAAGTATTCAATTAATTCTTCATTAGAAATAGTTTATACTAATGCTGATTTTTTAACAGGATCAATAAGAATAACTTACAATACGTTTTTCTCTGATTCGAAACAATATAAAATAATATTCATTTCAAGTTACAGTTTGGAAAAAGTATTAGTTCGTTACATTTACCGCGGACTAGTGAATTTATAATGTTTGCAAACAGTCTAATTTAAATAATATGTAAATTTTAATCAACATTTTTTAGGCGAATTTTGGGCTTATTTGAACTGGAAATTCTTGAGTACTCTCTTAATGAAGTGTGAGTAGGAACCAACGATTGTTTTAATTTTTTAAATTAAAACTACCCTTGCATTTGATAAACCAGTTTAATACTAAATAAATATTTGATTTTCACTTATATGGAATGACGTATTTAATGTGTGTTTCATTGGTTTAGCTTCGCTTTTTGTTATTAAAATCACAGTAGATATCGCTGAGCATAACTAAAATATTGAAAAAATAAATTAATGAAAAATCGTCAGACTAGCAGTCCTTTACGATGGGTTTTTGGTTGTTGAAAGAAATTGCCTGAAAAAATGTTTAATTATTTTAAAGATATTTGAAAAGATCCACATTCCCCTTAAAATCGATAAAACCAAACCTGACCTACCTTATGATATCTTCAATTTCTGCAGACCTACAGATAAATTTGTGTTCATGTTTATATTTTTTATCAAAAGAATGGAAAGTTAATTCTCCTTGAGATTTTCTCCTGCATCTTACTCCCTCCTGATATAACTAAAAAACAAAATTTTCGTTACTTTTTTGGGATCATTCTTGTATGAATTTTTACACAATACATAGTTATATCTGATTGGAAAGGGTGCAAATAGATTCCTGTAGAATTCATACTATTCATATTTATAGTACCCATAACTTTGAATTTAAATAGATCTTTTGCAATTTGGCTTTAAATGTGGGCTACAAACGTTACTTGTTTTTTAGCTTTTGAGAGTTGATAATATTAACGGAAATGAAGAACTATGTAATTAACCCACATTATAAAATTATTTAGACTTTAATTATGTAAATAATATGTATACATTTTTGGAGAATATTATTTATATGATTTAGTGAGTGAGAACAACCATGTGAAATTATTTCAATCCAATTAAAGAGAAAAAAACGAATTTAATTACAATGTTACAATTTAAATATGCAATTTTTGCTTTTAAAGTTAAAATATATTTACATTATTAAAATCGTTATATGTTTGTTTAGCTGTTATGCAAATGTGAGAGTAATGAAAAAATTCCGGATGTTTGGATTATAAAAAAGTTATTTAATTAAAAAAAATAACGCTACCTTTTTGCCCAATTTAATTGGTACCACGTGATCATCTTCTGCATGTAAAATGATTATGGGCGCATCAACCCTACATATAAATCGATCACTTTCAAATGTAAAACCATTTTCTTGTGTTGGTTCAACAATAGTATAATGAAACCATGGTAAATACTTAAACATCTGCAAAAAATATATAATTGTGTTATTTTGGTAATATACCTTTTTCATTATTAAAAAAACTTACTAGAGACAACGGAAATTCACTAATTTCTTCCCTCATATTGTTAAAGGGGGCTTCTAATATCACACCTTTCGGCTGAATTCCATTTTTTTGCAAAATCGATAAGGAATGTAAAGCTATACTAGTACCTAGAGAATGTGCCCACACATAGAAATTGCCTCTAGTTCTATTGGCAATCCAATTATACATAAATATCGAGTCCGATACCAATTTATCTTCAGATGGTGAATCGTTGGTTGAATCTCCATAACCTTAAAACAACACAAGTAATGCCAAAATGAAATTATTATTCTAAATATCGATAATTAAAGGACCACTATGTAATTTACTTTTGAGTTATATGACCTAACATACTAAATATTTGAAACTCTCTAGTTATATAACTCGACATTCAAATACTCACTTCTGTAATCAAAAGCTATAACATGAAAGAAATTTCTTAAAACTTTATACAATTCCACACGGTGTCCTGATAATCTCGTCCCAGCATTGCCATGCATATAAAGTACCACATCTTGTCCATCCCCTAGGACGTTTTCGAAATATTGATCATCGTCAATCTCATTTATTACAGTATTATTTAAACTATTCGGAAGGATTTGCCACACACCTAAATTAATGTTTTCTTCTGTTCGGACATAAAAATTTCTAGAATTGTGTAGACCATATTTGATTGGATGAGCATAGTCCGCATCAGACGGTATATGTACTAAAATAAAAACGTTAAATTAACAATTTAAAGTTTAATGCCACATTTCTTAAATACTCTACAAAATGAAAACAATAAAACTCGATATTACGATCATAAGATTGACTTAATATTCTATTAATGCCTGTCTTAGAGCATAAAAAAACTTTTCTACTAACCGAACAAATATCTCAAAATTATGTAGGTATATATCTTAGTAGTAGCAAAATACTGAAAGGTATTTAAAAAGAAGACAGACAATTAAATAAATTATTATTTAATTTCATTCAATCAATTTAGCCTGACGAGTTTTTAAACAATTTCGGGGGTGTTTGGAAATAAAGAAAATAAAAAAGTGCTTTTATAAAAAATGTGACAATATTCTAAAAGACGCTCAAATGCCATATAAGTAAAAAATTTTACTCTTACTCAAAATTTGTTTCAGTTTACTTCATATGCCATATCTTAAAATTCGATATTGGATTAAAGGAACTACTATGGGCTCTGGTACAATATCCTCATTGGGTATTTACAAGGATTCAAGGCTTTATTTGATTTTCAAACTTCTTTATTTGCCAAAATTTCATTTCAAGCATTTATATCAGATTTCAAGTCAAGTAGTAGTTTTACCAAGAAGTAAGTTTGAACCTTGACAATGTCTGATATCAAAACAATATTTAGACAGAAATGTTTCATTTTTAATTCAAAGGGATATTTTAATATTGAACATTATAAACATGTTTATTAAGAAAGTATTTTAACCAAATATTTATTTGGTAACCATGCATTAAGGCAGATAAGAATTCTACTAGATTTTTCACAGAGTCTATTTCTAATTTTACTAAGACGCGCCCTGGAAAATTCCCTTTCAATCGGCGCCGACGTCGCTAAAAAATGTTTAGTCATATTTGCAAATTGGGATATTTTTATGCTTTTCCACCAGTAGAAGATGTCTTCAGAAACATCACTTCAAAGAGTATTAATATATTTTTTTATTTATATATTATTATATTAAGTTCCACGTTGTCGTCAAGAAATGTATGTATCTTTGAACTTGATGAAACTGGTTGAAGTAGAATTTCAGGAAAATACCTGGTTTTAAATATACTTTATAGGACAAACTAAGTGATATAAACTGTAAACGCAAGACCAAATAAAAATATAGAAGATTATCTCAACAAATTGTCACTTGTATAATATTTAATTATTTTATTTTAACTTTTTGGATAGAAATGGGGTCCGTAATGCGATTTACTAAGAACAGTAGATATTGAGTTAATTGTATGAGTTCAATTTCTTGTGTAAAATTAAATTCAAAATTATACAAATATGATATTTTACATATACTAAAACAATCCATTGTAATATATTTCTATCTATATATTTGCTTATTGTCCAGAACGGCGAGCCACAAAAAAGTGAAATGTGCCCCAATTATATTTTACGTATTAATTGCACGTACATCAGGTGATATTAATATAAACATAACCGTTAAAAAATAGCAATTACACAACATGTACCAATCATACTAATTATTTTAATTGTAAGTTTTTAATATTCATCAAATAATAAAACAGATTATAAAATTTTTTTGGTAGGTACATACATTTTTAGGTTAACCATGCGTTGCGAGAGTAAGAAATATTCATACAAAAAGATTAGCTACTTATTATATAGAGAATGCAGAAACTAGTGTACTTATCGATACATTTTAGATAAAATCAAAAATTCGCAGCAGATTTTAATCACTACCTTCAAATGATATTTGCAAAGCCACTTCCTTTTCCGGTTAGAAAACTACTTTTTTGAATACAGTAAGATATATCACTTAACAAAATTATTTTTCTAATAAAAGGAAAAAAATAAGAGTCGACAACTGTGTTTTATTAAGATACTCATGAAATCATTTTCGATTTTGTAGAAAATCAGTTAGATATTGTTAGTATTTATTTAAAAAAAATACTTGGTATTTTCAAATTATAAGCACCTAATGAAAATTTTATTGTAATGGAAAAAATAAGCTTAATTGTCGTTAGATGGTTATCAATATATTCGTCTGTAAACTACAGCTCACCAATTGTAGGAATACCCCTGAAATTCGCATAATGAAATATTCAAAACTAACTCAAAACCTGAAAATTAAATAAAATTTAATGGAATAAAATTTTCTCTCAGAGTATACTTCACGAAATGCATACTGCAACGCACTACTAACAGAAAATGAGCTCCTGTAGAGTTTTCACCCGTTTTGTCCACGCTTATTTTAAGAACAGAGGCATTCTGTAGAATTGTTGAGCTGTCCAGGAAGAGATTTTTGTGCTTTCCGCAGCATAATAAAGCAAGCTGACAATAATACTTAACTATATACAAACTAAAGACATGATATAAAAATTACTAAACACTTATTGAATGGTACATGTAGTATCAAAAATAACATTTAACAACCACAATGTATGTAGCCCAATAATTTTAGGAGTAATAGAACACCAAAAGTATTATTTGTCTAACAAATTTATGTCTAAAACTTCTTAAGCATGCAACAACCATTATAAAGTGCTTAACGGAAATCGAGTTTTTATCAGTAGGTACATTGAAGGTTACAATAACAGATTAAAATTTTCGTATTTTGTATTGTTTCTTTGAATTCACTAGGGGGTCAGTTAGAAATCCTTTTTTTTATATAAATTTTTTATTAAGAACTTTTTAGGGAAATATATATTAAAATAACAGTTTCTATAGTTTTTTCTTAAAAAATGTACTGTTCATGTATGGTATAAAAATGTTTAAAAAAGATTTAGTAAAAACCACGTTCTAGTGGTTGCTACAACCATACTAAGAGACTTTGGACATCAGTTCAATAGACAAGCACTACTTATTATTAGGTCTTTTATAACCCTTGTTATTGTTGCTCGATAATTTGGCTCCACCTTCTATAAAAAATATAAATCCGAATGATAGAAATAAATGTACTTACCAAAATTTAAAAACAGAAGACTGCTTTGGAATTTATAAGAAAATTTAAAAATTAGCGGTATTATCACAAAGATTACGATAAATAGTAGAATTAATATTTTGGCAGTAATAATCGACACTCTGAAACAAAATTAAAATAATTAAAAAAATTCTGGACGATTCAAAAAAACAAATATGACTAATTAAATAGATGATAAACAAAAAAAAATAGCAAGGTACAAAAGGTAATATTATCAGGAAAAATTATGCAGGATTCGTGAATTAACTTCTTATTAAAATTATCAAGCAATCACCTTTTATACAGCCTATATCTCGACCTTCGTGTACCAGATTGGGTTAAATCGTAAAAATGTGCACTTCGTTCTTTCATTATTGGTAAGTAGTTAGTGAAAGCCTTCCACACTGATTATTAAATGAATAAATAATAAAATTATCTTAATATTTTTTTTATCGGTACACCCAGGAATAATCTAAATCATTTGCGAGTTATGCGATTAAAAAAGAAGTCTTTTGATAAAGTACCTCGAATAAAAGTGAAACTAAAAACATAGAATATAATCTTTTATTTTGCATTAGACTTTAGAATAGTCAAAACTTATTAACAATAATTAATGTGGTTACATAAACATCTTTAACTACGGGTAGATTGAGCTAATCAGATATTAATTTGGTACAAGCTGTAAAATCTATATCTACTTATAGACAATATAATTATTCTTCGAATTGCTATCTTATTCATATAAAAGATGCTTCTCACCGAAAAAAAAATAGTCGTATTATAATATTTTAAGTTATAATTTCTATTTTTTAAGAGATATAATGGATATGCTGTCAGCTAGTAGTACTAGTAGTACGTTTAGGCTTATTTTGACTGTCCAGAAGAAGATTTAATTTAGAAAACGTTCTATTTTCGCAAACTTTTGAATGCCTTTCTAACTGTTAAATTATTAAATGTTAATTTTTTATCTAAGTAAAGGATACTTTAAACAAGTAGATATGACCAATGTCTGGTCACTGCATATTAATGAAATCAATAGTTTATTTAACAAAAATAAGTATACTTAACAGTTAATAGGCATATTTTTTCATTTCGTCATTTGTTACAATGCTAAATTAAAAATATTTTTACCTCTCTCTACAACTATAAAGCAAAGTATTACACAGTAACATTGATATTTGTCAAATAAAAATCATCCATTGTTTAATGTAAATATATAATTATCTAAAAGAATACTTATATTAATAATGCCTCTCTAGTGAATAATTTTTGGATAAAAAAGATTTTATCGCATTTTAACTACATAAAATTTCAATTTATTGTATAATCATAGTTATTATTTCACATATAAAATATAAAATAACGAATCGAGCAATGATTTTCTTTTATTTATGATTAAAAAAAAAGAAGCAAATGATTGCTCGTTATCTGTCGAAAACTAAGCATGTGACTACTATTCCTTTAGAAAATCGCAGAACAAAAAATGCTGACTATTTGTTTACCAGAAGTTTTCTCTGAAATAAGAAAAATCAATAGAAAATGTCATATCATTTTCCATTTAGATGGCGCAATGATTATTTAATCACACAAAAGACGGAATAAATGACCCATCCTCCATACAACCCTGATCTAAATCCAAACGACTTTCAAGCGTTTCCAAATATCAATAATCAATGTCTTTCAAGCCCAAAAGATGCAATTGGTTTATTCGCATAAAAAAAATTCATAGATTATTAAGGGGATTATTTTGAAAATCAATATAGCCACTTTTTGAATTCTAAATGTTTTTGTTTCCATATATCCCGAAATTAAAGAAGCCCCCTCGCATGTAATGGTATAGCCATAGAATATGTTTGACTTGTAAAGGACACACCTGAACTTGAAACTATTACATGCGCAGAACCCAAAGTGTGCATTGTTTATATGTTAAGTTTAGTAACGACCGCGTTACGTCACTAGCATAGAACGAAAATTTCTGCCAAAAACCAACTTTTTATTTTTGTGACATTTCAGGTGGTGTATTTGCAATCGTTTATTTGTTGAATGTATCGAAAACAAATGATCTCATAGTTTTAGGGTACATATATTTTGTCAACTCTTTCGAAGATTGTCTCAAACAAAAAATCCAATGGGAGCTTGTCTCAGATCTGAATCCTAATTAGTTTTATTTGAGAGAAGGTATCTTCAACACGGTATCTTAGTTTTCTTTTTAATATACTTTTATAAACTATAAAATATTCTGTTATCTGTTTTGATTTTCAGGCTTTCATTATGATAAAGGTGCAATACATTTTTGCACTCATACCATATATTGTTATCTGGGTATGATATTGTCTTTTCCTATGGTTCTTGACATGTTTTAACATTCTTATTGCCTCGTTAACTCTTGTATTGTTCTGTCATATGTACAACTTCCACTTAATTTGGTTTTTCTACGAAAGAAAATAGCCTTAATATCGAGCGATTGAAATTTTGAATGCTAAATAAAAACTGAATAAATATATATATAGAATAACATTTGATAAGTTGCTCGAATTCTAACATATATTTATAGTAAATTAACCGAATATCATTTCTCCATTATTGCAATTCGGGGTCCTATAAAAATAGGTTTTTCGATTAGTATGGTAAAATAATCATCAACAGTATTTAAATTAGGAATTTACTGAATAGTAGTGAAAACAGATAAAGTAATAGCGACTTAGAAAAAAAAAACAATATTTTCCCTATTAATTTAAAATTAAAATATTTTTAGACCTGATAAGCCTGAAAGATTAAAAATGAAAATGTAAAAATTTTACTGAATATCGAACAAAAATAGTCAGCTATTTTTTTATTCAGTCGGATTGTAATCTTCTTATTTAATAATCTGGATTTGGTGCATTATAAATAACATTTTTAATTAATGGCACGGATTAACTATTCTTTTTTGTAGTGAATCGATTATTATTGTTTGAAATTGTTTAAAAATATAATTGCTTTTTTTTATTAAAATACCTATATTGAAAATTTTCTATTGGAAATATTTCTGTATTAAAAAATGAGGCAACTTCTTTTCTAGAAGGGTACGATATATAAATGAATTTTATTGGGAGTTTGGAAGTACTCATTATTATTACAGATAACTCTAGATTACTCTTAACACACTGTATTTAGAGACACAACGTGGCGTTACCTGATATGATGACGCTCTGCGTCTAAAACAAAACTGATCAATTTTATAAGGCGACCTAAATGTTTAAAAAGAAATCGATGGGGTGCACCAGGTGAATACCCGTTATAAATGAATTAACAAGTGCTTCCTGATTCTACAGTGAGAATTAAACTTAGATATAAAGTAAAAAATATTTAGAAACTGTCAAATAATTCATATAATTATTGATATATTGATAGTACTGTACATGCTGTCATAAAGTATTCTTAAAAAAACAAGATTTAATTATTATTTAATAGTAAATAATATTTAAGTAATTTATTCACAATTTTCTATGAAAAAACTGTAATAATTGTCTAAAAACATTAAGCACACATAAGTAATTCAATGGAAATTTCTGTAACATTGACCTAATTTAAAACAATAAAAATGAAAATCGAGAATAATTTTATCAAAATAAGTTAACCAAATTAAAAATTTGTTAATATATTTTGAATAATTTTGTTAATTTTTCTCCATTTATTACTGTTTCAGATATTTGCATTGAATTGATTCGTTATTCTCAAACTGTGTACCAAACTAGATTCAGGATATAAAGATTTTTTTAGTAATTCAGTTAATAGAAAATACTTGTATTTTTTTAATAAATCGCGTGTTAGTTTTAATTGTGATCTAGATTTTATGTTATCAAGTATCTACTAAAATCAAGGAAAATAAAAGAATAAATGTGGAAATGATTTTAAAATTAAAGTGCAACCAGAAACATACCAAACTTTTAAAAGTTTCTTGAGTTAAAATCTTGACAGCGCTGACATTATTGTTTGAATTGCTTGCAAAACTCTATTTTAGCTTTAAAAGGAATTTCAATTCTCACTAAACTACAAACATATTTTTCAAATAAAAAAAAAACTACTGAAAACTACAGCACTGTGTACCTTTTAAGAATATGCAACCGTCTTGAATTTTTTAACTTCTCTATATCTAAAATATTGTAATGGTATTTATTGGATTCCAAGTCAGAACACATCTTAACTTCTTTGATGGCAAATTCGAACTAAAGCACATGGGAACGAGACTGCCGGCAGCCAACAAAATTTTATTGAACTATATCACTTGCTAGCATAGCCTAAATGCAAAATGACTTCTTGACGCATAACTTCAGGGTCGTGCTAGAGTATTCAAATATGTAGTGTCAATAGTTCTAATAAATTTTGAATTATTTTTTTCCAGAAAAAAATATTCTTATCCAATATATTCAATATAAATTTGAAAATGACCAGTTTTTACTACCTTTAGGTCCAAAAGCAATTATTAATTTTATTGTCTTATTGATAACATGATGATAACCTAATGCCGGAAAGTAACAACATCTGTAATTAAGAAGCGAAAGTCTGATATTGAGTATGTATTTATATTTTGAAAATGTGTATATTTTTAGAAAGATGAAAACCGGAACGACATTTAAAAAATATATTAAGTCTTATTTTATAATTATATATGATAATTATACTTTGTTTGAATTAAAGTGAAATTATTGTCGTATCGGAATTAAATATTAAAAAAAAAACTGTTTAAAATATAGTAATTGAATTGATTCAAACACTATTAAAATCGTGGGTTTTAATATTTTGAAACATAAAAACGATAGAATTATATTGGTAATTCGTAAAATTCATAAAGTAATAGTGTTTGAATAAAATTAAGAGACTTTCTATTTAAATGTATATTTAATTAAAATATGTTCTTAGTAAGCTTTAGTGAAATATGTCAATGGAATATTTTTTTTATATTAACAACATAGAATTGAAGAAATATAAGATAGAAGTAGCTATTGTGAAACGATAAAAAACAAAGATCAAGCACTAATAAACGTCGTATGAAATGAATGCAGTGTAAAAATTGGTTTTTTAAGGGTGATAAAATATGAATTTTCTCAAGACTCTTTTATCACCCTATCTGTTTTTTAATATTGACTTTTAAAGTGCTTAAAGGGTAAAACACTTAACATTTTTAAGCTAAATAAAAAGGAAATATTTATGTGAATGGCGACATTTATTTTTTAATTTGTCGAAATACGCATTTGTTATTCTTGTTTAAGAAATAAAATCTTTAAACAAAAACAAATGTTGCTTCAGCAATCTTAAGCCGCTACATACATTTTTTTGGTAGATTTTTAATGAGACCTTCATGGTTTGACCTCTTTGATTAATTAATAACTCTAAGAAAAAAATACAAATACATTAATTAACGTATTGCACAAGTTGGTGTGTTTATTTATAAAAAACTAATCTATTATAAGAAAATATTACATGAAAAAATTTATTAAATTGTTACTGAAACTAAAATGTCATGAAGAAAGTACTAAGTTCACTAACAATTTTTACGGGATAGTAGCAACTCTCTTCGAACGCTTACTCTTCTTTTTTGTGGCTAGTCACTGCACATCGTTTGTTTATTTTGCTATTGCTATGTCATAGCTTTTTCCGTTATATTTCTCCATTTTTGTCGCATGTCCTATATTTGCTCTCACCATCTTCTTATTCCTACATATATTCGAAATATGTATCTTGCCTCACTTGATCTTTATATCTACTTTTTGGTCTTCCCTTGGGTCTATTCACACATGGTCTCCATACTACTATTTGTTATACCTCTTTGTTATCTTCCGTACATGTCCGAACTATCGCAGCATTTGCGATTTTATGAATTGAAATATATCTTCTCCATTTAGTATTTCTTCTATTTCGTGATTCATAAGTATTTGGTGCGCTAATTCACTTATTTTCTTAACTATTTTTCTTCGAAACCTCTTTAATTGTTCTATATTTACAAGTACTTTTTTTAAATTCATTAATTTATTACTGATCAAGGCTTTTACTATTTTGTGTACAGCATTTAAAAATGTGATGTGTATGTAGTTATTCAAATTTTGTAGGGTTTTTTTATAGAAACACAAATAAAAAAAAAGCAACACTAGAACTTCAAAAATAAGTTTCATCAATAACAAATATAACCAAAGTACAGATAAACCCTCTTATAAAGCTCAAATACGGCGAGCTTTGCTTCTTGTTAGATAATAATTCTCAGCTATGTGTATTTTAAGATTAGATTAAAATTTAAGATGGTTACGATTATTAAGTGATGTTGCTAATTGATTTCTTGAAAAAGAAATTACCGCAACCTTTATCTCTTTTCTTTAGAATCGAGATATGTTACCCGATAGGTATCTGAAAAGTTTACAACTGGTCCTATGAAAATAAAATTTTTTGTTTTTTCAAAATTTTCAGGAACACTTTTTATTTCGCATATGTTACACAAATAAAAATATTTTTGCCAAACTCAATAAATTAACGTCCTTGTTAATAAAAAAAAAAACGTGTAATTGCGAGTTGCGTTTTCTCTATTAAAATAGACTACCAGGTTTGAATTATCTGACGTGGAAATTAAAAACATTGTTACATTGGAATATAATTTATATATTTATTTGTTGACGTATTTTTTCAATAAAATAAAAACCGCTCTATTTTATTAAAACACTATATAAAAAATTTAAAAAAATTGTTATCATTATTTATAATGTAAACATAAATAATTAGGAACATTAAGCATCTATCGCAAATTAAATTAAAAATTCATGGCGAAAATAGCTAGGATTTTATTTCTTGCATATAACAGGCATAGTACCCAAATTAACAAAAGAATAAAATTTAATTCTTTTAAAAGCACCCTTTTATTTACAAGCAATTTAGTGAGGTAATAGACACCAAAAAAAACTACAAAAATCAACCATTTCAGTTGGACTTTTTACATTAAGCATCTGAATTCTTGATGAATATTTTGGCATAATCTTTTAATACCAGATACCAATATTTTTAAAATAAATCCAATTCACTTCGATTCCTCATTAAACAATATTAGCTAGAATTAATCTAATAATACAACTTTCCCTTGATGTAAACAAAACATGGACATTTCTTTTAATATATCAATAACGTCATAAACTTAATTTTTACTATTTTTAAACAAAATCAACAATTTTTTTGAATACATTTCTATTCCATAGACAGATAAATACCTTTGCACAAATTCATAAAAAAATATAGTTAGGTTTAAATTTGAAACAATTTATACAGGACGTCCGGTGACCGCCTCCTAATTGATTACATTAAATATGGGAATGAATAGGTCAAATTTGAATATAAGTAAATAATAATCGACAAAACAACAAATTGCACCGAAAAATTAGATATATAATCAAAATTGTAAATAATTTTCATTATTTACATATAATGGATGTATTTACTATTACGAAATCAATGATTTGGCGTTATTATGACCCTAGAAACAGATTTTTTCAACTTTTACTCAAAACTTATCAACCAAAGCAAATCCATAGTTAAAATAATTGTCCTTTAAAAAATAACCCATGTTAATTGAAAAATTGTTATTAACCAAAAGCCGTAATACATGAATAAATACTTACACATTAAAATGACACAAAGCACAAATTAATATTGGTAGAACACTTCCAACGGAAAGATTGATTAAAACGTTGCGGAAGTTTGTGCCCATTTTTGTCTAAGAAACTTTAACTGAAAACCAAATTGAAACCTACCGTTAAACTAAGAAAAATATTTACATCTTGGAAAAAAGCTAATTCAAAATGAGGACACAATAAATAAAGATCAATTCTAGATATAATGCAAAATATTTTTTAGACATTAAATATATTCTTTTCAGTATATTTTTACTAACTTATGTAAATTATTTAATGTATTGCTTTTAATTTTCTACATTTCTTCTTCTTTCTTTGTTAATACTTATCGGTACTTTACCTATTATCTTCATTTTGCGTTCTCACATAGAGTAATTTTAGGTATGTTTTATTTATTAGAATAAGATGTTTCTTACTGTTACCCTTCAACTACTTATCTATTTTTTGCATTTGAAAATAATGGTTATTATTACTCTTTTAAATATTAACTAATTTTACTCAGGATGAAAACTGACAGACTAGTAATCTGAATTGATACTTTTTAATGTAATTTTAATTTTATACCTAGATGATCTCAATATGAAATTAAACAAATACAATTTCCTGTAATTTAAAGGTATTCAAACAAAAATTTTAATGCTCATATATTCTATTTAATGCTACTAATTCATTGGAAATCTAAGCACAATCTTGGTTGTCTTTCTTTTTCATATTTACTCTTACCTTCTAATAAATCTTCTTTTTCTCAATAAGACCATATTAAAATTTAAACCACATTTAAGATGAAACAGATAAAATCTAAGTTTAACTGTTGTCTGTACATTTCACCATTTTTAAGGGAAGCACCTGTAAAATCAAAATCACAATTAGGTACTAGCACAAATGATGCCTAGTGAATAAAGACAATGACAATTTTAGGAGCAAAGTGTAGTTCGCAAAATTAAAAATGATTTATAATACAATCTACAAATATGTAGGTATAATAGGTATAATTACTACAATACAAAGTTCAGTTTCTTAATTCAAATATTGTATTTTTCAGTTCTCGAGGTAATATTTGATATTTATGATTCTAAGAACATATTCAAGATAACTTGTTTGGTTAAATTATTTTAAAAAAATAGGAATAAATCAAAATTCAAATTTACCTTATTCAAAGATGACACCAAATATGTCAATAATTGATCTGATCTTGTCAACACTTGTCAAATAATTTCTTCTTTTTACCCAGCTAACTAGTGGTTGGCTATGTTTATTGGAAAAGTCACATGGAACTAAAAAAAAAGTGTTATGAGAATTGCATAACTAGTAGGAATGGTGGTATTTATTTCCCAACGAGCTTTTTAACAGTTACGCCATCTATTCAATACGTCGAAATCTAACAAATTTAGAGAGAAAGAGAAATAGTTTCATCTATTATACGAAAAGAAACAGAAAATCTTTGGGACACAAGTTTATTTACGAGCAGCTTGCTTGCTTTTAATTTTTCTGTTTACATTTTAGTTTGTGTTTGAGGTGCGTTGGAGGCGCGCGTCAGTATGAAAATTTTAAAACTACGAAAGTAAAGTAAATAAACACTTCAAAAAGTTTTAAATTAGAATGGCTTTGAATTAAGTTTTGTTTTTAATTCTAGTATTATTTAGTAATTACATTTCTGTGGTTTTTCTTTTGGTAAGTGTTAAAAATATTAAATAGTAAATTTCTTTGTTTTTATTTTTGTAAATTTTTCAATTGTTAGGAAATTCGACAAATGTAAAAATTGCTTATGGACTTAATAAGTAACACAATCGACCTACTAACTCCAAACGGTATGCCGACCATTTCTAGGAAAAATACCTATATACCCTTACCTGATTTAATCTTTGGGATTTATTTTTGTGAACGTAATTATATCTACTAATAGGGACGATTCTTTTCTGGCGTCGAGTATACATTAAACTCCCCAGAAATTGATAAATGTAACCCTATATAGTCAGATAATTTAGAACAAAGCACATGATCAACAAGTTATTTTAGGAACCATCTAAGTTTTCTCGTTTTAAATTTGTCGTTTTTCTAAATTTTTATTTCGTTATATATGCAATTAATGATAACAGCACGATGTGAATGACTTGCCTACGCCAAGCTCAATTGCAATATAATAAATGTCTTTGATCCCAATAAAGTTTTTTTACACTTGCCTGAATTTCAGGACCGTCCATAAATTATTCATAAAAAGGTAATTTATATGATCACCTGCGCGAAATATCTGTATTGATAATGAACCGCACAAACAAAATACAATGTGGGTTGAGATATCTTTGTTAGGTAATTGTTGATACAGCTACATAAACGTGTTTCACACTATCAGAAATAATGAAAAATGCTTGAAACAAGGAAAGCAAATAGAAATAAAGGAAGAGAAAACACTTTTTTTGATAATGATTGAAGAAAGGATCGAAGTTTTAGTAGGAACTAAAGGGTATATTCCTGTTTCAACCTTTGTTTGGATCCTCACAAGATGTTTTGTGAATTTTCAGTTCTTTAACAAATCTATAAGTTTTTGCCTGATTTAAAATTTCAGAGCAGTAATAGTGCAGCAAATTTGAATTTGTGCATTTGCGCTGCGTTAACTTATTTGTCGTATGACCATTCCAATAATGGATGGTTCAATATTATGGAACTAAAAATGCCAATGTTGAAAATTTCAATAAATAATTCGTCGATTAATAATTATACAACCTTATTTTGAATAAAATATGAATTTTTTCATGGGAAGAGACACAGAACAACCAATTCGGTTGACAAAAATGTTGGTAAAAGCCATCCCAACATTTATGAATTCTTAGTTACATTAAAAAACTTTGCGAATCAATATTGGTAAGATAAGTTCGACTTATATGAAAACCAAATAACAGATCCAAGAAATACGAAATCTTGGAAAGTCTGGTATTTATCGAAAAATCGTATAAACGCTACAATGCTTATCTTACATTATTAAATTACAATGAATTGTGTAATATTTTGCGACATTTCATTTCATCTTCAATGTAAAAAGTTATTGCAATTATATTATGTTGTTTTTGTAATGTATGGGTTACAAAATTAATTATATTACTTCGATAGTGGACAGCATAAGTATTGAATGTTCAAATATATTCTTCTGGCAGAAAACTGTAATACAAATGTGGGACTATTTTTTTGTAACTATTCTCAATGTAATTAGTATTTCTTATTATTTACATGATACTAATAAAATCTCAAAAATGGCATCAATTTTTAATTTTAACTTAAAACAATTCATAATTTTAAGTCAACTTCATTTTGATCCATTTATCATCGAGGTATTGACGGCGGACCTATACACCACTTAAAACAAGTAACAAGTTTCTTATACCCGCGAGCACCCAAGACAGGAAAAAATACTTTGGAGGGCTGAAATAGGACCAAATCGAACTAAACTATTCAAGAGAGCATATATTACAGCAATATTGTCAAAGAAGCTAAAAGAAGCAAACAAATATACTATTTAACGAAAAATGTACATTTTAGCTCACAGTATAACTAGACTCAACAATTTTTATTACACGGGAAGGACGTAATGTAGAAAATAAAATGTTTGTTCCACTTTAAAATTCTACCCAATGAGTCTTGTAGATTTACAAGTCATTGTTTCTAGTGCCATTTTATTTGCTCTAGTTTTTTACAGATATTAATTTAACGCAGTTTGGAGATGCTCGATAAAGCATAAAATTAGAAACGAAAAATGATTGATCCTAATTAGTTTATATAATATAAATCGAATCCGAATAAGGTTAAACTGGTTTGTAAACAAAAGATTATTATTTGGTTTTAGGTAAATGTCCCAGTTAATTGAAGTATTAAAAGTAATATGAATGTTTAAAATTTCTATTATTATTATTATTATTATTATTATTATTACCAGTTGAAGTAGTTATTTGGTTTAATACTAAATATGTAAACTGTGATTGATCTTTCTTATTTCAAATTGCATCTTGTAAAAATAATTTCTAGAGCAAGATTGTTTTAAAATTCCAAAATTTTGAATATATTCTTGTATTTGAATTATATAATAAAGTGAAATAATTTTTTCTCCAATTACCGAAAGTCTTCAATTGGACTTTGCAATATAGACATTCAGTGTTTTCCTAGAAAAGATCAAAAATATGTTGACGTATTTTTCTCATTAATTGGCTGCATTTGCATAAGATCTGATACGGCTTCTTATTACATGCTTTTTTTTCGATTAGATTAAAATTATGTTGGCTAAAAATAGAGATTTATTTAGGTTGACTAAATGCATATCAATAGGAATTTGATTAATATTGCTAATACATTCTATACATTTTTCAATTCACGGAATTATGTTCGGAGATGATATCTAAAACCGAAACCAAAAAACAATTACTCAGGCTTTTAAAATTATTTCTTCGTTCCTACTCCCCGATGAGAATCCGACCAGAAATGCCTATTTATATAAATAACGTCCCGTTGGGTAGATCTCATCGTTTATTATAAATCACACATAATAAACTGGCATGGCGCATTGTCTTCTAAGTCTCTGTTTCGTCTGCATTTCTTCCACGTTAATGAACGGAGGCGTACCAACTGTACTAAGCCATCATCTTCTTGAGTTACACGCAACATCAGAGGAAATTGACTAGGTTTACACCAGGCCTATTTGGATTTAAAACCGAATTCGAAGCAGTGTTTACAATACAGACAGAAGTGAGCTTACTGGAACCAATTGTATACCTCCCGTAATGTGTAACACTAAAGGCACATAATAATTTTTTATCTTTGCTGGCAATAAGGCAATCCTTGCTTCTTTACAAAGATCCTGCTATCTAGCATCGAAATATTTACAGACACACTTAAAATAACGGACAATACAGTAACAGTAAAAAGTGAAACCTAACCTAAATTGAATTCGTTCATAATTTAAAGAAATCACCAGTTGCCAATTCTACACAGGTAAAAATTTATCGAACCCTCAGTTGTGACGTTTTCTACCTCCAAAAGGGTAGAATCCCAAGTTATGAAGAGGCGCTATCAACCTATTATTATTTTAAAATAAACTGCTCTATGCCAAAAATAACTGCAATGGTTTTATAATATCTATTAACAGATGGTATTATGTAGTATGATTCTTCTTTAACAAACTATCAAAGTTTCATGACATATCGTTCAATGGAAGCCGAGATACAACGCATTAAGTGACAGTAGTTTTACTGCATTGGTCAAAAAATGTATAAGTAATAAAGAATCATATTCAGTTTTGTTTTAAAATTGGTAAAAATGCTGCCGAAACGTATGATTTGGTTAAAATTTGATTGTATGTTAAAAAAACAAGTTGCGAGTGATGATGAATGTTCGGGTCGGCCTTCTGAAAGAATTACTAAAGAGAACATTGTAAAAGTGCGTGATTTCCTATGAATTTCTAAGAAATCTTCTGTGAGATTCATGCAACTGGAGCTTGCAATACCGAAAACAACAATTCATCGAATATTAACGGAAAAACTTGGTTTATAAAAGGTGAGTGCAAAGTTTGTTCTACACCAATTAAATGATGGTCAATTCCTTTACCAAATACAACATTGTAAAGATATTATTAAATATTATAACTGGGGATGAAACATGGTGTTTCAATACGAACCAGAAAGAGTGTCAAATTTCTTAGTGGCGATCACCAGATGAATGAAATCTAAAAAAATCCCGTTTGATGAAGTCAATTATCAAAACAATGCTCATTTGTTTTTACGATTCTAAAGGAGTTATTCAAAAAGATTTTTTTTCCAAATGGTCCAGCTAGTATTGTCTTGAAGTATTAAAGCGTTTCCTAAGTCATATTTGTCGTGTTCGTTCTGATTATCGAGACTCATACAGTTGTAGAACACTGCATGACAATATTGATAATACACTTTTATATCGTTCAACAATTATCTCTGTTTTTTGACTAAAAATCGAATTTGTTTGCTTAATCATTCAGCATATTCACCTGATTTAACTCCTTGTCACTACTTTCTAGTCCTTAAACTTCATTTGGCTGTGAAAGGAAACCGTTTTGCATCAGTTGAAGACATTCAAAAGTCAACGACCGCCATACTCAACAAAATTCCAATAATCGACATAAATAAGTCATTTGATGCATTTGCCAAACGGCCAAATCGACGTTTTTAAGTTAACGGAGAATATTAAAATGATTTTTGCCAAAATAAATTAATAATTTCTGGTTTTCTTATCCATTTGGGTTATTTTTGGTAGAGAGATTTGTTGTTTTACAAGTACCCATAAAAGAAGCGTTCCAAGAATTCAATTGAAGGAAGCTGTAGAGGAAGATCTAACAGAATAACAAATCTGAGACTGAAAACAAATAACAAAACATTAAACGGAATGTAAGAAAATTAAAAAGGCACAAAATAATTTATGCATTTTAAACCAGTAAATTCAATGATCAATTCTTTGTAACCCCTCGTATATACTCTAGAAGATTCCACATACAAAACTAGGACGATTCGCCCTTTCTGACATCAATTTCAACCAATCAGAACTAATTCTCCTTCTCGCGCAATTAATTAAAGCACACACAAAGTATATAAAAAGTTGATTGAGAAACAAAGTAGAAACTGTTAATTTGAATACAAAAAAACTATTTTTGATACCTCTCCAGGAACAAAAGTACATTTATTAATTAGTTTATTATTAAAGTGAGTGATAGTTGGTGCAAACCTTGATTAAAAAGATACATGTATTTATATAAAATGTGCAACGCAAAAAAGTGTTTCTGCATAAATATTTTTGGAATAAAGATTTAATTGTTGCTAAGTATGTCGTTATTTTTTATTGGACAAAAGTCACATAGAATTTATATGTGTGGAACTTGCAAATATAAAAGTATACAATCAACTCGAAGAAAATAACTGCTCCCACATATATAAATTTCTACAGTGAGATTTTTTAATCTTAAAGAGTATGTCCATCCATCTAAATAGTATATCTTTCAAATAAAAAGTACCGGAAATTTAGACACGAGAAAGCTCAAATAATATCTATCTATTGACTACAGGAAGCATTAGACACGGTATTCTCGATATCTAAATACCTTTTACATAAATATATTATTTATTCGCTCTTCATTTCGTTGTGTACACGTGGCCTTAAAGTTGCATATCTTACAAAGTTTGTCTTTTATAGGACAAGACACGAGAGTAGAAATATTGCCACAGGCCTTTTTGTTGCATATTATTGCAATATACTGAGCCCCGTCCCTGTCTGTGCCATCGACGTTAACGTTTAACTTTTACCAATGCCGTACATACAGTTTGAATTTGGGGGGAAAAAGTAAATTTCTAGTGTAGACACAGAGTCCAAACTCGACACTTTTACTAGATATCTCTGAATTACAAGAGATAAAGCAAATCTGATACCTCATCATTGAGACTTTTTTTTGCAAAAACGTAAATTATTATTGTATCGTTTTCAAAACTACTGTGAATCTATTGTTAAAAAACATAAGAATTTTCGTCACATTTCAAGTGATATACAAATTACATTTACAGAACTAAAAAATAATTTCCATTCATAAGTTCCCCCTAATCTGTATTGAGAGGTGGTGAATAACGATTTTTTTACTATAATTATACCATTGAAAATGGCCCTTCCTAATCTCCTCACATGGGTATATCCTTCAGAGTTGATCGTCTGCTGGTTGCATTTTGCTTTTAAATTCGATTTGAAGCACCTGGAGGTCGGTTGGGCCGTTGCCGTCCACCAGACAGAACAATAGAGTTTGTCGGTACGTGGGGGATCGCAGGAAGTAATGGCCAGTTGCTCGAATTTTATTTGTAACAATTTCAGTTAAGAATAATATTAGCTTGACATTTATTAAACTGTTCTCTAGATATTGTTGTTGCGATATGTGAAATATTATGATGAATACTAATTACACAAAGCTTTCCGAGAATGTGTATATTCTGGGCATTATGAAGCCGATTTTGATTTATGTTCTCTACAAAAATTTAATGAATCGAAAAGTGGCTTTTGGCTTTGAGTCATTTATTTATGTTTACTATTCTACTTGGCACTTGAACGCGTCTATGCAACTTTCGAAATTTTGCTAATTTGTGACATTTCCCTGTTTGCGTAATCTGCGTCTATTTTCGTTCTAAAATCCAGAGAAACTTATTCTAATTTTAATTATCATTGCTTATAAGAGTTTTGTTTACGTAAATTCATAAATCAATGGCGTAGAAACGGAAAATTACCTTTCTTACAATTCAATATTAATTTATTATGATGTACATTACTCTAAATGGTCATAAAAATTCTGTTAAATGTGGAAAAATTTGCACATTTTAGAGACTATTAAAAGACCAAAACGATATCTGAAAAATTCTTTCTAAACTTAACATAAATGAAAGGGTTTCGCTTTTGTGTTTCTAGCTCCTTTATTTTTAGGGACATGAAAAAATTGAAAAGTAATTTTTTTGGGTAAATATGGAATCTTTTCATCTGGTTTCATTAATTTCGACATCTTGTGCTTCCTTCATATTGCTTCAAATATGGATCGGGATTTATTCAATAAAAACCCCACTATTTTTCTTTAAATGAATCGTTTGAGAAAAAAAAATTGTGAGTCCGATTCTGCGTTTTATCGTCTCAACTCTACACTAAGGTATTTTACCTTACTCTGAATTTATATTTTTCTTTATTTAATTGATCTGTTCTTCGTAGTATCAATTAAATGGTTTTGGGTATTCATTTCCCTCTTCTGGGTAAAATGGCCAACGCAATCTCCTGATTTCACTATCTTAGAGGGAAATATTTTAAATGTACGTGGCACAAAAACATGTAATTACCGATAAATCCATATAGTTATTTGTAATATTGGCCAAAAACGTGTATCAGGAATTAGTCAATAATATCATTGTTTACTTTTTGTTTATTTTTTTATGTATCGGTTTTTGCATGAAATCAGAATTTTATCGGGTTTTGTGAAAATTGTGTAATCTAAGTAACTTAATTTGTCCAATTAACACAACTATTTTAACTTATCTTTTATTGAAGATGTTACAATGAATAGAATAAGTTGGTGAAAAATATTTTTATTGTTAGTTTAAAACACAACAGTGAACAAAAGGAGATATTAATAAAATTTAAACAAAATAGAAGGGTATTAAGTAATTTTGACAACTTGTTCCCTTTAAAGGCAGTTACATATTCTATTCAGTTCATCAGCATTGCGATCCTCCTAATCAACAGTGAAGATTATTTCATGAAATAATATTCCATTCCAACGTAGATCCTGCGAGTCCTCCCAATTTAGACCAAATTGCTGTTTTAGTAAATGCAGAAGAGATTTTTTCTTTTCTAATGGTTCCAAATTTTATATTTGTCATCTATTGTTAAATCTATATCAGATAGTTTAGGTTTCAACAACTTTTAATTTTTTTCTGTTTCTGATGTGAAGTATGTAAAAGATTTCGTATGCGAATACTTTGACCAGTGCTCCATCAGGAAATTTTTGAAAAACTATCCCTCTTCATTTCTGAGAGTCTTTAAAAAATTTTTTATGCCTACTTAAGTGTTATTATATCAATTATATTCTAGTCAATGCCTGTTCTTATTATTGTATGATAATGCTTTCTTGAAGAGATTGTAACTTATTTCAAATACTCTATTTAAGAAAGCCTTACTGAAACTACTATTATAATTTTCTAATTTGCATTGGTGCTTTGAATCTGAGTCAGAAGTAAAGATTAATCTTCTTTCTGCCATGTCTTCCATCCATGTAAATGAGTTGGTTTTTTGGATTGACTGTCACGTAACAAAAAATATACATATGCTAACTTATTCAGCATAAAACGTATCGTCAATTGGGTTTTTTTACAAATAAATTGACTAGTCAGGGTTCTCGTTCCGCACACCATAAAATACTCAGCTAAACATTAAGAAAGTAACCAATGTCCAACAATACATTGTGCAATTACTTTATGTTTAAGTCTTCATCCAAGTGAATTATTTTTGACTTTTTTTCTATTATAATGATTTTCCAGTCCTTTTACTCACTTACTAATCTTTTTTGCAACAGATTTAACGAACACTTGATCGGTCGTTTTTCATTTGGTATATTACCTTAATATAGAACTTGGACTGTATGACTAATTCAATCTCTTTTTACATTAACACATCCTGAATTTTATTATTATTTTGGACGTCACTTAATGCAATATTTGTACACCGATATATAATTCCACTATGATTACAAATATATATAATTCCACTATGATTACAAATCCTTTCAAAAATAATCATATCAGGATTGCCATAACTAAAAAGGAAAAAGAATATAAATAAATGTTCAAAAACAATCTTCTTGAGCTAATATTTAATATACTGACTTCCTCTTCTATCATAATTTAAAAAGTTAAAAGTTTTAAGAGGTTTTATCGACTTTTACTTAAATCTAATATTCTAGATCGAAAATGCTCACCAAAATTAGTAGAATTGGTACTCGAAAAATGTAAAAAGTGGGTTCATCCGTATTAGCATGTTTGCTCCACTACTTCTTCCCAAATGACATAGAAAACTGGGAAGTAAAAAAAGTTTCTAGGATCAGTATTCGAGAATTTCTCCATGAAGCGTATGGAAAATTTATAATTATATTTACTTCAATAATTTGAGGGCTGCTGCTTTAATATCAGGATATAGCACCACTGTGGTTATCTGATGTTTGACTCAATGATTTTGTTTTATTTTCGATTAAAGAAAAAGATCATCTAAAAACTGCTTTCGGCAACGATATTTTCTTATGCGGACAGAAAACAACAATCCAGTGTTTGGGTGTTTCCAAATGAAAAAAAGCTAATCGAAGAAAATCGCAAAATAGTGAATGCTGATTGGTACACAACTATTTGTTTACCAGAAGTTTTCTCTGAAATGAAAAAATCATTATTCTGCACCAGGACAGAACAACTTTTATATTTTTCCAAAAATCAAAATAATTTGCGTGGGCAACGTTTTTCAAGCCCAGAAGATGTAGTTGAAAAATTTCAAAATGCCATAATGAGCGTGCCATCTTCAAATTGCAAAAATATTATGACAAACAACTAGTTATTCTTATAAAAAAGTGCATAGATTGTAAAGGGGGATATTTTGAAAGATAATGAAGCCATTCTTTAAATTCTAAATGTTTTGTTTGCGTCTATCTCGAAATTAAAGCAGCTACTCTCGTATTTAGTTAATACAAGCGTTATATTTTTAATAAAATTACATTATTTTTTACAAAAAACTTAATGGGAGAATGATTGTAATTATGGTATTTTCTAATATCTATGTGGCGGTTTAATAGCTCCCAACTTTTTTCTATCTATTCGAATTCGTATTTATAACGGGTTACGAGACAGCAATACATTTACGAATTTCTTAACTTGTTTATTAAAAAACTGGGGAAACTGAATACTAACACTTATTTCACTTGAACAAAATAAAATGAAATATTCAAAGGTTCGTTTGTCGGAAGACGGTTTCTTCAGCCGGCCTGAGGTAAAATTAGGTGCGTGACCGTCGAAGAACAACAGCCAACGACTTCTATCAGCTGCAAGCAAACCAACATTCTTATACGAGTATTGAGAATAACCTTTCCAAATTTCGAAATAAAGCGTTGTCTAATATTTAACTAAAAAAAAATTTTCATTTTCTTTCGACATCATTCTTAAATGTTAAAATGGTATTTAGCTGAAAAAATTGAAACATTTCATCAATGTGGGTGGGAATCTAGCTAATATATTTTCTCCTTATATTTTTTTCAAAAATTAGTTTTGTTTCTATTTCTACTTACAATATTTGGAAATAATTTAAATGGGTGACGGTACATTGCACCTGAAATTTAGACCACCTTGTAGTCATGAATCATATCTATGGATTTACATGGTGCATATTACGGCAGATGTAGCACAAACCACAAAAATAAGCAATAACAGATGTAATGTGTCACGAATGGGCGGTGAGTGCCGTATTGAATTAATTATCAAATAAAGGAAAATTTTCCGATTACATCAGTAATCAGGTACTCGCTAAAAACAAATTACGAATCAGTGAAAGTCGATTGGTCATAAGTATTTCCGATCTATAGATTTTTTTTGTCAATTATGCTAATATTTTATTTTGGAATCGTGGGTTTACGGTTGTGGGATTTTTATAACCACATCAAATGTATATGCTTAAAAATCAAATCGATCAACTAAAAAGCTGTTTGTATTCTCTAATACTCCGTTTGAAATAAATATTAGGTTTCATTTCCACTAGAGACGCCACTAGCATGAAAGGTAAACAATGTATTATGTATAATTTATTTGTAAGGATTTATGTGTCAATATTATTCCTTTGGTAATAAAAATTAGTGCGTCCGTGTATTTCTTAAAAATAAAGCCATTAAGAAACAGTGGGAAGTGACTAGAGGTGTTAAAACATTAAAATCGGTAAACTCTGTTCAGCTCAATTTAAACCCGAAAGTGAACGATTTTATTCTTTATAGCACTGGTAAAGTTAACTGCTCAACAATTGAAATGATCCCTGTGACTAAACTGGTATTAATAGGAAATGAAAGATATAATTATTTTATATGTGTTTACTGAATTGTAGTGTATACCTTTGTGTGTAAAATTTTTCGTTCTTTTTTTTTATTTACCGTAGTTTACGCGCAACCACTCAAAATTAATGGTGGATCATTTCAATTGTTGAGCAGTTTAGTTATTTTGTTTAGCATATGACAGTATTGTCAATATACTGCAGATATTCTCTTAGAGCTCTTAGACTCTACTTTTTTTGTAGGAAGTTCCATACGTTCGTTGTTTATATTTCTACAGCTTTACGTAAGTCTTTGCTTTTTCCTTATATTTCTCCATTTTCCCTCTTCTTTTTGTATATTCCCACCAGCTTCTTATTCCCTTACTCGAAATATATTTTCTCAGTTGACCTTCCTATTTCCTTTTTGGTCTTCCCTTGGGTCTATTTTCACTTGGTCTCCATTCTGTAATGTCCTTTTTCTCGTTGTTATTTTCCATCCTTTTTACATGTCTGAACGATTTTATGTTATGCCTTTATGAGTTTGTGAATCTTACTATGTCTTCTCCTTTTAATATTTTTTCTATTTCGTACTTTCCTTCACTTATTTTCTTAAGTTCATATATATTTCTATCTATTTTTATCACAAACATCTTTAATCGTTCTTCAGTTATTCGTTATTCATGTTATTGACATCAGTCTTTTCTAAGTATTTGAAGTTATTCACAACATGATACTTAAGATTTTCCATTTCGCTCCCCACATTACATCCATGCCTCGCCAGGACAGTGGCTCAATTCGGACGCTGAGGTAGAGATTGCCGTTAGAGAATGGTACCGCAAACAGCCGCAATATTAATTTTACCAGCAGGGAATCTATAGACTAGTCCACCAGTGAGACTCTTGCTCTTTTAAATTCGGTGAATAAACGTTTCGTGTTTCTATTGAACTATCATCGGAAGTTATCACCTTTTTTCCGTCGTCTTTTGCTGCATAAAATTATTACAATTGCAATCTACACCAATTACAAAAAAAAAATCGTTTTGACTCAACTATAGATTCAATGACAAAAACATGTACCAAATATGGAGTATATGCAGAGATTATAGTCACGTGAAATCACTTTCTTCCATTCTATTTAACAATTTTAGGAGATTCTATGATCTGGGTTGTAAACGCGTATTATCAATGGCCATACAAATGAGTAATAGAAGAAATTTTACCAATCTGTTAGTTTCTTGGTTAGTTGTTCTCTTTCTTTATAAAACAATATGCTTTTATGAAAATACATAACTTTATTTTGATACCAATAACCTTCGATAATTGCAATTAAATTTTGTAACATTGTTGAATTGTTTTCACACAATATTCATTATTCGTGAGACAACAATTTTCTATTGCTGTAAAGCAAATATCCCCAGGTGTAACTTGTAACGATTATATAAAATTATTCCCAAGAAGACTAAAAACACATAATAATGGTTAATAAAACTGCAATCGGTGCAAGCAAATTCTTGCAAAACCTGTAATGTGGGATATTTAGATTTTCTCTCGATTGTCGCCTAACTCTCAAGCCAATAGCTTGTAATTACGATGAAAGTTTATTAATTTTATGTGCCGATCAAAATCCTTTGATACGCATGTTTAATTGACAGCAGGTGCATAGGATAAATTAGAAAAATTGTTCGGGAATCAATAAGTAATTGGGACACGCCTTGCATTTAAAATAACGACTAAAAATTAATAAAGACTATAAAATTTATATTATATAATTACTTCTTGATTCCCGTTTAACTGCCAATGTCGGTTTTTTTATTAAAGCGTTTCGCAATTGGTTTTTACAATTAATTAACCACTTTTCCATAAAAATAACATAAAATGAAAAATTCACTACAAAGGACCTACACAAGATTACAAAATAAATATATTTCTACTAAATGGTTGTGTTTGAATTCTTGCACCCACTCCTTCCGTTTTTTAGAGTAAAACCATGTACGTAACGACTTCCAGCAACAATTTAGTGTGGCATTGGCCAATCTATTGTCCAATAGATAATCTAAAGTGATCATAAACTACTGTAAATTACCGCGTAAGATATCGTGGCGTCCTACACTCTTCTTGCAATTACTCGAAACGTTTGCGCTCGTTTTTAGGTCAACAACCGTGTTATTCAAATGAAAAACCTGAAAAACACTCACACAAAAACTAGGAAAATACTAAAATATATTCGAAAAATTGTTTTATACGAGTGATAGTCGAACAATATGTACAGAATCTTTTAGTTTTTCCGATTGTTAAAATCTTAGTCCGTTTAAACTGTATGTGGTTATAAAGTTTACACATCGTATTAAAAATTGAAATAATGCTAGAAAACGTGCCTACTACAATTTGTTATGATTTCGTTGTCGTTTCATTCATACAGCAACAAAAATTTATGAAACGACTGATTTTTGCATTTGGTGGTGAAGCTCCATAAAAAACGACGTATATTGTTCGTTTTAAGAGTAAATTTGGTCGTGTTTCTCTTAAGGATCAACCAAGAGATGGGCGTCCCTCTACATCAGTTTTTGCTGAAAATAATGCTCAGCGTCGAATGATTAAAGAAGATCTTTATATGACATACAATGAGATTCAGGCACTGTTTACACATTTCTCGGACCTCGATACATTCCAATTTGCATACTCACTTAGCCGCGAGATACTCACCACGTATTCTATCCGTAACTCAAAAACAATTACGTGTATTCTACCGTAAAGCAATGCTGAAAACAAATCAACAATGGAACTTCCAAACACATCACCAGAAGTAAAACAACAATCGACAGTTTGGGTGTTTCAAAATGAACTTTTGTCAACAAAAGTGCGGTCAATAAGCACTAAGCACTTCGAAAAAACAATTATTGTTTATTTCGTAACCAAAGCTGATCACGTAACTACAATTGCTTTACAATAATTTGTTTGTCCGAAATAATTGATCGGTGACGAAAAACAAACTGTAGACGTGCAATCATATTGCAACATGATAATGCAACATCCCATATACCTCACACCCAACAGTTGATTATTTGAAAAGTAAAAACGTCGATTTAAGAACTTTTTACGTTTAATGTAATTAAAAATAAAATGTGTGTTCAACGTTTTTCCTGTCCTGAAGCCGAAGATGCATTCAAATAACCAGACATTTTGAACATACCAACTTCTGAATGGAATAAGTATTAATAATTCGTTTAAATTCATGAAAAAATGCCTAGAATGTAATGGTGAATACTTCGAAAAATAATAAATTAAACTTTTTTTCCATATCTATTCCTGAATTTATTTGATTTAATGACATGCTATCTTCAGATTTCGTTATAATGTTCCCATTTCCGTTTCTTTACCATTTAATTTACCTGACCATTTCCGGTCTGTAAAAAATAAAACAACCTTTGATTTCATGAAGAGTAATATTTTAAAAATATTATTATTTATATCGATAATCTTTTTTATAGTATGCCGGATGTCATATAACACCTTTAAAGCTTCAATGAATGTTGCTACTGATTATAAATAATTTATTTCTTAATTAATTCGTAGGTAAACGTGTTCACGCATTTTTTAAACCATAACTGTATTTGCACTATTACCATAAAATATTTTTGCATATATAGCCTACATTGAATATATTAAACCAAACCTGGAAAGTCTTAACACTAGAACAAAAGAAAATACATTATATCATAATACATCTATGTAATAATGTATAAGAAAAAATACGATATTTTTACAGGTTCATAAGATCATTTTTATAACACCAATTTAATATTCCGTTAAATTGATTAAGCCGCTGAGCTCCTAATGTTGATTAAATTTAAGAACTCCACCCAAAAAAAGAGAAAAAGAGCTTTAAACATATTACCAATAAAATATCTTGGTACCTGTTTCAAGATTATCTTATAACTTATTTCCCCGTAGGTAGTCCTAAAATAATGGTTCTGATTGTAGTCTACGATAGAACCAAAATGACAAACAGAAGTGGCTTCAAGAATAAAGCACGTCGTGATATTTATCCAAACGAATAGTAATGATGATAAGTGATAATCCGGATTTTACGGGTATTATCAAGATTTCAAGTTATATTGTAAACAATGATAGTCGCTTTTGATGACCGGGTTGGTCGTTTGAAACCACTTAATTCTTTCATTACAATAGATAATCGATCAGTTACATTATATTCTCTACGAATTTCCTCCTAGAGAAGAAAAAAGATTACATCTAACTTGTTACAATTTCACCAATGGAAAGCAAGAACGCCTATCTTTTGTAATGGCACCATAATAACATTTGATGCATTAGAACTTTTAAAACTTATTTATTTTCCTCTAATATTCGTGTTAAAACATGACTGTCGGAAAAATAAAAAAACAAAATTTAGACCGAGCTAAAAGGAACGAAGGACTACATAAAGTAAAACAGACAATTCCAGTTGAATGCTGAAATCGTAATAATATATCAAATTAGAAGGATGAACAAAATACTAAAAAAGTAGAAAAGACCGTTCTAGGTGGATGCGGAAATCTGAAAGTTAGATCAAACTAGAAGAATGTACAAAAAATTAAAATAGAGTAGAATAGACATTTTTAGTTGGATGTTGACATCTTACTGTACTCCAAAAATGTTTTAAAATAAGAGTTTTTAAGATTATTCTTCTGAGAAACATGGAGAAATGTATTTAGATTATTAGGGAAACAATCCCAGAGAATATTTAATATGAATTATTTTTTTTTTATTGAAGTGGTTTTGGATATTTACGACAGATCTTTGCCTCGAGATTTTTCTATTTAAATTATACATTTTACACAGGGTGTATAGGTATATAAAAAATATACTTACTAAATTCAAATTGAGTTTCTTTATTTTATAGTATTTGTTAATTTAGTTCTGTTTTTTGGAAAATGTTATTGTATTAACTAAATAGGAAGACTGTTGCTTTCATTTCGGGATAGACACAGACAATAACATTTAGAATTTAGAAAGTGGCTTTATTACTATTTAAAATATCCCCCTTGACAATCTGTGCACTTACCATTTTTTCCAATCTGAAGATGGCTCGCTTATCACGATATTTGTAAACGCTTGAACTGCAACTTCTGGATTCAAAAAACATTAATTTATTTTTTATTTTAGTGTATAAATGTCGATTGGACTTAAATCAGGGCTGTATGAAGGATAGGTGATTAATTCCACCATTTGTGTGATTAAGTAATCAATTTTTGTTGTGCATCGTGGGGGCTTCCATTGGCCTAGTGCAGAATGATGATATTATTCATTTCGGAGAAAACTTCTGGTAAACAAATAGTTGGGTACCAATCAGAATTCACTGATCTACGTAATGTCAATTTTTACAAATATCATTGTGCCATATTCCGAAATCAAAACATCAACCCTCATAGTTTTTGAGACAAATGGCTCAAAGTGAGTTTTAATTAATCTTGTGAATTATGAACCTAACCTAGTAATAATTAAAAGAATTTATAATCACAATATGGTATCTCTAATCCTTATCTAGGAAAAGGATTAAAAATAAGTAAAAGGGCGAGGGCTAAATTAAGAATTTTAAATTAGGTAAAAATTTTTTGAAAGACTGAGACAGAGGAATTTTTTTTTAAATTTTATATGGGCCGAAACAGGAAAATAACTTTTTTTGTTACATAAGTTGACAATGAAGTTGTAACTTTATAATTTAATTTTTCAAACGATTCGGTTGATAGATAACAAATATCTAATGGTAAAAAATTGTTCTTTCTCCCTTTACATTAACATACGTCGTTAAGAATATGTTAAATAGCTTTCTTAAGAAGCCGACCCATATTCAATGAGATTATATCAATAAAAGTCCGACACCCACTCTGAAGTAATGATAACATTCTAAGTGCTAGGTATAAATTACCAGAAGAAATGCATGATTACATGTCTTGGAAATGTTACATTGAAGATTTGAATACCAGACTTTGAGTGAGCTGTCAGTGAGAAGTTCTAGACAGGTTATAATTATGTAGATAAAAAAATTTAATATTAATAAATATCGGTTACTAATTTTGAATAATCATTTATAAATGACTTATTTATTTTACTATATCTTTCGTACTTTAGGTCACAAGAATAAATCAATAAAAACACTATGTCATATTGATTCATATTGTTATGATTCATACAGAATCAATTCCTAGCAGGTAAAAAGAATAAGAGCCGAAATATGACTCATTTAAAATTTTGAATTATGCAGAGGGGGTACAAGGGCAAAAATATTTTAATCTAGGAGGAAATGAACTCAAACTGCATGAATGTGGCTTACATAACTTTCCCACATACTCTTGGAATAATAATTGAATTCTTTAGGCTTCAGCAATGAGTTGTACGTATATGGTAAACGTTTATTAGAAATACGTTTGAAGTTTAAACACGTTAAAACATTTTTGAAATAATTTAGGGATATAGAAACAATAAATTTATATAAATATTTTTATACTGCGGCAACATATCTGGTGAGGTAAGAATGTTATCATCTAAAAACGTCTTCAGTAGACGTAAAATGCAATTTACACAATATAAAAACTTATTGAATATGATTACTTATCCAGATGTTGCAAATTACAATTTGCTGTTGTTAAACATTGTACATGGTGATTCAACAAGTTCGTTTTAAAAAATAGACAGTTTAGACGTTATTAAAAAATCATTCACTGGAACTTCCTTTAGGATACGGTGTCATTATAGTTAATATCTCTTAAATTTTTTAACTATTCCAATAAAAATCGATATCTCAAACTAACCTACTTTCATAATTCCATAAATACGTAACACACCGTAGAAATATATATGAAATAAATCTACATGATTTATGTGCAAATTTTTATTAATTAATAATAATTTATTATTTACATTTATGTCGGTTTTCTGCGGACAACTAGTGCAGATATTTTGCAAAAATATTTGAACACTTGCTACAATTTTTTTGTTTCAGTGTGGTGAACTCATTAATTTATGTAAAATATAAATTACAGCTGACTTCGTTGAATCGCATAAATAATAATTAAAATAAAGTAAACATATGTTTATGTTGTAATAGACCATCAAAAAGGAAGCACGGTCTTTTGTTTTTATATTCTATTCAAAATATTTATATACAATTCAAAATTATTTGTTGATTATTAAATATGCTATACATTTACTTAATAAAATACATTTAATTATTTACATACCTTTTTAATTATTTTGATTTAATTTAATATAGACCACGATTTATATTGGTTAGCTTTTAAACCAAATAAAATCCCAGCAAGGATGATGTTTTGTATAAAAAATACAAACACAAGGGTATTGCCCTTTTAAATTTTTCGTTGATAGTCACCTTCTTTTAAATCCATCCTGTATCTCTATGGATTTAGGAGCAGGTTATTCTAGAATTATTCATTATATCAAAATGTATATTTAATGAACTCTTTAAATTAGGTACAATTAATTATAACCTTTCACGTATTTCAGTCTAGTTTAATGGCATTTTGCCTGTCGTTAATTATTAAAAAAATTAGTTGCGTTTCGCCTAACGATTTTTCAAATAGTCGAATAGTATATAAATTGCTTAACAAAAATAGCATTTAAGGGTTATCCATTCGTGTTTGTTCTATTTTTTTTTCAAATGCTATGCCTCTCCTAATAAAAGTCCTGAGGAGTTTGAAGTATATTTGCAGAAACTGGAGATACACAAATCAGACAAACACACCTAGAAAAGTAATAATGGGTAATTTTAACTTAAAATCCTATGAGTAGAACTCAAGAAAAGAAGACAGAAAAGAAATAAACCAACTTCCGCAAGAAATGAACAAGAGTCAATAATAGACTTAACCTTAAGTTCAGTAAATAACGAGAAGTCTCGACGCTATCTAAAAGCCTCCACTGGCATAATACGAAGTGGAGAAATCGAAACAAGACGAGAGAGAACAGAACGCAAAAAGGTGGAATATCAGAAAAATAATAAAGACTTCCTCAAAGAAATGATACAGCTTGGAAGACCGCAAAAAACAAACTCCTGTGACCTAATGGTTGTACTAAAGGAAGTATGTTGTAGTCAGAACAAATCGCCGAATGATATATGCCAAGATAAAAAGAAAAATAACGTTAGGACGGAAGTACCTATCACAGATATAAATGCATAAAGCGATTTCAAAGAGGTCAAAAAAACTAAAGACCGAAATCATTAGAGGTAAACTGAATGCAATGGAAGAACTCTGTGAAAACATAAAATATAAGGTATACAAAATAGTGATGGAAGAAATAAAACTGAAACGACGTATTATTGTAGAGCATATCAGGAAAGAAGCAGTTCGTACTCTATTTCCAAAACAAGGGAATATTATATGGATTCCAGAGCGATCAGAAGAGGAAAACAGTAAGATAGGAGAATAAGAAATAAAAAACCCATGGTCCAGGCGGGATACTCTTCAAAGTCACTAAAATGCTAACTGATGGAGTCCTGCAAAAGATAACGAAGATACTCAATAATATCCTTGAAGAAGGCATCTTTGGGGCATGTAAGAAAGGGCGATAAGTCCTAATCCAGAAACCTGGAAACATTCAAGTTCTTATTGCATACAATATTAATTAAAATAATAAGTTAAATCTGCATTCTTCATCTCTTAGTAACGAGGGCATTACAGTCACAGACGCAGAACGATCGTTTATGCCGATAGCCATCTTTTTATTTGTTTATGTTTAACATTTGAAGTTGTGTATTTGCAATCATTTATTTCTTGAATATTTGCAATTTTTCACTATATTGTTTATAGGTATTTTATGTTTTATTTATCTTAAAACCATGCCTCCTAAAAAACTTATTGCTGTAAAAGGAAAATTTGAAATTGTTACGCTACTGATATGAAGTCAAACATCAAATTTACAATATGGTGTGCCCTTTACAAGTAAAATCACCTCTATATTACTTTATGTTCAAAATCATTTAATAATTAAAAGCATTGTGTCGCTTTATTAGTTCATTTTGTAATCTAATATTACAACAATCTATATTTTTTGACATTGTTTTTATTTGGTTTCCTTGAGATGATTAATCAGTACAAATTTAATTCTAGCTCGATTATAAATGTAATAGGGTCTTGTGCGGAGGTGTAAGTTCCCAACTACTTTACTTGTACATTCAATTAACATAAATCAATAACAATTGATTTCTTCAATTAAACTTCTATTTCGAGTTCAGTCCCCCACACATGTCCTTCTCTTTTAATTTTCATTAATGATCTCATTGCAATAACATCGTTTTAAATATTTATTTGCTTTAGAAATTCTCGCAGTTATGGAGAAAATATTTAGAACACTTCCGTTATATTTATAGTGGTTCCCAAAAAAAGGAATAAAATGCATCAAATCTTTGATAGAAAATATGTTTTTCTTTCTACAAAGGTTTCCCACATGTGATTTTGACATCGTTGAAATAATACTTGGGCTTATAGATTTTAAAAATATAATAAAATAAAAGTATGTTGATAGGTCGCTTAAAAGAAAAACAAGAATCGGTTAGAAACTAAGCAATTTAAAATTACTTAATGACGAATTTTTGAGTTTTTAATTGAGAGAAGTTTACGGGTTCCTTTTGAGACACTCGCTCAGACACAATAGGATTTTTCACAGAATTTCAAGGGTATTTTACATTTTTGATTTTTTTAAATAATGCGGTAAAGAAACAAATAAATATTAATAGTAACATTAAACACATTACTTGTTTTATAGATGGGTTTCTTTTAACATTTTTATATACCAATAAATTTTGGAAATACCTTCCTATTAAAATATTTTGTTGAAATGGTTAAATTATATTATTATTCCTACCATAAACGTTTATAGAACTAAAATATTTTAAAGTGTTCAAGAGTGCTTATCTTAATAACGTATTGACAATCTGCAAAAATTGTTTATTTTATGGGGCTGTTTTGTCTAAGGCCCGTAATAAATTTTACTGGTCATGAGTTCAAGCTATTTTGCAAGGACGTTGATAATGGTGGCAAAACCGTACACGTAAAAATTAAGATACGTGTTTTTTTAATAACAACGCGATAAAATAAATGACATACTGTACCACAAACTAATTAAATAATTTACGGTTAGTTACTACTTGAGTGTTTCGAAAAATTAACGAACAAAATTATTTTTAAAAGAAATTTTATAGTTTGTGGTTAATATCATCCTATAACTTACTAATTTTATAAACCGACAAAATTTTGTAGGCATACACAACCGTTATAACCAACTAACACACCGTTTTCTATTTACAAACATTCATACATCTCTTCCTACATGATGTTTCTGAGAAGCTCGCTGTAAAAAAAATAATTGTAGGTACCCATTTTACATCATGTACTAACTACTTAGATTACATTCGAAAAGCCAGTACCCTATTTTTGTTATTGAGGCAAACAATTGCCTCATAAACTAAGCGCAAACAAGGAGATTGATAAACAAGAATTTTATCTCAAATATTTTAATATACAAAAGGAATACCAGAAATAGAATATTAGCATAGTCAATTCAGTTTTATTTAAAAAAATTAAACTATAAAGAGTCATCTAAAAGTAAAAATATCTTTTTCAATCCGTTGTATATTTTATATTTTATTAAAATAAATACGTAGTTGAACAATAGCATTTCTTTTGTAATTTTGGACGATATTGTATTACCTGGAGCTTGGAGATATTTATACCTATTGTTAATTTAATATTGTATATATACAAAAACAAAATCAAAGATCGGCTACACTGATAAATAATCTATTGGTGACGCCCAATTCCGATAGTATTGTTTAAAATTACTTGTACAATAGAAATTTCAAAGTGCTTTGTTTTCCATCATCACATTTCCATGTATCGAGAATATTTACAGAAATAAGATAATATCATTAAAACATCAGGCAAATATTATAATGTTGTATAAAGAAGAAGACTATAGGTACTTATTCATATTTTTAAAAATTTTTGATCGACGATTATCCAGCAATTTGCAGTATGGGGTATTATTTAATTTTTTTAAAACCCAATGTCGTTTCAAATGCTTATTCTTAATTTATTGCATTCTTTCCCTCTACTAACCTCCCTATACTTTTTTGGGATCGCTGTATTTTGCCCAAAAATTCTGCAAAAGAGATAGGTGTAAAATAACTAGTATATTTGGGTTTCAATTTGACAGGAGACTATTTGAACACCCTTTTTCTTAAATGTGCACTTCAGTCATAAACTTCTGTTTAAAATTAATTATTAATTCCGCCCTTGGCGTGGTTAAATAATAAATTGTTCGTTGCTCTTGTGGAGGTTTCCATTGTCCCTGTGCACATTAATGCGACGTAATCTATTAATTTTTCTTATTTTAGAGAAAACTTCTGGTAAACAAATAGTTATGTACCATTCGGCATTCACTATTACATTAATACTGTTTAAGTTCCAAATAATTCCGAAGTCTTGTAACGTTAGGGAGAATGTGTTATGGTTATTAACTCGTATAATACTCTAAAGGTTTTCGGTACAAATGGTGATGGTTTCTTGGACAAACATGTATGTGTAAGATCGTGGTTGTTTCGTACAGCTATTTTATTCACAAACAGAATTTGATTTTCCTGGATTAGTTGAGGTGTCTCTTTCCAGAATGCATTACGCTCATGTTTAATCCGTAAATGTTGCCAGACACCTCGAGATCTAGTTCTGATCCTTTTTGCGCAAGTTCGTCCCCATAAAATGCCTTGCCATTGCCATATATTCCTCTAATATGCCCTGGATTAATTTCTGCTTTGTCGTTATTTTAAAACCTTATTGGCCTTTCCTGAGGCATTGCAGGATTGCGTATCTCGGTACTTAAAAATTAACGAATTTATTTACAATATTTAAAGTTATTTGATTGCTAGATAATTATTATAGAGAAAATGTACCTGTGATAATAAGTTTGTTTACCTAATTAGACTTTAAACGAAAAGTATCCTTGAAGTATGAATTGTTCCGTCATTTATTTATATTAGTTTTAAGCAAATATCACGCCACCGAGATAGTTGCTCTAGTATGCTATAATTTATAAAACTGTCACTAGTTTTATTTGCTACTATTAGGTGTAAAATGACTAAGTATTTAAAGAGGACAATGCTCTTTGGTATAAATATATACAACAACGTAGTCAACAAATACTTTCATTTTATGAGGATTTATCCTATTAATATAATTAATTAATTGTTAAGAGATTTTGGTTGCAAAAATTGGGAGCAATAAGCAATAATTATGAATTTTAAATGTTAAAGGGTTGAATATCCATCCTTGTGACAGTCCGGTACCATCATATTTTTAATGATTATTTGCATTATATTAAATTTATGGAGCAATTAAATAAACATAAAATCTTAAATTGAATCTCTCATTAAAAAAATGTCGTACAACAAACATTTTTATTATTATTTAATGTTTCTAGCCTGACCAATTTACTTGTAATTAGTATTAATAAAATGCAGTATATATTCAGAATACATCGTGTTAAAAGTTACGTCATCATAATTACCAGTGGTAGATCAACATTTTTGCAAAGTCGCTAAAGGTAAAATAGTGCGATCTTAACATACTTCACGTTACTTTGTTTGCTATACACGGCACAATGATAGCAATGACAAAATTAGAGAATAATTAATTTTCTTGCTAAACCAAAATTATTATGTTCACAACTACACACTACGCCACTGTCTTTAACTAAAAAAACTTAGTTTATACATATGATATCAACATTAACAGCAACTTACGCAAGGATTTAGAAGAAGTAATTAACATTTTGATTTAAAAGTTGAATGAATAGAACACGATACATTCAATGGCAAAGAATTTCTAAGTTATAATTTCTAAATGCAAGTTTCTTGGTATATATAAATATAAATAATTTATGGTTTGATAATAAAAATGTATAAACAAGAACGAAGTTTAAAAGAATTTTATGGGACATAAATAATAAATATGTATACATTGTGGGTAAGAGGAATGTCTGTATTTCTTTCCTGTTTTCGAATCAGTTTATAATAAAATAAAAACTATACCAAACGCTTTTTCATTAGATGACAAATTTTCTGATTTGCCATTAGATGACTTCGTTAACTTTTCTGAAGTAAAACTTTGTTTTATAATTAGAAAAGAAACAATGGATCTGTTCCAACTAGATATTTTCTTGATAAAAAATTTCAAATTAAAAACCGATATGTTTCAAATTATTTTCGAAAAGTGACTTAAAAATTGACTAATACTAGAATTTCTATTATAATTATACTTTGTATTTCTTTCTAGGGATGTCTGGAGTGACTTTGGCGGGTGGATCTAGTACCACCTTGAGTGCTGGCAATCCTGGAGCTGTAGAACTAACAGATGCTGCTGGGGGTAGAGCCCTCAAACTTCAAACCGACACTCCTCACCTGGTCAGCATCGGGGGAGACAGATTAAGTACCTCAGTAACTTTACATCCTATACCCCAAGGTAAATAAGTCTAAAATAAATACTTGTTAAATGGTGCAGCTTTTTTAATGAGACCCGAGCTGAGTGAAGAAAATTAAACTAGCGAATAAGTGCATCATAATTTAAATACTTTTCAAATGTTAAGTGAACAAGTTTCTTTGAATAATAATAGTTTTACTTTGTCATAGTAATCTTCTGTTGATCTTTCAACTTCCTGTGACATATTTCAAGCTTCAAGCTATAAAAACGGTTCTTACATCATTGTCATTATATTTGCCTACTGACCTTAATTACTAAACTTACTGTTATCAACAAAATTTATGTCTCAGTAAATTGATATATTCATTCCAACAATTAAATTTTTACTGACCTCTGCTGCCGTCATATCTTCATAATGGAAGATATTAAGTGTGGTAGGTTAAAATAATGCCTGTTTATGTATTATTGCTGCTACAGGGCATTCAAAACATTTTCTATTAAATAAATAAAACCGTAAAATGGATGCATAAATGAATTCGTTCGAGTGTGCTTTTAGATATAGACTGTCGTGATTACTCTAAACAAGAAAAAATCGTATAAATTGTAAAAAGAATAATCTTCCTATTAAACAAACTTAGTAGTAGTGAAATAGATTTATCTTACTTCAACATGTTTTCTATGACGCCCAGCTTACTTTTCTTCCTTTTGACTTGCTTCAGGATAATTTTTTCAGCTTTCCTCTTCGTTCTAACCATGGAGCTTCGAAAGATCTTCTATTAAAATTGTTCTAAAATATGTATGGCATTGTGAAAAAATTCCAGTCAAATATATCCTGAATGTGGTACCTTAATCCAGTCATAAGCAGTTTGGTACACAGAAGGGTTCCAAAATCAATTATGACTATACTGCCATCCACCTGTAGAATTAAATCAAAAACAAAAATCTGAACATATATAGGTATATATGCAACATTTATAATAAGTCAAGAGTTTAACAAAAAGACACTTGCCATTTTTTGGTCTCTATTGTCTCTATTGAACGCATTTCAAAGGGGGGTTGCAAGCTCAAGATCAATAAATAGTAAATAAACTAATAAATCTCAAATTGACACAAATCGTCCCCAATAAGAAGAACTAGATTTAAGCCAAATTGTAAAAAAGAGGATTAATATACATCCTCAGTATGAAGCGAAAAAATAAAAATATTTTGAAAAATGACGCAAAACTACTTAATGGAGTAATGGTCGGATTGCAGAAATGGTCATTTTAGAAAAATTAACTTTAATTGAGATTTACAAAACCTAGACAGTCAGAAGTCACCAGGATAATGAAAAGGCAAATTCTATGGCCCGATGACGAGTCACCAATGCTGTGATCCACAGCATATCTTAATCAATGGCTGCAAACTAAATATAAAAAATTATGGTAAACTCACCAGGATAAAGACCCTAACAAAGTCATATCAGGAAGGATTAATAGTTAGCAGCAAGCAAGACACTATACTATACATATGAACGTTTTGGAGACCTCGCAGAAGTAGTAGTCCATGTAGACATATAAACGCCAGTACACGTATGGTACTACTGCCAATGTTTAGCAAAGCAAAGATTTATGATCGATTCTAGGTGAAGAGCAAATTAACTACAGAAAGAAATCTATGTTCAGATTGTGGAATCCAATCATAAAATCCAAGTGGATGAGATACTTTAACGTAGAAAGATGTCCACAATACATATATAGGTCGAGGCTGAAGAGGCAATATTACTCACGCTTCCGTTGTGAATGTTGTCTTTTCATACTTTAAGTAACTTTTACCATATTATTTATAAACATCTTGGCAAATAAAATTTTGATCCTACCAAAGTACAATATAATGTAGGTATAAGAAATAAAGGTTACTATCCTACCTTACTTGTTACCTTTTAAATGAGGTGAAAGGAATTTAAAGAGGTCATTTAGATATGCAAAGGCGCAATAAGTATGTTTTCTTGGAAAATATTAATAGTCTGCAAGTAGAAAACAAAAGTGACTTAAAATAGCGGTAAAATCTAAGAATATTCTATTGGAAATACTTAAAATGTTTAGTGACTTCCTCTCATAAAACTATATTTAATACGATTTAGAAAGGTTTTGCGCATATTAAATTTTCTACTATTACGTAAGCTTTCTATTTTAAGGTTATGTCCAAGTCCATTTTAAATTTTTTGCCCTTGCTAATTTTTTCGATACATCCCTGCACCCATATCATTACAATGTTTCCATTAAAAAAAAACATGAAGCTTAAAGTGCATCAAGGCATAAAATGTGAATAGTCAAAATTAGACTGCTTTCGACACATGCTCTCTAGCTTAACGTTATTAAAATATTACCGGATGCTCTTAGTTTATGTAAAATTAAAAAATATTATGTTACATAGTAGCTACATTTTTGTTACTTAGGTTTCAATATAGAATTGATTTTGATTTTTGTTAATCATTGGTGATGGTGATTAAAATGAAAATGTTATAATTAGAACAAATGTACAATACATGCCCGCCTCAAGATGACTCTTGGTTATCAATGTAGTTTAGATCTATAATATTTGTGGGTTGCTTATTGTAATATATATAAAAGTTAGTTGTTTATAAATGTAAGTGTGACACCACATCTGATGCTGTTTTGGTTATACCGAGCGGAAGCATAAACGTGGTTCTTACGATAGATTTGATAACGAAACAGGTTGGATTAATCTGTCGATAGCCATACTATATTAAAATTGGCACTTACCAAATTCTTATACTTTTAGGCCTGAACACCAATTCTCTGGGACGCCTAGTATATACTATATGTATCGCTAATGAGACACTTAATTAACAAAAGAAACTAAGTCGAACTTTTTCTAGAGAAATAAGTTGAAATTACACCAAATGTGCCCATTATTATTACACAACAATTACAATCGTAAAACTCATCTGTGATGTCATTTAAAGCGTTAACTTATATTTCAGTATGCATCTAAAATGAAATTCAATATCTGTTAGTTGATTTTTAAAACTGTATATTTTCCCAAAAAATCCCTTGTATTTAGAAGATTTATAATTCTCAGGCCAGCTTGTTTATATATCTATTGAATTTGTCAATAAATCTAAGGAATTTTATTGAGATATTCTTAGAAAAATAAAGGTTACTAGCTTTCCGTGTCTTATGTTGCTTTTACAGACAGTTGTGTTAAAGATCCAAAAATTTCTCGAGGAGGCCTATTTCAATTACGAAAGAAAGAAATAAGTAGACCGAGAATTACTATCCAGTCAATAATACAAATGTATTGACAAAATATGGTGTCTTGGGTTCGATTAATACAGCACGCCAATGAGAATTACACTTATTTCACACATCTTTCAACTCTCTATTCTGCATAAATAAAAAAAGTAAACTGTCAATTAATTTTCATCCAGCCAATCACTAATTTAGTTACGCTACGAATGTTTAAAATTAAGCAATCACAGCTATATATAACGTTTATCTAATACTAATAATAATTATCTAGACGAACCAGTCAGAATATCAAATTGAAATTATTTGGAGTAGTAATTTTCTGATTTCCCTGGTACATACAAAACGATGTGCACCAATTAAATCCCTTTTTATCTCCTGCTAGCAGGAGATAAATTCGGGCCTGCGTCATTCACTGTTAATAATTAAACAAAACCATAAAGATAGGAAAGAAGATAGAATGAGTGAAAGCTGCTGGTTACAAGCTTCTTGAGGTTCTAACTCATTCCCAACTCGACAGGCGCGGTATCAACGAACTTTTCAACGAACACTAAAAAAGATAAATTCATCGGGGAACACCCAGGAGTTCCTGTGCTTATCGTCGTCGTGACGAAGTCGCGATCTTTTTATTATTGCGAAACGCTATCTGTGAATAGTGACGTTGGCGTGAATTGTGATGTTTTGGAAATATTAGGATTTAATATGGGAAGGTAATTTTTAAATTCTATGCAGGATGTATTAAACACACTTATTATTGGTAATTGTTCATAAAGTAAATAGAGAAACCCTGGCACAAAATGTAGAGATCTAAATTAAAGTACTTAGATATTACTCCTCATTGCGATACAGGATGTTTTATTTAAAAATTATGTTAACCATTGTTTTAACACCTTCGAGTACCTTTTGTTCGTACTAAAGAAATCATTTAGAATGGAATTTAGTGAACCGTATAAATGTAATGATCAAACTTAATGAATTTGTGAGAAATGCTCCTAGGCAATAAAATTAAAATGGTGTAGAATGAAAAAGGTAAATTAAATTTCTAACTATATTCTAGTAATAATGGGAAACTACGTCTAATATTATTATTATTATAAGTACACTAATATACATACAATTTTTGTAAATATTTATATTTTTGTCAGGGTTGCGTCAGTTATTCTATCGAGAATTATTACTGAACCATATTGTATATCTATTTCTTTTGTAATCAAACATTTTTAATTGAAGCAAATATTAATTGAAAACATTAAATAAAGTATCTACTTAGGTTTTAGACAATTACTAGATAACTATTATTAAAAAAAATGTAAAAAATAATATATTTTTATAATAAAATATATTTGGAAAATTGTAAGTACTTAATACATAACTAAAGCATAATGGACATCAATTAAATACTTATCAACATTTCACTAGAAACAATAATTTGTCACCTTGGAACAATACATTGCCAAGTTAACAAATTTTATTGATTTTTTGAACATTATCCAAATTTATTGAAACATACTAATTTTTTCTGCTGTCCATTGAAATTTTTTTTTATTTCCCTTGTCGCAATATTTCAAAATATAGGCTTTAACTAGTTTATACTAAGTTCGTGTAGGTATAGAACTTCTGTGAGTAAATTTTCCACACTTTTATATATTGTGACATAATGTACTTTATTCCATTTGATTTTTCTTCTAAGTTGCCTTCCTGAACCTCCTCTTACCGTTCGTACGTTTTTGACCATCTTCTCCTTCAGCTTCAGTCTAGTTGTTTTTCTTGTATTCTTGTTTTTGTAGGTTTCTATTTTTTATTGTTGCATGTTCTTTACACAACCACTCTTGTTTTATCGTTTAATTAATGTTCCATACAGAAAAGTTAGTGTTAGATTAGGTTACTCGACCGTATCTATACATTTGGAGAATTTTTTGTATTTTTTTTTACCTCAATATCCAGTTTTAAAGTGCTCTTACTTTTTATCATCCACCAGTATTTCTGTACACACATCTTTTCTTTGACTCTATCAGGCGCTTTCTTCCGATCATTGAAGCAGCGAACAGAGTCGATTGTCCTGCAGCGCCCTTTAGTCGGGCACGTGGTATTCAGTTATCTGAATTCATTAACGCATACTTTTTTACGACTGATGGACAAAACTTTGGAGTTTACCCTATAAAAAGCCGTTCTTAAAAAATGCCGACTGAAACATCTGCTTCATCTCTTCTACCTGCCCTGTTTGATGATTTTATTTGTAATGTATTCGTCTATAAATACTATCAATATTATAAAAAAAGATTGCCAAAAATCTATGCTGAAATAGAGGAACCTACATTTCTTCCCTATTTAAATCACCATAATCAATTCCTGAATAGGACCCGCTGATCGGATAAATAATTTTGATTTTATTTCAACTACATACGTTCTAATAACTGATATTTCTGATTCATTCCGACATTATAATAGATATTTACGTAATGTGTCTGTAAAGTGATATTTTAATAGCTAATTATGGAAGTCTGCGGGGGTAGTAAAAACACTTCTCTGGCATGTTGCGTATACATGTTTTTCCACCATGACGGCTGTCAGTTTAAAATGTTTTAAAATTTAAAACTGTTTCTCTGTCAAAATTGATGTATTCGATAAAATAAACAAATCGCAATAAAATAGGTATCAATTACATAAATGAAAAAACTTTCAAATGAGATAAAATTGCTTTCTTTTACTCCCCCTCTATCATTTTGAAATATTGAGGTTTAAATGAATGTATCAAGGAACTAATCAAATCCTAAGCAATATTATGTTGTGAAACCAATTATTCAAGGTCTGTTGGCCTTTCTATAGTAATCTTTGTTTCATCCAAAGATGCTCAGTTTGGTTAGGAACAGAACTATTGGCCGGCCATTCCATAACTTCAAAGTATTGTTCTTCGAAAAAATTTTGAATGATTGTAATAATTTGACATCTTCCATTATCTTGCTGCTGAATAGAATTGGAATTGACCAGTTACACAAATGGGATAACAATTGGTTCAAAGGTCTTGTCAATGTATCTTCTAGCCGTTACTGTTCCATTTTCAAAATTGCAAAAGTATCAAAATGATCCCATCTCCAACCATGCTAACGGTCTTATTTCTCTCAAAGTTAAATTTAAATATCGTTCTCCTTGACGTCTATATATTATCATTGGTATAGCGCCAGCATCTGCTTTCATTGGTGAACAGCTCTTGACTCTTGACTTTTTTCTTCTGTATTCTAGTTGATATGCTCATGGTCAAATTTTCTTCCAGTCCCTCAATGTGCTTGCATTAAATAAGAAACTACAACTGCACTTCGGGACCTTAACTATGGTTCATGGAGCTTAATTCGTACTGTTTGTCGGTATTCGCCCGCCATTAGCTACAAATGATCTTTTCTTAGCTGTGAAGCCCTTCTCTGTTGCAGATAAGGTCTTCTTCTAACAATACCGACATCCCTGACTTTAAGCTAAAATCCGTGAATTGCTGGTTGACTTTGCAATATCTGAGTTACGAATCTTTGAGAAAGTCTTTTTTGCAAAAGTGTGACAGCTCTTGTAATTTGAATCTCATTAAGATGTCTTCTTGCTACTGTAGGTCTAGGCGTACAAGTTTCAAGATATTGACTACAAAAATCGTAACCTCAATCTACCGAAATATATAGAAAGTATTTCTTCTTCTTCTTCTTCTTCTTCTTCTTCTTCTTCTTCTTCTTCTTCTTCTTCTTCTTCTTTTCCAATCCTCTATACCCTATTAGGGTGTTGAATATAAAAATAAAAAAACTCCTATTTCTCTAACGAACGTTTCCGTCATTCCGGTCCTTAGCCAATTTTCTTAATTCTTCCATGGTTTTATCTATTTTCTGCCCTTTTTTCTTCATTCCATCCTCCCAACTTTTTCTGGATCTCCCCTTTCTTCGTTTTCTAATATTACTTGATTCTCTTACTCTCTTAACCAAGTTGTTTTCATTCATTCTAGCTATATGTCCAAGCCATTTTAACTTTGTAGCTCCTATTTTTGTGTTTATTCCTTCTTTTTGGTTTATCAATTGTCTTACGTTCTCATTTCGCTCTCTGTCTCTTTTTGTTTTTTCTGCTATTTGCCTTAAGTATTTCATTTCTATTGCTGTAATTCTCCTCTCATTTTTCTTCCGAAGTACTCATGATCAGTTGCATAAGTCATTGTTGGAACCACTATTGTGTTGTATGTTTTCAGTTGAATATTTTTGCCTATTTCTTTTTTAGCCATGATAATGGTTATTTAAGGTATAATACAGGTTGTTTGCTTTTTTAGCCCGGTTCGTAATTTCAAGATCTAGTTTTTCATCCTGTGTTACCATACCTCCAAGATATAACCAACGCTTACTATTATAAAAAAATATTTTCTATTTAAAGCAATAACAATACTTACATTAACAGCTGACTTTTCGATTAATTTAGACCATTTACGAACATGTTTTTATCGTTTTTATTGAAGTGTTAGTGTGACGTTATTTAAATATTAGTGCTAATAAAGTATTTCCAAATAAAAGGTTCTACTAATCAATGACACGTTTGCTTATTGTTACATAAAATGCTTTGTTCTTTATTCGTTTCTAGAATCATTATTACCAAACCTAATGAAAAATTCTTACTAAAGAACCGAAGTAACTAACTATCCGTCCAAGAGTAGTTATTTTACATGGAATGCTTCTAGGGATTGATCGAACTAACGCAGTCTTTTAGTAAGAAGCAACAACTTAAATATGACAACACTTTTAATACAGGCCACAGAACAAGAGAGCAATTAACTTTTAATTAAAAAAATCAGAACTGCCAACATTCTTTTGGTTAATCTTACTTTTCGTGATTCCCTTGTAGAGTTGGATGTTAAGTCATTAGTGAGAAACAAAGTTATGCCCTTTATACCACTGTAATTGCCATACATTCCTCATTCGACCTTCACCAATGCCAATGGACAGAGTTCAGCCTCCATGGGTCGTCGAACTCAACTCGAAAGGTTCCCGTCATACCAATCCACCGTCAAATCTGCAGTTTCAGGAGAAATGCACGTACTTAAGTAAATGTATTCACACAATATTTTATGCACAATGCGCCCATTAAATACCGGTGGCTTAATGCTATGGGCTCGAAATAACGGGATGGTATTGCGTTGGTAGAGCGTGCTTAATATGGCGCACACGTCAATAATTCATCCATCAATATTTTGCATTGCAAAAAATTGCAGACATTGTTGAAGTGAGGCGTTGTACTGGGTGTCCCAAAAAGAATGACTCTCGGCTATATCTTGGAAATCGTGTATAGTACAGCTGCGGGAAAAAAATGGTTAGCAAAAGTGGCCTTGAGAAAAACCTGGAAATTATTTTCAAGTTTACATGTCCACTTCTAGAGGGGGTAGTTCAATACCAAAAATTAAAAAATAGATATTTCACAAATTTTGCCTAATTAAGAAGCATTGAAAATACGATCATCGTATTCTTCAAAAAAATATGCGTTTATTTGATTTGACAAGTTTTAGTCTATCTTTTCAAATAAGAGGCGGGGGAGAGTGGGAACCTTATTATGGAAAAACGCCTGTAACTCCGGTTTTGCTTTGCTCAAAACAGCTCTTTTCCACAAATGTAAGAGTAATAATTTCGACACAACCTAATCAGTAACATGCACGCTAGAATTTGTTATAAAAATTTTTCCCAAGATATAGCCGAGAGCCATTTCTTATTGGGGCACCCAGTACAATATATATTATATTTTTCAAGAAAAATCTGAATTTTGGCCGAGTTACAAGCTGGTATAGAAAACAGCAATTTTGTTTATTATTTTAAGAAAAATGCCAGAAAACAAAGAATAGAACACACGCTCTTATTTATGTTACCAATTGTCCTCATTTTTATAAATCTGTCAAGATAAAAGAACACAGCTACAAATTAAACATCCTCTGTGAGAATAAATCAGAAACACGGCGCCGAGAGATATATTAAATTGGAAACACCTTAGAATTACAACTGCTGGTTTTTTCAGGCACGTGGTCCACGTCAAATAGTCTTTAGTGTTAAACACAAACAAACCGGTGAAAAACTTTGTTTGTTTTTGGATTAAAAATACCCTTAAACGGGCGGATGTCGGTATATCACTGTTTTATTGCTGTCGACATCCAGTGGCGAACACAGTCAACTAATTTATTTTTCAGTATAAATTGCACAGCCATAGGAACGTTAAGATTAAAGTTCTCCATTTTGGTCCATGCATTTTGAAGATAAGTTTGTGACCAACCTGACCCAGGTAGCGTCATAATTTCTATAATTCCCATTTTATAAAGAAATTTTAAATCATTTACATTCAAATCCGTTTTTCTTAGGAAGAATTATTCCCACGAATTTCAGTATTTTTTTTAGATGTTTATAAAACAAACTCGATTTCTAAACATTACATGTACACCCAGACATCATAACCATAAAACACATAAAAAATAATTTTAGTTTCATACAAAATTCTATTCCAGCCATCACAATCATAACAATAAAAAATGACATGAATTTATTAGTAGATAATTAATGAGTCTGGCGACACTGTGGGAATATGCATCGTCGGTAATTAAAATCAGTATAAAAGACCGAGTTCAAAAAGAGCTCGAGATAGTTCAATTTAAAACTTCAAATAATCAGTACCATATCGTCAACAACGTTCCAGCCGTCCCGACGCTCTGACAACGCAAGAAAATCCGTACGAGACCGACGCCCATCGCATCGTTCTGACGAACATATTTTCTGCCAAATTTCGACGCCCCTTTATTTGCCGGTACTCTGCCCGGCACCTCTTTTTCTTTCAAACTCAAACGACGTCTCAATTACATTGCGACGCCGTTGACATGTCGGAACCACTAACTGAAGACATACCCCCTATGGTCTGTGTATCTGATGGTGGGCTAATAATTCACGGTGAGTGAATTATCCAAAGTAACCTAGCAATTAGTAGTAATGTAACAATAAATGTACATATAGACAAACATTGGGATTTCCACTTGTGTCCTGCCCATTGAATGGGACACAGGAAACATTTGCCTTTAAATTGTACCAACATAAAGACACTACGAATTTGGTGCGACCGAAGTGTTAGTTTACCCTCGACCTATAGTAAATTACCAGCTGATTAGGGGTGAACGACACGGCGGTTGGCTAAGTTCTGTTTGCACTGATTCACATAAATATGGTCGATGTTACTACAGGGTTGGACTCTCTTAACTCTCTCAAAATCTGCAACACTAGGTAACTCTGAACATGAGGGTTAGTACGCTGGTACTGATCCGGCCCTACCTCAGTAGGATTACCTAGAATAATTTCCCTGCCTAGGTGGGCCTGAACATAAGGGTTACTCGTCGGTATTGATCCGGCCGTAACTCAGTAGGGGCACCTAGAAACCATCTCTAGTACTTTAAAAGAGAATTCAAACTTGAGTATATCTGCTGTATATCAAAGTACAAATATCTGAATTTGTACATATTTGATGGCAAATGGCCTGTGGCCGATTTTACTGAGCGGGACCACACGAGGTCCCAATGAGGCATTCAAATTTCCGATGTCTATTCCATTTAAACAAGTATTAAATAAATCAAGTTAAATGGCTTCTTGTGTTTGATTTCATTCGCAAATTTGCACCAAACTTTGTAAAAAGGATTTGGGTTAATTTTATACAACGTGGGGCATATAAATATAAACAAAACTCTTAACTAGACGATCACTACCAGGGAGAAAGGCCAATAAAGGTAAATATAGAAATATCGGAAAAAGGGGAACGGGATGGGTTTAATTATTAAAGTTTCTTTGTGTTTTTCAAATTAACTAGTACCCAGGGGTAGGTAGGTTACAAGTTGTTTTTCTATTTATTTTATTTTCTCTAAAACTATTATTTTATTGAGGATTGAATCAGTATAAATGATCAAAGGAAACAAGTTGCAAGTTTGGGAGTTGGTGGTGGCAACTTGTTTACTTCCCCAACTTTCTTTGGTGGTTACTTTTCGCATCAATCGTTCTACGAATTTATTACCAAACCTTCTTTCATAGTTATTTTCGAGCACGGTTAGAATCACTTTGTAATGTGTTTTTATTTTAATTCAAATATTTCTAAATTAAATTTGATGTTCTTAAGTTTGTTTAATAACTGTGTTTAATTTTTCTTACTATATAATATTTTATTTCGTTACCACATTTAAGTTTCCACTGATGTATTGATTTTCATTCCTGTGTTACTAATTTCTAGCAATGAAGATTTGTAAAAAAATCCAGAATTCAAAATCATTAATCGTTTATTGCATACTTAAATTTTTCTATAGTTCTATCTTAACAAACAATATTGGGCTACATTACAGCTTTTAAGATGACACAATTGCACAATGTTCACATAGTTGTTTTTTGTATCGAATTTCACTTTCGTTTTCACTTAAATACTTCTTATTTCTAATTATCAATGTGATTGCTTGGTATTGTTGCTATTTTAACATGTTTAATGTCTTTTAAAACAAAAATATTGCATGTTATAACCTTTAGATTGATATATTCTTGATGACGGTGTATAATAGAATGTGTTGATGTAAGTGGCTCAAAAATGCAAAAAAGATTTGTACGAGAAGTCTTGCTAATAGAGGTTGTAATTTTTCTCGAAAATTATAATAACCTTATAAGAATTAACTGTGTCTTAAAATATTGTGTGTTTCATGTGGTGTCTTATGAAAAGGAAAAGTTGATTTAAATAAATATTTTTAGCTGTAAAATGTAATTATTTTCTGTTTAAAATGCATTTCAATTTTGAACAGTATGTATAAATGTTTAATTATTCAGCAGTTTTAATAATTAAATGCCTTGATTAATTTTAATATATATATAAATATGAAAAGATAAATTGTACATATTTCCACCGTATTACAGTATGTATAAATGTTTAATTATTCAGCAGTTTTAATAATTAAATGCCTTGATTAATTTTAATATATATATAAATATGAAAATATAAATTGTACATATTCCACCGTATTACAAGGCTTTCTAAATAATTTGTCTGGCCAAGGTTTCATCACGACACTGTGACATTTTCAAGGACAGGTACGATTGACAGATGTTGACAAGCGTAAAATAAAATAAATGCAATATATGTAAAATAAAATAATTTAACTTCCCAGGTTTATTTGTTCATTCAATACTATATACTGAGGACATTTTAAGTATTTATTTATTTCATATTCCTCCAAAAAATGTGTCTTTTGATGTTTGGCGTAATGTGACTTAACTGGTTGTTTTAACAAATAAGCTCGTTCACAGTAGCGTATGTTAAAATTTCTAATTGTATGGCAAAGATAGATGGCGTTACAATTCGGACAATTTATTAACTAATTTTAGGTTTTACATTTAATAAAAATGAACCTATATTATAATATATTAATTACGTACTGCCAACTAATGGAATTATTCTGAAATAAACTAGACCTACAAACCTGTACGATCATTCATACACGTGAATACATTACAATGACGAAAAATTTTAAACGTAATTAAGGGCCATTTGCTCTCATCGTTAGATCTTAAAGATCTTAAAATTTAAGGCTTCCTTAAAAAAATAATCGTTGCACCACGTCAACTAAACGTCGACTTGGCTAAGTAACCATGCAGATTGACAATAAAGCATATTCTAAGAAATTTTATTTTTAATTCATGCGATTGATAATTTTTCAGTCATAGTTTATTTGTGTCCTGTCATCATATCTATTCGTGGTTTGAATTATTTATTCTTTTTATAGAAAATTCAAACAAACTAATAAGAAATAAGGGGACTAATTATACTGAAAGAAAAAAATAATAAAGTTTTATTTATCAATAAAAAGATCCGTTTTCCTACAAGAAAAGGAAAGAATGTGGAAAAGGATTGTGATGGAATTCAATGCTGGTTCTTCTGCACTTAATAATAGATCGGCCGAATGATTAAAAAAATATTACGAGAATATAAAAAAAGATTTACCAAACTACAACAAAACCAATTTTTAGGTTAAGTGGGAATTTAATTTTTCTTTAAGTTTAAGATAAGTGTGGTTTAAGTTGAGTTTAATATAAGGTGTAACAACAATATTAAGTTTAAGCGGCCCTTAACCTTAAGCTCGTCTGAAAATACTCTGTCCAAATAGTCCTAATTGTATTCATTTATAACTGTTTCTATTAATACTGACTCTGACATCTTTTACGAACTTTATGGAAAAACTATTATAAATTTGCTATTGACTAATCGATACTTTACTTTAAGAAATTCTTAAAATATGTACGCCCATGAAACCCGTACTAAAGTGAAGTTGAACTGTTGCTCAAACTGATTATGATGTTGCCATTGCCAAAACAAAATTTATGTTGCCATTAATTTAGTTATATTAGAACATCGATCGTGTTGTTAACAACAAATCTTTGATGTTAAAAATATCAAAGAATAAGTATTTCTTAATAATTATTATAAATACGAATTTGCACATTAGTGACATTATATAAAAGGAAGCCCAAATATTTATTTAATTTACTTTATCGACATTTCGTACATGATTAAACTGCAAATCACAGTATAATCATAATGTTTATTATGCTGTGTTTAAACGCTATGAAATGTGTAAACATTCGAAATTCAAAAACAGTGCTTTTTTTAATTACAAACATTTAAACATTTTAAATTACGACAATCAACAGAAGTTTACAGTTTTGTAATATTCTCGCGATTTTCTCTTCTGTTATTTCGATTAAACAACGTTATACAGTTCAGCCGGAGAAAATTTCACCACGTGCATCGGTTTTTGTAGTAAAAACTCTAAATGGATCTTCTAATGCATTCAATTATATGATATAGGGTGATCATAAAATAAAAATTTAAATAAAAAACCGTTGCGTTCGTGATTTTCCTTTGCATCAACCGCGTCAAATTTGCGAATGACCAATTTTCATTTCAAACAGTATTTGTGTGATGGGAATAAATGATTTTCTCTGAGTTTCACTTCTCATCATTTATCAGAGTTAATGAGCATAAATATGACACATTTCCTTCGCGGCCTTAGGCGTACCTAAATAATTTGACAAAGAGAATAATTCTAATATGGCCACAGAAAATATAAACAATTAAGTATATTTTCTAATTTTTCATTATTTTCTATAAGAAAAAAATGAATTCCATATGAAATTTTTATAAAAATATTCATCTAAAATACATCTTTATTAACTCAGACAGATAAAAGTGAAGTCTTCTATTTTTAATAGTGCTTGATGATTACTTTCTGGTATTATTTTATTTAAATTTATTGATTTCTAGAATTAGAATTATTATTTTAAACTGTATAGAATATAAACTTTACACCGCCACATAATTGAGTAACTAAATATAGATCTTTAGCAATGAGATATAAAAATGAAACCTACAACATGAGTGCAACACACATTATTATAATTTAAAAACAACTGCTTACAATTAAGATCGTTTTACATCGTTAATATTAATTTGACTATATTTAACACTGTACGACTCGAAATGAACATGACATCTGCTGGTATCTTTTTTTACACTTTAATGTTAATATTATTATTATTATTATTATTATTTTCTTTTACGTTATCGTAGACATGATAACCTTGGCTTATTGCTTTCAGAATCATTATGTAGTTATAAAAATAATTTGAATAACCAACTGGTTAAAATTACGAAGGACTGGAACTTTTGCTCACATGAATATATAGTTAGTCTTCATTCATCTGTTGTCAACGTATATATTAGCTTCTAAATTATCAAAAATTTAAATCTAAATTTATAGTATTCGAAATATCGAGTTAAGTAAACCATGTTTTGTGTATCATTATGCCACAGTTTTTTTATAATCTTATAACATTAATTAATTCATCAATTTTATAAATTAATAGAGTCGTTTAAACATATTTAGTTGAAACGTGACAATACAATATTATTTTTTAATAATCTCGTATGACATCATACTTGAATATTTGATTCTTTAATCGAACTTGTTGATTTAATAATAGGAAAACAGGGAAAATTTTCTCATAACTTTGCAATTCATGTCAAAGATCTCCTTACAATATATACAGTATATCTGAAATAGTTGGTAACAAATGTGATTTTTTAATTTTTTTCAAAAAACAATGTTCTTCGTAAAAAGTTCTACCCCAATGTCAAAAATATTGATATATGCTAAAGAAATTTAAATTTAATTACAGAACAAAATGTCATTTAAAAATATTGATAGGAATTAAAAATTATGTCCAAATTTAAATGCATAGCCTTTTAATAATTAATGGTTACATTTAAAGTAAGAAAAATACTAATTACGTTTTTGGATTAAATAATCAAATTAAAATTATAATATTTTTAAATGACATTTTGATCTGTAATTAAATTTAAAAACACTTTACTCTTCAGCATAAATCAATATTTTTATTATCCCTATATATCACCAATATTTTAACAACTTTATATGAGTAGTATTATTTTTTGAAAAATTAATAATAAAAAATGTCCTCTTTGTTGGCAACTTTTTCAGACATACTGTATATATTTTAATAATAAAGATGCACTATTCTAGTAGTTTACAGAAAACACTTTTTGTTATTTTACCGCCAAAAGTTTATTAGCTTCTGTTCATTATGTTTCTTAAAACATCAGTGCAAATGTTCCCTTCCCAATATTATGTTTCTTAGATTATTCCACATTCCAAAATATTCATTGATGTGTTAAAATTTTGTGTGTGCGTTAGTTAATGTTTATATTGGTTATATAATTTTGTAACGTTTAGTTGTTTAGTGACACTTGTTGAATGCAGCTGTTTTCCTTATTTTTCAATATTTGGAGTTTAAAAATATTATGGTACTATTGCTGTACTTTGGATACATGGTAATTAATATTTAATTAAGTAGGTTGAAGGCCGCGGAAATGTTCGAGTATAGTATAATTTGCTAATACGTAACATCCTTGTTGTTATCTATTTTGAAACAATAATAAATACATTTTAAAAAAATAACTCGCCAAGTATTCTCTTCGTAGTTCTGGTTAATACCCTAATGAGATATCGCATACCACAAATTCCCTTCATTAAACTCCAATCCATCTCCAACTCTAACGCAATTATCCCTTGGATTTCCCCAATTTAACTTGATTGTTTTTTTTTTCAGGTCGAGTGACGGTGGGGAGCGGTCCAGGAGTTGACATTCCCGTCCAAGGAACAGGGGTGCTTCCCCTACATTGTCATATAGAAAATAGCGAAGGGATCGTGACGATCTATCCACTATCGGATAATCTTTCAATCGACGGAGTGAGGGTTGCCACCCCTACCAGATTATCTCAAGGTGCGTAATGTAAATATGTAGAGAATTTTCTTATACTTATTCCCAAAGGATGGGGAAGTTAAAGGCAGTTCGAAATCAATTTTCAGAGAATAAAGCTTCTACTGTTTCTACAGATTTCATACAGATTATTAAAGAAAGTGATAAAACAGTGTCTGAAACCTGACTAATTTTTAAGATCAACAGAGGTATAATGAAGTGTGTTATATTTTCTTGCTGTTTGAAGTAGGGCTAATATGTAAGAAAAATGAAAAATTGCGAAAATTCAACATTTTAAAGACCAATTAATTGCAAAATAACCAATGAATCCACAGATTAAGATTGTATAATCAAAAGAACAGTGGTAACAGTTTAATTACTTAATCTATGCATGTGCATATCATATGGCGAAACTTTTCTTAATCTGCTTGAAATTCTATTCAGATATTTTTGGGATGTAGAATAAAAATAAATATATAGTTATCAAAAAATAAACATACCGCTAAGATATTATATTTATTGTTTCTACCAAAAAAAAGCAAGATAATTTAATGCTAACCCAAACAATCACATGTGCAAGTATAATCTGGAAAATCTAGGACACACAATAAACAGTAATTTTGAGTTATAACTCCACACATTACGTAAACAGAGCACATAATCTAAAAATAAATTGTCTTTGGGTATTGAATGACATAAAAAACCGGAAAAAGGAGGTCAATAATTATTTTAATAGCAGTTAAATTTTGTAGATATTCTTAAAAGATTTTAATGTTCAATGATCTAATATGAGTGATGGTCCCAGCTTTCTTATGATGATTGGTTCTACCTACATTATAGTTTGTTTATCTGAAAACAAGTACGATTTATTGGCTATTGAATTCAAAGTTGTATTGCAAAAACATGACCATAAACTTCGTGGGCAAAAAATGCATGAGCAATTAGCTCTTTGCATTACTATCTCCGTACGTCAACTTCACAAGCCGACACAGATCATTTTATAGGAATTCAGAGCCGTAAAAAGTCATACAATGCAAATATAATAATTTATTAATTAATATAGAAAACGTAATAGTAAAAAATTTCCAATCACTCTTCAATGCTTATTTGAAATTCATATCAAGAATCCGTAACGTGTTACCGGGTTAATAACAATGTTACAGACAATAAAAGCGTTTCCGTTTTAGAACCGTTAACAATACTTTACCGAACGGGCAGTTTGACAAGAAAGCAAATTTTAGAAAAAACCTATTGTCTATTCAATTTATACCTTGATTATTAGGCATTTATTTCTATCCGATTAACAATTATTCGGCATACTATTAACTTTGGACTAAACAAAATTTGTATACACAACTTTTCTGACTAAAAAAGTATAATGAGATTAACGAGCGATTACTTGAAAACCAGAACCATACTAAATTATCAAACGCAGTTTATCATTAAAGCCATATGGTCAAATAATTTGACGTCTATTCGCATTAAACACTTTATTTTATTGCGGAATTTAATGGCCTTTAATTACAATATGCAATTTATTATATTCATTTAATTTGTTTAGTCTGGGCTTCCAATCGTCAAAGTACACTAGCAATAGAATACAAACTGCAATTTATGTAATAAAATCACATGCTTGCATATTGACGTTAAAAATAGAAAATTCAATTTAAATCTTGCAAACCATAATAAATATTTTTTTCATACATGTAAGATAATAGTTTTAGTCTAAATGGACTAAACGCAACACTCCAGATAGTACCCTCACATCTAGCACAACACCCTAGCAACCCAACCATCACCTCTTTACTAGATAAACCGTCGCATTTCGCACCGATTGAAGCTGACTTTAATCATATACACGTTATGTGCATCTATTTAATACCATACGAAGGTGGAATTTCTCTGTACTATTAATATGTTCCATTCTTTTACCATGCATGGCAAGTTTAATAAAAGTGTTTATTTTTTTAGGTTGTATGCTCACGATTGGCAGGTCCAACTACATGAGATTCAACCACCCTGCCGAAGCCAAGCTTATGAAATCGGTGTTACCAAATCCAAGGATCTCAATGGCACCAATCAACTTCGAATCAGACAGCACGTTCATGAATAAGTTCAATAAAAAACCCCCGGTAGCTCCTCGGAAAAGTCCCAGGGAATCTCTTTCAGACAGTGGTAGCGATGAACCTCCGTCCAGTGTAGTCACCAAAGTGTCCAAATTCGAATATCTAGCAGCTCAAAATTACAAGAAGTCCATATCGCCAAAAGTGTTTCCTTCTAATGTGGTTACCGTTAATACTCCTGTTAAAGATGTGATAGGTAAGATTCTTCATTCCTCTAGATGTAGAAAATATATCAACTGTTTATTGCAGGTAGAGCACCTCCAGATCTTACTAGCTTTAGCAAGAATTTACCTCAAAGTGCACTTAACTATTCTGAACTTAATTCCAATGAAAAACCCCAAGAAAAAACTCCCGGACAACCTACGTTCTCGAAAAAATCACAACAAAGTCAATACGTCAACGTTACCGTAAACGAAACAAAAAACATTAACAACAGAGTCATCATATTCGAAAATGGATGTATCCCGAAGAATCCAAACATCAATTTCGACCACAATGAGCTTAATAATAAAACTTCCAGTACGAATAAGAATATTAATGTTAGTAGAATTGTTACTCCATCTCCTAATTTTAATAGGAATCCAGCTTTTTACAGGAGTGTTACTCCTAGTCCTCTTCCAAAAAGTCCCAAAGTTGATCAAAGGAGAAGTGGGTCGCTTGGCGAATTAACAGACGAGAATTATGAGGTGTATGAGGATTTAGAAAGGAGAAAATATGAGGCAGAACTTAAAAGAAATCAGGTAATAATAAGTCAATTTTCAACAGAACAAAAATCAATGGCTCTCTTGACAAAATAAAAAAAAATTGATTTTGCTTTAATTTTCACCTAATACTACCACTACAAAGGAGACAAAAAATAATAATTTCACAATTAAACTTAAAATTATATAAATCTACAGCAATATTTTTCTATATTAAATTAAAGTGTTTAAAAACTAATGCTGGCTTGTAATTGAAAACGGATGTTTTTGATATATGAGCTGATTTATATATACATATTATCTGCCTGGATGATTTAACTGCTGACGCCACATAGTATTGAAAAGTTGAACTAAACATACTTTCTAGAATCAGGAATCTACAAAGTCAAATTGTTATCATTCAAAATAATCATTTACCCACATTTTTACGTGTTATCTCTTATTGAGGTATTCAGAATAAATATTTGTCCTACATGAGTTCTCGAAAAGTCAATACATGATTTTTATGATTCTAAAATAACATATTTCACATCCGATAAGTATTACTTTACCCAAGACACATGGACTCTACTGTATTTTAATTATTCATACTAAAATAAAATCAAATTGGTATTACTTATATTTGAATCAAACATATGATTTGATAGGCTCAACAAGACAGAATAAAAGAACAGGAAATTGAAAAAGCAGAGCAACAAAGGCTGGAAGAAATTCTGAATATGTGTGCGGAGTATGAAAAGCAGCAATGTGAGAAAAATAAACCAATTACACCTAACAGGTAAGTTTAAAAACATAATATTTTTATTACTTCTTTTATTACTGCAATTACGGGTCAGCAAATCACAATGTCTGTTTTGGTTTAAAATTAATTCAAGCATTTACATTATCAAATATGGAGCGCATAATTTGTATATTATATTATAGAATTTGTCTTGTACAGTTCTTTTCTGGAGTGTGAATGTACTGCGTTGGCAGGTTCATAAATGAAAAAAAAATATCAATTTAACTATAAAGATAAATTAATATAATAATGGTATAGATAGTTACATTTGAATATATTCCAAAAAATAAATCTTATCTCTTTTTCGTCACTATTTATTTGTAATGATACTTTCCAGCTCAAAAAATTGTATTTCTAGGAACGAGTTTAAGATAAATTAATCTTTTGTTTACTTAAGTTTAAATTATAAAAAACACTTTACCTATTTTTACAATATGCATATTATCAATAACACTCGATATAATGGAAATAGTTTAAATTATTACTTTCGCATTTTGTCACGAACCAATAATATAAAACTGTACTCATATATTTTAATGGATATCTTTGAATTTAATATTTTTTAGAATTAAAACAAACGGTTCTCTTCCGAGAGACAAACGTGGTCAATTCAGCCCTTCTTCTCCAAGTTACAGCACCTCACCACCTCCATCCCCCCTCGATATTCTTCACAACGAGCTTCTAAAACAAACCAACGAGCACAACTACGAAAACGTCCACATTACCTATTCCCCACCTAACGGCGTACCCTACGACCAACACGTCGATCTTAAAAATCAGGAACAGGAGTTTCGAAACGTCGAAAGGAAGAGTCCATATGAAAACGTGTATATACAACATAATCCACCGGGTCCATATCCTCCGTCGCCTAGAACGAGAATAAAGACGTTTGTTACGTCGTCGAACAAAGATAAGTAAGTAAACAAAAAAATAACACATTGTAGCTTATAAAACCGTATTATAAATATTTACATACATATATCTATATAAGATAAAACACTTAGATACAATGATACATTGTAATCTTTATCGGGTTTAACTATCTTTTAACTGCGAACCAACTTTTGTTAAAGATTTTGTCTTTCTAAGGATACATGAGGAGCTCCACGGCATAACCAACATGATCCATTTTATTCAAAATCAAGATTTCTATTATAAACCGATTTTTATATTTTGTTACATCAGAATCTCTAAACAAACTTATACTTGTTTTATTTTAATGATGACTGTTTTTAAAGTTTTTTAAAATAAAATCAGTTTTTAAGTAATTTTAAAATATAAAATTATGAATGGGACGCTGCGGTGCATATTGTAAGAAGTCAAGAATGGTACTAGAAAAAACAAACAATTATCATAACAAATGTATTGTATTTCTATATTTTTTTCTTGCAGTACAACAAAAGAAACAACCGAAATGATAGAAAATAAATTCGCCATTTTGGAAGCTGAACAAATTCTCCTCAGAGAAGCCGAACAAATTTTAAAGCAAAATCTACATAATTCCAGAGAGTTTCCCCCAGATCAAGATATTTCCGATATTCCTGTTACCAAAGTGACCCCAACCAAATTCGTCTTCCCGGTGGAAAATAATATAGAAACTGGAAATAAATCGCTTCCTGAGCAACATAATAAGATACATAATGAACTCATAAACTCAAATAATTCAACGACTAGTAATGGGAGTTGTAATGGAATTAATAAAAGCTTTGATGATAAAATCGATAAAAATAGGATAGAGCAGCTAAAAAAAGAAAAGAAAGACATTTTGGCAGTTATTTCGAGAATAAAAAGACAAATGGCGGAAATTGAAATCCAAGAAGAGGAGCTACAGAGAGAGGTTGGTTTCCCAAAATATCTTATTTTCTATATTTCACTATTTTAAATGATTAAATATATTTTTGTTTTTAGACTGATTTAGAAAGAGCCCTCATTTCGGGAGAATACAAATCGAAACTGTTGGATCTGGAAAAAACCGAAATTCGAAAGCAAAAACTCCAAAAACGTTCCCAAAAAATTGAAGAGAACATGAGAGACTGTCAGGCAAAACAGGAAGAAGATCAAAAAAAGTGCAAAGAAAAACTAAGAATCGCTCAAGAACACATGACCAAAATCGACGAAAAAATGTGCTCAACCTCAAAATCTAGTCCAGAATATGAAGAAGTTTTTGAACAGTATCTTCAAGCCCAGGAACAATTAGACAATGAAAGGAAAGCTTTTGAAGATTTAGAGTTTCACCATTTAGAAGAAGAAGCTGATTGGTTGGCCAGTAGGGAAGAACTTCAAAGGGAAATTGTAGATCTATCTAAGAGAATTGATTACTTGAATTCTCAAATACAAGACTTAGAACAGCAAAAGGCAAGATTTTTTGTTAATATTTTTTCTTACCTCTTTAATTATATCTTTTTAGCTGGACACCTCAAAAACCAACTCAAATGAATTCAAAGTGATAGAAAGCCAAAAAATGGGGTGCATGATGCGGTTAGAAGAGATTAGAGATAGACTGAAATGCATCGATAACGAATTATCATTATATTCAAACGAAGAATCTGAACAAGAAATTTCAAGCGATACGGATAGCGATAAATCAAAAGAATTTGAAAAACGACTGTCGAGTAGGTCTTTCGGCAAAATGACAGACATGAGTTGCTCAATTATTGTTAGTAATACAAAAGTTCCAGACGAAAATATGTACAACATGTCGCAGTCTTTTAACGAAAAATTGTTCCAAGAAAAGATGGTTCTAGAGGTCGGAATTGGTGAGTAATCAGTCGTTTCTGCATTTATTCACTAAGCACTTACTTTACATACTATATGAGATTAGTAAAAAACTAAATTTTAATCGTTGTTTCAGAAAGAAAATTTCCAAGTCAAGATGATATAGACAGAATAAGTAGAGTGACATCAGACGCACCCATTATCAACGAAGGGCAAGATTCTTTAGGAAGAAAAACCATTGAATCTCTAAAAGAAATTGAACGCAATAGGCATATTCACCTCTGTCAACAAGGTAGTAATTTGATTAAAAGATGGTGGAATAGAGCTAGCAAATAATTATTGAAGTGGCACTGTGGTACTAAGATAGTGCCCATAACTATTAAATCATTTGCGTATGGCCTTAGATTATTATAGACCTTACTTTGATTTTAAATCCATCTGCTTATTCAGATCTCTCCTGGAAAGGGCAAACATTTAGTATCTTTCTGTGGTTTCTTGAGGTGTTTACTTGTAAAAATATCTTAGCTACAATCTTGGTTGCTTTATAATCGTTCTCATTTCCATTATTAATTTTCTAACAATGTACGCAAGGAAAGATGTTTCAATGAAGAAGTTACATCATTTTTTATATCCACTACAGAATTCAATCAGTTTTATAAAAAGATCAACATTTTCTAGGATCAAACTAGATTGAGATTTAACTGAACGCCGGCTGATCATTTTGTTACTGTTTTCAAAAATCAACTGAGTATCCAAGAACATGATAGTTCTTGTTTTTTGAGACTTTCTATTAGTTCCACAGCAAGAAAAACAGCATTCCTTCTTTAAAACATCCATAGTGCGACTGATGTTGTCAAATGCTGCTTTTTTTTAAAACTGAATAAAATACCCAACAACCCTTTTCAAGAACGTACTGGACTACTATAAGATGAACTATATATGGATATTCTTCCCGTAAATTAGTCTTATCTACCAAAGCACTACATTTTCTAATATTCATATCAACCCTTTTTCAGTAACAATAACATTAGGTTTATTGGTCTCAGAATTTCTCTTCCTCTGAATTTCCGCGATTAGGAAAAATTACTAAGACAAAATCGCCTCCAGATTTTTGGTATCGAGTTTATATAATATATTATGTGTTAGTTCCAAACTTGCCCTAAGAATTATATGAATTCTGACTCATTATATCGTCTTAAGCAATTCGCTTACAAACCATTTTTACATTTATAAGGTTTCCTATGTTACTAAATTTTCCCTTTTTCAAAGAGGAAAGGTAGTATGCTCCTTTAAGACAAAATTGTAGTAACAAATAAAACTTTGAGACAAAATGTCTACTCAGTATTTATTTAGTTAAAAATAGACTGTAAGAGTTTACCGACAGTCCTTTTGTGAACTGTGGAAATCCCAGTTTTTTCCTGCTGTAAATTAAAAAGACGGGCCAAACAAAATGGAATAAAATAACTTACTTCCACGTCCATTCGTTATTTAAATATTTTTGTTTTGAATAACCATAAGAGCGAGTAATTAATTACTCTTATATTTTCAACATGTATTCTATCCCACCAAATTTATTCACGAATCAATTTTTCTTTATTTTCATTTTATTATTTGGTATGTCTTTTTCCATCACGGCTAACCTAGTTGACACACTGAACGCCTGTTTTAGAATATGAAATGGCGGTGAGGCAGATTTTGAATTATGAACTTTGATAAACGAGAATTTTGGAATGGAAACTGAAAAATTCTTCTGCTCATTAGTGTGACTCCACTGAGGGACAACTTTGCGATAACCTAGACTGGGAATGATGGAATGAACAGTTGTTCAAAATTTGTTGTGAAAGTTTTCTAAATTTGACGCGTCTATTTATGCGTAATGCAGTTTCCCGCTGTCTCACATTTTTATTTAATACTGCAACACGTGCAGGTCCGGTACAAACCAAATCTTTAGTCGATTCTCTTCATTGTCGAAATTTATCGTACCATTTAAACAAATTATATAGGGGCAGTAGCCACATAATTTTTTTTTCCAACTTTCAGAATAGACGTTCTTTTCATTACACATTTAACTACTTATTTCACATTAATGCAGTTACAATAGAAACATCCGCAGGAAGAAGTGCAAACTATTTTTTATGTAAAGATATGCTTTTGCAATGCTTATGAAATTTTTGACGCATTTTTTTTTTATAATTTCAGGGTCTCAAGTTATAGAACAAGAAAGACAAAGGGTGAATGCTTTGAAGCAACGCGTCCAAGAAGAAGTTAAAAGCAAGTGGGCACAACGTATACAGGATTGTAGTTCACTAAATTCTTCTGGTTCAGAAGAAACGCGCTACAGGTAATAAGACGATTTTTCTATTATTTAGTAGGCATACGAAATGATGAAAATTGTTTTTTGTTATGATGACTCCATAAATTCTTTTAACACCCACAACATTTAAAAATGGCAATGGTCTCATTTCATGTTGATTTTACCGATTGACGCAGACAGCGTGTCGATATTTTTTTGCTCTAATAATTACACAATGAAAAATAAAATATTGTCATCCTATTTATAGAATTGACTTTTATCTCTGTATATTTTTTATCGTTTAGTAGCTATATAATGCGAATTTAAATGGTTTTATATCATGCGTTTGGATTATAATTTGTCTTTTAAACTTTTATTAGCCAATATAATTTGGACTAAATTGGTATAAAATACGCTCCAAATATATACCAAGTTAATAACGCTTTTTTAGAAATAAAATTTCTGAAAATTATTTTCTCCTATATATTTTTATACGAGTGTTTGTTTTTTAGAAAAACCTTTTGACAAGTTGTTTTCTGTTATTTTGAAGGTATTTGTGAATGAGTGAATTATTTTTGCAAATTTGCGATCCTTATTAATTTCTAAATAGGCATATGTATTTTTTGTTAGGGTTAAATAATGAAAATATTGAAAAAATAAGTATATGAAAAATAAAATAATTAAAATAAATGTTTGAAGTGAAGCAAGCCCTTCTGAAACATCATAGTCATTTTAAAAATCAGGTTTCGTATTTTGAACTAAATTTGGCTTCAAATTTTCATTATAATTTACAAATTAATTTTCGATTTTTTCTTGAATAACTGTGATTCCAAATCAACCAATAACTAGTAGTTTTTATTTAAAAAGGTATTTAGTACAATAAAATTGGCATTAAAAGACTAATTCATAAAAACATTGGATAATAATACACTTCTTCAAAACATGTTCCTCTATATTTTATATTTACAAATATGAAAGTGAATATCAGTGTGTTAATTTTACATTCAACAGTATAATTGTAAAATTACTTTAATTATTTTTGTATGCAAAATGATCGATATTGATGTTATGAAAATCCACGATTAATATTAAACTAGTTCCGTGTTGTTTTGTCTGGTTCGTTTATTTTAAAATTAAATTAACCAAAAACCAATCAGGCAGATTTAAGATTACAATACCATTGAATGACAATTAAAAACGCTTTGAAATGACCAGTCAATCGGCCCCCATTGAGTATTTAAAATTTTTAAAGGGGCAGCTACCCTGCGCTGAGATTAATATTTAGAATGTTATTTTTATAATTAAAATATATTTCATTAGAAATAATGGGTGAAATGTAATATAATGACATTTTCAAACTGGTAACTAATGATCCTTTACAAAACAAATTAATTTGAACCGATTTATGTCTATCACGTCAATCAGTTTGAACTGTTTTGAAAAAGTTTAGTTTTATATGTTTACATATATTTAATCACCCTATAAAAGAACATAGAGCTCATTTGAAATTTATCTAATCTTAATCGAGTGTATGTTATCTACTAAAGTTATGAGTAAGTTTCACAAGTGGAAAATAAAATATCTTTATATTTACTAAATATAGTACAATGAATTCAATGTCTAGCAAAAATAAAAGGTAATTAAGCCATGCTATTTTTAATATTTAATCGTGCATTATTCATTAACAATTATTATTTTAAATGTATATAAAAATATCAAAGTATGCAATGCATCACAATATATTGTATTTCAAAATTACTTACAATTCGTTAAATCGTTAAAAATAAAACAATCCTTCATCTTTTATGACAGTAGATTGGTACATTTTTTTAATTCGTGGATACAAACATTTCTAATGAGAGCCAAAATGTAAAAATAGGTTTTAGATTGCTTCATAAAATCCAAAAATATAATATTGAATAAATATACTTAGAGAATGCCAAGTAGTTACAATAGGTGAAGAATAAAAAGTTAATAGATTAGATTTTCTTTTCTTTTTAATTATATGACTTTTCTAGACAGGTTGATGTGTGTTGCGTTAATAATAAAAATAAAGTATGTGTCCATGATTTCATTTTTTACTGCGTATTTTTATAGGTTTAATTCAGACAGGTACTAAAATTCACATTTTTTAAAGTAAGGATGACAAATAGAGTCCTTGATTTTTTACATTTTATTAATTTTTTTTTAAATGTTTTAACGTAAATTCTATATTTAAGAATATCCACCTGTTTGGACCAAAACACTGTAATGATAGGTCAATGGTGTAGACGTAAGATTTTAAGTAAAAGTTTAAGCTGTAATGATTATGTTCTAATTTCATTGTGTTTACTCAGAATGAATACCATCCCGATAGCAATTATTTAAGTAGTAAAAATACATTGCGTATTGATTTTTTAAATAAATTTCATACTGTTTTACCTATATTTAAAAGAAACTTTTTATCTACGCCTCTGACCGTCAGGATCTGAAATCAAATGGCACATAAATTCACAGTAACTAATGTGTACAACTGTTAGTTGGCACTAGATAAACCTAAATATAACGCTCATTTTCTTAAATTACATCTTAAATTCACTTTGAGTAGGCATTTGGATGCAAGTTCTTATTTCATTATTTGGCTAAATTGGATATTCATGACTAGTGGGAATGGTGGGAAGTTTGATAACACTATGAGAACCCCACATATCATAGATGACAGAAATATTACAGAAAAAAATTAAATAAATCTTTGGGAGCCTCTCTTAATAAAGAGAATTATTAGACAATACCATTTTTTAATTAATAATTAAGTTGGTACTTTAAAAATTGAACGAAAGTTGAACTATACTTCTTGGCGAAGTTATATTCAACTCTGGAAGCGTTAAGGATAAAAGTCTGGTAACGTCAAAACTAGAACTGGAATAACAAAACGATTTTACTTTCTATTCTTTGTAAAAGTGTTTTGACAGGTTTTAAGGCTGTATTACTACCAATGATATCAGAAATGACTTAAAATTAATTAGGTACTTACGTTTTTTTAATTAAATTTAAAACATATTTTGACTGAACTTCATAAAAAATATTTTTTACAGTGCAGGAGATGATGATCAAAAAACCGAAAATAAGCCAGCAATACCAGAAGAAGAGGTTTCTAAAGATTTGGTAAGTTTTGCACAGTTCTTAATTTTGAATAAAATTCCTAATACAGAATATTTTTTTTTCTTATACTTTCTTAATGTTTAATCTATGTTCAATGTTCATCTCAATTTACATATAAAAGTAACAATGTATATGTTTGTGGAAAGCATTTATGGAATAAAAATACTCTTGGCATTTTTTTAGGAAACTATGAAAAGTGCTTGAGCTGGTCAATTTTTAATCTTAAAAATTTTTGTTAAAATGGGCCGCCCTGTATTTCTTTTATTTTTTAAACAAGAAGATCAAATGGTGCTCAACGACCTATACAATGTAAAACACTATTGAAACCAAACTTATTTTTCTGTAGTACTTCTTGTTTTTCATTTTAACTTACATATTCAAAATGTTCTCCATTATCAAAAATCTAGTCCAATAAAACGCCACCTAACTTTCTCCACAACTAGATTAAAAATATTTTGTATTTCTTTGGGAATTTTTTAGACCATCAATTTTATCTGGCTTTGTTATGTATGCTTTAACTTGAGAAATACATTTTAAGGTTTAAGGTTTTGTTTAGATAGTATCCTACAATTCACTCAAACCACATTTATTATAGATCGATGAAATTAATTGATTAAAGCGAAGTCACAATTATAAAAATATCTAGTGTAATCCATTTGTCAAAAATCACATACCTGTTACTGCAAATATATGAATCACTGTGTATATAACAGTGTTAATTTAAAATTTGTAACTCTTGGCATAAAAATTGACCTGTCCAATTATTTTTCATATTCACGTTGCATGTGTGTGTTACGCCAAATTTAAAAATTTTTGAATGGAATTTTATTTTTGGGTAGTTTTTGTCTTGTTGTCTTTTAGAAATAATCATCTAGGATGATTTACTCAAATTTATGTTGGAATTATAATTCACTACTATCAAAATATATATTTCAAAATAAAAAATAACCGTTGATACTTTTCCAAAATTCTTAAAATAGTTAAAAATAGTTTGTTTAGTAACAAGCACGTGTGTTGAGGTGTCTTCTTTTAATGTAAAGGAAAGGCAAAATAGTTGAAGCGGAAACTTTTAGATTGTTGTATTTTTAACCTTTTAATAGTCTTACAATTTCACGAACATTTTGGATACTCTAGATTGGTTAGTAATAATATTTTCACTTCATTCCTTTTTTTTTTTCTTCGATAAATACACTCCCATTACACTGTCCAAAAAAACATCAACGCTAACAGGCAATCAATATGAAAACAAATATTCTAACATTTTTAATTACTAATTACATTTATGCTAAAAATATATGTTTTTTATTTGTCACAATTATGATTAAAGCTGCAATAAAATAAGTTTCCCCGGATGCCTAATTTAAATTTAGAACTAAAAATAAGCGACAGTTGATGAAGCAAGAAATATCGGAAACCAGCCGTCAAGGGAAATATATCATTCAAAAATTAATGACACTTACAAGCTTTTAATATGGTCTTTTTATATAACTTACATAAATAAATGAAATATTCGTTGACGCCATGTTTTACTAGATACGTTATTTAAAGAATTATTTTTTTAGTAAAAAATTTTACCGGTTTATTTAGAAGGATAATAAATGGAGATTTCGGTACTAATAAAAGAATATAATATAATAAAAAACACCTAGGGTACATTCGCATTACAGAATATATTTTTATTATTTATTTATGAATACCAGGCGAGAAAACCGCTGATTATGTATACGGTGAAAACCATGAATCTTAAAAACGTAATTGAAGAACGATTAAGGAAGTTTCAGAGAAATAGAAAAATATATGAAGCTAAGATAATAAGTGAAGGAGAGTATCAATGAAATATGAAATAGAAGAAATATTAAAAGGAGAAGACATCGCAAAAGCTATGATTGTTCGTATAAGTAAAAAGTATGAAAGATAACAGAAAGGTAAAACGAATTACAGATCAGAGATCATGTAAAAACAGACCCAAAAGAAGATCAAAATGTAGATGGGAAGTAAAATTTGAGAAATATAACGAAAAAAGCGAAGTTGCTCTTAAAACTATGACATAAAAACTGATTTTAATCTATCATTCTTGTATAAGATTTTATTTTAATTTGTGACAATCATCAAGGCACGTAATCTCGTTAAAATTTCTTCATATCACCCGCACATAGTAAGTACCATATACTAAATCAGAAACAATATTGATACTTAATATAAAAAAGAGGATTCAGAACTGATCCATAAAGTATGCTAGATGTCTGACACAAACATTTAGAAGATTAACGTAGACAGTGAACATATTATTAGATTAATATGAATTTTTATGGTGGAAATAAGTGTCTGATCTAATCTTAATTTTGATGATTGATTTATCAGTAATCCGTTATTCAATGTATCAAACGTGTTAGAGACTTGTTTGTCGATTGCGTATACCTGACATCCCTTATCAATTCGGCAATAAATTGTGTAATACAAAACTAATTAATCATTAAGATAGAGAAGTTACTCCATTGGGCTCAAATGTGGTATAGAGGATTAACCAAAAACAACTCGAAATCGTTACCACATAATAATTTAAAGTATAAAAAGAGGGACGATTACTTTCGACTACAGTAAGTCATCATCAGGTCTACCAGCTGCCATTTGTCACTCTGAGTTTCCTTTTTCCCGATTCATTTCACATTCCCATGTTGGAATTTGTTGTGCTTATCCACGTCTCATCCTTTCTTATTGGTTGTCAGATTTGAGTGGCAACCTACTTGTTTTGGTTTTCTACCCCGTTTTATTCTATATAATTATGAGACTCAACGTCATCAAAAAAACAATTAAATTCCTCATGAGTGATAGAAGAAGGAATGTATATGGTAAAAATATAAATAATAGCCCTATGAGTTTTAATTTTAACTAAAGTTACGTCTATTCTATTGTTATCGATTTTAGATTATGATTTGGAATATATAAATTTACCGTATTGAAATATTCCTCTTGCATACTAAGTCTTTGATTTACCTTGTAGATTAGTCGAAACGAAAATCCTTTGAATTTAACTCTACACTGAGCGTCAGATGTAAATCCGGAAGTTTTTTTGAAGTACCTTTTTAGAATATTTGCACCTGTTATATTAAATTTTGATAACAGAAGCTGACAAAAAATAGAATCTGAAGAATATTCACCAGTAACTATATTATAGAAATAATTGTTTCTCGTGTATGTTGAAAATCTTTGCTTTATTTTATGGTTTAGTTTAAATATGTCAATGTTCTTTTAAATACATCTGGATTTAACTTGATTCTAGGCGCAGAAGCTTCTACTGTATAAAAGCAGTTCCGCTTTTAAAAGAATATAATAATTTCAAGTTCTTTATATATAGGACACTTTTCTCATCATCAAATTCATGAAAAAATACTGTTTATAAAAAGTTCTGCTTCATGAGAAAAAAATATTAAGCTATTAAAAACTGATATAGCGTCTCCAGCAGTCAAAAATAACATAAATAGCCCAAAAGAAGTGCTATTAAACTTTGTTCTAGTAATACAAAAATGTTGCTTAATTTTAAAGATCATATTTGCCAATTTACCCGAGAAATACGTATTACATGACGGCAGGAAAAACTGTATTCCACGTGATTTTAGATCATTCAAACAATATCTCATGATTAAAATTATTTCTCTTACAAACAAAAGTATTTGAAAAAGAAACAAAGTATAAATTTTTAAAAACGTTGTTTGAAAATCAATTGTGCGTAAAAAAATCATTGAGTTTGATATTTTCGCAAACAATGTGATTTAACATGTAAAACGAAATTCTATGTTCACGTCGTTAATATTATTTTACTGACCTATAGACATTAAAATTTAATTTATGAATGAATTTTAAATTATTTTCATGTCTAAAACGTAATAAGGGGATTGGTTGAGCATATCCAAAGTATATTGACATTAATTTTTGCCACATGTTGTTTTCAACACAAAACTAGCATTTTATGATATTCCATTTCAATTTTAGTTGGTAGTTCATACTAAAAAAACAGTTTACGTAAAATCTCTGTCAGAAAACAAATTTTATTTTTAGTGTTTTCTCATACATTAATACAGCCTTAACTATATTTCAAACCCATCAATCTCTAGGAGATCAAGTTCTGTTTTGCAAATGTCTCTTATGTTTATTTTTTATTTTCGTTTTTCTCAAAGAAAAGCGACTTATTTCTGACGAGATCTCAGGATCCCCTCATTTGATATACCTCTGTAACGCTGAAAAAGCTTGTGTAAATCATCAACAAATCCATTAAAAAATAAACAGAACCGCAGATTAAAGGGAGGGTCGAAACGCACAGATGCATCTTGTCCATATAAACGATTGTTTTCTTAATGGCACCCTCGGCGATTTATCACGTCCCGTCCGCTATTTCCTAAAATTATATTTTCTCTCCTGTATCCCCACGATTTGCGGGCTCTTCCACGTTAGTCACGCGTAGAATCTACACGAATCTACTACTAGTAATCTATGTAAAACGGTACGCCGCGCTACATTCTACTATTTTCCGGTTAATCAAGATTTCAAATATAAAGAAAATTTAAAAAATATATTAGTTCTTATAAATGGTGATACGCAATAAAATACTAGAATTTTAAAATAGTTCCCTGTGGAGTATTTATAGATATTTTTGTAATCATTATTGAACATATTTCATGGTGATAAAATTTATAAATTGTGTGTCATTAAAATAGAACTGCAATTAAACCAACGTTATATAAGAATATCGTGACATACTTTTGAAAGAATTTTTGTAAAAATGTCTCTTTGGATCACTTACGTGAGAGCTGGCTACAGGAGTCACTTAAATAAGAAAAATAAAAGAATCAATTCAGTAAGTCTAATTTAAGTACATATTTCATTGGTTAGCAAATTTTTCACTAAAATATTGTTTTAACTGTCAAAATTATTAGTCAACAGTTGTTGCCGTTGAAAATTAGTCGCCGAGACGTAGTTAAGTCGTTTAAAATTACTTCAAACATATTCAAAAATCTTAGTGGTTTTATTAGTCTAATTCTATTTTGCGATATTATTTATTTTATACTAAAAGTTGGTTGAAAAAATTAATTTATTGGAAATTATTAATCAAGGCACAGTTAAATTCTAGAAAATATGCCAAACACATATTCAATAGTGACACGTTTTATTCTTGATCCGCATTAAATATTTTTCCTTAATGTTTGGTCCTAAAGAAAGTGTATTTTGTCACACCTCTAAAAGAACTTTCTGCGTGATTAATGATAAAATGTTAAATAAATCATTTTTATTTTGGATTTATGTAATGTCAAAAATATTAAAAAAAGTAAAATTGATATTTAAATATATTTAAAAAAGTTAATATTGCTTCGTATCGAATGCAAGTCCCATGATTTAAAAATAAGAAGGTAAATAAACTTTAGGATCACTGTGCATTATAGATCACTTTCCACACTAATTATGTAATATATCAGGTAATCTAATGCTATTAGAAAAAATATTTTTCAATTAAATAATGGGTTTAACCTGTCTCTATTTTTTTATGTTGGTTGCAATAATATTTATTTCAGACACCCACTGATTTAGTTACAAAGATATTTTAATCTCACTAAAATTATAACATACGAGTACATACAATACTAAATTTAAATAGGTATTTGTAAAATAAATCGTTACTGATGACAATGGTATAGCAAACGAATATATTTTAAACAAAACAGAGTAATCGTATAAATCTATTTTCACACATATAGTAAAAGTATTCCAATTTGTGGAAAACATTATAAATGTGAATATATTAATTGTTTTTCAAACCATGAATGTCCGGAAATTCAATTTCAATTTATTTTTGAAAAATTAATTTTAGCTAGAGTCGTTGCCATAGCCTTTGACGCATTTGTGATTCACCAATACAATGTTTTAAAAGTTTTCTTAGAAAATTAATAAAAACGGTATCAAATTTTCCTAGTTTTCTTTGTGTTCGACAACGCAAATTGTGTGTCTAATTTTATCTCAAATATTATCGCTTTTGTGAATTTCCTTTCACGTTTCTTTCATGTCATTACAATGAGTATTTTTTATATTTTTTTTATAGTCAAGAGGTAATTCAGAAAATGCCGAATCTCCAAGACCTCTATCAGAGACGAGTGAGATGAGTTTAGAAGTTGGAACATTAAACAGGAAACGGAAACCCATAAGTGATAAACAGCGACCTCTAACGAGATATCTACCGATTAGAGGATCCGACCTAGACCTAAGGCATCATATTGAATCAGCAGGTAAAATAATTTAAATTTTTAAGCGTAATCGTGGTCACTTAAGTTTTTTCTAATTAATTTTTTGTAGGTCATCAGGTAGTCCTATGTCCTCACGTTATCATAAATTCCAGTATTTGTAGAGGATACCTTCACAAAAAAGGCTCAAAACTAAATGGATGGTCCAGAAGATGGTTCGTCTTTGATAGAAATAAGCACACTTTTGCTTATTACTTAGACAAAAGTGAGAAAAAACCTAGAGGCGGAGCCTACTTTCAGGTAGAGATAATTAGAGACTCAATAGTTTTAGTGCAATTATCTTGTGACCGCAAAGTATTGGAATTTTCTCCTTTGTTTTTATAATAACCATCCTTTCTTTTTTAAAATATCATCTCTACTTTACGATTATATATTTTTTGTTTTTTCCTGTTCACGTTACCTTCCAAACTTCCTCTCCCTGTCTTTTATCTCTATTCTTACTAAATGACCAAAGCCTTAATGTATTCTCTCTTCCAATAACTTTTAATGATTTAAACCATTTATTTTCTTCTATTCTGACAACTCAGCGTTATTTTCATTTTCTATTTATTTTTTAGGCGATTGAGGAGGTATATTTGGATCATTTAAACAGCGTGAAGTCTCCAAATCCTCATCTAACTTTTATAGTAAAGACCCATGAACGTCTCTACTATTTAATGGCTCCTTCGCCAGAAGCAATGCGAATATGGGTAGATGTTATTTTCACTGGTGCTGAAGGGTATCGGGAATTTGACGCTGGGACTTGATTTGTCCTATAAAAGTGTTTTCAAGGTGCAAATTTAAATTTTTGAAATGGATGATATAGTTTACGTATATATATATATATACATTATGTAAATTATTGTCCTTGACCAACAGATCTTATGAATACATATTTTTATAATGAAGTATTTAGTTTTTATATCGATTTTGTAAATAAAATTGTTTTTGTATTGTGATAAGCAAGAATTCTTTCAATAGAAATCGAATTGAATTTCTAAGTAATAATAGTGGTTACCATCTATCTGAAAGAGTTTTTAATAATTGAAATATTTTGTGAATTAGTAGTTGTAATATATTTGTATACAGGATATTCTAGCAATGAAATCTTTAAAAATGTAACTTTCTAATTTAAAATTATACATAATTGGTAAATAGAAATCATAATCACTATTCCTCCATTCTTGAATATGTGAAATTTTATTTTCATAATGAAAAATAAATCTATTTCACGTTTTTTAACTTGGTCTTCTTCTGATAGAAGTAGAATCTTAATATATAACATGATCAGACTTATTTTCAATATTTTTACTTTTTTGAAATTATGAACAAGGTACAAATGAATTAAACTTCTGAAACACCCTCTTATGAGTGCCTTTGAATGAAACAACTATATTTAATGATTTTTTAGTGTGTTATACTACTAAGACTGTAAACTGAACATTTAATTGTGTTAACAAATATCTGAAAATATATTAATTTATAAATTCTATGTAGTTTTTTTATAGATAACTAATATTCTAATTAATTTGAGATATATATATATATATATATATATATATATATATATGCTACAATCGTGTTTATATCTATTTAACTAATACATGAAGGATAAAAAATAGAATTTATATAATAAAAACAATTTATTGATGCAATAAACAAATAATATAAATTAACCTATCTATCTAATCAGTCTGTAACAAAAATATAATTTGAAAATCATCACAATACATTAAATATTTTGAGAACTTAAATGCGTTCAATCAACCTCTTCTATGGTAGGTCCATTCTGTGTATTTCCATATCCACCAGCTTGTTGTCCACAACTTCCCGGAATTCCATCACCTTGGCTTTTATATAATTTTGCCATAATTGGACTACAAATTGATGTTAGTTGCTTCTCTTTATCTTCATACTCGTCTTTTTCTGCCAGAGTGTTGCTGTCTAACCATTTCAAACATTTTTCACATTCATTTTCGACGGTGGACTTATCTTCAGAGGAGAGTTTGTCCCCGCAATCTTGCACAGCCTGTTTAAGTTGGAAGATATAGCCCTCTAGTTTATTTCTAGCAGCAACCTTCTCTCTTTGACGTTCATCTTCTTCCTTATATTTTTCAGCTTCTGCTACCATCCTATCAATGTCTTTTTGAGAAAGTCGGCCTTTGTCGTTCTTAATGGTGATATTTTTGGAGTTTCCAGAGCTTGAATCTTTAGCAGACACATTCAAAATACCGTTAACATCTAAATCAAAGGTGACTTCAATTTTAGGAACTCCACGTGGCGCCGGGGGAATTCCGGTCAAGTCGAAAGTACCCAGGAGATTGTTGTCTTTGGTCATTGCCCTTTCACCTTCAAAAACTTGAATGGCAACAGCGGGTTGATTGTCAGTATATGTAGTGAAGGTCTGAGTTTGCTTGCAAGGAATTCTGGCATTTCTTTCGATGATTTTTGTCATTACTCCTCCGGCTGTCTCAATACCCATTGAAAGTGGAGTTACATCTACCAATAGAACATCTTGAATCTTGGAATCGGTTTCTCCACTAAGAACAGCTGCTTGCACCGCAGCACCATAAGCAACAGCTTCGTCTGGATTGATGGAAAGGTTCAAAGGTTTGCCACTGAAGAAGTTTTGTAGAAGCGATTGTATTTTTGGTATACGAGTAGAACCTCCCACCAAGACAACATCATGGATTTGTCCTTTATCCATCTTAGCATCTTTAAGGGCTTTTTCAACTGGATCTAAAGTTCCTCTGAATAAATCGGAACAAAGTTCTTCGAATCTGGCTCTGCTGATTTTAGTATAGAAATCAATACCTTCATACAGGGCATCGATTTCAATTGTGGCCTCAGTGCTCGATGATAGTGTACGTTTTGCTCTTTCAGCTGCTGTACGTAATCTACGAATTGCCCTAGGGTTACTACGTAAATCCTTTTTAAATTTTCTCTTGAATTCTTCAGAAAAATGGGTGACCAATCTGTTATCGAAATCTTCCCCTCCTAAATGAGTATCACCGGCTGTAGCTTTGACTTCAAAAAGAGATCCTTCATGAATGGTAAGGATAGAAACATCAAAAGTACCACCACCCAAGTCGAAGATTAGAACATTTCTTTCCCCTTTCAAATTCTTATCCAATCCATAAGCCAATGCGGCAGCCGTAGGTTCATTAATGATTCTCAAGACATTAATGCCGGCAATTGCACCTGCGTCTTTTGTGGCCTGTCTTTGGGAATCATTGAAGTATGCTGGAACTGTAACAACTGCATCTTGGATTATTATGCCAAGGTATGCTTCTGCGGTTTCTTTCATTTTTGTGAGAACCATGGAACTAATTTCTTCAGGGGCGAATGTCTTCCTTTCGCCTTTATATACTACTTGAATCTTAGGTGTACCACTGTCATTTATTACTTTGAATGGCCAGTGTTTGATGTCTTGCTGGATCTTGGGATCATCGTATTTTCTGCCAATGAGTCGTTTCGCGTCGAAAACGGTGTTACTAGGATTCATCGCTACTTGATTCTTAGCAGCATCTCCAAGGAGGCGTTCGGTATCAGTAAAGGCAACATAGCTTGGTGTAGTTCTGTTACCTTGGTCATTGGCGATAATTTCCACTTTTCCATGTTGCCACACACCCACGCAGGAGTATGTGGTTCCCAGGTCAATACCAACTGCTGGAGCTTTTACCATTTTCTTGATTATTTACTTTCGCACACAAAAAACTTTTCAAATAATTGCACTATTCGATTTTTTCTTAAAAAACTTTCGCTCTGATGAAGTTTATGTTTGACAACTTTAAAGTTTCATAATTGCTTTTCAAATGTTTACGATTCGCTTTGTTTGAATCAAATAAGCTCCCGCCAGAACGCAATGCTTTTATATAAACAGCAAAATCGACTCGAACATTCTCGAATGTACATCGAATAGCCTCGAACGTCAGGGAACCTGGTAGAAATTTCTGGCAGCTTCATTCCTATAATCAATTCGGGAGCGTGTCAACTGCTCAAGCGGATACATTATAATATGGAAAGGTATTACAAATGTTTTATTTTCTATAGCGTTACTAATAAATTATTTTTTATATATAATTTATTTCGTGAATGAGGAAAAAATATTTACGGAATATTTTAATAAAATGTGGATAAATTGTGAACAAGGATTATAAAAGTCTTTATGAATTTTATAGTAAATATTTATAAATTAAATTTATGATAATATAATAATTTTAGCCATTGAAAGTGAACTATTTCTAAAAATGAATAAAAAATTTTGTTAATAAAATCGAATTTCCATTTTTTGTGAGATTGTTTTCAAACACTGGTACTGCTATTATTCTTTATAATAGGAATTTTTAAAATAATTTAGTTTTAGTGCTTTACTCAGTTTAAAAACATTGATTGATATGCCTCCAGTGAGAAGACACTGTAATTTTAATCCTGCGTTAATTTTTGTTTGCTTACGATTATGATTAAGAAAATGTTTTCTATCAATTCAAGTTTACCTAAAGTTCTTTTAGAGGAACTAATTTAGGCTATATTTAGAGTACAAGAGTAAATAATAAAAATTTGTTATAACAAAAGTAATTTATTAATATAATATAATATATGTAATTAGAATAAGTTTTTAAATTATTTAAAAAATCAGCCTTAATAAAATACTAAATAAATAAAATATTTACAAGTTTATCACAAAACATAAACTAATTTAATCAACTTCTTCAATGGTAGGCCCATTCTGTCTTCCTCCAAATCCACCAGCTTGTTGTCCACAACTTCTCGGCATTTCACCACCTTGGCTTTGATATAATTTGGCCATAATTGGACTACAAATTGACGTTAGTTGCTTCTGTTTATCTTCATACTCGTCTTTTTCTGCCAGAGTGTTGCTGTCTAACCATTTCAAACATTTTTCACATTCATTTTCGACGGTGGACTTATCTTCAGAGGAGAGTTTGTCCCCGCAATCTTGCACAGCCTGTTTAAGTTGGAAGAGATAGCCCTCTAGTTTATTTCTAGCAGCAACCTTCTCTCTTTGACGTTCATCTTCTTCCTTATATTTTTCAGCTTCTGCTACCATCCTATCAATATCTTTTTGAGTAAGTCGGCCTTTGTCGTTCTTAATGGTGATATTTTTGGAGTTTCCAGAACTTGAATCTTTAGCAGACACATTCAGGATACCGTTAGTATCTAAATCAAATGTGACTTCAATTTTAGGAACTCCACGTGGCGCCGGGGGAATTCCGGTCAAATCGAAAGTACCCAGGAGATTGTTGTCTTTGGTCATTGCCCTTTCACCTTCAAAAACTTGAATGGCAACAGCGGGTTGATTGTCAGTATATGTAGTGAAGGTCTGAGTTTGTTTGCAAGGAATTCTGGCATTTCTTTCGATGATCTTTGTCATTACTCCTCCGGCTGTCTCAATACCCATTGAAAGTGGAGTTACATCTACCAATAGAACATCTTGAATCTTGGAATCGGTTTCTCCACTAAGAACAGCTGCTTGGACTGCGGCACCATAAGCTACAGCTTCGTCTGGATTTATTGAAAGGTTCAGAGATTTGCCACTGAAGAAGTTTTGAAGAAGTGACTGTATTTTTGGTATACGAGTAGAACCTCCCACCAAGACAACATCATGAATTTGTCCTTTATCCATCTTAGCATCTTTAAGGGCTTTTTCAACTGGATCTAGTGTTCCTCTGAATAAATCGGAGCAAAGTTCTTCGAATCTGGCTCGACTAATTTTAGTATAGAAATCAATGCCTTCATACAGAGCGTCGATTTCAATTGTGGCCTCAGTGCTCGATGATAATGTACGTTTTGCTCTTTCAGCTGCTGTTCGCAACCTACGGAGTGCCCTTGGGTTGCTACGTAGATCTTTTTTGTATTTCCTCTTGAATTCTTCGGCAAAGTGAGTGACCAATCTGTTATCGAAGTCTTCACCTCCTAAATGAGTATCACCGGCAGTAGCTCTAACTTCAAAAAGAGATCCTTCATCAATGGTAAGGATGGAAACATCAAAGGTACCACCACCCAAGTCGAAGATTAGAACATTTCTTTCCCCTTTCAAATTCTTATCCAATCCATAAGCCAATGCGGCAGCCGTAGGTTCATTAATGATTCTCAAGACATTAATGCCGGCAATTGCACCTGCGTCTTTTGTGGCCTGTCTTTGGGAATCATTGAAGTACGCTGGAACAGTAATTACTGCATCTCGGATAGTTGTGCCAAGGTATGCTTCTGCGGTTTCTTTCATTTTTGTGAGAACCATGGAACTTATTTCTTCAGAGGCGAATGTCTTCTTTTCGCCTTTATATTCCACTTGAATCTTTGGTGTACCACTGTCATTTATTACTTTGAATGGCCAGTGTTTGATGTCTTGCTGGATCTTGGGATCATCGTATTTTCTGCCAATGAGTCGTTTCGCGTCGAAAACGGTGTTACTAGGATTCATCGCTACTTGATTCTTAGCAGCATCTCCAAGGAGGCGTTCGGTATCAGTAAAGGCAACATAGCTTGGTGTAGTTCTGTTACCTTGGTCATTGGCGATAATTTCCACTTTTCCATGTTGCCACACACCCACGCAGGAGTATGTGGTTCCCAGGTCAATACCAACTGCTGGAGCTTTTACCATTTTCTTGATTATTTACTTTCGCACACAAAAAACTTTTCAAAAAATTGCACTATTCGATTTTCTTAAACACTTTTATACTGATGAATTTTAGGTTTAACAACTTTGGATTGTCGCACTTGTTTTTCCAACTTCTACAACTCACTTTATTTGAATTAACTGAACTGCCGCCAGAACGCGGTGCTTTTATATAAACAGCAAAATCGACTCGAACATTCTCGAATTTACATCGAACCGCCTCGAACACGCATCGAACGGCGGGGAGCTTTGTAGAAATTTCTGGCAACTTTATGATTATCAGTTCCGAAGCGTGTTAACTGCTCAAACGGATCCATTATAATTTTATAAAAACTTTATCACAAATTTCGATCAAAATTTTAAGCAATAATAATTTTATTTTTATTATTATTTTATTAATAAAAAATTTTTATATAAAATGTATTTCGCTAGTGAATATAAAATATTTATCGAGAGTGGCATTTTAATAAAAAGTGGATAAATCATGAAGTGGCTTTTACTGATGTCAAGTAGAGTCTCTGAATTTTATAGTAAACATTTATAACTTAAATTTTGATTAATACATCAATTTCACCCATCGGAAATGAACATCATATTTTTAAAATAGATATCAAAGTACAGATAAAATATTGTGTCGATAAATCCGAATTGAAAGATTCAAATCATTTTTCCAATTTTTGTTTAATTAGTTTTGAGTTGAATATTCATGCGTACTTAGTTTTTCTATATTATTATTCAAATATACATTATATCTTCTATTTCAAATTATTGTTCACTGATTTGTGCAATACATACGTGCTTCAAAATATAGAATAATTAAAAAAATAACGACGACAACAATCGTTTTTTTAAGCGATATTTTCAGAAAATAAGATGAAAAAAATCTATAACTTTTAAAAAGAACGGTAATGAAGGAATTTTAAACAAAATACACATATCGAAAGGGTTGTCATATTACAATAGATTATTTGGAAGGTTAAAATTCTAATTCTGTTAATTTACAAATTTTTCACTTCAAACTTATTTTGTCTTGACTTGACTAAAAACATTTACATTGGACTTTCCTGAAGCTTAATCCAATTTTTATAAATGGTTTATACCTAGTGGGTTTACCCAACGGTGAAGGGTGATGCCATTAAAATGTTTAAAGAAGTTGGGTTTTATTAAACTTAATAGTGATTATATATTACAAAAAAAAAAGGTAAAAACTAATTTTCAAAATTGCAAATAAAGTCATGGTTATATTTGCTAATTTCAATCAATTTATGAACGTCATTCATATTTAAAAGGTTGTCGAAGAATTGTATTGAATTAGACATTTTGAAAGGTTCTTTGTTGACGATCCTATTCTTAAAATCTTGGGGCACTGCCTTACCGGGTTTATGTATTTTTAGGAAGACAATATAGGATTGCTTACAGTTAGTCTAATTTTCAAGGGAACAAGGTGGTTACATTTTTTAAGCGTGTTTTTGAAGTTAATGATCTTTGTCAAAGGATTTTTCCAAATTCCTTATGAGGACCTGATTCAATTATTAACTCTTTCGTGGTAGTCACTCTTAACCAATATGACTTATCATATTTCATTTGTCATCCTTAAAATATCACATTTTTCCTTTAATCCTTTGACGATATTCTTTTAATTCGTGGAATGCGAGTTTTTGTTTGTAACAAATCCTTTGATAGCTGTTAAACGAAAATTTTGATATTTAAAACTATATCTCATAAAATATTTTTAACTAGTAGATAGAGAAAAATGTAAATCTTTATTTAATTGTACGTTTTATCAAATACCGAGACGATTGATTTTCTTATTTTTTAAATTACGCCATTTCTTAAGTTTTCTATTACTAGATGAAACCTTTTTTCTCGATTTAATATTATTAACTAAAAACAATTTTCTTTCACATTCACACCATTGTTCATATTCTACGTTGCTTAAATTAAAAGTTTTTTAAAAATTCTAGGTGCGCCGATTTCGAGCATACATTAGTTTAGTGTACAAATATTTGATTTCTAAATCTAATGAATTTTGTATGTTAACACTTGTTATTTTCTCTGTTACTGAAGACCTTCTTGGCAGGTAAATTTATACTTTATGAAATTTGGACAAACTTTAAATTTCTTACAAAATTTTAGAAACCAAATATCTGCACCAATTAATCTTAATAATTAATTTACGGTAGAGGTTTAGTTCCTGTTTATGGTAAACAATCTCATTTACCTTAGGGACTGGAACCTAAGGCGTCATACTTCATAACATAACTGTCAGTATTGAACCTCTTAAATACCAAATCAAATTACTGCATTCGACGAACGTTTCGCTAATTATGTTAGCATCATTAAAAAATTATTAAGTCTAATCTTAACCAACGAAGTTAACTATTTATACTATTCCTATGTTTGGTGAAGTATGAAAAATCAATTATCCTTAGGCCTTATTCAGAATGTTAATCTTAGATATGTAAATATCAATGCTTTCGTAGCCGTATAGGGATATTATATCACTAATATTTCTAACTAAATAATAATAAATTATATTTTTCATTTGCCATACTAGCAAAATTTAGTATTATATCAGTCAGATCAATATTATTACAATAGAAATTAGCAAATAATTGGGGTTTCATTAATAAATTATTGGGGCATGAGAATCTTTTTTCTGTAAACATAGAGATCTTGAACATTTAAATACTTTATTTTATTTTATTCGCCGAAACGAAATGAGTAAACAAACAGTTCTGGGAATATTACCATGTTAATTTCAGAGATGATTCAAATTCAAAGTAACCAATTGCAAAAAATCAATATGTATTCCAAACATATCCACAGAATGTAACGCTATAATCGCAAGGTCGAGTTTTGATGTATTCAGTATCTATATATTATATCACTATTATAGGTATTACTTATAATGCTTTTGGCAAGTAGTAGAGAAATTTGCTAAAATTTCAATGAATGACCTATGGGAAAAATTATTATTCGTCAAATGTTATTTTTATTTGCGTATTTGATAGTGCACCTTTACAATTATGACACACTGAAGGCCTTATTTGAGAGTGTATGTTAAATAAAGAATAAAAAAACGTTTCTAGAATTCCAAAAAAAAATTGCGCACCGTTGGCTGTGGGTAATGCCAGTATAAACTTTGCGACGATGTTTTTTTGTAATAATTATCTATAAGTCAGAGGTGCACAGTTTTAATATTCATGTTTTAATTTAGCATTGCCATTAAATTTAATATTTTGATATTGCAAAATTGTTTTTACTTAGATTTGAACTACACTCTTCTCACTTATCACGTTATATAAAAAAGGTAGTCTTTTAAATTGAGTAATAAAAAATTAGGGTTGCCAATAAAAAAATATTAAACGACATAATTTTGCAATGCAATGCACCCGAATGTATAATTCTATTAAAAGCGAAAATAAAAATAAAATCTGATGGGTTCAAGCATGATTCTTAAAAGGCATTCCTTGATATTTAATGAATTTATTTACTTAAAAAAATGTAGAGAAAATTAATTTTTTAATAGATGCAAACACGTAGAAAAGAAGGCACTAAGGAGCAGGTTAATAAAAAAAAGATAATTATATTTATATTATGTCACAATAATTATTTGCTGCCAATAAATCATTGACGCCATTAATAAATCTCTGTATACCTTATTTCAGTAAATATAAAAAAGTTTATAACAAATAATTTCCATACAAACTATAACGAATCAAAAACAGAGTGGATACTTAATATCATAATTTAAAAAACGAATTATTCATTCTATTACCAAAAACACAAAAAATAATTATAAACTTTATCATTTTTATAACTTTCGCCTAAAGCCCTGGAATTTTAAATTCTTGTCAATAATGTTGCAAATTTTTGTTCATTTCAAACACCTCATCATTAAAATAATCAATATTAAAATGACATAATTTGAAATGTTAAAATTCTGCACCTTCGTAATCACTGCTAAACCTAACAAACATCTGATTAGAGAAAAACAAAAATTTAGGAAAAATATAAAGATATTAAAGTGAAAAAATAAAAAAATTCTAAATATATTTGTACCTATTAGGAGAATGAATAATGTTATACCATACATCATTTCTATATAAAAAATATAAAATATATGGAAGAGAGACAGTAACAAAATACAATCTACGTATAACTACAATAAGGTGAATCAGGTATACTTAATCCTTTCATTTCAAGAGAACAAATTTTTACCTTGGCCTTAACAAAATGCATTAACATTATCCATTAGAACCACAAACTAGATCTTCTCTTCTAGGTTAATGAGAAATCATGAAAATCTTTTACTTCCTAATGACATGTTTTGGCTGCGATATAAAATTTAATTAACTCACACACACATTCAAAAACAGTTATCAAAAAAATCGTTACTTAGACAAAAAAATCTTAGACTAACTTATTATCCCTCATACAATTAAATTACTAATATCAAAATACCTTTGTTTTTAAAAGTATATTTTTATCCAATAAATAGAATAAATAGCACCGAAGGATCAAAAGTGATGTTTCAGAAAGAATTCTAGCATAACTACAGACCAATATTTTTTCCAAAACTTCACCATACAAAAGAGATTAGAAAATAACAGCCATGGCATTGAAAGAACAATATAAGGAATTCAATTATAATTTATTTGTAAAAAAATTGGTTAGTGCTTTCAGTACTTTATACACGCCCATAAAGCACATTTTGTATAAAATACGATAAATGTTTATCTAAAATTCTGAGAATAGGTTTCTAAATTTATTTATACAAAATATTTGGACATAATGCTTATGAAATTGATCTTTTGAACCCATTTATGAAAATTATGAATAATATATCACAAATGTTCATTAAAGTTAAACAAATGTAGATTTATGATAAATAAATGCTCATATAAAAATTAAAATTAATGTACGCGATTTTTGATTTCTGAAATAAAAATTTATTCCATACTTTATAGACGTTATATATCTGTAAGTGACAGTCACGTATTAATAATTAAATTGTTCAAAATAAATGCTTAATTCTGACTTTTCTAAAACAGTTAAAAATACATATTTTGCTTAATGAAATATACTAAGTGGCACTGGGTTAGTAAGGTATATATTTGGTGTTAACAATAAAATCTAATACAGGTTATTAAGACAATTTGTAAAGGTTCATTTTAGACTTATAGGTACTTCTGGTAAATATTTATCCAACCATCATAAATATAACTGAAATCACAAATCCACCAAGAGCTAACATTAAATCTGAAAATAAAAACAAAGAAAATTAATAAGGAATAATCTAATATCCTTGATTTTCATAGGTATATTTTTTCTGCATAATAATAAAATAGGTACCAAATATTAATTGAGAATATTTTATAGGCTACTATTTTTTTATCATTTAATTAAGGGAAACGAATTTATGATTACTTTTTTATTAATCATAAATATTAATAATTTTTAAGCCAATACAAATATTATCTTCATTTTATTAGTTATAAAGTTTAACTTTTAATATCATATAATTGGTTTTGTCGATAGCTTTGTCAGAAATAACTTTTAAAACTAGTTAATATTCAAGAATTTATCATTCCGTTTAATAAACTGTTTGTCGGAAATATCATCTAATCACATTTTGCAGTGTGATGCAATCAAACTAGTCCTATATTTAGAATATTTCGGAAATATTTGGCCCCTAACAATGGAATTTTCTGGTTATATATTCACCAATTTAAAAAGTTTTTTTGTCGTTTAAATTAGTATTTTTGTATTGCAATATTTCGATAAAAATAAATACTTCAATAGAAATAATATTTTTTATTTTACAACTGTTTATTAAACTTAATTAGGGTAGGTACATTTATTTTAAGTTTAACCATTGACTCATACCAAATATTTTTTTTTCTTGGTAATGGAAATGCATTGAAAATGAATACCCACATAATTAAATTAAATAAATTATTATTTGAAATTTCAGTTAACTTTTGTAAATTGTTTATTTCAACCAGTAAATATATATTATTTGTTCATAAATACGGGAACTTTCCTTTGATAGATGTGGAGTCCAATATTAATACAAATTTAAATATCACCTAATACAAGATTATATTTATGTATTTGTATCTATTTGAATTTTAAAAGCCAGCAATCATTTTTACATTGTTTTAAAGTTACTTAACACAATGGCTAGTTCAATTTAAGTATTTAAGAATACAATTAAACACACAAAAAATGAATTTCATATATTTATTTTGAAAAACACTAAGATTATGGTCAATTTAATAAACGGCATGTATGTCTATTGGATTATTAGTATTACACGTAAAAAAATCATTAAATTTAAATTTCTTATTTGTGTTTCATTGTGAGCTTAGACCCTTAGGGTATAAGAATAAAAAATAAAAAGATGTAATAACAAAAACAATTTATTAATATAATAAAATATATTTATGTAAATACAATTTAAAAAGTAAATCTTAACAAAATATTTAGAATATTAAATAAAATATTTACAAGGTTATCACAAAACATAAACGAATTTAATCAACTTCTGCAATGGTAGGCCCACTCTGTGTTCCTCCAAATCGACCAGCTTGTTGTAGACAACTTCTCGGCATTTCACCACCATGGCTTTGATATAATTTGGCCATAATTGGACTACAAATTGACGTTAGTTGTTTCTGTTTATCTTCATACTCCTCTTTTTCTGCCATTTTCTAAGCATTTCAAGCATTTATCATTCATTTTCGACAGTGAACTTATCTTCAGAGGAAAGTTTGTTCCCACAATCTTGCACAGCCTGTTTAAGTTAGAAGATATAGCCTTCTAGTTGATTTCTAGCAGCAATTTTTTGTCGGTGACGTTCATCTTCTTCCTTATATTTTTCAGCTTCTGTTACGTTTCTATCAATATCTTTCTGAGAGAGTCGGCCTTTGTCGTTCTTAATAATGATATTCCTAGAATTTCCAGAGCTTGTATCTTTAGTACACATTTAAAATACCGTTAGTATCTAAATCAAAGGTGACTTCAATTTTGGGAATTTTACTTGGAGCCGGGGGAATGTTGGTCAAATCGAAAGTAGCCAGGAGATTGTTGACTTTGGTAATTGCCCTTTCACCTTCAAAAACACGAATGGCAACAGCGGGTGATTGTCGCCATACGTAGTGAGTTGTTTGCAAGGAATTCTGGCATTTCTTTCAATTATTTTCGTCATTACTACTCCAGCTGTTTCAATACCCATTGATTGAAAGTGGAGTTACAATAGAACGTCTTAAATCTTGGAATCCGTTTCTCCACTAGAACTGCTTGCACCGCAGCACCATAAGTTACAGGTTCGTCTGGATTGATGGAAAGGTTCAAAGGTTTGCCACTGAAGAAGTTTTGTAGAAACGACTGTATTTATGTGTATGATTAGAACCTCCCACCAAAACAACATCATGGATTTGTCCTTTATCCATCTTAGCATCTTTAAGGGTTTTTTCAACTGGATCTAGTGTTCCTCTGAATAAATCGGAATCTGGCTCAGTTGATTTTAATATAGAAATCAGTGCCTTCATACAAAGCGTCGCCTCAGTTCTTGATGATAAGAGTTCATTTAGCTCTTTCAACTGCTGTTCGTAGTCTACGGAGTGCCCTAGGGTTCCTATGTACATCTTTTTTTAATTATTCGGCAAAGTGGGTAACCAATCCGTTATCGAAGTCTTCACCTCCTAACTGAGTATCACCGGCGTAGCTGTAACTTCAAATAAGCCAATGCGGCTCCCGTAGGTTCATTAATGATTCTCAAGACATTGATGCCAGCAATTGCGCCTGCGCCTTTGGGAATCGTTAAAGTATGCTGGAACTATAATTACTGCATCTCGGATAGTTGTGCCAAGTTTTGGTTCTGCGGTTTCTTTCATTTTTGTAAGAACCATGGAACTTATTTCTTCGGGGGCAAATGTCTTGGTTTCGCCTTTATATTCTTCTTGAATTTTTTGTTTGCCACAGTCGTTGATTACTTTGAAGGGCCAGTGCTTGATGTCTTGCTGGATCTTGGGATCATCGTATTTTCTACCAATGAGTCGTTTCACGTCGAAGTTTTTAAATTTTTCATAAAAACAATTCACTAATCTGTTTTCTATTTGAAAAATGTAATAGACTGTTGAAAATTCGTTTTAATAAAGTTTTAAATCTAGTGCTAGGCTTTGAAAGTTTTACATGCGCTTTATTTGAATCATCTGAAGTCCCGTCAAATGAAAACGCTTTTATATTAACAGCAAAATCGACTCGAACTTTCTTGAACGTATATCAAACCCTGTGGAATGCTCTGGTAAATGCCAGAGAGATCGGCGCATTCCAGTCCAGCGGAAGTGTACTAATTGCACAAAAGACTTAAATTCAAATAATTTACCACTTACTAATTAATTAATGACTTAATAAGAAAATGTATTTTTTAACTTTTAGCAAAATAATTATATTGATAACAAATATAAATAATATAGGTAGTGAACTTACTTGATCCGAAATTTGTTGATCCTCTAGATGGAGACTTCTTGTCACTAGTATTAGGCAAATTCAAATGGGATATCTGTGGATTATCAATATCCAAATAATTAATGTTCTCCTTTGCATACATTTGTTTAACGTAACTCAAAATTTCGATTTCATCAGCTGTATCATTATTTTTCCAGCACTGAGGACATCTGTCCTTTGTAGGAAACTGAACTTTGGGAAATTCTGGATCCTCAGTAGTATCTCCAGATAATCTTTTATTTACTTCATTGTGAGCTCTCCACAACCACAACACAGATTCTTCCCATGCTATAACATTAAATAATTCTCTTCTTGCCGACATATTTTGAAAGTGCTCACTGCAATCCTCACAGCCAAAATAGTTTTTAATATATCCATGCATTGCTTCTAGAACCATTCTAGGGTTTGAATCTTTTGTATTTTTTGGATCAAATGCTGCATTTACTGTCATGTAATGAAATAATGTCCATAAACCACAGGGGTAACCTCTTTTGGTGGGGTTGCTGCCTTTACAACCTAACCACTGGGGAGGACCTGAAAAAATACTTTGAGTTTCTTCCGCTTCCTTTACCCAGTGACCTATCTCAGTTCCATTTACAGTAGATGTTGAATTAATATACTGTTTAATTTGTTTTAGCAAACATTTGCCCCTTGTATTGAATGGGAAATATTTTAGTAAAATATCAATATACTTTCTAAGAGCTTCTAGTTTTTCTCCTTTGATTTCCGCATTTCCACCAACTTCTCTCTTTAAGGAATAGCGAAGCGCATTTTCTAAATCTAATTGGTAAACAACATCTCCATTTAGTTTTATCTTTCTTAGTTTTTCCAATGTTTCCTTAGAAACAGTAATTGTTTGTTTCTCAATATCTTTTACCGAGATGTTTCTTAACACTTCATGAGGAACTTCAAAGTCCTTAGCAAGTAGAATATCACGAATGATACGTTTTATTTCTTCTCTGCTATCATATCCAGTGAATTTCAAAGAATTTAACTGACCAAATTTATCTACTTGAAATAAAGCAGGCAATGAATCAGTTTTGATTGAGGTTTCATTGTCATAACTGTATCTAATTATCACTTCTTTAACTTTATGAAAATCCAATGTAATAGAAGGTCCTACAATATCATAAGGGTCTTGTATGATCAAAAATCCTATTTGAGCGTCTTTATTAAATATCTTAGTCAAATCTGAATTGTTTAAGGGTTGTAAATTTGGAAACATTTTTCCCCTTCCCATAATTTGTTCTTGTCTCATAATATCAACCAGATTTTTTCTATGTTCAGAATAATTAGTATGTGAATCTGCTATTATTGGCAAACCTGTATTTGAAGGATCTTTCTGATATCCTTCGTGAATGTACCTGAATGTTGGGTATCTCGTTATTCTGAAATGCTCACATACTGGACCATTTTTTTCATTAGCACAATCTAAAGCTGCAACAACTATTAGATCACTCCATCCCTTAACATCAGCAGCAAAAGCTTTATATCTTGGAGCAGCTCTTTGGCAGAATCCACACCAGTTACTGTAGAATTCTACCATCCAAGCTCTATTACTTTGATAAATATTCGTGTCGCTGTTATTAAAATTGTCGATTGTTAAAATAGTCACATCATCTTCTGGGAAATATAAACCGGGATCGTTATTAACTCTATAGTAATTAAGCACAGCACTCGAAGAAAAATGAATCAAAACCAGTAATAGCCACACACACCACTTAAGATATTTTTCAAATTTTCTCATGATGTTAACCTTATCAAACTAAAGATACAACTGAACTGATTATGTTATTCTTTCACCACAAATTTGTGAATTCCCAATGACTAAGTTATTCCTTCTACTTCATATCTCTCAAGGCAATTGTGCCGCTTTTGTGGAGTGCTAGCACCTAGTTATAATTCGTTTGATTTTCCTTTTCATAATTGCTTGTGAATTGAATTGAAGTTCACCTTGACACTTTCTTGAATATGACCTTAAACATTACATATTTTCATATGTAGTTTTCAAGTGTTAAATAAAACTAACATGTAATTACCTGTATGAAATTGAATCCTATATTCTATATTGTACTTTCCTGGCTGAAATAAAAAAAACGAATAGGCTTTAATTTTAGTTTCTTATTAGTTTTCATCTCTTTTAGTACTACCCCTGTTGACCAGTCTTTTTTTGCTGAACGAATGAAACAAAAAATTTATAAATGCCAAAATTGATATTACAAACAAGGAAATTGTACAGGTTACATTAACTATTGAATTAACAAAAATTTAGAATAAACATTTTATACCTATTATATAGGTTATAAAAAATACTTTCAAAATATCCCATAATTTTAAATGTACTGGATTTAAATTAAAATTTTAAGAACAGCACTAATGAGAGAGATAGACTGACATCTCCAACAATCAAATGAACGCATTTTCTCATTTAGTAGTGTCTAAACGTATGTAACCCAAGACCAGACTTCATATTTATTCCATATAAACAAATAATTATTGCTATTCTAATTAATTAATAAAGTATATATACATATATATATATATATAAACAAATATACCTACCTAATGGATTAAAATAGCCTTTGTTTAGATTTTAAATTTTTGAAACTCAAAATAATTTTTTTTAAAGATAGTTTGCGGGCGCGGAAACACTGCCAATAGTTGCACTAGGATGAAATGGAAAGTGGAAACTACCAGACAAGAATTTTTAAAATTTTAGCGAACAAGTGTTATTCAACGACTATTAACTAATCTTTATAGGTATATTTACTCATGTATAGTCTTATTTTTCCATTGTATCATCATTATCGTGAGTTATAAAATTTGCTTTATGCAGATTTTTTACAAATATTTATCTTTTGGTTCCTAAAATGAGTTTTTCATAGTGTTACTAAAATAGGTAATAAAAAATTTATTAAAATTATACCTAAGTAACTGAGAGTTTATTTATATTTTGTTTTGTAAAATTGTAAATTATTAATCTAAAAATGTAATTTTCATAAACCAATAAAATATTTATTTCTATTTTATAAAAAATGTAATAATTTAAATTTGTCTAGCAACTATAGAATAAGAAAAGTGACATTGATGGGAAGGTGTTATCATGAAAGTTTAATTTGCATTAAAAAATTTCATATTGATGAAAATTTAATTGTTTTCTATACAGATTCTTTCCCAATGGAATGGATTAAAGTGATTTAACCAACAGTGATATGAAAAGTCGAAATAAGTGACATATTTTTATATTTGTACTTTTAATATTTATTAATATTTAATCATTTTAAAACTGTGTATGAAAAATATATAGCTACACACTGTAGATAAACATTAATAAAAACATTTTCTGAACTTTCCATTGTTTTATTATAAAAAAAATAAAGCAAGACAAAAATAATTTTTAAATTGAATTTAGAGAGTATCTTGTGATATTGGTTTTAAGCTTTTTTTGGCTATATGAATAAATAGCATATATTGTACTTAATGCCTAAGCTTCCATCTTCTTTGAGTGTATATAAGATAATTCTAGGGTCCTTATTTAAAAACAATGTCTGTTATAAGCACATGAACTTCAAATAATCTAGAAACTTCTTTTAGTATTAGAAATGTCTAAATAATATTTCAACGCCTCTGCAGATGGTTTATGCAGCTTACAATTTCTTTTTCCAAAAAACTGTCTAAAACCTACTCTAAAAAATAAAGAAAATTATGAACACGAAAATCACGGAGATTCACTTGGTGAAGAAATGTTTGAATTTATGTAGCAAATTTTTAATGTATTTACTATATAAAAGTAATATTTTTTTAAATATATTAAAACGCTTTGGAAGACTATTATTTATCTTTCCATGCTTATTTTTTTTTAAAGTTGATATATTTCATATGAAGTGTTAAATTGCAATAACAAGTTATAGACAATTCTGTGGAAAAAGAAATTGTAAGATGCCTAAATTATCTACAGAAGCGTAGAAATATTATTTTGACATTTCTAATGTTCAAAGAAGATTGAAGATTATTTGAAGCTCTTAGGAATACAACATACATTGTTTTCAAAAACGACCCATGAGTTCGTTTACATACAATTAGCATATAGTTAATTTCAAAATAATTAAGAAAGTTTCCTTTTAAAATTAAAGATGACAAATTGTAAGACTTAAATCAGAATTGATTGAGAAACAAAGTTAATCTTACACTATTGATAATCAATTAAAAAACTAATTTTTGAAATGTTCATGATTTACATAGATCAGTATTTTCAATTTCATATTATTGATTGAATTCTTGCAATAGAAAAAATAATTAAACGCAAAACAAAGTATCTGGCATTTAAAATTTTTACTAGTTTTCAGGATTTATAGAAAACGTCGTCTAAACCATTCGTTACATTTAATGTAAGGAAAGAAAGTAACGCCTAGTAATATCTTAACTTAATTTTTTTTCTTATTATTAAAATTAACGTCAAACTCACCTATATATCAACTGAAATGAAATAGTTCTTGGCTTGTAATTAAATTAAATATAGAAGGCTTGTAATTTAATAAAGGCAAATCTTTAAATGTTTACTTGCATGAAATAAATATTGGACAGGCAATTAATTCTTGTTCTTATTTGAATGGAAGTTTTGATTTTGACTCTGGTTCCTTGACATTGTTAATTTTCTTTGGAGAAACCATAGATTTCCAAATTGTTTTGAAATAAACTTTACATGCAGATTAACAACAATTAATATTATTAATACCAAATAAAATTATTAACAATCTGATTAAACCATTATATGGAGCCAATATAGTTATTTTTTATTTTGTCATTATTTTGCAGCTTACAATTAAAGTTTTATTTCCAACTAATTAAAGGTATTAATTTTACTGTACTTTATAGAGTCGTACATACCTGAAATAAGACTAAATTTATGAAAAGTAATTAGATTTTAGTTAGGTAACATTTGTTTTGTACTCTTTGTGAAATAACATTTCATGTTTAGATAATTAAAGGTTGTTCAATATTTGAACAAAATTGAATAAAGGATAAAATGATATAAATATTATGAATATTCAGTTAGTGGTGTCAAAAATATGAGATCAAACGTTTCCCTGACCTCCTCTTGCACGCCACTTGTTAACAAAAGTATCAACTTTGAACAAAAAAATATACTTCGATAATGAAATTGTAACAAACAATCAGTTCTCATTTTTCTTCTGTAACACTTTATATTTCACAAAATTGATATTTGATGGATTTATCTTATTAACTCATTTTAATGAATTTATCAGCGCTAACACCTATAACCTGCCTGTTGAATATCCAAACACCTAGTATATTTTTTTGGGCACAATGAATTTCAAAAGATATGGGAAAGCCCAAAATTTATTAAATTAAAAAAGTAATCAGATATTACAGTAATTAATTATTTGGGTTTAAAAATATTAGAAAAGGATAAAATATGTATATATCAAAAAGATATACTACTTAGATAAATCAAAACTTTCTCTATAATAATTATTAAAAATCAATTTTAATTTAGTAGGAACCATTCAATAATGTGTTATTTACATAGTCCCTTCTGGTTGATTTTTTTAGTATTATAAATAAATTAAAAAAATATAAACAAAGTTAAGTGATTCTTATATTTAACATAAATTAAAATCAAAGTAAAATAATTTTGAGATTTCTTGGCAAAAATTTTAATGTCAACTTTTTAAAGTGATTTTTTTTAATATTGAATTTATTTAAGCTAATGTTAATGTTTGGTTAAATGTTTCACCCAGAAATCACATGCGAAGTATACTTCAGTACTATAAATCAAATTAAATATTAATAATTAAAGATTACTAACACTGTAGACTCATATTAATAGCTTTTTGAAGAAGAGTTTCTTCATCATCCTCTTCCGGACTACTATTAAAATTTTGTTCCATACTTAACCTCAATGCCTCTTGTAATTCATTATCATCAGTTTCTGGATGTCCAAAGTCATGTTCATCTGAAAGACTCAACTGCAATGCTGCTTGTAAGTCCGGGTCACTAACATTGGAAGGAGTGTTTCTTAAAATAGGCCTAGCCACTGCAGATACTGGATTGTTTCTCAAAATTTCATCAGCAGTGCACTCTGGTAGTTCTCCAAGTATTGCAAATATTGAATAACCATCATTTTTTAATTGGGCCAAAAACAAAACTAAATAAGTATCTGATATAAGCTCTGGTCTAGAGAGAAGAGAATTTAGATTGAACCACTGCTTGCCTATCTTTCTTATCGTAAACCAGTGATCCCTAAAATTGCAAATAAATGCAGTCATATCACTAGGATTACTAAGAAGTCTTTTGTCAGTACTGGAATAAGGCACTAATTCTAAACCCCAAACTTGTAGAGCACTACTTATTACTTGTACAGAGAAATAACCACTATCATCCATGTTCCCAGAGGGCTGTTGGAGGAATTTATGATATTCTTCACTTTCTTCCCCACATTCCGCCATCCTCTTCCTTTCTTCTTCATCCAGCTTTTGGGCCAATGTACTTAAGTCAACAGCTGTGAAATAAGGTCCTTGCAATAGAGAGTTCAGGCAATGTTGGGCACAGAGAGAGCCTTCTTGCTGAAATACACAAGAATCAAATATTCTGAACTACTTTTGGGTACTACAAATAACCTTTTCATGGAATATAGCGTCCATAATAGAGAATTTGATGGAAATTCCAATTAAAAAAAATACCTTATAAATAATCAGTGACTCAAAAATAAAAATAGAATCCAAGTGAACTTCAACTTTTTTCAACTGTAAAATATTTCTACATTTTTATAATACTGATGTTTCCTTTTGAGTCTTACTATTTTTGGTCAACTATTAACGCCGTTTTTCATATTTTCATAATTTTCTACTTTTCTTTGACGTTTCACCTACATATCACTTTCTTTATTACGAAAAAATACGCACAATCTCAGAATTCAACCAATGAAGTGAATTCTTTTGACGGTTTTTGTTTTTCTCCAGCATGTTGACATTCAACATGGCGGCATGTCGTCAGTGCTGTGCTGTGTCGTGGTGAGTTAAAATTTCATCAAATTTTCGCAAAAATACCTCAATAACAATTTAAATCGTACGTATAATGCATGCTAGTATTATGATTTAAAATTTAAAACAATAAGAGATACAGTAACATTTCTATAACGCATGTTTTCAATGAAAATGTTCCGACTTTAACCCTTTTTTATAATGCTTCTTTTGTGCCGCAGTTCTCTACGCAGTACAATTTTTATTTTTGTAAACATTTTTTAGAGTGTACTACTTAATAAAAAGTTCACCACGGTATTATTCTATTACATTCTAACAGAATATTAAGAAGCAAAACTATAAATAAATCAATAACATGAACGTTGGTCTGTCTCTTACTCATAAAGTTGTTCTCAATTTTACCTTTCCCGACCTAATATTTTTATTCATTGAATACATTAACCCTTCAATAATTATCTAGAGAATATTTTTATATTGATAATAAAATTATTGTTCTGCAAAGTCCCAATAGGTACTTAGTTCCTAAATATGATTACAATACAATTGATTTTTTTCTTTAAATACACTTACTGAATAGCGTTAAAGTCTACAGTTAAAATTAAAATTATTATAAGCTATTAAATAGTTTGTTTAGATCCTTACCAAATAAATTAAGCGGTAAAAATTGTTTGTTTTTAATGGAGCTCATTTAAAAATAAAGTCAATTGAATATATAATTAAGAAAATGTATCTTGCAACATAAATTGTACATAAATCAAACTGGCTAAAATATTGTGTACTACATTCTATTTTTCTCAGATTTAATATTTTGAGCCTATATTTAACGATTCAAATCATAGACAATCTTTAATAAAAATTGTTAAATATTATGTACAAACAAGATTGAAGTAATCATTAGTTTCTAAGTTAAAGGTAAGGCTAGAATGGTAAATATAGAACAATGATTATTCACCCTTTAGAAAATTTTGTTATTTGCTTCTTTAGATTTATTATATATACAGTGACCAAACAGGTAGCTTAAAAAAATTTCCTAACATAACCTCAATTTTTTTTACATAAGTTTATTAGTTTTTATTTTTTTTGTAAGTCTCATTTATATGTCTGAAATGTTTGTTTTTCATTATTTCCTTAATTTGTTTTATTTTGCATTCATTTTTACAATAAAAATACAATATATTATTTTAAAGATAGAATTTTTACTTTCCTACACTGATAATAGATACTATGTTTCTTCTTTATAAATTCTTAATTTGATTTTATTTTTCATTAATTTTTACACTGAGGATAGATACTATGTTTGTTTTTCAATAAACTTTCACAGTTTTATTTTAGATTAATTTTTACAAAAAAAAAACAATATATTACTTACCTTAAAGATAAAATTTTTATTTTCTAACAGTTTATCTAGATACTTCTAATACTTAACCTTACAACATATGACTTTATTTTACATTGTAAACATAACTTTAGCAGAAAATACTATCAGTATATTGGTTCTTGACAAAAGAAATGTCAAATTTTTGTCTCATTTTGAAGGTTTTAAGTACATCAAATATTCATTATTTAATTTCAAGTAATAACAAAAGCAAGTTTAAACATTATAATGCTAACATTTTTATATAGACTTAATAATGTGATAGATTCTATTTGCTTTCATTCTAGTGTCAATTTTAGCATAAAAAACCTATTTTGTTTAAAATATTTGTAATATTTTTTTTACGAGCAACTTTGTAATTTATTAATATTGGTTATCCAATAAATCAATAAATATTTATACGCCCTGTATATGTATAGGTATTCATTTTTTTATACCTATCTTTATATGTCATTTATTGTCTTGCTTGACAAATACTGACAAAAGTACATGACAATTCAAATTATATGTGAGCATTACAGTGAAATATGTCTTTCCTCAAAGTTACTTTGAAATAAGTTTCAAAAACTCATACGCTGCTGCAAGTAAATGGCTGTAAGCTATTTTACCTCTAGAGTAATTAGTTTTATTTATATTTTACTTACGACAAAAAATTTAACTTTAAAATATTTTTTGATTGTGGAAATATAGTATGATGAAAATGTATTATCATTTAGATACCATAATTTATAATTTTACATAATATATATACAATTTCAAATAAATCTCATTGTTAACAGATCGGGCTATAATTCTTGATTGTTTATATTAATCTATTTAAGTCTAACTTAGTTTTTTATGTATTATGAACCCATTTAGCTTTTCACAATTAATTACAATTTTACTTAATATATGTTCAAATTGAAATAAACTTCATTGCAAACGAATTTTATAGAATTGTTGATTGTTTACATTAATCGATTTTCATTTAACTTGGATTATTATGTATATTATGGCCCCATTTAGCTTTTAACCATTCATTTTTAAATCTGTTTCAGCTTGTGTAACTAAGAACCTCAAAATTTAGCATAGAAAATTCGAAGTAACAAGTATCCAGCGCAACTACGGGCCTTGACAAAAATTATGAGCATTACAACACAATACGCACCCAGCACGCATTGAAGACATCTGAGGATTTTTTTTATTTAATTTTTCATAAGTTTCATACAAATTTTGAGTGACTGTGGATTGTAATTTGTTTTTATCATTGGATTGTTTTTTTTACATGATACATTGTGCAGTTGTTGAGTATATATTGTGAATGGAATCATTTCAAAGTGGATAATTTTTTGATTGGGCTGCCATAATTGACATTGTGGGGTATTTATTGAATAAATACCGTTTTTCAACCATTCTGTGATATTCACTACACTTAAGAAAATATAAAAAGTGCGAAGAAGAAGAAGAATTAGAAGCAAACATAATTATACCAAATATGTCCACGAATCCTCAGTGGAAAACCTTCCAGCCGCCTCCTGACACTCTCACTCAGGATTCTAGCATCATGGATTTCAAACCTATGGCCAGTAGTGGTGAGAAATGTTCTTTCTAAACAAGTATAATTATGATTGAGTCCTCTCGTTACATTTGATTTCACATTTGTAAACTTATGAACATGGCAAAAATTCGAAAAAATTAAATTAATAAAAACTATCTTTAACATGATTTAAATGGAATGTCTCCTGTTTATCTTATTTGTTTATGCAAGCAGAATTAACATATATATACATATATACATATATATATATATATATATATATATGTCTACTGGTCTCTAAAAAATATATCTATATTCATATTAAAAAGATTAGGAGGTATCAAATAAACAATTATAAAATAAATCTATCCTTATTAGTTGTGCATGACTTTAATCAATTTATATATAATAAACTATTTTATGCGTTACCAATCTACTTACGATTTGTAAATATTTAGGTATTAAATAAAATATCATTTAAAGATAAAAAATCTGGAAACGCTTCATTTTTTATATGAAATTCTTGAAAAAGTACAAACTCAAACTTTGGTATATGCCAATTTTAGGACAGGGCGATTCCAGTTTTGTTACTGGTGGACATTTAGAATATTTCATTAAGTAGGTATTGCATATTTCTAATTATTATTTAATTTTTTTGTTATTAAAAATACTTTTGATATATTGTAATTTAGATGGATCTAGTTTTCAGTTACAACTGAACTCTTAATGAAGGGTACAATGCAACTATGAAACAAAATACTAGCATTAAAAAACAAAACTAACTACTGTTTTCAGAAAAACGATAACTCTGCTGACATTGTCCATAACAAAACTGGACTAACCCTATCCTATATATACCAAATTATGTATATTTCTGACCACTTGTTTTTGACAAATTAGGGGTTTTCAGACTGTTCTGTATTATAATATCAAGAAAGGTTCAAATTTCATTTGGTTATTAAAAATGTATCTTAAATGTTTATAAATGTGACAAAAATGTAATAGTGAATTTCATTTATTATTTCTGTTTATCTCAACTTGACTGCCTCCTCACTGTATGAACTTTTCCGATACTCTCATTGTTTAAATTTTTTATTTATCACATCACATAAAATATTTCCAAAATAACAGAACGATGTTGAATAGTAACTAATACCTTTAAATTATTTAAAAAAATGAAAAATTTAGTTTTTAAGAAAAAAGGCAGTATCCTTTAAATTATAAATTCATAATTGATTTGTTTAATCATGTTTATTGACAATTTGATCTATTTTCCAATCATATTCATCCTCGTTTTTTTCTAATCTGAAAACTTATGACAGGCAAGGCTTCATCCCAAGCTTTCAACTTTACTCGATCAACTTCATCATCTCGTTTTGGGGATTTCCCGTTACTTCAAGAAAAATCCTCGTCATTACATTACAACAATGGCCTGTATGGTTCGTCGAGTACCACACACACTTCACCTCGTTTTCCCATCGGCACTTTCACATTAGACACAACCACCAATAACGTCTACAACAGCAGCGGGGACAATTCTTTGAACAACTCCAGTAGCATTTTCTCGAATGGCAATAATAGCAGTAGCGGTTACAATAATGATTCGAACTCTTCTAATTTGGGAACTAGGGAGACTGGCATAATTGAAAAACTTTTGGTAAGAATTGCTTTATTAGTGTTTGAGCCAAATGCTATGAATCTTTTTATAATTTGTAGCACTCTTATGGATTCATCCAATGTTGCGAAAGGCAGGCACGCTTATTCTTTCATTTCAGTCAATTTAGTGGCAACATTGAACATTTGAAAATTGGAGATCCAGTGGAATTTGAAATGACGTATGACAGACGTACGGGAAAACCGATAGCCAGTGCAGTCACTAAAATTGCACCTGAGGTAGTAAGTAATATTATCCCAAAAAAGTGCGTTACATTTTATTCAATCAGTAGAAGAGAGTTAATTGTAAATTGAAATGGTTTTAAATATATAAAAAATTATGTTTATAAACGTGCTTATAGGTAATGAGTGAAGAAAGAGTTACTGGAACTGTAACGACAGAACTACGAAATGCTGAAGGATCTGCCGGAGATACAACTGGTAGAATTAGTTACGAAAATCGAGGAGAATGTTTCTTTTTGCCTTACACCAAAGATGATGTTGAAGGAAATGTTATACTAAGATCTGGTGACAAAGTTAGTTTTCAAATTGCTACCAATAACCGGTAAGTATAAATAAATATTTTTCTTCTTTTAATTACATAAGTAATTTGTGTTTAGCGGAAATCTTGGTGCCTGCCATGTTAGGTTGGAAAATCCAGCCCATCCTGTAAAATATCAAGGAGTGGTCTGCTCCATGAAGGAAAGTTTTGGGTTTATAGAACGTGCTGATGTTGTAAAGGAGATATTTTTCCATTTTTCTGAAGCCAAAACCAAAGAAGAATTAAGATTGGGTGATGATGTAGAATATATTATACAAACCCGAAATGTAAGTGTAGATTTTAATATTTTAATATTTTTCAATGATATATTCTTTAGGGAAAAGAGGTGGCTTGCAATATAACTCGTTTGCCACCTGGTACTGTAATATTTGAAGATCTGAAGCCTGATATTCTGAAGGGACAAGTACTGAAACCTATAGATCGCGGACCCCGCAATCCAAATGACGCTTTACCAGGTCGTATCAGGTACAGAGCTGCAGATCATTCAGAAGTCGAAATATCATTCAGCGAAAAAGATCAAATGGGAGATTTTACACTGCGACATGGTGATTGGGTGCAATTCCAGATAGCCACTGACAGAAGAGACGCTTTAGATAGAGCTACGCATATAATGTTGTTAGACGAAAGTTTTAAGTAAGCACAGTTGCTTTTTTTTATTTAGACGTTGTGTACTTATACAGATTAATTTGACAGGGTGTCCGGCGAAAAACGAGAACAAGGTGTAGTTTGTTCTGTGAAAGAAGGATTTGGATTCCTGAAGTGTGTCGAGAGGGAGGTTAGGCTGTTTTTCCATTTTAATGAAATACTGGACGTTGAACGCACTACTGAAGTGCAAATCGGTGACGAGTTCGAGTTTACTGTTGTTCAGGATCAAACTACGAGCTCAAGCATGTTTTCAAGCAATCGACAAAGTGCCATTAGAATGAAATGGTTACCGCCTGGTAAGTTTCTATATGCACATAATTCTATAAGACAAACCACCTCAATGAGCTCATCCTGGATACAGAATCGCAAAGTTCTTGACTTAATTGAATTGCGCTTCTTATTGTCTTGGCTATTTTAAATGTACGATATTCAGATATATGAGTATTTAAAGACCGCATATTTTTATTCTATATAATTAATTATTTATACAAACATATACCTAATTTTGACAATACATAGAAGGGCACAAAATCATATCAATAAAGACATTAAAAACAAAACAGAATTGATTTAAGCCACAAAATCTATTACATTTCGGTTTAAAGTCGTCTAATTAGAATTTCTCAATAAGTGGATGATCTTATACAGCTATAGTCACTATAGAGCGTGGATGTGCGTCACATTTTGAATTATTTGAAAAGGTCGATTTATCAGGGCCTTTTTCTAAAATTAGGCTCTCGTTAATTTTTTAATTCTAAATTGTGCTCATTTTTTATCATTTTTAATTCTACTCGACCATGTATAATAATTTTACAAAATCTACACCAATGCTTCATCAGTTAAATCGTTTTTATTTAAAAGTTTTTATATCTTAAAAAATCTATATCTATTCCAATATCGATTGTCTTGTTGACATGATTAACTGTTGTAAAATATTGTGGTCTTTTTAAATGTAAGTAACAATATTTATTTCATATATAGGATGTATTTTTTTAAATGATCATAATTGTGATTTTGTAAATAGTAATACTTATGTCGATGAAATAGGGAAAACTTTGCGAATTTAAAAACCAGTAAATTGTTATAAAAAACAGTTCAATTGTAATACAGGAGAAACTGAAAATTACGAATTTGGTTTTTTGTAACTAGCTTTTATTTTTGAAATTATTAAATAATGGAAAAGGCAAAATTTATTTGATGTTAGCTATATGCAAGCATATTTTGATGCCGACGTTTTCTTCTTTCAACCTACCCATAATTTTTATTTTTTAATACGGACCTATCTTTATTATTTCCCAATTTTATAATTAAAATAATAAAAAAGCAAATACTTAAATATAATCCTATCTTTTTTAAGCTTGGTGGCCATTTTTTCTTTTTAAATTTTTTTTCATTGAATCTACGCCAACCTCTGTTTGACCTTTGCATCTGTTGTTTGTCTTACTTTTATTCTGTAATAATTAAATACAAATTGGTCGCTGGACCAAAATTGCATAACAGTCGTTTCAAATTGTACTGAAAATATATATTGTATTCTAACTTATTCTGAAACTCGTGTTTTAGGTACTGTACAGTTTGAAATTAGAATAGAAAACGATCTTACGGGTATCGTTACTAGCGACATACCTCTGAGCTCTTGGAACAACAGAAGTCCCACTAAAACTCAGAACGGTTTAACTGAATCAGTCAGCGAATGCGGATTAATTGGTTACAGCATCAGTGGAATTAAAAAGACGATTCCTTTCTATGCTAAAGATTGTAATGTTAAACTTTTTCCTAAAGTGGGCGATAAGGTAAGAAGTATAAACATTCATATTAAACAGTAATAGTACATTTTCTGTTGGTTCTTTAGGTTCAATTTAATATTAATCAAGTAAAGAGGAACAAAGAATTTATTGCAGCAGATATAGAAGTAATTCATCCAGCCTCACAAACCAATGGAATCAAACATAACATTACAAGAAATAGCAGTTCCAATCAAATATATCAAGGATTCATTGCAGCATTAAAAGACGGTTTCGGATTCATAGAAACAATGCAACATGACAAAGAGGTTTTCTTCCATTTTAGGTAAGCCTTATCTTATGTCTAGTTAACAATTTAACTACAGATTTAATTTTGTTTGTTTTAGCAATTTCGAAGGGGAATCTAGCAATTTAGATCTAGGGACAGAAGTGGAATACAATGTGGGAACACGCGGCAATTCTGGCTCTTGTTCCTCTGCAGAAAATGTTAAAGTAATTCCTAAAGGCAGCATAACATTACCAGAGTCTCTTGGAGAAATATTAGAGGGCACTGTGGTCAGACCATTGCGTTCAGTCAATCCCGACCAAACTGAATACTCTGGACTCATAAGAATCAAAAGTGACAGTCAGACTGAAAAAAATCAAGAGTACGAATTTGGTATTATGGGTTTGGTGAATAAGAGAGAGCTTTTACAAGTCGGAGATCATGTTCAATTTCAGGTTAATTTAAACATATGTATTTGTAGCAGTTTTTTTATCATCTTTCTTCAGGTTGATACAACTGGTCGTGCATCAAACATAGTGGCTGTCAGGAAAAAATTGAAAGCCACTGTTGACGCCATCAAAGGTCATTTCGGCTTTTTGGCTTATGAAGTCGAAGAGGGTAAAAAACTCTTTTTCCATATGACGGAAGTCAAAGACAACGTCAGTCTTCAAGTGGGCGATACTGTGGAGTTTGTTCTTGTTACTAATCATAGAAGTGGAAAATCGTCAGCGTGTAATGTTGTCAAAGTCAGGTTAGTATAATTATGTTTATTTAACTATTCTCAATTTTTATCAAAAATGTTAAGATATATACATCTGATCACGTCTCCTTATTCTACAGTTTTTTCTAATTTTTAATTTCACATTTTAACTTTTATTTTGACATTTTTATCGCCGCGTGATAGGTTTTTTTAGAAAGATAACAAATTATGGAACGAACATAATAAGAGATGTGGAAGAAATCTAGAAAACTATACAAAAAGTTTTGTTTGGAAATTTAGTAAAAAAGAGCATGTCAAACTGTCAAATTATTTGGCACTTGCCTACAAATAAATATATTTTGGTATCGTAACCAACTATTTCAAAAATTTTAATTAGTTGAGATGCATTCTTGCCATTAGGAGAACGCACAATGGGTCTGCTGAATAACGTGGCTTAGAATTCGGAATATGAAACTGAGCAAGATATTAATAAAAAAACGGTTTTGTATGCTACTTCAAATATGGGCACAACGCAATGCTTTCAATAGCTAAATCTTTCCACTTTGGTTATATCACCAGAATAATTTGCTTGTCTGATTTAAGCAGGTAATAATACATTTTGAATACAAGGTACGTTTTATATTAATGACGTACAGGTAAAGATCCGCTCGAAAAACTAAACTCAAAGCGCAGTATTTGTTCGAATGACAATACTTAACAGTTAAGCGCCAATCCCGTCCAATCTAGATCCTACAACTGTTGATGAATCCATGTATCGCGTGACTTATTTAAGGATTATATTCAGAATTCGATCTCCTGATGCTTATGTAATTATCCCCCAGGCTGAATTGTTTTCTTGATAATTTTAGCACATGGCATTTGTCTTGCAGTGATGTCCAAGCTCGACCAGAAAGATTAATCAGTAGACTCCGCACCATTTCCCTGGACGATGCAGGGCCCAAACTCACAGTGGTACGTCAACCCAAGGGACCTGACGGCTCAAAGGGATTCTCATTTGAGGCGCGTGCCAAACGCTTACCCGGTATCGTGCCTAAATAAAAGAAAAAAAGTAACAAAAATGCATAGTCAAAGGTTGTCATTCTCATTCATTCGTCTTTACAAAAAAAACCTTAGCATCTAACTTACTCTTGTCTCGTAGCATTGGAGTTGGAATAATATAATGTATTATATTAAGTCATTAAGTAAGAACAATACAGGGTTCTAGGCAAGAATTAGACAGTTTTATTTTATATTTTTGCAGCGTTAAGGAGATTTTAATCAAAAAAATACAAAAAAACTGGCCTGTACGTTGTTTACCACTATTTGACCCTTTACTAAGCTTCCAACAGTTAGATGTCATTTTTTTTTCACTTAATTCCCGTTAATTTCGTAAATAGATTAAAAATGAGTAAAATAAAAATTCTAAAGTATGTTTTTAATTTTATTAGAATTTTAGCATGGTAATAATTCAGACATCTCGATATCGTCAATTTACTTTTCCTGATACCCAAACTAGATTATTTAATAGATTGGATTTAAGGCGTTATTAAATTTTATGCATCATGATTTCTTAAAGGGCTGTTTATAAAAGGCTACGCTTTTTTGAAACAAAATCCTATTAAATAAAATATTTACAAAAGTTTTATATGCTTAAATTTTTAAGATATAATGATGGCCTTAGTGTGTATTAGATGTATTATTGATAAATTAATTTATTTTCTTAAATTTTTTATGTAATGAGTAAAGAAGGTCGTTCGAATATTAATAATTTAATTATAAAAAATACATATAACAAAAATAATGCCTAGAAAACAAATTACAGGTGATACAAGTCAGATAAGGGAATATAAGGTTTCTAATTAAATGAAGCGATTTTCTACTTGATGCACGTCTCGAATATATTGTAATCACTCATAGTGTTTCATTTACATTTACTTAATACAAAATAATTTTATATTTCGTACATAGCACAGGAGATACAAATAATACAAAATTATTGTATCTCTGTTTCATTTTTAACCTATTCTTGTCTAGGACTTTACAGAAAATTACAACAACAAGAAAAGCAAGGGTGAGGAACTCTTTGGTTAATATATACACCAATAGTAGTAGCTAATATTTATACATGTTGAAATTTTGAACAAAGAAAACAAGTTAATGCTGTGCTTGATGAAAAAATTTTCAAAACAAATTTAAACACTGCTTAAAAAAATAAATGATAATCCATTGACAAATATTAAATACAATGAATTTATTATTAGGATACAGAGTTAAGGTATTAGATTATGATCTAGAGAAGACTGCATCCATAAGTAAACTGTACATTGTAAGACCTTTTTGTAACTTTTATTTAGACTCCATTTAGATGTAATTAGTTTGCAGTCTGCCAGTACCCGCAACAGCTCTGTATAGAGACATTTTGAATAATCTCATTTTTCTTGGAACATTCCAATCCTTTCTCAAAAGTTTCATTTTTGTGAAATATGAATCATAATAATTGATACCGACATATCTAATATTACTCGGTACATTTACATACTGGCACGGTGAATCTTTTGATGCTGACATGTTAAACATTATTCTGTACATTTATATTGTCGCATGTTGAAACATTTTAAAATCGTTCTTAGCATATTTCTAATATTGCATAACAATATAAATATGTAATCCCTAATACCTGGAAATCATCTAAAATTATCTGAAGTATTCTAAAAAAAATGGAGTTATTCAAAGCCTATGCGACTTACCCATAAAATGACTGTCCTAGAAGATTTTGATTTTGATTTTATAAGCCACTTAATGAAATAACTTTACTCAGATGAGGGATAAAAATGGATATTAGTAGGTCTCTCTTGAAATTGAGTCTAATTTTATCCCTTAAATATTAAGTGCAGATGAGTCACAAAGATTGAATTTAATATTCAATGTTCATTTTATTAATATTTAAAACAGTAATGCAAGAATTTGTAGTTCTGCTACGGTTTATTAAGGTTTTATTCCTTAATATTAGGCTCCATTGAATATTGTGAGACAAAATATACATTCTTTAATGAAAATTTATAATATTCCTGAAATGTATATATTTAGATTTAAAAAACTTATAACTTATTTGGATAACTGTTTTTTTTTGTTGATAATCTTTTTACTCATACAGTGATTTGAAGAAATGGTAGTCCAGAAATTTGTTTAAACAAAAAACATCGGTATTGATTTAGTTTTCAATTAGTCTAGGTTAGGTAATTAAAAAAAATAGAAATTATATATTAGGTTGTAAATGAATTTTAATGTCCGTTTTTTTGATAGTATTTAAATAATAAGTATTCCATGTAAAAAATAGATTAAAAAACTAATCGTATATATAAAAATTAGATGTTTCAGGAATCTACAAATTTTCTATAAGTTACTCCAGTATTCTTCTAATAGAGGATGGCTGCTATTTTGTATAGAAACTTTTTGAGTTAAATAATTGTATGTGTGATTGTATTCTTGGATCAGACATAAACAAATATTTGTTATAAAATATGAACTGAAGTACTTGTCCGAGAATAAAATTAAAATTATGTGCTAAAATTGCTAATGTCTTGAAAACACTAGCTGTGTCGTTCTGTGATAAATGAGTCATCATGCCAACCAAAGTAACTCCATGCTTAAATATCTTCATTTTAGGCCGCCGTATAAATTTGATAAAAAGTTTAAAATGCAAAAACAACAATTAGTTGTTACTCAGAGTTAATAGGTATCGTTTGTTAGTTAACATTGAAAAGTGATGTTTGTATAAGTATTAAATACGTAATGACTCTTACGGCTTCTAAGTGTTAGTTTCAGCTGTGAGAAAATTGATTTTATTCAAATTTATAGGTTCGGCCTAATTATAATTTTCGTACGGGAAAATTCCAGCTTGACTGTTTTTTCATTATTTTTTTAAACTAGTTTCAGTGACTTTTTTATTTTTTTTTACTTGCGTTGATGTGGGTACTGTGATGCAGTTCTTGAAAAATAACTACAAAACATTAATTAATGTGGATTATCTTTCTACTTGTAAATTGTTTTAATTTTGAAGGAAATAAATATATAAGTGAACTATTGAAAAATTGTTTTATTTGTACAAATTTGAGATTGTTTCCTATTTGGTAAGTAAGTGGAAAGTAGTTTTGCTTCATATTACTATACATTCGTATGGGTAGATTGTGCCTACTCTTCCTTGGCCTGGAGTTGGGCAAACTAAAACAGAAAATCTGTCTAGAATTGTTAAAAAAATATTGCATGCGGCATGCTACAAAATTAATCACGAAACTTTTGGGCTGTTTTGCATTTTTCTAATTACTATAATAAAAATGTGAATGAACGTTAACTATCCACAATAGGAGGTGACATCAAAAGTCTACTAAAGGGTTAAAAGAAAACTGAACTACTTTCGCTTTCATTAAAAATGAGATTAACAAAATCAAACGTGTTAAGTCTCTGACTTTAATCAGACTGTCCTTTTTACCCAAAAGTGACTGAGAAATCATTTAAATAATCTTTCGGTTCTATTATTTACAATGTTTTTAGAAACACACAAATACTGTTTTCTGCATTAATTTATAAGATATAGTTTAAAGTTCAAACAAATATATCTTATCTATACATTTATAGTGTAGATTGCAATATACTAAGTGGAAAACTTCTTTATAATTGTAACTAATAAAATAGGGGTTATCAATATTTCCTGTTTTTAGAGAAGTCAATAAGATTATTTAATTTCGATAACCATCTTTTTTAGCTATAAATAAATTGTTTTTTAGTAATATTTAAAAAAATCAAAATATACATTTGAAATTGACAACGGAAACAGTTTGGCGTTTAAAAATTTGTAAATCGAGATCAATTAAGGGTACTATGTTGGCACAAAAGTCACATTTTTTATGTTTATTACTTTTATTAGCTTCAAAGTGCTGATAGTAATGAAAAGTTAAAACTATCAGACAAATGTTTGGTGGTCTTTCAAATTTCGAACCTTTCAATGACGCATCGGTGGAAACGCATTCCTTATTTTGAAAGCGACGATACTTATTTTTTTAAATATCTAGATATACAACATTTTATTAATAACGCTATAAAGATTTTTTTCTAGACTTGTTTATGCCAATGTCTAAATCAACCCTCTACTGTTCCCTATTATTTCCACGCAAATAAATTAATTTGATTATTGCCCAGATAATACAATAAAGTGCTTTGAAAAAATGTAAAATTAGATACTTTTGCATTTTGAAAAATTGAATCTTATTTTAATATCAGTAATTTATAGCATCTTAAAATTAACATTTTTAGCTCGCAATATTTGTACTCACCTCTAGTACAACGGGATCCAAAATATCCTGTTCCTTCACATCTGCACTTGTATCCAGGTTGTTGGGATATTTGAATGCAGGTTCCGTTGTGCATACATGGATTGTGAGGGTTTTTACATATATCACGCTTTTTGCCTAAAACAAAAAATAGTGAAATTTGTTATGATAGTATTTCTAATAAGTACTTAGTAATTAATATACCTTTCAGCGCATTTTGACATTCTTGAATGGTGTCATACCTATAATCTGAAATACAACCAATGCCACAAGAGCACATCAAATTTCTTATTAAACATCCCTGTTTCGTCTGTCCTACATCACAACTCCTACTAATTACTACACCTGCAAAAAATAACTTCTTTAATATTTAACTAGACACTACATATCAAACATCTTTATTTACATTCATTTACTAAATACAAATTCTACGTTGGTACTACATTATTAAGGGACAAATTCAGAAAATAAATAATAGAGTTAAGAAAATACGACAGTAAAATGCCCACTTTACGGAAGCATTTCTAAAAATCAGTTTGAGAGATGAATTCAATTTAATTTGCGAACGGTAGCCTATTTGTGACAGTCGACATGAAATAAAATAGCGATTGGCAATAGTTCCTTTTTTTTTATTTCAAATGAAGATAACACTAACAATTTGCAATGTTTAAAAGTTAAACTATGTAGCCTTATTTTTCGGAAAAATACTGGTGTAATCATCTTTTCTAATTGTGGGTGTATCGTCGTTTCTTTCCGGAATACTGAGAATCAAACCAATGATGAATTTGCTTTTTTTAATTCAACAAGTAGATTTCAGAACAAAAAAGACAGAATTCGTCAGTCTTTATTACTATATAAAAGAGGTTGGTTATCTTTTATAAGGATAGTATTGTTATTTTGTAAATGGTAGCGATTAAATTAGGCGAAAAATCGTATATTTATAATAAAATTATTATGAACTTTCCCGGATATCCGAGAAAATAAAAGAAAATGATTTTTTCATACATTAAAAATTTGAGATAGTCGAATAAAAAACCACCTATGGTATAGTTTTTATGATCTTTTGAATTACTTCAAAAGTGGACTACATTACATATTTAAATACGAGTTTATCTCCTGTTGAACTAGACGGTGGACCAATTTAAGATAAAAGCGAATACATTTTTTTTATTTTAAGTGAACTTTTATGTGCTTATCTTGAATTTTTGATTTCAAACTAAACCGAAAATAGACAATACATTTTTTATATATATCTCTGAAATCGAAATATTTCGAATTTTTGTATTTTATCTTACTTCATTCTTTTATCATTTTACTTCTACCGAGCAATACTGTCCCTATTAAAAAATAGCCATCATCTATATATGTAAAATCAGTAAGTTTCTTAATAAAATGATTAAACAAAAAACGTACATTAAATAATTTTAAAACTAAGCAAGCATTAATTATTGTAAAATATTTGATATTCTTGTAATTAGTCGACCAAAATAAAAAATTGTACTTACATAAAAATAAAACCACAAATACTTTGACGAGCATGACTGTTGAAAATTCACTGGATATTGTTAAAACTTCTTCCGACGATATTCCTTTCGAAAGACACCCATGTAAACCTAGACAACCACTGTCAATTACTGTTTCACGATAAAAGATGCGTTTTGTAGTTTGATAAGGAAGTCGTTGGCCTCTGTATCCCACTCTAAAATAAAGCAATCGAAGGCCCAGAGTTGAAGCCTGATAAGGCAGATGAAACCATAAAACTATAGAAAATGTTTATGCCCCTGATACTTAAAGAGTCAATTTGACGCATACAAAACTATTTCCTTTATAGTTTGGGGGATAACGGGTCGTTTTGAAAAATCCCAATACATTCATTTGATGATGATTGATTATATGGATATACCTAATTTTTTTTGGGTATTGTTTACAGAAATAAATTATTTGGTAAATAAAACTACTATGTGCCTATAAAATTTTATAATATAAATTAAAATAATACCCATAAACGGGGTGAGCTTTTGAAGTACGACTAAGATGGGGGTCACTTTTTGAAAACTGTTATCAGAAATATTTTTACCAGTCTATGTCTATGTCTATTGTGAAAACGTCGGAGTTAACTAATATGTCAAAATGGAATATTTTGACGTAGACCCTGTCTCGTTTGCATTTCGATAAATCAGACTTTTCCACGTTCACAAAAATAATAGGGAGTGTTTTTACAAACGCACATGATTTTGTTCAAAGAGAAATAAAACACATTCAAATAATGTGAAAATATATTTCATTTGATAATATCGAAATTATTAACGTACATTAAGGAATCATAGGTGACAGAAATTTAAAAAAAAATATTCCACTTTTTCATAATTCCAGAGTAATACATCTCATATGAAACTATATCTTTTTAACAAATATTTATCAAACCAAAAAAGATCATTTCTTTCTGTAGAGTCAAAAAATGTATATAATTATCAATTTTTTTTTTTTTTTTTTTTTTTTTTTTTTTCTTCCCACTTTATTTGCAATCTGTTACAGATTTTAACAATAAGAAAATGATTTGATTAAAATTTGTCATGTAGGAAAAGTGTCCTGTGATAATTTCCTATAAATTAGTAGTTAATAACAAAGGTTAAAAACAAATGTTAAAAATTACTCAGTTTAAGATTTGGGAGTACATAACACTACACTTTAAAATCTATCTTTTAAATCCCACGGCATATAACGCCTGAGTCTTCGTATCACAGTTGGTCTACGTGTTAGGTTTCGAGCTAGTCTGTTTGGATGCTTTTTTAAACGAATGTTGTACTTAACGTAGTAGTTCGTTATTTCCGATTTCACAGAGTTCATCTGTAGGTCTCTCGCTATTAGATAATTTGGTACAAACCATGGAGCATTGGTCATCAGTCGAAGGACCTTTGATTGGACACGTTCTAAGATTTCTATATTGGAGAGCGATGCCGTTCCCCACAGCTGGATTCCGTAGCTCCATATTGGCTTTAGGATGGCTTTATAAATTAGTAGCTTATTTTTCAAGTTTAGTTTTGATTTCCGCCCAATTAGCCAGTAGAGCTGCCTTAGTTTAAAACCTAGCTGTTTACTATATCTTTTTAACAAATATTTATCAAACCAAAAAAGATCATTTCTTTCTGTAGAGTCAAAAAATGTATATAATTATCATAATCATCATCAATGTAAGAAGTAATTTTTATTTTATATAATCAAGGCAGAAAAGGTATCAAAAATTCCTCGACTATAACTTAAGAAATAGAAAATTATTCAGTTTCTAATCAGTTCAATTGATAACGAGGTCACTTTATATTCACACAAACACAATTTTATTGCTTAAATTCTATAATGCGTCCTATAATCCCTGCCACTCGGAATGCCTCCATAATGTCGCATTCTTCTTACAGCTTCTCGAAGATGTTTGGGCTGGATTGGTCCCGAGTCTCCTAGTTCTTCCATTACATCCAAACCTGAAAAAAACCTTGTCTACATTGTTTCAGGGTCTATAAGTTAATTTAAACGATACTTTATTAATGAAAATAAACTCCTATCAAGAAATTTTTAAACAATTAAAATTATATTTCTATATCGGTACTGAAAATGAGATATCTTATATAGTTCCAGATATTAAAAAAGTGGGATTTATAATAATTTAATTTAATTTTAAAAAATGAGAATCAAATTTCTTAAGTCATCCTATATTTGTTTAAACACAAAATTTAAATTTTGTCCAATACAACAAAATATTTTAAACTCCATTTCATAGAAGTGTCAAATTGCTTTAAATAAGCACAATTAAAAAATACATCAAGTGTTTCTACCTTTACTTCGTAGAATCTCTCCATAATAAATATGAAAGATAAACTATACTTATCTTGAATTTCCACGGTCCTCCAAATCTTTTTTTAAATATTATTATGTTATGCAAGTTACATATTAGCTTTTAAAAAACTTTGGAATACTGTGGAAATTCCAGGTAAGAATAGTTTATCTTTTATATTTAATAAAAAGTAAGTTCATTTTTTCACTTTGTATTATCAGCATCACACCCAGGATACGAAATTAAATTCTAATCAAGAAAAAAATAGTCATTTCTTCCTATGGCGAAATTGAAACAAAAAACTAATTCTATAACTATTGAGCCACAACACTCGCTAAAGTTAATTTTTATTTAGGAGACAGCAAAAAATGATTTTTATTAATATTCGGTGGTTAAAATAACTGAAAAATAATATTCTTGCCATTTACATGTACTGCTCCATTTTTTTTAATTCCTTATCAAACATGAGCATATTGTCGTCCTTGATAAGTATTAGAAATCAAAACGTTGCCGGAAGAACTGGTTTTTATAATTGTCAATTTTAACTAATAAATATTGTAAAATTAATACAAACAATGTGATATATGATAATTAAATATAAACAAAACTTTTGCAATCTGTCCACTTATTTATGAGTATTTTATTTTCTATAAATAAAAACAATGTCTATCAATTACAAATTTAAAATAATATTTATTACACATTTTGGGTAAATAGGTACATTGACTTTTGATGCGTTGGATTTATCAAAGCCATGTGTTTAGTATTAGCGCATTTTATGTCTCTGGCATTTCAAACTTCGAAGTTAGTAAATTAAAACCCATATACCTTATTTGTAAAACAAAGAAAATGAAATAAGTTTTGAAAAAATAATAAGATTAAGATTATTATAATTAGGAATTATACAATACTTTTGCACTACTCCTATTAATAAAATGGGGCACACAAAATGGTAAATAAATCATCAGTTTAATGTACAAAATCATTAAGTGCATTTTTCCTCTTTCATGTTGCTGAATATTTGTTTTGATCATCTCTATTTTTTTTTATTCTGATGTTGACAAAAAACAGCTAGTTTTAAAAAAGTATAAATATCATTGGAAACAATCTATTACCTTCCAAAGTTCGGAAACTAGAATTTGAAAATCAGTTAGTTTGGTAATTTAAGTTAATGACTTTTTGCAATAAGCCGACAAATTTAGTAAAAAATTTGAGGAATGGCAGCTAGAGATCAATATTCTATTTTATGACTAATTAATTAAACAACGAATCCATACACTAAGACGAAAATAAGTGACTGAAAAACATAAAATTACTGAATTAAAAATTGTAGTTTTAGCTTCTTATCCTAAGAATAAAATTAGAAAGTAAATTATCATCCTATATGAAAATTAAAGTAATTTTTTGTAGTTTAATGTTAACTTTGCTCATTTATCGTTAATATTTCTGTAGCTAAAAAGCAAAGCAGAGAACAATATATACCTTCTTCAACAACTTCTCCTACAAAGACTTTTGCTATGCCGGCCATTGCAATAACCACATTCTGTGAAACTGAACAACCTGTTAGGGTTTGCATCAGTCTTTTAATTGCAGCTTTAGGGAAGGCAGCTCTTCGGTACATTTCATAACGATCTAGTTGATCTTCTGTGAAGTTTGAAACTAAAACTCTGCGAAAAAAATGTTTAGACCACATATCCTAGTAAAAATATTTTATGTTTGGTAATAATACTTACTGCATTTTTTCTCTTTCCTCCTCTTCTAATTCTTTTTTACTTTTAATTTCTTTGTTTTTGGGTTTAGGAGAATTGACATTGTGGCTTTGTGACACTTGTGGTAATATAATATCTGAACCGAGGTCTAAAATATCTTCTTGTTTGATTTCTGCTAGTCTTGTGGAATTTTGTCCATCAGAATTGTGATCTGTAATATTTTGTTCAATTGCTAAAGCAAGTTCTCTAGAATCATCATCATAATCGTCCATAATCTCTTCCTCTGAATATGTACCGTTTAATTCAAATCGCTCATGCGATTTTGATGATTCCGGATCGGGTTTAATTAAGATCTCATCCATTTTAAGAATCTTTTGGTGGTCTAGAGAAATCCAAAGAAAAATATTTACAATAACAAAATAGAACAAACTGTCAACTCAATGTCATTGGCTACTTAACTAGAAGAAAAACAATGTGGTAGGCTATGAGTAAAAGGAGAGACCTGAATTAAATGTTAAAATGATTTAAGTGCAAGTAGTAAACGAGCATTTTAAAATATTCAAAACAATATGATTATAAAAATTATGTATATTTTTATCATTTTAAGAAATATAGAGCTGGTTTACCTACCACGAAGAAGTAAAAAAACACGGAAGAAGAATAAAATCACGACCTCTATTGGCGAGATTATTCACAAATTCTCCTCTCTATAACGTGACGACATCTGCTTCAAAAATTTTTAAGCAGAACTAAATTAATTCCAGATAAATCCGTACATAGCGCTGTATTTGGAGTTGAATGCCATAGTTGCCACGTAAATCCTCATGGATATTTTTGAAACATTATTAAATATATAATAAAATGTGTTACAATTAAAATTTAATTTTTATATATATATATATATATATATATATTGTTATTAAAGGGTTTACGGGTTTCTTAGAAGTTAAAATTTGTGGGCATACTGTGTACACTGCAACCGAGAGCTTTCATTCGGCATGTGGCAACGCTGCTGGTTGATGTCATTTTGTCGATTTATATCGGAATTTGTTTGACAATAAAATTGTTTATTTTTCCGAAAAGAAAAAGAAACTTATATGAATCCGCTATGAACATTTATTGTACATTAAATAACAAATTAACGTGAAATTTGCTAAACGTGGTACTCAGTTTTTGAATCGTGGGTATCGTGCATTTTTTATTCTTTTTGTCTAAAATAGTTTTATCGTTTTTGTTTAGAGACAATGCAGTAGTGCAAATTGATAAAGGATTATTTTTATTACACAGGGTAAGTATTTATTATTTCCTAAGTCTAGTATTACTCCACTTTCCCAATCTATACAAAGTTGGTAATCATTCTGTTCTGCTTTAAACTAAAGTAAGCAAGATGTATCTTTCACTAGCTACAGTTACGTTACATAGACCTTCGTGGTTAATTAAATAATTGGATGTAAACCATACTAGTTTTCACAATTCAGATTAGCAACTTTGTAGAGCTTTGTTTGTAAACGTCATACTTTAGGAATGTTTATGTCTAGTCAATCATCAAAGAAAACAAAGATAATGTGTATATCGCTCAAGAAATTTACTTATGGCATAGCCAATCAAACTTTGGTTTAGTTTTTTGAACCCCCTAACTACCGGTCTTAATTTTCTTGACTTTTATCTTCAACTCGAACTACAAAAACTAATTAAACGTACTTTTATGACAAAGACATGAACTTCAAAAAATTTGCTAAAACTTTGACTTACTCATCAAGACTTAATGCATTTGTTTAATTTTTGCAATTCCTCTGTTCTGTAGGAGTTTAGACTTAATTCGTTTTTGCAGTTCGCCTGCCGCTAATTCCCAAAAATATAATTGTTGCAGTTTAAATGCGCTCGTTTTACATGGAGGTTTACTAAATAATAAAAAAAAACATATAGAAAATACTGCAAATTAGTTTCTTTACTTTCCCGTTTTTATAAGTTTATTATTATACTTTTCAACTTTGACTTTAGGACAGTTAAGGTATTCCCAAGACCTTAGAACATTGGATGGGGCTTGTATTGCCCCGAGTTTTTTGCACTGGCTCCCACTTCAACCACCACCATTACCCCGCTAAATTCAGAAGGTAAGCTATTATGAATTTTCAATAATATAAATACAATACCCATTTTATTGCGTCTGGTAGCTCACCTTGATTGATATTTCCGCTAATATTCTGTGAAAGATTATTTCATCTATTTTATTAAATTGTAATTGTATCAAAACCTAGTGAGAAATTGCATTGTTTATAGTGAAACAATACTTCTTGCTAGACAGTAGCGTAGTCGGTCGTTTAATCAACAATCGAATGTATTTTATTGACTTCTGAAAATCTTTATGATTTTTCTACAATAAAGAAATGATTGTACAAATAAACATTTCCACAATTCTTATAAATCTTATTTATTAAACTAATATATTTTTTAATTGAAAACTCGGATACCTTTTGACCCATTTTTGTCTGCGTTAATGAAGATATGGCGAATAAGGAATCCATGTGATTCACTATGAAAAAATCCGAACGTAACAATTAAATTACATTTAACCCGACTATTTTAATTTAATTGCCTTTAACTATTTTGTATTGTGGGAAAACTAACGGTATTTAATGTTGAGGTATGTTTCCATTGTTACGTGTGGCTTGTACCAGCTCTGCAACATTTTTTTTATTGCCTGAATTTAAGACTATGACCAAGAATGAGTAACGTTGATATTAACGGGATTCCCGGAAAGTTAGTACAATTTTCTACATTAAATAAGTAGTAATTCATGATAAATTCTAAAATAATATTAATACCGGTGATTTATCTCAAGTAATGGGCATACAGAAAGGTAGAGTTCTCGCCGTTTACTTAGATGTACCAAATCGAATCTAGTGTTATTTTAACTCCGCCCGAGCGACAACCATTGGTCAAACAAAAAAGGTTCCATTGGCAGTGGCGTCGGTACTTATCGTACATTTATTTATTAAGTAAATGTGCAAAATAAGATAAGTTTTGCTAACGTTTTTCTCTACTACAATAATTGCTTGTCAAATGGTAGTTGTAAACAATTGCATTATTTAGCTATTAATAATTCTTATGAATTGGCCGAAATTAAATATTTTTATATCCGGTATTACTTTCATTCAATTTGTTCATTGCCGTTAAATAAAACACTGTAATACATGAAATTTAGTGGTTTTAATAAAAAAAAAGGCAGAACATAAGAAACAAACAATGACGGTTATGAAAGAAACTTTACAAATTTGAGTTAAATAATAAGATTAGGTATATTAAAAAATAAATATTAAACTAACTGTCATCTTCAGATTCAGAATCGTCATCTTCAGATTCAGAATCGTCCTCACTGCTACTGCTCGAACCAGTTTCATTTAAAGAAATTATGACTGGGTTTATTTCAAATAACATATCTGTTTGAACTTCCCTGCCAAAATAATCATTTTCTATTTTGACGACATGGTCACATCTTTTCTTCCATTCATTGGCATCAATGTTTTTGAATTCTTCCTCAGCTATAAAAAAACTTTATTTTACACCACATTATACCTATTTACTTCGTCGAAACGTCGTATTTCAAATAAAAAATATGTGGTTTTTGATTCCAAATAATTATGCAAAAAGTAAAAATGTGATGTTAATAAAATCTAAATTTTATCTTACCTATCACTTCTGATGTTTTTATCTTTACATCTGTTAGAGTGTCTTGTTCACTTTTAACCGTTTTAAAATAATTGTACACTTTAAATATAACTTCACGAGTTTGTCCGTGTAGACGAAGCTTACGCTTGTTTTCACTTTGATGAGACATTATCAAAAGACTAAACCTAGCCCGCTACTGAGTACTTCTTGTGATTGGGTGTTCGTTCGAGCGCATTTAACCAACTGCTGTCTTACGTGAAATAATAGATATTGCTGTCTCGCTTGTCTAGTACATCTAAGTAAACGGCGAGAACTATAAAACCTAAGGATTTTTATCGAATTCGAAAAAATCGAGCAAAAATTTGAATAATTACTGATTTTAAAAAAATGTCTGAGATTGTTTTGACATTAACAAAACATGTGACTGAGGACATGTAATTAGTTGAATATAACTCTTCATTGATAAAATAAAAGCAAACGGGCAATAATCAACGACTTTGAAGGTTCCTGTTCTGTTATATTGGACTTGTCAATTGATTTACGCCAATTATCGTATCTTTAATTAGATAAAAATAAAAAAAGTGTTACGAGACTAGTAGTTGTGCTATCATCTGGGTCATTACAATTTGATGCGATTGAATACTCTTTTTGTCGATTTTATTTGACTAACCGTATTTGAGTGTCGAGCCGTTAATGGTTAATGTCGCTTACTAATGGCCAGAGCCACGATTTAAACTGAATTAACGGATTTTTGTTGAAACACATTTCGATTTTCCGATTGCGTTTTATTTGCTTGCTTATTGCTGCATTATAAATCGATTAAAGTTGTACAAGTTTCACTTGTAAAATAAAAAAATAGGCTGTGACCAAAAGAACATTAGTTCGGGTATTACCCAGAAAAGGTGGAATATATTGATGACTAAGTAGTTTTTTGGCAAATCTATACATTTGCCATTTTTTAACTTCTTGTCAAAATGTAGTTTTAGAGAATTTATGTTACTCTAGACATTAATTGAAAAGATCTTGCCCTTATTCTGTTGCAACAGTGAATGCATGATGTCATTAGATTACCTACAACTTATACAATTGTCAGCATATTGGAATTGCCCAAAGTATTAAAGTATACCGACGTATCAGTTGAAAATATTAAAAGTAATGGGGTCCCAGTATTGACCCCCGGGGAACACCTACGTTGATTATTGTTTGATCAGAGAAAAGAATGTCAACATTTTCGTATCCATGTTTAAAAGAAATGATCTCCCTTCGACCCTGTGGGATATGTAATTAATCGAAAAGTTGTATAAACAGGTTTTTTTAAAACGACAGAAGATACCTCGTCTGTACTGCAAGAAAATTTCTGAAGCAGCTGCATTATGCTAGATTTTAGGTACTTTTTCAAGACAGGTTGGGTAGAGAAAAAAATTAACTATGATTTAGATTTCTGATTTTTAATTTAATTGTAATAACATTTTATTTTGTATTCTTTGTGTTTTTATGATATTTCTTACTAATTATTTTTTTATTCCGGCATTGGTCCTTCTAAATAACAAAAACAACTAAGAACGTGAATAATTTTTAAAAGTTTAAGAAAAATATAATATAATAATAAAATAAATCCAAACAGGAAAACACACTTTTCTTAATGAAAATCCGTCACAAGGAGGGAGTCGTTCCGAATTTTCGCTTCTTTAGAGATAAGTTTTAGTTCTTATGATGGATAATTACTAAATAGAGGAAAACCCGAAAACTTGGCTCGTTGACTTTCTTGAAAGTAAACAAAATTAATGTTGGGAGTTTTCCTCACTTATTTGTTTTTCTGCTCGGTGCAGGGTGACAGTTTGTCACGAGCTGTAATTTCCTGTAAAAGTTTTAATTAGTAATAACGCTAGAAGAGGGTTGTATTTTTCTCGCTCAATGTAAACATGCTTACAGACGGTTTACAGGATGTCGCGAATATTTTCCCGAAAAATATTATATTTTTTACTTTCTTTCACCTAATCGGGAATAATCGGCTCTGAAAATTTAAATATTGTTGAATCGTCTTTAAAAAAATCTATTTAATTTACGCCTCAAAAATTATTTTTTAAGTTAATTATTAAAAATAATCTAACGCTTATTATTAGATTTTTGAGAAAAATTAACTTTTTTTATTCCAATAATAAAAACATCAGTTTTGTTACGATTTATCTAGAAGGACTACAAACAGGTTTTTCCCAAATTTTACGTTTCCTTTATCAGGTAACCGTAATTCTGACATGAAAATTTATCTATTTTCAACGCTTCCTCCAGTACAGCGTGAAAATATAATAAAACCAAGGCAATATATACCAGGACCGTTCCGAAAATTCAAATTTCTCCTACACATCCACTGGCATCGAATCTTCCCAGATCATCAAAGTTAAGTTCAATTTCTACGTCACAATTACTTTTTTTACTATCAAATTAATTTTTACTACTGATTCAGTGAGTCTAACTCAATTTGACTAGACTTCATCTATGACATAAATATGGTATTTTCTTTTAATTTTCGCCAATTGTAGTAATTCTGGTGGTCTTTAATTTTTCATCAAAATCGATGTTATTTTGTACTTACTTTTATACTTAAATTTCTGTAAGGTGGAATTATAGACGGAACCTATTTATCAACTTAGGGAAATGGGTTAACAATTATTAATGATAAAATATTATTCTTGCGAATAATTATTTAAAAAAAATCTCTTTTGTTAGTATTTTCAACTCAAGACACGCAAAATATAGGTAAATTTCAATAAAATAAATAGAAGCACTAAGTGATCACATTTATCATTCAACCTTGCTTGTATTTTTGTATTTTTTATTAATTTATAATTAGAGATTATAACAACATAGTTCTTTAATTAAAATACAATTGTTAAGTACTGTATTTTCTGAAGATTCCTCGTAGTAAAGGAAAGTATTTCGTAGTTATCGGAAATCTGTGGCCCGTAAATTGTTTGTGGTTCCCTTTCCTCTCTCTTACGCATTGATAAGCGAACTTCCTTTGTTTTAGCGTTTTTTTTTTCGTCTTTTGATTCAATGAGTACGGCATCGTGAAAGGTTGGATGGAAACACCTTGTAGGAAATTTCAGTTTCTTTTACAGACTACATAACTCGATGAAATTTATACTATTTTATCCTGTTTTGTGGTTTATGTTCATCAACATCGAAAAACAATGCAGTTTTGTTAGGCGTAAAAGTGGAACAAAGAGTCACTTTTACTTGTAACAATAAGTATTATTAAAGAAATTAAGAATTCATTTTTAATTTTAATTTATATTATTGAATTTCAACAAAAAGATAATTAGAAATAGAAAAGGTATGGTTGTCAAAAACATGAATTACAAAATTATAATAAAAGACCTAGGTAACTTAACATATTATGAACTATGAAAGTAAAATCTCACCAAAATTAAACGATTAAACAATTTGTATAAATAGTCATTTTGTAGATAAAATAAAATACACCAATTTTTTGTTAAGTTCATTGAAGGTCATGCATTATATATAATTGATTATAGTTATTTATCGGTAAAATTTTGAGCGGCAAAATTATCTACACATAAGCCAAAAAAATATTCCCTACATTTCCGTTACATTCTGAAATCTATTTATATTTTTTAACGTATTTGATTATTATTTCGTTTTCCAAAATTAAATATTGTTTCTGTTAAATGACCACTAGAAAATATGTATGTTGTAAATTAATGAAGTTAATTACCAAAAAAGAAAAAAAAAGTTTAATTAGTTCATAGTACATATATAGCATATTTTTTGTATTAACACATTCTTATTAACATGAATTATATTAAAAGTACAAATAAATAAAAAATGAATGAATAAAAACAAGAACTACCAATTATTTATTTATTTATTTATTTAATCTGCAGGGTGTTGTAAATTCATGCGAAAAAGTTGAGATTGCTCGTTAAAAATGATGTGTCTTACTTCTTTTCTTAAATCCGAATTAATGTAGAAACTTGAAATATTGAAGATTAATTAGACTCGTAAAAAAATAAATTAAATATGATTTTGACCTATGAAGAGTCCAGAAAAAATGTTTCAGTAGTGTGAGTGGTTTTATTATTGGATCACATCTGTATCATAAAAATTTAACTGGTACACATTACCTCTAGTTTTTTCAAAAAGATTTACCAAGATTGTTATAACATTTGCCAATCCAGTTAGACACGATATGGTTGCACAAAGATGGAACAAGTCCACATATTCATCATAATATCGTCACTAATTATATGAATCAAACATATCCAGGAGATGGATTGGCAACAGAGGAGTCTTCAGGTGGGCCGCTCGATCTCCCGATATTACATCGTTGAACTTTTAATTGAGGGGCCATTAAAAGTATGTTTGACAAAAAACCAATAGGCTTCCAATATTAATAATGTAAAGTGCTCTTTTTCCTTTAAAATTTTCGAAATAGTTGTTATAATAGTCGAGGAAAAGCAGTATTGTTTCTAAAGTACAAAAATATGGGTTAGTATAATTTTAATTATTTGGGAAAAGTAATGTTTGGAGCCAAATATCTTGAAAATGGTTAAATTTAATGAATTAGTTCATAGGACATAATCTACTTAAAAATAAATTTTCTACAAGATGTGCTACATTTAAAAGATCCTTCCATCGAAAAAAAAGCTTGAGCGAATCGCCATCTACATATTGACATATTTAAATTCAATTCATATCCATAACTAAAACTCTTAATGTTTTGTACACTGGCTTTTACAGAATTAACATATTTCTATTTCTTTCAAAAAAATCTGGATTGGTAGTTATTATTGGTACACCCTGTATACCTAAGAGCAAAAAAAAAGAGTTACATAAAAATTCAACGTTGAAAGTACTAAATAATTAAATATTGTCAATAAATAAACTACTCAATGAGATTTTTTTTAAAATATAACAATTCATTAGAATTTTGAACCTTCTTTATCTTAAGATTTTTAAATTTAAGCTCAGTTTGGGTTTTAATAAAAAAAATTATTCTGGAGCATATTACACTGATGATTATCCTAGTTCTCCTTGGACTTAAATGCAAAATAACTAATATATTTTTTTGAAGTAAAATGACTTTTTATCTTTTAAATAATTTTTTTATTAAAAATTTTTCTAAATTCATCATTTTTTAAATAAAAAAAGATCCTTCGAGCCGGATTTGAACCAGCGACCTATGGATGCCTACAATTTGAAATTCCACTACAGTCCACCGCTCTACCAACTGAGCTATCGAAGGTTAATATACTTTTACCTAAAATGTACTCTTCAGGTCGAGACGCTTGACTTATTTTAATTAACAAATAGGTAAATAAAAATTATTCTTTTATAAACCTTTATTTTTTTTTATTAAAATCAAATCAAAATAAACACTATAAGCAACGATTTCAAATATAATGTGTCCTTGTATGAAGATTATTTTTTTTTGGGCTTAGTGGGTCGGTGAAAGTAAAATATAAATTTTTTTTTGCCAATGTTGATGATGATGGAAATGATTTTATATTTTAGAAGAGCTAATTATTAACCTTCGATAGCTCAGTTGGTAGAGCGGTGGACTGTAGTGGAATTTCAAATTGTAGGCATCCATAGGTCGCTGGTTCAAATCCGGCTCGAAGGATCTTTTTTTAATTAATTAATTACACACTAAATTAATACATTTAATTGACAAAATTAAAATTATTTGTTACGTTCTTGCATCTCTTTAATGTTTCAAAAATAAAATAAACTTTTTTATCTAAATTTGTCTTACTTGTGAGACAATATAAATCAGTCAAGGTATGTTATGTTATTCAATAATTATGAAACTAAACATTACGCATATGCTGCGGGTTGATTTTTCATTTTTAGCCTATCAATTTTGTATCATTCTATCATAAGTTTTTATTAATAAATGCATTGTAAAATACGAGGTAAATTAAATAACGACACTGTTTTAAAAAAAATTTATTTGATTAGATTTACAATTTCGTCACGTTCAAGTATCTCAAAATAACTACTTTTCAGGAGAGTAAAAAAATTGGTTATAAGTAACCTCCAGTTTTATTAACTATAAAACTATCATTAAAAAATGATAACACCAATCGATAAAAGTTGTGATCAAAACAAAGTTCACAGGAAAATACAGAAGATTTTTAAACTTCACGTTTCGACAGTATTTGAGATTATATTTATTTTAATTAAATTATTCAAATTAATTTAGTAAGTCGGGATTTTTAAAAATTCCCACGATGTGGACTTTACGAGGTCTTAAAATAGAAGAGAGAGAATAAAAATTCTTCTCCTACTATAAGTTTTTGAAATCACAGGTTTTTCTTATACAATAATTTCTGAATTGACGTTTCTTAAATTTAATGTTAATACAAAAACATATTTTTAATGCACTGAATTTTTCTATAAAACATGTTTCCATATTGAATAGTTTTTTCAAACAAATCACTAAATTTTTTTGCTCAAAGAAACATGTTCCAAAAAAAATGCGACCGAAAGAAGAAATACTAGTAAAGAAAAAGATCACCTCAGGCAGAAGGTATATTGTACGAACAAATTCAAAATGTAACCACGTTACGAAAAAACTAGATAAGTTTTTGACGCTATTGGCGTTAGAATTTAATTTTTATAAAAATCCGAAATATTCAACTTTTTGTATTTTTGCATTTTATTTTGATGAATTTAAAATTTTTGTGTTGGTTCGATTTTTTATAAAAAAAATTCATTTTTTGGATTTGATATCCAGTGCCTATAAAAAATGTTGGATTTGAGAAGTAATTTTTTTATTCTAACTTTTTTGGCACAGGATTTAAAGTTTTCATAATCTCCTGCCTTTTTAACATCTTACACGAAAGCGGATTCACTATCATGATTTTGATTATTCATAATTCGTTACGAAACTGATTTTGTTGACAAGAAGAGATTAGCTCATCGAACGGTGAAAAACGTACCTAATGGAACACGATTACTGCTTTTAAATAGGTCTTTATAAAGCTTTATGTTTTTCCGGAAAGGCAACGAACATAAACAAGTAGGTACGTTTAAAACTGTAAAGCGTACTCACTATGTGTTGAAGACATTAAAATCATTCTTGTCGAAAAACAAGTAAAGAAAATCCGTAAAAACAATATTTTTTTGTTAGTATTTTCGGCCAAAAGAGAAGTTACATTGAAGTTATTTACGTAATCTGAATTAGCCAATTAATATTAGTAGAATATGTTGGTAGTCGTTCTTCTAAAAGATAATCCTGCACCAAGAAGCCTTCTAGCGGTCCATTCACTAATATTCACATTTATATCTTCTTGAAGTTGATTTCGAAAAGAAACCGAGGAAGCAGTTCTATTTTGCTAAATTGCAGACACTATAGATTGGTCATCTCTTTGGGTGGTAACTCTTTTTTGTTAGGACCGTGGTCTTCAGGTTAGCAAGCCAGTCTTCAATAACGCTGGTACACTTTTTGTAGGCACAAATACTCTTAGCAACAGTTCACGATGTCCATGCCCATCTTGTTTTAACGTTATGATACTTGCCACATCAATAGAATTTAAAGGTATCAGAAAACAAAAAAAAAACGAAGTAAAAACAAAACAGCAATGCGAATAAAAAGGAGGCAAATAAAAAATTATTCTTTTACTAGAATTGAGAAACAATAATTCAAAATCAAGTACTATGTAACGCTTTTCCATCATCTATGAATAATAAGCTAAATTTTAATGTAGAAATGAAAATTATAATGTCAAGATGCAAGAATGCAACAAATCATTGTAATCATAATTTATTTGAAGTTCAAAACTAAAAAAATTAAACATAAAGAATGCTATGATTTCTGAAAACTATTTAAGCTACGTCAAAATTTGACAGAGCTCTCTACACTTTGAGACATGATAGAAGAAACACCATTGTTCGTGAGAAATTTAAATTTTTTTAACGAATGAAGAATGAAGAAACACATGTAGCACGAGACAAAATTCATAAGTAACAGAAAGTTATAAATTACTTCACTAATATTGTGGAAATCGTGAGTTATATTTATTTTGGCAATACCAATCGAGAAACTATCTTTTGATGAAGTCAGCCACAATTTTTTAACCAAATTAACGATGTGGTGGGCTCTATGCAACCTAAAATGGGAAAGAGATATATCGCTTAATTTAAAACAAATGAAGTTAAGATTTGGAAAGATAAGTATTTATTGCGAAAAATGTGGGTTTTTATCACACCTGAAGACTTAATACAGGAAATATATTTTCAAAAAAATGCGGTTGTGTCAAATGACAGAATCACCAAAGATGATGGGTCTTTCAAGTATATTCCTTTCAGAACTGACCTAACAACTTTCGCTAAATTTTAAATACTAAATGATAAATATATTTTGTTTTGTAATGTAGAACCCTTTGTCATATTTGTTAATTTAATATTTGGGATCATATACCTATTTTCTTAAATTTTGTAAATTATGCTATAAATCACCTTACAATATATACATTGTTACAAGTTTAGAAGAACCCATGATTCTTCGTATTAAAAAAATATTTATAGATTGTCTGCACATTATCAAATCATCAATCGCAAGAAAAATGTTTACGTTTTGTTATGAAAATGACCTTTAGATGAAAACCCTGTACCCTCGATGACTTTGGTTCTATTCTAATCCACAATTTCATTTATTTTTAGCTCGTGAATGCTACTTAACCTTAATTTATCCAAGCTGCTCCGTTCATTATCAATGTTAATTTATTGATTAATTTACATTTACTCCTACGCCAACATTGCGTTTTCTAAGATAATACGATTGCACAAGACCGATTAATGGTATTACAGAGTAATGTTAGGCGAAATTGGAGGTACAATTTAGAGAGAAAAATATGAGCTAATAGAAAAGTTTTTTTTTCATTCGTAGTTTTTTCCGTCTAAGAGGAAGATGTACGTTGCCCTTTTAGATTTTAGATTCTTACATATTTCTAAATAGCGAAAAAATTTTCATTAATTTGACACAATTTTGAGTAGTTTAAGATTTAAGATTACATAAAAAGTCATTAATTTATATTTCACATTTACAATTTTTATACAAACAGGACATTCATGATAAATTACACTAATAGTTGTTATCTATTTTCAGAATCCTCTTATAATCACTGAAATTGTTCATATATATTGTTTTAATAACTTTTTATTTTATTTGTGTTTGCATTATACTACCCCATATGATATCTTAAAGGACATATCAATTTTTGTTTAATCCAAAGTTAAATTATTTAATTCCTCTTTTTAAACCGTTACACTTTAGAACATAAATTAAATATGTTCCTAAAGATCTACTAAGTTAAGGATAGAATAATATATTTATTATTTTGATCTATTTTTATAGATTCTCTTTATTTTTGGGTCTGTATTCCCTCTTCGTGTAACTATAATCTACGGTTTCAAATGCAGTAACTTCAGAATATCTATAGTTTAGTGGAATTTGCCCGTGGCTTAATCGAATACAAAGATCTTTGCCGTTCACACTTTCAGAAGTCAACGTTCAGGTGGTTGGTTGTTAGAAAGTCGGGCGACGAGTAGATAGATGGATGCCTTTTTGTACCGTCTTGTCAAAGTCTTTCCTCTCCTTTCGAAATCTTTATGACGAGCAGAGGATGAGACTCCACTCGATATAAAAGGCGCCGTTTCCTAAGAACTGGATGAATGCACTATGAATAGACTCTGCCGGTACAAAGAATTTGAAAAGAGCTCTAAACTCGTGTGGCATATACGAATTGCTGGATCGGTAGGGGATGAAGCAAATTTTAATAATGTCCATTTTCGATTAATTCTTTAATTCCGTAATCAAATTCCAAAACCGATACGGTCTTTAGTTGGAATATCACGAACAATCCCTATTAGTACTTTTTTTTTCTAAATAAAATCCATTTATAATTTTCTGATTAGAGATAAAAAATCTAGTCGCTTTCCAATCGTTAATTTTTGATACTTACCTCGTATCCATGTAACAAATAAAGTTGCGTCTTTAGATAGAATAATCGAAATATTAACTGTATTTGCAGATACTTGTTTACGGAAATGCGGCAAATTGTCGTCGATCGAGTACCTCGTCTGTATCAGGTGCTCCATCCCGTATATTTTCTCGTTTGGTTTACGGTTTTCTTCTTGATTTATTGTTATTTTTTAATCAGAAAACGTTATAGTTAGCGTTTTATGAACCCGTCGTAAATCTGTACGACGTCTAAACTTGCGCCTCGATTTCTTTGCTAATGTTGAACAGAAACTTCTGAAACCATTCGTTGGTTGGATGGCTTGTTAAAGCTTTAAGTATTAAAAGAATATCGCGAACAAAAATTTTATAAATACATTGCTGCCAAGGAGATAAATTACGAAAGTTGAAGATTAGTAAACACGGTCTCAAAAACGATATAGAGAAACTGCTACCAAAGGAAAACCCCAGATATTAGACGTAATTTTATTTTGATTTAACCCTAATTATCTGAATTCAAAAGGAAGCTAGGGCTTTTTTAAGATGGCGCCACCATGTAATTTATATTCACATATCTCCAAAACGCCATTATTTAAAAGGTTCAAATTCTAAGCTATTAATCGTTAATCGACTACGGTAAAAACAATTTTTCTATTTCTGTCAAAAACGTCAATAGATATGTTTAATTATTCATTAGATTCCAAAAACTTTATAAATATTGCTTGTTAAAAATTGTTTCGTCTTTTGGAATCCCACCAGACGATTTTAATTTTTTACATTTATAAGAGATATATTCCATAAAGAAAGGGCAAACATAATTATTGTTTTTTTATTTTTTATTCCAATTTGAATAGAAATTTGTGTTTATTGCATAGAACCATTGTATTTTTCTACTCCTGTTTTAATAAGGAAGCTTAGTATGATTTTATCAGCCAATGGAAATACGTGTTTTCAAGGGTAAAACAAGTGTTGAAAAATTTAAAATTTGAATACTTTGATAACTAGAGATCGAAAACGGATAATCTAACAGAGGTGTATTCATGTCTTATCAGTTCAATGTGATTATTTATATAAAAATTATATTGAATTGAGGCGACCCATCTTGAAGAAGGGTGGTTGTCACAACATTACAACATTGATGTTTCTTTGCAAAGCTTTTAATATTTATTTATAAAAGGACTTTTAAAAAATAGTGTATTCGGCTCTCGTTACTTACTGTTTACTCATGTATTAATTGCTATAATTACATGATCGTTTCATAATGTACTGATTCAATAACAACATGTTTATTGGCCTCCCAAGGGAGAAGATTGTGGTGGTAACAGGTAAATAGATTTTATAGTGATCGATTTGTCATATGAATCTTAGAAATTACCTTTTATAAACTATACAAACAACATTTTGGGGATATTTGAATAAATAGACATGGAGGTGTCTTATTTAAGGCTCTATTAGAAAACATTTTTGGACTGGGATTTCGGAATCCATAAAAACCAGTTTAGAATGGAATATAAGTTTTATATTTTTGGAAGCAGATACATCAAATAATCATTGTCATATTGCAAATACATACATTCAAGGCAGATACAGTTTTGAAATCAGATAATTTAAAACGTTATTTATGAAGTACTAATTTTTTTGGTTTTCAAGCTTTCCAAATGAGTCATTTTAAAAGGTGTACGATTTATTACACTGCATATTGGTAATTATTAATAAATGGACTGTAGTATATGGTTGGAGTATCTCAAAATATATCTTTAAACTCACGTATTTTGGATTCGCCTTGTATTTGTAATGTAATATTTGATCATGTCAAGTGTGTACCATTGTATATATCAAATGTTTGTCCCTTCTAATTATCTTTATATCTTTTAAAATTTTTAATAAATAAACATGAAAGGTGTTTTAATTTCAAAAATGTATATTTTTGTATACCACGAAATAATTTTTCATTCCATGTTTAACCCATTTTTAAAGTATATATTGCCTTAATAGAGTTTACAAAAAATGGGTATTTTCCCTACTCATCATGTTGCATCTTGTCACGCGAAGAAGTTTTAGTGCTAACTCGCCACGCTAATCTTAATCCCCATATAAAACAGTATCAACTGGCCATACGACATTCGTAGATAGTATTTGTATACCTTTATAATTAATTCCTACAATTTACATATTCTGGTATTAGTGACAGTAGTAGTTAAGAGAAAAAGAAATTATTTAAAACATTAATACTTAAAATTTAAAATAAATGAAAATGTCCCAAAAAATTTTACATGAACAGGTATAGAGAGTGGATTATGATTTTGGTGTAATTCAGGCAATATTCCATTAAGTATACGAGTATATTGCGCCATATCTTTATTCAATCTAAAAATTCTTTAAATCTATTATCATTTATAGTAAAACAATCATTACTATCTCGCATCAACCTTCTTTCAATATTTTCTCTTCTAATTTCACCCAATCTTTCTTCTTCTGCCGCAATTAATATATTAAAACCATTTATTGGCAACATAATTAATTAAAGAAAAATTAATAATACCTTAACATAATAGTCTTATTTATGATGATGATGGGGTTGATAGGTTCTGTAAGAAATTATAAAACACTTGTTTTGTGTCCATAGAACTACAAAAAATCAATAGTAAAATAGAATTCGATAGCTTTGTCTATGTAGAATTGAAACTACAATTTAAATAGAATAAACTCGATTCCAGTGGCCCACAGAGTGCGATTTATGTACAATTCAAATCAAAGTCAAAGTCGAAGTCGAAAAGTAGAATTCTATATGGTACCGAGTCTAAGCAGGATGGTCGAGTAATTCCATATTGAAAGCACTCAAAAATATCTGATTGTCGTTAAAAGCGAAAATATTGTTGATAATTTTAAAGATAATTTTTTAGAGATACCATTATCTTGTTTTTCTTTGCAATTTTGATTCGATTTGGAGGAATTGACGATCTCCTTGTAACCTCTGATAACCTTTGGGGTTGTCGAGTCGCAGAACTCATTTTACGGTGAGTGTCTATACGATGTCGAAATAGGTATCGCTCTACGTCAGGAAGTCATACATATTGCATGCAGTTACGATTCATGATCTTTGGGCCGGTTTGCTTACTTGGTACAAACCAGTACGGCACACTCAGCAATATTATATCGCAAAATATGACAACAGATATTTAGATACGATTCTATTATTGACGAGTAAAAGGGTGCGGGGATCAAACGGAAATCGTTGAGTATTGAGAAAACAGATTATGAAAATTAAAAGCTTCCGTTTATTGGGCCAATAAAACACAACAGTAACTATAAAAATAATAAGACTACCAGTATGGAATGCAAATAGAATTAATTCTTAGTGCTTAACAAAAGAGACGAAATATTAAGAACTATCATTCTCGCTGTAACTTGACAATAAACTATTTCGTTATAAGGCCACAGTTAATCTCATAGGCGTTTATGGTATTCAATTCTGGGACACCGCCAGTACAACTCCAATATTTAAATTTTACAGTGCTTTCAATAAAATATCTATTACGGACTACTTGGTACATAATACCTGAAGAAACTAGACCCTTACCAAAATGTGTTTGCTGTGAATCTGTTGAGGTTCAAGTATTTGGATATGCCCTAAAGGCTCTAAATACCATAGTTACAGATCAATCGAGTTCCCTAATCTGGAAAAATGATTTTGCTAAGTTTAAGTCCAAAAGAAAAACAGTCGAGTTTCCACACTTTACATTTTTAGATAAGTTTATTTTTAATAATTCGTTTACTGTATAATATAATTAAACCAAAATGGTCTCAAATTGTAGATTTTGCGAATTGTTCGTATTTTAAAATTTACTGCTACCCCTTAATCGTTAAATATTAATGGAGGTGTATCTCTACTCTGGAAAATTTTATTTTGCTAAAATAAAGTCCAAAGCAAATGTAGTTTGCACCATTTGATATATTTATACAAGATGTATATTTTTAATAATTCGTGTACTATTTAATTAAACGAAAGTGGTCTCAAATTGCAGATTCCGTAAATTTGGTCGCATTTTAAAAATAATACTGTTAGGTCTCTTTTAGGTGAAAAATACATAAAATTTACTGCTACTCCTTCAAAAAAATTAGAAAATTATTGGAGATAATTCTTCATTTAAATAATATTTTTTCCTCTATTTGGCGACACATAATTTTTTTAAATGGTACGTACAAAATTCAGCATTTTAGAACATTTTGATCTAATTACAATCTTTATACAAGAAATATTTGTGATAAATCTTATTATACAATTTCTCTAAAATACTTTCTTTTAAAAAATACGTAACGATACTTACAATTTGTTACCATTTCATTTTAATTACATCATATCGTAGAGGAATTATTTGAAATAATCATTTATATTTTAAATTATGGTTTTTTGTCTAAAAGGAAGCAGCACACCAATTTTTTTTAAATTAGGACCTATATATTTAATTATTTTTTAAATTGGTGGGTACTAGATAAGTTTCTTTAAAATGGAGCCTTTTAAACATATTTGGCGGCTTACCTAACTGGCCAGAGGCGGACACAAAAATGCAATTTTTTTTCACACCCAATATAAATAATATACAGTGTATATTATACACAATAGTTTTGCATTGCTTAAACCTTAAACTAAAAAAGGTACTGTTCATTATAAAAAAACTATTTTTGTTTAATATGGTCTTTATTACATAATTTTGTACGTTGATTTATCATGAGCTCCTTTTATTCTTATGCACTTCTATGAGTAAGAATTGAACAATGTTCTTGACACGCTGGTGTTATTTGTTCTATCAGATTCTGGAAATTTGCCTACATATTCTTCTTGTATTGTTTATACATATATTACATATACTGTCTATATATACATATATTGTCTATATATACATATATTGTCTATATAGTGTCACCTAATTTTATATTTAGATTTCTCCAAAACTTTCCCATGTCTTCCCTTTGCGTTTTTAAATGCGCTGTAGAAGTGAGTGCCAATTTAATTTTTTGGGACCTAATCAGCACCTATTTTTAACCTAATCAAATTGTAATTTTTACAAATTTGGGTTGCAGCTCGATTTCACTCATAGTTGAAGATATGTTTGGTTTGCATTATTGAATAAATTCTTGCTTTTCTAATTTAAAGCCATCGATTTGCTTATTTTTATTTTATATGTAATAGATTAAAAATATATAGCTCTTAAGTAAAAAAAAATTAGCACAGTATTTTGCAAACATTTTGATTTAGCACATTTAGTTCATTAATGTGAGCTAGAGTATCTCCAGTTGCTCTTTAGTATCAATGATCCATCCTGTAGGTATTAAACATTAATTTGGATACGTCTCTGCAGACCACCTTTCTAGAGACAGGTAGATAGTCTGATGGTATAATAACTCTTGGTCTGTAATAAAGACGGATAGCAATAGATAGACCGTTTCTCTATATGTTTGTGCTAGGATTCTAGTTATATAAAGGACGCTTGCGCTTTTTTCTTGCTCGGTGTTGCCGGTATAAAATGCGATTCCTCGAATCCATCGTTACTACGAGTATAACAGATGTTCATTGCGAAATACCTATTAAATACATTCCATAGTAATTCGTTTACTTTTTTTACTATATATAATGAAGCCTTATTTTTAGGGGTACGTCGATAAAGATTTTTGTCAATCGACTGGTACTGTTGAACCAAAAGTTACCAATAAATATCAATAAAAATGTGTGGAAAATACTTATTACCTGGTATTATGAATTTTAAGAATCAAAAGTAAAACTCTCAAACTTTTATAAAATAGCTTTCTTTTTTAAGAGTTTATATTAGGTTAAACATCAAACAAGCTTGTGTACTTGTGTACGTTTATCTTATTTTCTTCTGGCTAGCAAAATAGTTATTTATATTTTTGATTAAAAAGATTAATAAGAAATATTGGGCTGATGTAGTCTTGTCGCCAAGGAGGGAGATTGCTTAATTCTACATGTAAATTCGTCGCTGCAATTAACAACAGGTAAAATACACGAAAGAAACTTTAAAATTATGTAACATTCAAATATCCTAACTTTCCAAACAAGCATGCTTATGTATTTATATAGAAAAACCATAACATTGCAAAAATTATTATGAATAAGTTGACTCTCATTTTATAAAGTCTAGTCTAGTAATTTGGCCTGATCGAAACTTTTGTACAATGTTTTTCATAAAATTTAATTTTCCTTTTACTTTTCTATCTTTTGTTTGTGTTGTCAATTTAATATTTTAACTTTTCTATGAATATAGATATTTTAGGATGTGCCGATTAAAAAGAAATATTGAATTTGGAACGACTCATGTGCATTAGTAATTCGAGTAAATTACTTATTTTTTTATGCCCTTATTTATATTGGTAGGAAATTGAAAACTCTTTTCACTTAAACCTCCAATAAATAATTTGCATGTTTATCAAAAAGTTCATTTTCTGTTGATAAGACATCAAATCAAACGCAAAACAATCTTCAGCTTCATCTTGTCTATTATTAGTATTAACCAATGGCACGATGGAGCCGTCTATCGATTTCAGAATCTTTGTTAGTATTTTCTTCAATTAATCCAACAAACTGAATTTTACTGTACCAAGCTTGCTGTAAATGAAATCGACAACCATTCATTTTTGCGTTATACCAAACATGAAGAATTGCTTTATGTATTGATTTTTCGAAATCTAAAAATATATCTTAAGGTTTTAATAGTATCACTGTCTCTAATAATTTTTATTTCAATAAGGAAAAAGATTTATATGACTTTTAGAGGTTTTATCTGCCAATAAACAATATAGTAATGAGAGTGCTCATTTTCTAGCCCAAGAATCGTGAACATCTGGTAAAAATAGTAGTAGAAACGGTACTGTATGAAAATATACCGTCTAAATACCAAATGTTCATTTTATATTAGTGTCACATGAAAAACAAATTATGCGTCAACTAAGTCATGTGCTTTGTGTAAATTTTTAAATAGTAAATCTGGTAATATTTTTCGGCAACAATTGTACATATTCCGTCGAATGTAATTAACATCTGTTGTCGTGATTCCTTTCGGTAAATTGGTAGAAAGAACTGTTCGTATAATTGGCACGTATTTCCAATTACTTTCTTTGTAGTCGTAATTTCTCAGTGTTTTCTTCGTGGATGTGTAATAATTCACTTCTAGATATTGTTAATTCAGAACAGTAAAGCTATCTATTATACACGTATTTGAATATACCTCCAATAATCCCCACTTTTGGGTATCTGTTAAGATGAGCGCCATTTCAAAAACACGAATTTGATTCTTATTAGCTTTATATTTATGTATGTATTTATTTATTTTAATTTCTTAATGTACAGTTTAAATGTTCTAATTCAACTAAATCTTCTTAATATAAATCTTTTCTACCTTTCGGTGTAAGGCTTTTTTAGCAGTCCGAAGAAAATCAGGAAGGAACTATACAAATTTAACGTGAAAATTAATATAATCAAAACGAAAAGTATGGTAATAGGAAAACATAACGCTTACTGGGAAAAATACAGAACAAGTAAACTTAGGTAGAATTACAGAAGAACATGTAAAAATAAATAAGACATTGACGAAAGAGTTTAAAAAATGCAGGCAAGGTATTCTTGACACTGGAATTTTCTTTTCTGGGGAAAAATGGAAATAAGTAAAAAATAAAAACAAAAGTTATAAACCAAATTGTCTGATTATTACTATTATGCAGCAGTGAAACACGGACACTAACGGAAAAACATAGAAATGAGATTCCTACGTAAAATAAAAGATAAAATAAAGAAAGACAAATTAAGAAATGAAACTTTTTGTGCATCAGTTATACATCAATGATATATAAGACGAAATTGAACAGGGGCAATAATTAAGATGACTAGGAAATGTTTGAGTTTGGTATATGAAAGATAGTAGACTAACCAAAAGAATTTCTGTAGCAAACGTGATAGGACAGAGTCCTATTACAGGACCTTTTCGTCAATCCAGGTACACAATTGTATTTAGCGTTGAGATTACATCTGCCACAAATATCTAGGAACCTCTCAAAATTTAGCCGAGGCGGCGATGCAATTACGAAAAATACTAAATTTTTGCCAGGTAGTTCAAGTTAAAACCATCATCAATCAACAATTAATCCCATATCTGTCGGATTTATTATTTGAATAAAACAACTGTACGAGGATGGGTTGATTAATTCGTGGCCTACCATAGTAAGGCATGGTTTTTCCTTCTAATTTTTATGTTTGCGTCTAGTAATATCTCGTCTTAGTTTGACATTAGAATTTTATCCGAGTCTGTCAAGCAGTTTTCATTTAATGTCGTATCAAAGTTTGTAAGTGGTCGGTGTTTGAAAAAATGGAGAAAACTGAGATTTGAGTCGTGATAAAATATTTTTATATTAAAAGTTTAACACCTACAGAGGTTATAAATGAAATAGATTCTACGTTAGATGATTCTTCTCCATCGTTCAACATGGTTAAAAAGTGGATGGCGGAGTTTAAACGTGGGCGTACAAGCATTAAAGATGCACCACGTCCTGAAAAGCTGAAAACCGCGACTTCTGCTGAAATGGTCGAGAAAGTCTACAGAACAGTACTGCAAGATCGTAGATTAAAGATGGATGAGGTAGCGGAGATTGTGGGGATTTCAAAAGAGCGGGTACATCTTTTCCATCACGAAGTTGTGGGCACGATGGCTAGATGGGTGCCGCGACTCCTTACCCTTGAAAAGAAGCTCATCCGAAAAATCACATCTGAGCTATGTTTGGAAGTGTTTCAGCGCAATCCAACAGATGTGCGCCGATTCATAACAGTGGATGAAAGTTGGATACACCATTAAACACCAGAGACCAAACAGCAATCCAAACAATGGACAGCAAAGGGTGAACCGGCTCCGAAAAAGGCCAAAACAGTTCTTTTAGCCGGAAAGATGATGGCTACGGTGTTCTGGGACGCAAAAGGAATTATTTTGGTGGACTACCTTAGAAAAGGAAAAGCAATAAACAGCGAATACTACGCTTCTTCTAGAACAGCTCTAATAAAAAATTCAAGGAAAGACCTGGGTTGGCCAAAAACAAAATCTTCTTTCATCAGGACCATACACCATGCTACAAGCCGGTTATCGCGATGACTAAAATTAATGTGCTGGGCTTTGAACTGGTACCTCACGCACCCTACCCCCCTAATTTGGCTCCGTCGGACTTCAACCTATTCCCCAACTTGAAGAAATTTCATCCGGGAAAGAAATATGCTTCAAACTTGGAAGCGATTGAAGCGACAAACAGTTATTTGGAAGAGTTGCCAGAATCTATCTCCAGGGATGGGATAAAGAGTTTGGAACGCCGATAGACCAAGTTCATTCAACTAGAAGAAGATTATGTTGAAAAATTAAAACAAATTTATTCTTCTAAATTATCGTTTTCTTTGATAGACCGCGATTTAATCAACCCATCCTCGTAGTTGTTCTAATCATAATCAATTTACATTTTGAACATCTTTCCAGTTGCCATTCTTTTTTTAGATACACTATAAACAGATGCAGCCTCCTCCACTATTCGAATTGCCGTTCTATTCATCCGACTCAGCTGTTTAAAAATAAAAATATACTACCTGCCTTGCACAATCAGCTGTTCCAAATTCAAACAATACCACGAAAGTTCCGGAACTACCTTATTTTCCGCCACAAAGGCAACGCCGCATCATGCGAACGCGTGTTTAGTAAGTTAGAGTGAACAGATCAAGGTACCGCTAGCTAATCCAACAAACCATTTAGATCAGCGCAGAGCGAACCAGTCCAGTTAGTTATATCACTTGAGTCGCAAGGATTCGCTCACCCAAAACCGCTCTCTATCGAGCGAAACAGCTCGTTGCAACAGGTGACAGACATGTGAAAACGGGAAATTCCTGTGTCTCACTCGGTGCGCTACCCCCTTTTTTTTTTAATTGTGAATTCATATATAACAATTTTTTGTGATTGATTTTGGTGATTTATTTTTGTTGTGTGAGTGTGATGTGAGCCCTGTACAGGGTGTTTTTATTTTATTGGTTGATTGAATGTCACCATACAGCCGATACCGGCCGTTGCCGGGTTCTGACGGGTTGGTTTTGCAGACACCCCCAGGATGTCGTCCTTCGCCAACCAGTGCTTGTAGGTTTCTTAGGTGGATTTCGAAGTTGAGCCCTCAGCCTGTTAATAAACAGGGATTAGGTTAGTAAAGTAGTTTAACTTAATTTATATTTTTTTGTAAATATATCGAATTTCACAATGTTATGACACTTATAGTAAAATATGGTTTTCAGAAAAATATACAACATTTTCCCTATTACCTCCAGCGTCTCAAATTTTAGCCCCAAAGTGTATTCCAAGAATCTGTTTTAATTTTTAATTAAACATATTTTTCAAAAATCACATCAATAATATTAAGCATTTTGTGAAATTTTGTCTAACCCGGAGTACTTTTCAATGTGATTAAAACACATTTTTTTACTTTCTGATTCTGAAACAGTTTTTATTTACTGAGTTTTTTATATCATTTAATTCTTTATTAGCCTTTGTGCCTCTGTAAATTAAATAACTTTACTTTAATTATTATCATTCTAGTAATTACCGCGTTCTGATTGGTGTAAAGTAAATGTATGGCGTTTAATATTCAAAAATGTGCAAGCTATCGATATTTAATGAAAATAAAATAAATTTAAACAATGACACTTTAATATATTTAACACAAATTGCATAGAAAGTAATAAAAGATAACAATTTTTAATAAAGTTTTATTTTTGTTTGTATCTGTGTTCAGAAAATATTGAAAATGTGTGACGGAGTGATAATGATATTTATTCTCTGTGAACGAATAAAAAGTATAATAAATAACTCCAGTTAATGGGCACTATTGGCTCTCATATGCAAAATGCTATTTACACGTTATGTTTTATCAGTATCACCTCAATAGTACAAGGTTTTGACACTATCAATATTATTTAGTTTCGTTTTAAGCAACATTTTTTGAGTTATTCTTTTAAAGCAAAATTTTGAAAATGTATTTGTGATATTTTTTCAAATTTTTTCAACATCGTATACATTTTAAAAATATTTTTTAAATTCATTTTCATCTGAAAAATTCATCAGAAGATTGATATTTGGATGAAAAATGGAATGGAACTTTTTTACTAATTTTCTGAAAGACATTGACTAGTTTTTATGTAAAAATTCCATATTTTAAACATGCAGTTTAAGAGAAATATTTATGACACGCTACATTTCAAAAATCGCAATTATTCTTTGACATGATTGGCACATTAATTTTTATTTTTTCAAATATTTGAATTTCTCACAATATAAAATACATTTTCTTAAAAATTGTGGTAGGCTAATAAACATTTACGAATTTCTCAGGAAAATTTTCTGAATTTGACAATGTGATCATTTGAAAATATTTTTGTAAGATGGTCTATGTTTTTCGGACAAACTTTTAAGTTTTATTTATGTATAATTATAACTGGAATAGTGAAATACAGATATCACAAAAATTTTTTAGTACCGTCTAATAATTAAACATACCTACATAACGTATCATTTTTTAAAAATAGCTCATTAAAAGTAATTGACATAAAATATAAAATTCTTAGTTACACACAAATAATAAATGTCTTTTTATTATTACCCATTCATTTATTAATTACAGCTAAATGTTAGTTTGTTAATCAAAAGCAAGTTGTATTGCATAATAAAAATAATAATTATGGCTCTAATGTGTTGTATTATTTTATTTTAAAATTTGTGTAAATGTTTATTTACACTCTTGAATTGGAACGAACAGAATAAAACAAAATGTATATTCTAAATGAGTGAGCATATATTAACAGGAGGTAAAAACGCAGAAATAATAGGACCTTTAATCTCACAGTCTATAAATTTTATTTATAATAGAAAAACTACCGGTTTTGTGGCAAATTGGGCTGCATCTTCAGGTTCAATTACAAAATTCTGTAATTAAAAACAAATATTTCTCCATTTTATCCTCCTGATAAAATGTACTCTTCTTTTATTCGCAATTTTATATTGTTTTGTACAAAATCAGGAAGAGCTTTTGTAAAAATTAATCAAATTGTAAAACTACAGAATAAGAAGAACGTATTTATTTTCTACTTGGATATATTGTAAAAGTCATTGCCATTTAGCCATGAAAAATTGCAAATAAATTTATAATTGGCAATCATAAATATGTATTAATTTTAATTTTCGACGTCACTTAGTTTTGTTTTTGTCGGCAACAGGTATAAAATATTTTTAAAACGTTATGTGACGTCAAAATGAAACCAAGATAAATGAAATTTGTAGTATACGGATATTTATTTTTGTTTTTAAATAAAACCGGACTGAGTTGAAAAAATAAATAAATCAGAAGTTAACGTTTACTTTACATGTCCCAGTGACCTTTGAAATAAGAATAATAAACCGATATGTATTGCGTTAATTAATTTTAGGTTATTGGAACATAAATTAAAGTTGTTTATACAGGAACTTAAAATTATTCCGTAAAATGTACAACCTAGTACTTATATAAAAGGTTTAAACATTTTTTCCGCTTGTTCCTGAAATTCAATGTCATTAATGGACACTTCGATCGAGGATATAGCGTATAGTAATTTAATAAAATAAGAAAATTCTGATAAAGTAGTAAAAATATTTATATGATAATTTTGTAATTTTTTTTTGGTACAGGTAGAATTTATGAGTAGGCAGTATTATTCAGTAGATTAATACAGACTTTGATGATATTGTTATAATAAAGTAATTTTACGTTATTTTCTTTTCAACTGAAAATACTTTGAAAATCCTTGAAAAATCACCATTCGCTACATAACAACAAAAACAAAAACAAACACCTTTTTATTCCTTGATTAACATTTCATAACAATTACCATAAATTTTATTTTGATTTATTTTCATCTGATAAATAAATTTAAATAAAATTTTTAACTTTTAAAGTTTCATTATTATTTTTAAATATAATTTTCTTATTTGTGTATTTGTTTGTTTTGCTCACATTTCTGGTTTCGAACACTTATATCCTATTTTAAATTGTATATTTTTTTTAAGAATTCTTTAGCCTTTTTTTCTATTCCTGATTTTACAATTGTAATTTTTCATATATTACACTCAATTCAAATCTCTGGCCACTCTCATTTCATCTTTAATCAATGTTTCTTTTTCATTATTATCCTTTCTTCTTTTATTCAAACCTCTTTGTAACTTATTTTTATTATGCATTTTTGCTTATTTGAGTATTTCTTTTTATTTGCTTTGCTTTTTCTTTGTCAATACTAGTTACTGTAGACATATTTACTAGATTGAAATTTACTGCTATTCTCTTCTAATTATTATTTCTCCTATTATTTCTCCTATTATTGTTTAAGTTTGTATTATTAGTAAAATTTATATTATAATTTCTCCCTCATTATTATTTATAGTTTCTAGTGTTTTGTTTATTCTTAATATATATGACGAAAATTATTCATATTGTTTTGTGTTGCTATTGTCTGTTGTTTGATGAATTGTTAAAAGTATATAAATTAGCCTTAGAGTGAACAGTTTTCAAATGTTTCTTTATTTTATCTCGTAAAGCAATTATTAACCAAATATTTGAAATTGCTTTGTGTGTTTTATTAAAGCACTGTGTATTATTTTAATACAATTCATTCTTAAATGAATCAATCGGCATAAGAAAAAATTATCTCAAACGTAGTAAGTTATTTAAACCTCCCTAGTTGTTTATAACGACAGCTGTTCATTCGTCATTTCCATCCAATTGGAGGTCAAGTAAACACATGACGAACAATTATTTGTTTTTGCTAGAATTATTCAACGCCAACAGTTTTGTGTTATGCATGTCTTGACATTGTCAATTCCACAAGTTCTGATAAAACTTAAAGTGACAGAGGTCGTGACGTTATTGCAATTTTGTACAAAAATACAACGATAAATATAAAAGAGACAATTTATTTGATCCATCATTTTCACGAATCACCACTTCATCAAGAAAATGTAACATGGGCAATAAGTTCAAAGAGTGACACTTTTCCTATGAAGGAAAAAGTTGTCATTGTTCATAATCAGTATTTATTTACAGATACTTCAAAACATAAATTTGGTAATATAGTACGATAACTAAAATGAAATAATGGCGTTGTTAGAGTATTTTATTCTATAAAAAGGAGTTGAAACCTATTAAACTTTTTTGTACAAATTCTTAATTATATATTTTCTCGATATAACGATATATTACATACACGTCTTTTAAGAAATCGATTTGAACGTTTCATAAGTATTCATTGGTGTAAATTAGACTCCAAATGTTATCTTATCGATCTTTTTTGTCGCAGCAAATTTCAGTTAAGCCGCAGTAATAAAAATAAATGGTAATTAATCAAACTTTTCTCTTACTAAAACGCGAAGGTCAAGGGATATAATGGCTACGAATTTCTGGCATTTCGCTCAATATCATTTGAAGGCCAAACGTCCCGTTTCCGTTTCCAACAATCATTAGCCCTTGACCTTAAACCTCTGTCAGCAGGAATAATATACAAAGCCTCTAACAAGATTTTTTCTTTGATTCAAAATTTCATTAACAACAATCCAAAAATACCTAAATTCGTAAAATAAAACACATTTTTTTTTATAGTTCGAGTAGTCTAAGGTCATCGGTGATATTATCGTCGGTTTAGCTCGAGGGTGCCAGAAAACTTTTTAAATAATGAATAGATGTATACATTTTTATGTTAGATTTTAATTATTGTTCAATAAAATAAATACGAGGTGCTACACAAATGACTCAGTTGTGCAAACATGTAGAACTGAGTACGGAAGTGTGTTTACAGTAGTGCTTTGCACTCGCAGAGATTTTTGTAATGGCCTCGGTCGCAGAGCAACTAGTTTGCATTAAATTTTGTTTTAAACTCTGCAAAACAGCGACTGAGATTTGACGAAATCGAGAAAATTCAGACGAAATCGTAGGAAGTCCTAAAGGCATCGACTTCGATCCACTTCAAGGAATTTTTCTATTGACTAGTTCTTAAATATTTAATTAAACTTTTGGGTAACACTTCTTAGTACGTATATGTTTACAACAATCTTAATAAATTAGTGGAACTTACACTTGATAGTTTTACTATTCTTTATCAGCAACTTGTTATCATAACTACAACTAAAAGCTTCCGTGTACATTGTGGAATACGGTTAAATTATGAATTTGGGTTAACCAATTTCAGAAAAACATGCTTGTTGATATCAAAAGTTGAAGTAAGAAAAATAAAATGTATTGTTTGCTGAATAAGGAAAGTAACGGAAAATGTTTACATATTGTCTTTCTCATTAAATTGGATAGACTTTGGTTGTTACCTGGATATATTTAATGTTTAACATACCTTTTAAATAATTAATACACATTGATAATGGACTTGGGATTTCAAACAAATATCTAAATATATTTTAAATATTAACATTTTTAAAACCAAAACCAAATATACAACTAGTTTTGATCATGATCCGTATCTTCAGCCAATATTTTAAGGCCTTTTTTCCTTTTGATTCTACCACAATTATATACGCAACCATCCATTTATCTTAACTAAAATACAGCGTTAAAATTTCCCTGTATTTTTTTTTAATAACACCAATATTTAACGACTTGGAAGTGCTATAATAAAATAATTATTTAAAACAAATGTGCGGTGATTATGAAATTCCACAATAAAACATGAAAGTTTTTTAATGTTCTGCACTGGTTGATTAAGAGAGTTCCCGGGAAATGTCGTTAATAACTCAATAATAATGATTGATGAGAAATTAAAAGATCAATCGAAGTGTGAAAAAAGTGAATGAGTATTTAGAAAAACAATATTAGAACAATAGCGAGGAATTTCTTGACATTTTTAAATAATGATCAGGAAATGCTGTCTTCTCAAGGATGTAAACGATTTAATGATCAAATTTCTATTTTCATAGAAATCGTACATCAAAACAATATAAAGAGTATTTCATTCGAAAATAAACTTACGATGATTCCTTGCAAGATTCAATTTGATCCTTGAATTAGGAATTGGACATTATGGTTTAATTTTGATTGTTGGAATCAATCCGAAAAAAATATACATATCTTTGCATTTTGTATTTGAGGGAATATTTGAATGAGTTAAAAAACTAATGTAAATTCAAAAAAACAAAAAAGGTTGAAAGTCACACAGTTAAGGTTTCGTGATATTAAGAAATTACCATACAAAGCCGCAACTCGTTGGCAGTCATTTATTATTGTTCTTTTTCTAAAATGCGTCTGGAAAAGCGAGTAAGTGCCAAAAAAATAAATACAACATACATTATACTGTTTATATTTAGAAACGATCAATATATCATTTTATGCATAGTTGAAGTTTTCGCATTTGCGTTGAAGCGATAGTCGATGGGGACGGTCCCTTTGATATTGAACTTATTTTTTTTTCCACATTTTATTGAATATCTAATCGGCTGGGAGTAATCGAGTAAAATGTAAACGCTTTTTTTTATTAAAATAGTAAAAGGTAAATGGTTTTTTTAAGCTGTGTTAAAGTATTTTCCTAGTCAAACTTTTACATACATTTAACTTGAATTTAAAAATTTTTTTTTAAATAATAATATGTGTTTATATTAAAATATTCATTTGTATAGATTATAAAATCTAGTATGGACATTTTTAACCTATGTATTTAATATTTTCATTAAAATTAGGTTGTTTGTTTATTTTTATAATAAAAAATACCACTGAACTCTGAATTTTATCTCGTGCGTCAACGTTTTGAAAAATGCCACGAATGCCCATTAATTTTCCGTTGAACGATTAACCGATAACAACTAATTAATGTCTACGTTAATTTAGATTCTATAAGGATTATCAAAGGGCTTCAAGCTCTTCAATCTTTTAGTGTTTCAATTCTGAGACAGCCTGCTTAATGCTCTTACTACTATTTAGTGTTCTGTATTTTATCAGAATGATCCGTTTCATTTTTTTCAAAAATCAAAGATTACTCTCTCTACTCTACTTTCTCACGAAGATATTTCGGTGAAAACGGAAGTATATTATTAACAAAAAAATGTACATCAGCTGCATTTTGCCCCATGGCACTTACTTGTAAAATTTCATAAATATCGTCCGTTTCGTTTTAAAGATATTTACTTGGTTCCATACTTTATCCCAACCATGTATAAAATGTACCTGCAGTAATAAACATACATTTTATAGATTTTATGTTGTTTAATAGAAAACGGCCTCATAAAAAGAAAAACACGATAGGTATTTAAATATATTCAGTTTTGTTGACTACTGATGATTTAACTAAAACATTTTAATTTATTTCGTATGAATGTTACCAGTGATATATGAATAAAGTATGAATAAAGTAAAAACCCAACTGTACTTATTAACATGTGATAAACCGTAACTAACGATTTTTTTATCAAAGATTGAAATCAAACTTCGATTTCTATTCCGCAATCGAACAGTACCTATTACTGATATTACGGAATAAGCAGGTACCTTATGGATATAAGAACCGCTTTTCTGGAAATAGTAGTACTACCCGTAACGGTGGTACGTCGGTAACACGTAATTTAAAATCTAATACTATTAATCGAAGTTAGAATATCATGCTACCGTTACTGTTAAGGTACAATGATAAAATTTTACCTCCAGCAAAAATTTATTTTTGAAAGTAAAATAAATAAACTACCTTTAATTTTATCACAATAATTCATTAGTTGCTATACAGGTTTTCCGTTATGACGATGACTGATGATACCTTTGGCTACTATAAAATATTTGTGACTTAATTTAAGAAGTTATTGAAAATTGTGTATTAATTAAATCCAGAATAAATTAAAAACTCAATTAGTAATATTTATTACAGTATAAAATTCAGTTTTTATAATAATTTATTTCCATAAAATGTAATTCTTGAATCATGATAAATGAGAATATCAACTCAAACGTGCTGGAATTTTTTTTTAAATTTCCCCGAAATATTTTTAAATTAATTTAAATAAAAAAAAATATTTTTTGCCTATGGTTATAATTTGTTTCTTTTTTCAATATCTATCCTCATTGCTGTTTGGTTTAATAAATAATAATACATTGTATAATAATCAACAGAAAATTTTAACTGTTTATTCATTTTATGTACATTTATTAACCGCGGCTTTAAAGAAAACACAATTTATGCGTTCATAGTTTTTGTTTATATGTCTGTGAAATTAAACTCAACATAAGAAGCATTAGATAACGAATATTTCTTAATATCTCTATTTTCATTAGTCTTAAGTATCGCTGATTGAAACATTTTGGATTGAACCACTTGAGTAAGCAACCAACCTCATTTATTTCACAATGATAAACATTGGAAACCGTTTAAAAATAAACGATTGTAAAAAAGAATTAACTTTTAACTAAATAATTTTTATTTCAATCAAAAAATAAAAGTTCGTCTTTAGCCTTGTCGAAATCGGTTAGATGATTAAGGAGTTAATTGCATAACTTTTTTGGGTGAATTTATCGCTTTTTCAATTAGGAGAAATCCAGAAAATAATTAAGTAATGAAGTTATATTTTCATATCTTTGAAATTTATTTTCTCGCCCTCTCTTCTGAATTCTTTTCTCATAGAAAAATGTGAATTTGTTTCAAGATAAAATATTGGGTTTTGCTTCCGTAAAGTCGACACGATATAAATATAAATTAAGTGAACTTTTAAGGAAGGAAATATACATAGTGTTTGTTATGATATGATATATTACACCAGTCAACAGATATATTCTTCCAAAGAAAATTACTTTTAATTACATTCAACACATTAATTCACTAACGTTTCCATCGTTTTTATACACAATAATGAAACATATTTTCTCATTAATACATTGGATAAAATTAAAATTCCAAATACCTAAAAACGATGTCTCTTGCCTTTATTGAGTCTAAATATTACCTTCATTGTGTGAATATGGCGTGTTACTAAATATGTTGTTTCTTCTTCGTTTTTAACCATTAAGCAAATAATATAATTTTATCCATTTGTCACACATCTATTTATACCTTAACACAGATTTCTGATCTTGGTTTACGATAATGGACCACTTTTATGATATCGTCAATCAGCTGACTGACTGGTAAACTACCGTTGGTTCATTTTCGGCACAAGAAGTTCTTATTTAATCGTCAAATATACTCGAGGTGACAGCTGAAAGCTGCCAGTTGGACGACGAATCATGCTTTTCACTTCCTTATTGCCGAAAGTAAGAAGCTATTTTTTTGCCGTAAATTTAGATAAATGAGTTCGCCAACTAATCCGGTTCAAATGAAACTAAATTGTCATTAGTTTTTGTTAAAACTTACACAGAGCAAAGGAATGTATAATTGGGACAATTTTTTTGTTAAATTAAAAGTAGTTTATTTTTGTAATTTATGTATTAAGTCTAGGTGACAACTAAATTTCGTCGCACACAAATTTAATGAGTAAAGTTGAAGGTGTCGCATGAGATTGTTAAAATTTTCGCTTTTGGAAATTAATTTAATACTTAAAATAGTAAATTATTTAATTTGTTTCATATTAAAGCTATTTCTATTAGTATTTATGGTTAAATTTATTAAAATTATGAAAAAAAAAAAGTTATGGCATATGTATATAATATATAATTTTTTTAAGTAATTTAAGTTAGGAAGAAAATTTATTTGATGCAGAATCAAAAAGAAAATACATATAAATCTTCATAATTTTTTATGCAATTACATATATTTTGCTATCAAATCATAAAAATGATTTTTAATTGGCTTTGGGATTTTGACTGTAAAAGGTACACATCGCTAATATCAAGCTTATTTGATTAGAAAATCGATTGTTGTGATTTTAAATATAAATAAAAAAAAATTCTATACACTCATGAATGTGGTAAAATGTTATTTTTCTCATCCTGGATTGTTCCAAAGAACAATTTAAAATTTTTTTCGGTTAGGAAATTTTGCGGCAGACTGTTACTTGCTAATTATGAAGAAAATTTGCCCTTAGGATTATTGTTTAAGCTAATAAATAGAGTCTTTAATTTTTGAAGTTGAGGCACTTATGTAAATACATACTTGGCTTAATTTTTTTATAAACACAAAAATGAAAGTTCATAGAACTCTAGAATTTATTTGATGACATTTTATGCCAGACAGTATCGGAATTTTTAAATTAGAAAATTTTGTAAATCGCATTTAATAATCATAAAGTCGATTTAAAAAAATAAATCCACCCTGAGATTTTTTTAAATTTATGTTAATTTAATTTGATATTATCAAATTTTATTTTTTGGTACCCATTATCACATTTAAATTATTTTCAATAAGCTTAACTGTAGCCGCAGAAATTGAATTTGATTTATTTATCAATTAAGAATAAAAAACCATATAAATATCCTCTTACATACATTATACAAATGCAATTATTTAACCACCCAAATATTAATATTTTAATCTATGTTAGAATATTAATACAGGTTTGCCTAATTTAATTCCTTGTCTTTACCATTTAACTCATATTATATAAGGTGCTGTAATTTACAGTTTTTGAACATTGTTAGTTCTCTAAAAATTGCGAATTATTAAATATGTGGTAATAACAAGATAACAATTTGCAATTACTACTTATTATTTTGAATTGAGTAATACTAACCCGCAGTTGTGATTTACGTCATTATGTTATTTTTTCTTTTTAATGATGAAGCTTTCTTACAACAAAGAATGTCTTTTTTAATAACCATTCATATTCAATAATTATTTTCATGTGACCATCCATTAAAAAAGTACTTCATTATGGAAACGAAATAGAAAAAGAAATATTTGATTTGAAATAATGATAGAATTAACTTTCTATGTTGTTAGAAATTTTCTCTTCGGTATTTTTATCGATAGAATTTCGGTGTCACGACGTAATTGCTACATAGCTTGAGGGTTTCGTGTTTCTAAAAATTAAATGGTTCTATGGATAATATCCCCATTGGTTATGGGAAAAATCGTTCCGAAAAGAAAGCGCTTTTGGCAATAATTGTCTCCATTTTTTGACCGTTAATAGTAAAAATGAATTACATAAGATAACTACTAACAATAACAGCGAGATTTAAATTAATCAATTTTGAAAATTAACGCTGGACACTTTTTAGATAAAAACATTTAATTTAATATTATTGGGTTTCATTTCTAGTTTTAGTACACTTTTCCATTTTACATCTAGATGCAAAAATGTAAATTAAAAACACATTTACGGTGATATTCTTGTCTATTATAATTTCATGAAGTAAATTACAGTAAAATTACTTTGAAATTTACAGTTATTTTAACTGTTTTAGTATTAATTGTCCGTACCACAGTATTCGTGAACACAGTTGTCTTTCGATATGATTATAAATTTTCCATTAGCATCTATTCTGAAATTATCTCAAAATTTACGTAATATACAGAACGCTGTTCTTAATAATAATAATAATAATAATAATAAAACATAAGTAATATATTGAAATTTTTTCACAATGATCACCAAAAAATCTATTATCCCAAATTCTGCCGAAATCTGCTTTATCCACTGTTTATGTACATGTACGATACCCTATATATATATATATATATATATATATATATATATATATATATATACATACATACATACATACATACATACAGGGTGAGGCATTAGTATGACAAAACTTGATTAGTCCGTTATTATTGAAGTTATGTTGAAATTAGCTGGGCAAGAGGTTTATAAAAATGTAAAAATATACGGGGTGTTCCATTTAAAAAAAACAAAATTTTTGTCTGGCACTGCGTTCCTGAACACACTGTATATTTGGGACTAATTTTCAAATGCGAATATCAAGACTGCCTACATTTTTTGCAGAAACTTTTTTTTCGTAACTTCAATAATAGCGGGCTAATCGAGCCTTGCCCCACTAATGCCTCACCCTGTATATACCATTACCACCCACGCTTTACATAACGTTTAAAGTTGTATCGGTCACGTTCCGAAATCTATCCAATATGAAATCTCACGAATAATTCAGCATGATGTAGTTGCTCCAGTGATCCATTTTAATCCTAATTAGGTAATCCAATAAAATATGGCTCCGGCGATTAGGTCATACAGCGACCGAAGTAGACCAATTAAATCATGACGAATTTCAATTAGTGGATGATGCTTAATGGGGTCAAAATGGCAGGTATGTGACGATTTGCAATCAGATTCCGCAGAGAGGCGTTAAAATCGAATTAATATGGTACATGAAAACAGGAGGATTTTATAACGATAATGGGAAAACTGACTTAAAATGGGAGAAGGCGATGAATTAAGACATTTGTGAAACTAAAATATAAAATAAGAAATGTAATAATTTTTTTAATATATTTGTTGTAGTCTGAATTTAGAAAAAGGCATTATTTCAGAAATAAATTCATATCATTGGGGAAACTTCCATGAAAATGAACTTTTATTCTATGGCATGCATATCAAATAACCGCATTCACAATTTAAATTATTTTATTTTATTCTCATTTGCAATTTTGTGATTTATCTCGCTTCATACAAAGTTTGTGCGTATGCATGTTATGTACATAGAGTGAATATCCGAACAAAAGTTTTTTGACCCGGCGAACTTTTTTACGGCCAGTTCCTGTTTATATAGATTACGTCTCGCCGAAAAGGCACATAAAAGTGAAAAGAAGCCGACACTATTCGAATGAAGAAAACAACAGGAAAATTACAGAGACGAATCAGGGAGACATTTCGACATATAACAGAAAACAACAATTTAATTCCGAACTATCAATTTGGATTTAGACAAAAACATTCGACAATAGTACAAGTACTTGTTATTACTATTGGAAAAACGCATAAATAAAAATAATTTACTTTGCTAATTTTACAACTTAAATATTGCTCAATCTTCCGATGGGATTTGGGATTAACAATTGATCCATAAAATATTCCCTTCCAAAGCTATATGCAGTCTATTTATAATAGAGGTGTTTAAAATTCATTTATTTTAAACAAATTAAAATAATATTCAACATCCTGTACATTCTCCAACCGATTTCTTATACAAACGAGCGATCAGTCACTTAGACAAAAAAAGCTTCATTTTAACTTCAACCAATCAACAATTCGCTAATATACGCTAACTGCCCTAATTGAGCACAAATTTCATCCATTTGGCACACATCTATTTATTTTTTAAAACACCTTTATGATCTCAGATTACGATGTTCCTCTTTTATTTTATCATCAATCAGCTCCCTGACTGGTAAATTGCCGTTGGTTCATTTTCGGCACAAGAAGTTTTTATTTAATCGTCAAATATACTCGAGGTGACAGCTAATGAATCACCGCGCTTTTCACTTCCTTGCCGAAAGTAAGGAACGATTTTTATTGCCGTAAATTTAGATAAATTATATCACAACATAATCGCGATTAAATGTAACTTAATCAATATTAGTTTTTGTTAAAAGTTAATCGCGGCAATGGAATAGTTTTAAGAAGTTTGTATAGTGGGCACTAAAATGTATGTTTGAAAGATCTTGTAATAGTAGTGTTTCTCTATAAACATTGAGTATGGCTAATTATACGAAAATGCTACCGTCCGTCTCTGTTTTTAAATGAAAACGAAACGAAGCTATAACATCTGCCAGCTTTACAAAATCCGATTCAAGTTTATGGGTTTTCCTATGTTCCACCTTACAAAATTAAGCGATACTTGGGGCGTGACTAAACTAGAAATAGTCGGAAAATCTAACCTTTGTTAACTTCAAATTTAATCATACCCACTATAAACAAAACGCTGAAAAACTGAAAAAAAAAGGAGATTTAATGTGCTTACCAACAAGTTAAAACACACCGGCAGTAAAATTCTTTAGATATTTGTTTTAACTTTCATTACCATTTTTCTTTGTAGAGTTGGATTTTCAGTGCAGACAAAGCATAATATATTTAACTACTTTTGCTTTCATTGACATTTACTAGCGCTTTAATTATTGGTCTGAACATCACACTTCTACAAATCAGAGAAAAAACTTTTATAGTTAAAATTAAGGTAAAATGAGACTTCTAAAGGTTCTGTCTGTATTTAATGTACTGTACAAAGTAAATAAACAACTAGGACTGGAATTTTTAATTATAATTGCAAAAATTCACAAAAGTCTACCAAATTTATACTTAAACTTATTTAATGGTTTATTTACTTTGTTGCTTTCTTACTAATGACATTTTCAATAAATTCAGACAACTCGGTCGTACTTGAATTGTTGTATATAACAAGGCTGTAACGAGTGACGACGATGATATAATGGGTTGGTTTTATGTTTAGATAAACATTTTATTTTTAAAACATTTTTTGAATTAAAATCCCAATTTACAATCTGGCCACAAGCAAATCATCCAAAGTTTTGAAATTGACACCCTTTATGTTTAAATAGGTTTGATTAAAACTTTCTGGTTCTCGTAGTTCTTTTAGTAAATATGTGATTCTTTCAAGAAAACCGATCCAAATGTAATCTAAGATATTTGGTATCCTCTCTCTGTGTTAATTCTTTATAATTTAAAGTGAATGGCGAATAGTTTCCTCCTCTGTGAAAGTTAGGTTAGTTGATTTTGCCACATTATTAGCCAATTGAGTGGTTCATCAATTGATTGCAATATTTGTAACATAGTTTGACGTTTTTTATGCGATGCTGGTAAATCTAATGTAAATAAAAATATAAAAGCAGTCCCAGTACACTACCTTGCGGAACTCTGCCATTTCTCTGATGGAGTCTAGAGTTTTATTTTACTAGTAAAGTAATGATCTCCTAGGTAGGATTTGTGTATGAGGAACTAATTAAAGGGAAAGAGTTTTTAATCTGTTTCTGTTAAATAGGCCGATATACCAGATCTTGTCGAAAGCCTGACTTAAGTGGAGAAAAATTTCCGGGCAGTACTTTTTATCTTCCAAGTCTTACTTCTCTTATAAAATAGAATAGGGTTGTCTTGCGTTAAAGCGAAAAAATGTTCTATGCCGATGTTTTTTCCAGTATGCATTTTTCTTTGCACGGTGCATTTATTCCAGTGCCCTAACGGCAAACGGATATGTAAGACACGACCAGTCATTAACCTTATTTTACGCCCGCCCGCCCGCACTTTGACCCCAAAAAGCGCACAAACAATACCGGACAGAAGTAGAACGCTCGTTTTGCATAAAAAAAGTTCAAATGCCTTAATAGGCACTTAGTTGACTTATTATTGTGGGCTGTGCACGTAAGATTTGAATGAGATTTCACTGGATTTTTGAAAAAGAGGATAATGACGGTGGGTACAATCTTCTCTTTGTTCGGCTATTTCTCAAGTACGTTTCTATTATTATTTTCGTAATTAGAGTTTGTTAGTTGTGTAATGTTATTTGCATTCAGCCGAGCCCAAAATTGACAAAAAAAGAACTTTGGAAGGTTTCTCAACAGACGACTTAAACCAATCCACTTATAGGTTAGTGATAGTGGATTTTAGCCATTAAATTAATATTTTTTTTGCGTTTTAGTTCTACTGATTTTTCTAGTAATTGGAAGCATATCCAGTCCCTTTTTAAAGTATTATTGATATATGTAGTTTTTTGTTTTCCGTTTGAACCAATATATCACTAATTATATTCCATTTCTTCCTTTATATCTTCTGAGCCTGCATTTTTGTTTCTATAGTGTTTTCTTTATGATCCCTTGTTATACAATTTATGGATCACATTTTTTTGGACATTTTCTTTACTACTCTTCCCACTTATAAATTGTCTTCGTCGTATTTCATTAATATTATTAACATCCAAAAAATTCTTGTTTTGTTCAAATAATAATCATATTTTCTCGTTTCTAGTAGAAATATTAAACGAATAAATTGTTATTATTAGGTTTAAGAAAATTCAGCTTAACTACGATTACATTTTGTCACGTAGTTATACGGTTAGCTGAAAAGGTGAAAGTTAATTACAGGCAAGACGCCATACTTAATAAGTCCCTTTTATGTATCAAAACAAATTGCAATGAATAGAATACGGAATCACATAATAAAAACCCGTTGGGTAAAAGTTAATTTGTTGTTGAAGCTATTAGAAGAATGAAGAAGTCTGAAACTTTCATTGGAAATTTAATATATAGGCACAATTACATTTTTATTAACATATACAAAAAACTAGAACTTTCTTTTATAGTTATAAGTATATGAATAAAATTATTTAAACATACATATCCCTTTTTTCTGAAATTCAAATTATATGAAAAATTATTGGGTAGAAGTGGTTGAATATTTAAAAAACAGTTTCAAATGCTATATTTTTTTTTATTTCAGGTAAATATAACAATTTTCTCCCAGATACTAAGAAAATAATTCGTAAGTATACAAATTCCTCATTATCATCAAGATAAATATATCAAGTAATTTTCTAGAATGTTATTCTATAATAAGCATATCTCTAATAGATATACCTAACTACCTCTATTTTATAACCACAATTTCACAGAAACCCAATTGTTGTTTTTTTTAAATAATATTTAGAACGTCAAATTTCGAAATTTCTAGTATTGTGATATAAAGAACGACAAAATGCGGTCGTTACGTTACACATATATCCATAAAGAAGGAAAAAGAAATATTCTGGCCTATAGTATTTTAAGATGTTATCGTTCACTTATAGACCTCGAAGCTTTCGAAATATTAGGAAATTATTGAGGCATTAAAAGATGATACGAAATGTGATATAAAACCTAAGAGAGATATAACTCCGAAGGATTTGTCATAAAGAACAACAACGTAGACATGTTATATACAGGATGTGTACACTTTATAAATAAAAATCATTTTTTCTGGTATCGGTTTTCCTCCTCAATTTTGGCTATGACTAAGATATTGTCTCTTAAAGAGAATTAAAAAAGATTAAGTAGCTTGCTTATCATGGCGAAGGATTATATTTGGATTCTTAGGTTTTGTGGTAGTTCTGGTTCTGGTATTTTAAAGTTTCGATAAAATTCTCATTAATCTAATAATATGTTTTCTTTGTACGTGCTTTATCAAAAACTAAGATAAATAGTGCAAAAATATAACGTTAATTATTAACAATAACTCCCTGCATAATTTTATTGCCGCATTATTCAAATTAGTTTTGGCCTAGTTTTCGGCTGTTTTGCTTGTTCAATTTTCATACTTATGTTCGTTTTTGTTTAGATTATAATGAAGTAAATATGCACATTGCATGTATATTTTCCGAAAGTTAATTGTTTACGTATTGTCTGTAGATTAGATAACTTTTAATGGATGGTATTGTTAAATTTATACCGAATTTATGGACACATGTAAGAAAATAAAAAGATAATTTTTTACATTTTATATGTTCTAGTTTTGTAGAAAACGTTATCATTGTCGTATATTCTAAAGAGACTCTTTTGTTGTTTATTAAAATTTTCCATGTATATTAATAACTTGATAGCATTCTAATTATATACAATGACTGAAAAATTTTTTTGACGTTAGATTGATGTTTCGAAATACCATACACAAGGAAGAAATAATGCAAGTGTATAATTTATGTAGAGTTATCTCTACAATACAATTTCTTCATACTGCTACTACTCTAAAGAGCTTAAAAACTAGTCGGACCAGTCCCACTAATCTTGCGACTGCTTTATGTAACTAATTCATTATCAACTGTCTGCATCATATTGCTAATAAATTCAGATAAATTCTCAGAGACTCAAGTCTGCACGACCAGCAGCCTTGTCCGGTTCGATGTGTAGTATCCATTTAAAGGAACTTTCACTTTTAGCAGTTCCGACATAAGGGGTCATATTATTCATGTGACTTTGTTGTACGGTATACGTGGACTGGTTAATAAATATTGATATATTCCACCGTATAAAACGATCTAGAAATCGGTAGCACTTGGTAGTTAAAAGCTCTTTTTTCCTATTTATAACTATAAAAGTGCCCTGTTTATTATTATAATTCCTCCATGTGATAATGATATTGTAATATCAGTAGCGATTTTCTACAGGTTGGTGATGTTGAACTTAAAGATGTATTGTATTATTTTTAGCCCAGCGGTGGTATGTGTACGAGGGTTGCTATTTATGTATTGAGAATAGAAAGAACAAACAAATGAATTTTAACAAAAATATATTTATAATTAACTGACTTAAAAAATGCCTTTTACTTTAATCTCGACGGTTAGAGTTAAGTCTTTGCTTGTCGGATGCGATATTCTTATTAGTCAGTACTTTTTATTTAATATTTAGCCAGCTACAAATCCAAAGACGGCTTTGAATATTACCGGTTTTTTTTTGGATTGTTGTTGAACTTTCGATTTCTTACAAATCTGACAATATCCCTTTGAGTTGGAAGAATATATTACAATTCCGAATGAGAAAACATTTAAATTTGAAAACAAATATAAGTACTTTTATTGATATATTCTAAATTTCTAAATTTTTATGACTTTAATGAAAAGTTTCTTTCTCTGCGATGCATTTAAGAGTAAAGACTTTTATTTTATCTTGTATCTTCATTTATGCCGATCCCTGCGTTTTTTAATTACTGTGGTTAAAATACTTATTATCTATTTAAAAAGTTATTTTCTGTTTTCTCGATCATTTGCTCAAGCTTGAAGCATGATTTTCGGTTAATATTTACTTCTAATCCCATTCTCCAATTATTTTGCTTCTGTCTTTTTTACTCCTGTTTCTTCTTATTTCATCTCTTCAGTCTTAATGTTGTTCCTTGTTTATAAAATATGATTGCATTTTTGGAGAATTTTATATAGATCCATAACTTGTTTCTAAAACCTTACAAAATACAAATTTGTAAATAACATATAATTAATAATAGGTTTTTGACAGGCGGCATTTGTAATTATGTATTGTGCAATAGTGTTGTTGTCTGGTAGGCAAGTGTTTCGAATTTACGTTTCAAGTGTCTGCAATTAAGATTTCAGAAGTTCATTATACAGAATTTCCGGATATCCAATTTAGTTACAGATAGAACTTTCGCCAATGGTAGAATTTATAGGTGTAAAAATAACATCACGACTTGAACTTCAGATAAAGTTCACAATATACAGAGTCGTTAAAATATCGTTTATTTTCTGATTGAGCAAATTGTTGAGTTGTACCATTCAGTACAGAAAATATATAATTTGACACCTTCTTAAAAAAGTTATTAAAACCGGTAGCAAATTTCTTGCTGTATAACCCACTGACATGCATTTTATTTTAAACGGCTCAATGACCTCGATAATCATTTTCATGATGCGAATTTTGTGGGCGAAGCGTGGAGGAAACTTCTTCAGAATTTACGATCTACATCTGGTTCACTACAAGTAACAGCTCGATGGATCATTTACAACAATTTTTAATGGGTATTTGGTAATATATTTTTTTATTTATGTTGCGTTAAAAATCCACAATAGGTATAATAAAGATTAGGCTAGAGTTGGGTAATTTTGATCGAAATAAATTGCCCATTGCCCAAGCAATTGAACGATACTGCATGAGTGCTAAATATTTCCCAACCGATTCTAGATAGAAACTTATAAAAAAAGATATGAAGTCGGCAATACTTTTTTAAATGTTGTTTTCACGAACATGTTCTGTTGAAACATGGAAATTTCATAGAAACAGCGCACATACGAGGGCTAGTCGGATAAATTCGCGAATATTATATAATTTTTCGAAGTATTTGCCATTACATTCTAAGCACTTTTTTATACGTTCAAACCAATTAAAAACACTTTTTCTATTCGGTTGAAATGCTCAAAATGTGTGCATGGAATACATCCACGGATTTTTCAGGGCAGGAAAAACGCTAACTACGTATTTTATTTTTAATTGTAGTTAACAGCAAAAAGTCACTAGGTGCCAAATCAGGACTGATGGGTCATTAATTCGACTGTTGGCGCTGCGGTTTGGAATGTTGCATTATCGTGATGCAAAGTAATTGCATGTTTACGGTTTGTTTTTCGCCACTGATCAGTTACTTTGGGCAATCAAACTGTTGTATACCACCCACCAATTTACTGTTCGACGATCTTCTAAAGCAATTGTAGTTATTAGCCTTAGATACGATACGAAACATGCAATAATTTTTTTCGAAGTGCCTCTTGACCGCGCAACTTTTGTTGGCAAAAGTTTATTTTGAACACCCAAACTGTCGAATGTGCTTTGTTTTTGGTTTGTAGAACTAGATTCACGTTTCGTCACCAGTGTTTGGAATTTCTGTTGACTTTTTTCAACATTACTTTGCACCAGTTGATACGTTTTTATTCTTAATGTAAGGATAGATAATGTCGTATCTACTGAGAGCAAACTTCCTCTCGACCCAGAAATTGTTCAAAGATGCTTAAATTTTGAAGCGCTTCTTCATTCATTTGACGTACAGCATCAATATTTTCAGCTACAGGTAGTATGAAAGGATTTCCTTCCTTCCCTTGGCTAATTCTCAAGTGAAATGACTAAATTCTTAAAACTAGCGTTAGATATACCGTCGTTTTTGACGGAGCTTCACCACCAAATGCAAAAATTACAATTGTTATGTTAAATCACAACGAAAATCATAATGAATCCTGTCGTGCTCCTGTATTTGCGTTAATTCTATTTTTAATACGCGTCGTAACCTACCATACAGTATTATCATAAACAACTGAAAAATTATAGATATATTGTACTCTATCGTTGCTAATTCACACAGGGGTGACAGATTCCTGAATTTACCCGACTATCCCTCGTAACAACCTATTTACAGCCGTTGTTTACGGAATATACCATAATATGATATTGCATTTTGTTTGGCTTTATTAAAGTTGTATGAGTCCTTTGATTACATATTTGTTTGCTGAATCGACTTCATCTAGTTTTCAGTCAAATGTAAATATATGAGAAATGCATTCATATTTCTAAAATTAAATTGGTTATTTATATCGTATACTTTGAATAGCTTTTCATGTCTATAGTGCAGTTTATGTTCTAAAACTTATGAACAAACCTCCTTAAGAATATTTTAATGATTGTATCTACCACTTAATTGGTAGCAGGTATCCATTAGAAATGTAAAAGATAAAATATACTTAAAATTTCATAATTTTCCATAAAGTTTTTAATAGTGGTTGACAATTGTTTCGCTCTGTGGCATCGTCAGATAAGATATTGGTCAGACCCTTAGAAATCTTGAAATCAGATATAGTCAGCGCTTACGAGCGCATATATTAAAACAACCATATAAGTCGTATTTTGCAACACATCTAATTGGAGGAATTTATAATAAAGGGATATTTACGATATCCTCAATATACGTACAAATAAATCTGGGAAGTTCCATTTTTATACAGGGTGTCCGAAAATATCAAATGAGGCGATCGATTTTAATGAAACTTTAGGATAATTATCAGGTTGGTAAGCGGTTTCTTTTAACACGAATAGGTGATTTCCAGTTTTTCCCAGAGGCGTCCAGTGGGGGCCAGGGATACTTTTTCCACCCTTCCTTTCCACCATCATTCCTTAGTAAAAAATAAACATCTTGCTATGCTATAATTACCTGTTTTCGAGAAAAATATTTATTTTGATCTTTCGGTTGGTTATTTAGTAAAAATACAAACCAATTTTTTTCGAAGCAACTTACCCATGGATACTTCCTGATCCCTATTTTGAAATACACTGTAGATTATCTTCTTGATTAAATATGTGTTAGCCATATGTTTTAGAAAATGAATTATTAAAAAGTTTATGGAAAATCGTGAAATTTTAAGATAAATATAATTTATGTTTTACATTTCCTTAGGAACAATTTTCGTTTATTATTAAACACAATATTTTTTATATTACGTTCTGTTAGTGTTGGTTTAGTTCTTTAAAAAAACAACTTAAATGTAGAAACTGAAATTATTTATTTGTCTATAAAATAATGACATAACAAGTAACGTTTCTAAATCCAAACAACTTTCAATTTTCTTGTATCATTTCCTTAAATGTTATTTGTGATCAATATATCTTCTTTAATTTAAGTGTCGCAATGGTTAGTTTTAAATTACAGATTTGCAAGGGTGGTATTATGTTTTTTATAAAACTTGGTAGGTAATACGTGCTAACACGAGGTCTGCAACGGAAGTAATGCAAAATTTCCGGAAGTATCATCTTTAGGAAGGGATCAAGGGTGCTTTAGCCTCCCCATAAAGCAGGAAACATATTTTTCCCTTTGATACTTCCTTCCCCTTATGTAGGACACTTTCGATGTGTCTCTCAGTCGAAATGATGAATTTTAAATTCATATAAATTTTTAAAATATGGTACGCATACTATTCCAAATATGTTTTTAAATTACAATAACAATCACTTATTTTTTAACAATTAGGCAAAAATTAACTTTTTATCTTTTTATCTTTTTATTGTTTTTGTTGACATATTTATTTTGAAGTTTACGCAATATTTGTCGACAGCGCACACACAGTAAACTAAAGCGTAACACTAATCAAACAAAAATATCTTTTAAAAGACTTTCTCTTTTACATAATCCGGGCGTTTAAATTAAACAAAACGCGTGATAATAATATGAAAGAGCGCGCGTAAAAATTAGGAAACGATAATTAGACGTTGAACAATAAAATCATAACACTCTCGAAGATTGTTGAGTAACTTTTTATGAGCGAATAAACACACATAATTACCGGAAATTACTTTGTGTAGCAACAACCAAACAAATATCGTTGGTGGTAGAGGCATTGGTAAGTTATAGGCCATAAGAGTCGTTAATTATAAGGCGACTATCCTATCCGATATAGTCCTTTATTTTGTTGTTAGAGCTATAAAATAAGAAAATGGAATAAATATCATTAACATTTTGGTCATAAAATAGGAATTAATAAGAATTTGTACATAAAAATGAACTAATTTCAAAGTCGCACCGTTAAGATTTTAATTTTCCACATCGATTTATATCTATCCATATGCTCTATAAAATCGAATCATTTAAGCACAACGCCTGACTAATTCCTATCTAGGAAGTGACCTATATAGCTCAATTTAATGATCCACTAAATAGATTTTTAACGTAATTGATGAGCACGCATGACCTCTTGGCATTTATTACGTACATATACCAAAAGCATTGACCTAGCTCTATAAGGGATGGATTATACTTAACTAGATTAATATGAAAGGGTGCGACGACTGTCTAAAGGTTAAATATTGTGAACTTGCCCTGGCAAATGCTTTATATATCAGCGTCATGGAAAAATGTAGACCTTTGGATCCTTTATTAGGCATTTTTCAGATCCTTCAAATAATCTAACAATTTTAAATAATATTAAGGCATAAATCGAGAAATTTTATTAAAAAATATTACAGTACAGTCGTTTTTGATATGATACGATATTTGATCTAATATATTACCGGTACTTTGCTTGATTGACGCAAATCTTTTTATATTTTTTTACAAAGAAAACATATCAACATTTTATTAAAATATCAACTTACTTTCTTGTTCCTTTTACTCTATAAATATGTCCTATTCATCGTTGAAAGTTTCACTCATCACGTACTTTCCTCCAGATCGGACTTACACGTTTATCAAGAGTATCGGATATCTGGTATATCCGCAACTAAACCTTGACATTCCCATTTATTTTTTCAAAATAATTTACGCTCAGAAAATGAATCTCTTATTGAAGAGTTTTTTTTTTAGTAAAGAGGAGCGGTAAAAATATACAGAATTCATTTTTGGTTTATTCAACAATTAAAAGTTGAAAAAGAAATTAACAACTTTCTCACTAGTCGATCAAATACAACTTGACTATTGCGCCATGCACAAAATGGCGTAGAAAACAGATAAATGATTGACTCATTTTTTACCAGGGTTTTTTCACTAAACACTACTAATTTGTAGTTGACAATATTAAAAAGTTTTATTATTGCTATTTTATTACGTGATAGAATCTTTAACGACGTGTTTGTTTGTTGAAAGCTATGAAGAATATAGTGATGTTACTGTGTCGATGTTTCAGAATAGAATCATTGTACGTTATATTTTGAGCCCTTCCAATAACTGTCGTAATTTTGGACAATATCCTGAACGGATATGTAACCACCGTTCCTGCAAAAAGCCCACTAATTCAAAAGTTTGTTCTCTAAAATACCCCGCAAATTTTCAATTACATTGAGATCAAAGGATTGAGGGGGCCACATAAATTCATCAAATCATTATTTGGCAAATTCAGCATTATGAACGGTCGCATTATCATCCTGAAACACCGGTCTGGAATCAGGGAACAAAATTTTCACCATTGGATGAAGATGGTCGGCCAGAATATTGACTTAAGTTAGTGCTGTAACCCTACCTTGCTGCAAGGGGGGGCCGAGACTATGGTAAGACATTATGTCCCAAGGCGTCACTGATTCCCCTCCATGATTAACAGTAGAAAGAAGATAGTGAACATCATAGACTTATGCTAGTATTTGCTAGTATTTTCCATACGTAGAAACGATGATTCGTCTGAATAGATGACATTTTTTCCTTTGTTGTTGTGTCCAATTCTTAAAGTTATTTTTGCCTTTTCAAAGAATTGCATGGTATCGCCTATGGCTTTGTAATGGCCACTCTACCATGTTTGTTTGCTGCATTTAGTTCACAGCGGACTTCTAATGCAGATATTTTTTGTAGTACTTCATAAATAACATTTACACCCTCACTTATGGTTCACTTCCTTGTGTTTCCATAACGTTTCTAGACATAAGCTAAATCACATTAAAAGTTCTTTTAATAGCTATGTGATGGTTATTGAATTGTTCATTTTGTTATAATTTACTGGAATTGCGTTTCTTTCTTCTTTCAAATTTTAATAAATCCAGTTGTTTTTCATTTTTCTATTATCATTTTTCATTATCAATTTGTCTTTTTGCTGCTTGAAACACATTTTGGTATATAGGAAACCATTTCTTAAATGTAAATCCATTTTCTGGACCAAACCTGAAAACTTGCGTGCCTCTTAAGAAGGTTTCTATTATTTATTGATTATTATTTGTTTGGCTCACATTTTGTTTCTATGCATTGTTTCTTAATATATCTTGTAATGATTTTATTCTTTCTTCCCGATGAATTATTAATTCTGTCATTAATCCTATTACTGTTGTCTCTGTTCTCGTCGTCAATTTCTTGTATATTTAAATATCTTTTTAATATTTATATTGAATATACAAATTAGGAACTCTTATTTATTTTTCACAACTTCAAAAACTAATCATCACTCTCCAAAACTTATATCTATTCTACAAGAGAATGTTAATGGTATTACCTTTTTACAAGTCAATTTATTTTGTTGAGTTTTCCAAACCTTAAACTCGTTATCAATTACCGTATTTAAAAAATAATTTTTCCATTGTATAATATAAACTTGAGATTCTCATCAGTGTGAATAAATCCCACATTGTATAAAATGTATTAACATGGAGATTGAATATGTGAATATGAGAAGTGGTACAAGGCCGTTCGATTTAGCTAATGGTAGCTGCTCGCATTACAAAATCACTACGAAGAATAATATTGACTATTGATGTTTGCTCTGAAAGACTAATGGGTACAGCGGCAATTTGGGATATACGGCAAATAACCTCACATAACCAACCCAAAGCGAGGAAACGACCTCAAAATAAAATGAGCTGGAGAAAAACAATGTTGAAGTGGAAACGTAGAAAGTCTAAAAATATCCATTTGTTTTTATTTTGATGCACTTTAATTATATTTTTCTGTTTCACTGTGCTATTTTGTCCTATTCGTCGATAATTTAGCAACATCACGTATCTAAAAATTTCTTATCAATTGAGCATAAAAACTATATATTTATTTTAAAGTATTGCATTTTTTAAAATATGTTAATTTCCATGGGCAAAACTAGTTAGTGACACAGATCGAAAGAATTCTCGACAAAATAACATTTAGTTTTTCGAAAATTTAAGAACACCAAAATAAAGCGTTTAATTTTGTATTTGTTTCTAAATGCATCACTCCGTACTATTGTCCGTCCTTTTACGATATTATTTATTCCAATTTTTTTTACGATATAACGGTTCGCGTGTTTGTAATTTCCTTCGCCTGCAAGAATCATATGTAGTTTATGAGGTTAGATAAGAAATCTTACGAGGAAACTGTTGTGGACAAGCAAATGCTAAAACGTTAGATTCCCATCCGATAAAGTGTATTGAGTAATCATAAGAAGAAGAAGAAGAAGAAAGCATACATTATCGTTTTATGTAAAAGGAAACCTTGCTTTAGTGGTAACCTAATAATGTCTTAATTAAAAAATGTAATAATTAAGAAATTGAAAGGTGACTTTACATTTGTTGCAGAATTAAACATGCCCATTTAGTTGTTACACACAAATTAATTTTATGTTACAAAAGTTGTTAGTATTTTACAATAGCATTTACAGCAACAACATACAGTAAATATTTAAAATAAATACTCAAAATTCATTGAATTTTCTAGTATAATTAGTATATATACAATTTTATAGAAACCGATACATGTCATAGAGCACCTGATTAAAATTTCTTCATCACAACCGTAGAGCGTTGGCTAATCGACAAAAAAGTAGAAAAATCGAGATAATTGTAGAAGAATATAAGGTTATGTTTCGTTGTCATATTTTAAGAGTTTGTAAATAAAAATGCACAACATAATAAACATTACGTTTATACTGTGATTTGCAGTTTATTAATGTAAAAAATATCGACAGAAGAAATTAAACGTTTTTGTCTCTTTTGTTATAGAATCACTCTTATGCAAATTTTTATTTATAATAAATATTCAGTACTAAAAGAAATATTATGAAGGACACGTAACGGCAGTATCATAATCAGTTTGACGAATAGTTCAACTTTACTTTTATACGGGTATTATGTATCTAGTAAGTATCTAGTAAAGTATGGATTAGTCAACATATATTACAATTTTTTTACTATAAAATATATAAGTCAGTGTTATTGAAATATTTATAAATTTATACAAATAATCAGGTGAATATTTTTTCATCACTGTAATTTGTGCACGCGCATGAATGCTCGTGAACATTCGTGTAGGTTTCGGCTAGGTTCGGTTCGTTAGATTATTTCAGTAAAATTCGAATAGTTAGTAGTAATATGACGTAATAGCATTATCGTTTATGATGTGTATAGTTTTTATTAGTAAAAATTCTATGCATTTATTTAGCGTCTGGTTAATTTTATAATCACAAAATTCCGATTTATTTTGAAAAGAAACTGTATGTCACATTTCTGATCCATTGAAGTATTCAGACTCCTTCCTGTTTTCTTTTTTAACTCTGGCTGCATCTTTACTTGATAGTTCTGATCGATTCATTTCTATTTTAATAATTTTAACAATACTTATTTCTTAATTTCGATCAATATATCTCTCCCGCTTTCTCCTATTTTAACTCTGTTATTTTGTGAATTCGGAAACAAATGGAAAGCTTTCTGTTCCAAATTTACTAATATTGCTTTTCAAGACTAATTTGTTTTCCTAGTCTCTAATATAACCTGTAATTGCAACGATGCATAAACTTCAACGCTAGCGTAGTATTAATCGTGAAATGAAAATGAAAATTCTTGGGGTTCTTCCTATTTAATTTCCATCGGGAAATTACAACGCTGGAGACGTGAAAAATCTTTAAATTATTCAATTTTTTGCTTTGAATTGACTTCGACCAACGAATTAAAATTCAGGAACTGTTAAAATATTGGCTTTTTTGTCAGTCTTAAATAATATTTAAATTCGTAGTTTTTTGACTAAATGAAAAATATTTCATTATTATGAAATAATCCGTCTGTATAAAATAAAAATTATTTACCGCTCAATAGTTTTTACCCATTTTGTCTGAAGATCAGATCATTTTTTAAAAGAATTAATAATTGTAAATGGTATTGACTAGAATTTAAATGAAATGTTAAATCAGCTTTTAGGATAAAGTGTTAGTATATTTAATGTTCGGTGTAATAAATACTGTAATAAATACTTGTTTTTTTTGTTCTAAAGAGATTTCCTGATCTCTATCTCATTACATTACATTCAAATAATACAACAACTCTACACTAAGAAAAATGTTCATGTCATCATTTTCCATTCATTATCTTGACATTTACGTGATTAGCTACTTTTTTCATATCTGAAAAATTTCCCTCGTTACTCTTGTCCAGTTATTCAACAATGTCAAGGACCTAGATAGACTTATTGTAAATACACGTTGTATCTTGACTCGTCTGCGGTCTACTTTATATTCCAGTCTCGTGTAGTCCGTTACGTTTTCTATACATATGCGTGCCTGATTGTGCATACACATTTATCTTTAGTGGGTGTACACTGACTTGTCAATTTAGTTTTGAATCACCCGATTTCCAAGAACAACCGTTTGCTTTGTTTACTTTAATTTTAATTTAAATAGATTATTATTTAGATTTGTGGCGCGAGTGGTCGCGTAGATATTAAATGTAAATAAAGTCCATTCACCTTTTTTTAATAAGTAAGTCAATGGAGAGAGATAAGAAAAGGGCAATTTTTAAGTGGCTATTAAAAATGTAACTGCTACTATTAAAAATAAAAGACAGATAATGATTGTTAAATTAAATATATAATGCATCACATATCACAACGGTTACTCATACGAGGGTTGCTATTTATGTATTGAGAATAGAAAGAACAAACAAATTAATTTTATCAAAAATATGTTTATTGCTTTTCAAAATATTTATGGAGTGATTCCCCACAAAAGAAGAAGAGTCCAAGAGATCGAAAAGAACTATATCGTAACAAATATTTATTATGAATAATTTCCATAAAGTAAGTTGAAACAATTAATTTATATCGTAACAGATGCAAAAAAAGGTTTTGTCCTTCTTTCAGTACTGGTATGGAAATTTATCATTTTGCTTACAATTCTTCGACAAGAAATTACGCTGAATATAATGAAGTAAAGATGATCGATCCGAAATGAACAACTTTATAGGATGACTTTCTCCAAAAACAAGAGATGTGCACTGGCAGACACTAATCTTTATGTTTGTAGGAAATAATATGCGTCTATTTATGATATTTTTGTTCTAACCATAGCTAAAGTCAGAATACGGTTTCGAAATTTGAAATGATGGTTCAAAATTAAATAAATATATATTAAATTATTATTTTTCCTTAAAAAATCAAGAGAGCTTAACAAGTCAAATAAGGAAACCTAAATAACTGTATACAAACTTCAAACGTAAATAATCACCAATTATTGATTTATTGTCCAATATTCGGACCTGAAATGGGATTCGTGTCTAAAATTTACAGTTTCTGGTTGTTAGCAGTTAAGCAAAAATCACGCGAGTAACTGGTAATAAGTTACACTGAAACGAAAAACGTGATAAACAATTTTTATTCAAGCCCAGAATAATGCCGTGTCCAGACTCATATAATAACCGAGAAAGCGGCGGTTTTACAGAACTCAAACGATTTGCCGCAATATTTTTCCTTATAGGGGCGACCAGAGAAAAAAAGTCGTCTAGAGAAAATTTGCATAAAATAAAATCAAAAAATAAAATAAGTACATTCTAGTTTGGGTAGTAACGGCTGATAGAATTGGAACTGTTCGACAAATTCACTTTGTTTTTCTTAAAACATTACACTTTCTTTTCTAGTTTCTAGTGTATAAATCCAAAATACCCCCATAAAAACTGTTCGGGCTTTTTTTTCTTAAACACTCAATTCCAGTTATCCAAGAAATAAATAGTAGTTTTATTGAAAAGGGCTAGAAAAAACTCTTAATATTTGTGCTAACCGTCCTGCTTTCCAATTGTACCCTATATATGAATATATTTTCACTTTTATTGCAAACTTAAATTTAATTTACAAATTTTATCGTATCTTCACTGATAAGTTAAACTTATTGAGGTGAGAAAGTGAGAAATAATGACAAATTGGGTAATATCGTTATTATAATACAACTTTACCGGTTTTTTTACTTCACCAGGCGAGATAACTAACTTTATTTTGGAGTTAGTGATGGTCAATTGCGAGTTTTCGATTTCTAGTTTGCATAATGGATGGTAAGATTAGTTAACGTTGATTGGTTACTTTATATGGTACGATTTTAACTAATGTTTTTTGATTGGTTTGTGCTAAAACGTTCGTTAAACTCTAGAATGTTGATTATGTCAGGAGATAAATTATTAGAACGATATGCCGGGTACACGAAAAGTTTTTGAATAATATCTGAACTTCTTTATAATGAAATAAATTTAAACAAAGCCAGTTATGTATATCTTTTATATCAGACCAAGTCGGGATCCTCTAAATAGCTTAATCGACAAGAGAATATTTTACAAATAAAATAAACATTAATTGAAGTATTAGATATCTAATAAGAGAAGTATACCAACCCAAATCAAAGTTCACTGACTTTTCTCATCATTTATAGATTCAATTTTGTTACTATTATTTCCCAGCTATTATAAGAAGCTAGGTGGGTGCTTTAATTACGATCATATCTATAATTGATTGGGGCAATCCCGTGTAATAATAAGATATTTTCGGGAAGTAGTCAATAAAAGCTGTCAGTCATTTCGTGTCGCACATGGGCAAGTTGACAATCACAAGGAAAGGATGCGTGACATGGCGGAAATAAATAACGTATAATTACTTTTATACAATGGTCGTTTTGGTTTAGTTACAACAATGCGAAATTTCGCAGTTGAATATTTTTTAGAACGAACGGTATCACCAATTAAGAGGCAATGATAAAAATAACAAAAAGTGTCCTTCTCTTCACTCAAAATTTCACTTAGATACAACAAACATGCATAATTTTTATATTTAATTAAAAAACGACCCAATCATCTAATTATTTGAATTTAAAATATAACAGATCAATGATAAAATGGTGTCAAAAATGTTAAGCTTAAAAGATCCTATAATTAATTTAACCAATTAACAAAAATCAACTGTATATTGGACGCAAATGTGTCTTCCGAATTGGCATTAATAAATTAATTTATTTCCATTTTAGTATCGAGTAAATAAATAGAGTCGTTAGCCATATTGTTTTTAAATGAAGTGCCATATGTTGAATGGCCTGAGAGAAAGACCAGGATGGTTAACAGTTATCTTAAAAAAATAAGTAGTACGTGCCTCAGGTGCATTATACAATTCATTATGATAATGAATAATATATTACGTAACTATTCATACATGATCAATGAAATTGTATGTTACAGGAGATAATTAATAATTTTTAATGTTGATACTGAATTTTTAACATAGAGAAGCTTTTCTATTCAAATCTTTGATGTGGGCATTGCATTATTTTTATAGCGAATGATTGTAAATGATAAAAGACAAAAAAAAGCTTTTTTACAACGATATCAGCAAATATAAAATCTTCCAGGGGAGTCTTACCAAATTTGAAGCACCCTGTATAACTATCTACATAAGTAAATTTATATTTTTCTGTCTATTTTAAAAATGTACATGTTATTTATATTATCTTGGTAAGTAAAAGCAATTAAATACATTTTCTGATGTTAACATAATGTTGAGATCCAAAGGTCCGTTTTAGAATGTCGGAAATTGCGTTTTATCATGTTGTTTATGTTTTTACTAATAAAGAAGTCTCGTTTACTATTTAAATATTAAAGTGGTTTATTATATAACTTATCGAAGTACGTGGAAATCGACCAAACTAATAATTCTTTTTGCTAAATAAATAATAATTTTGTTGAATTACTTACAGTACAATAAATGACCTATAGTTTAGTTCAAGTAAATTTAAAAGAAATTTCTAACTTTCCCACTTAATATCCGGCATTTAAAGGTGAACAGAGCTTGAAAATTGTACGGCGATTAATGATGGAAAAGTAGAATATTTCGGTAAAAATGTAAATACGAGTACACTGTTTTGCTTCTCGTAGGAAATTGGAGAGATTAACTTTGAAACTCGAAATATTTAAGTTATTAAATTAATTTAACGAAACAAAATCTTAAACGAACGTTTTATTTTTCGAGTACTATTAAATTTATTAATTATTAATACTATGAACCATAAATTAATATATTTTTTACTTTAAAGTAAATAATCTGTAATTTCCGGAGAAATGTTTTTCATAAGATAATTATAGAATCTGTATATTCTTTGTTTTTAATTATTTATGTTATTGTACCTATTTATTCTGAAAAAAGTAATTGTCCTTAATGCGAGGTGACTTCCATAAGAAAATATATTTATCACTATTTTACGTGATACACAATTTCATTAAAAATAATGTGAAAACCGAAGGTATATTTTTGCTTTAAAATGACACGGATCATTTACCTACATTTTATTAAAATAAAAACTTTGACATCAATATAGATTTGTTAGAGAATTATTTTGATCGTCTTGTAATGACTTTACAGTTTTATTATTAACTTTTTATAAATCTTATTTTATTAAACCTTTATTATTAGTATTTCGAATGGACATTATATATTAATTTAACATAAAAATTTACTAAAAAAATATTATTTTAAAATGTATTTTGATATTATTGTATATTATTTCATTGCCTCTGATAATTTGATATTTGTAGAACGTAACAATTTTTATTTTGTTGTTGCTTCATAATTACTTTCGTTATTTTTAGAACATCATACGATGTGCGACATGCAGTCTGACGTTGTATTTAACAACTTGCAAAATTATAAGCAAACTAACTAAATTAAATTCGTTTATACCTTATAACAGGATTTTACATTAATAAAATATTTTTTTTGAAATATCTGAAAATGAAATTGTAATACAAAAATTTAAATTGAAATCTGTCACCCAAAAATGTTACATCCCCTATTTCAATGGTTTTCTGCATTGTCATGGCAGATTTTTAGATAACGCATGAAATTCTTGAGGAGACTTCAATCTTTTATGCAATGATGAAGTATCGTTTCAATTCCTTAAATTTGGCACTTAGCCCGTTGTTGATCTCTAACCATTTTTCAATGTAAAGTAGTCTGAATTGACTAGAAGAGAACTATGTTCGAAAAATAATAAACTTCTCGTGATTTTCGTTTTAGTTATATTTTACCATTTGTGTAACATGTCTTGTATAAGCAGTTTTTTTAAAAAAACAAACGGTTTCAACGTTTTCATTCCAGATATTGATTTGTGAAACCAGTGCTTAAATTAAAGCCTACAGATGTTTAATCTATGTACTAAATTACAAACAAATTTTCGATAAAATCCTAAAAATCCAGTTAAGTTTGGGGCGTGATTTTAGTGCCCAAAGTTTGTGGAGTCAATCGTAACTGAATTTATTAGGGATTATATAATTTGAAAAGAAATTCGAATTTAAAAGTTAAGTTAAATAAATTATAATAACTAAAATTCGAAATTGGGCGGCGATTAATAAATACATTAAAAACCAATTTTTTTTTTTATTTAAACAAATTAATATACAAAAATCTCTGAGGGGGCCTTTTATATCAGATCAATATATTATTATATTTTTTTTTAATTTTGTTAATTTTATTAATGAAAATCAACTTTGCAGAATTTTTCAGCAAATTTGAATGTCCGCTACTGTCCTTTGACGTAAATGTCACCAAATAACAGTAAAGAATATTTAGTTCTATGAACTTCACTTTTTTTGTTAAAAAAAACTAAAATAGTGTACATATGCATAAATGCTTGCAACTTCAATAATTAGAGAGTTTACTTATTAACTTAAGATTTTGTTTAATGAATATCTTTAGTAGAATGTTGTTCATTGTAAAATTTCCTTACCCAGGAAACTCCAAATTAATGATTGGCCAAACCATTTTTGTTTTTTCCTAATTTTGGGAAGACATGTTCCATAACTTATTTTTTTTAATTTTAATACATTTGAACATGAATTCTAATAATAACAACTCTAATATAACACTTTTATTAGTAGTATTAAACTGCTTGTTACGTACATTGTTATTGTTTTTACTAAAATGAAACAATGTAATATTTTAATAATCGCATGTGACACTAAGTTCAATGTTTAAGTTCTAAATTTAATCCAACATTATCCATTATAATTTCTATGATATGCCGAAAATTGAAATTTCGAGATAAATTACTTTTAAAGTTTTAATTTTACAAATCTGGCTCATTGAACCCAGTAGTAGTCATTCATTCAAGCTCTCCACAAAGATTATAAATTTAAATTTTGATTACAATTCAATGATAATTAAATTATGCAGGGTATTAAAAAAAAGATCGAATATTTGAAAACAGGGTCTATTATGGACCAAAATAAGTCAAAACGTCTCAGTAAACATGGGTCCGCAAATTGACGGTTTCGGAGATACAGAGAGTTATTTATTTTTGAAGCATTTTGCGTTTACACATTATTTTTAATTTGTACCTATTTTCAGAATTTATAACAAAGCAGAAATAAATATTTACTGTTTTACTATTAAATAAAAAATAACCGTGCTTATTATAATTTTATTGAAATTACAATAATTATTACCAAACCGTATTTCCCAAATTAATAATCGTATAATCCAACAATTTTATCGAGGCTCTTTATGTTCAATGACGTGATATTTATTTCTTTTGTATTTATGACGCAGAATTCGTATTTACTAATAAAACCATGTGATGTAGTTTATTAAATGAATACAGCGAAGTACTGCGAGCTTTTGTTGTTAAAAATGCGCCCGTTTGAAAATATTTTAAATGTGTAAATTAGTTTTTGTTTATATTGCGAAGGTGTTACGCATAATTTTTAAAAAAAATCAGTAACTCCCAAATGTCAACAAAACTGATAAAAATAACAGAATTTTTTAAATCGTTCTCAAGACGCCATTTTTACTACATTATCCACCAAAATTTTCTAAGAACATCATGTTCTGCCCATCTAACTCCTTTTAACCTTTATCTTTCTTCTCAATAACATATTCTAATATGTTCCGTCAAAGATGATAAGATGGATCGATTCGATGAGCGAGTCATATTTGTCAAAAGCCCTTTGGGGAAGCGTTTATCTCGAAATTCTTTAACTCTCTATATAACCAATAAATTATCGCTTTAATTCGAACAAGATTGTTTCCTCATTATATTAGATACTTAAACCGAATTATCAACTTTATTGGAACCGGATGGAGCAATTCGTTTCCCGCTAAAACCGGATTACTCCGTTCGAAACTCCCTTGAACACTTTGTATAGATTATCTTCCAATTTCAGCGGCGGAATTGTCCTAAAGGATCCTCCCACGCAGATTTTTCTTAAAAAAAAATGATCTCATTCATTCTTATCCTAATCACTGAATTTCTTTGAGGCAACGACCATCGTAGCTTAACAAAAAAGAATAATTAATTTGTTTGATAATTGCAAATGGATTATATCCCAAGGTATAAATATATGGTTTAAATTATTTTTTCAACGTTTTGTAAATGATTGTATGCCTACAGTTTTTTATTAGTTTGAAAAATTTCCCATTCTTCTTATGGAAACTGAAAAAAATTTAGAAAGCAACTGGATAACAATAGTACGAATTGCAGTCTATTGTTACAATTCAATTTCATAAAAGGATTAAAAAATACAATACATTTTGACATATATTTTATTTGTAATTGGCAGCTAAATGATTTCGAATTTTAAGGGAGTCACTGATCCCTTCAGTTTCACATTGAAAATCATGCATTTTCATGTTCCTGTTTCTCGAAAACCATTTATCCGTTTCTGCTGCAATTTTCTAGAATATTCAATTAGCCGAAGAACTGATGATCATAAATCTTATTAAAAAATATTGATTCAAACTAAATTAAGTTTTTTCTGTTTCGAATATGGTAATAGGATAATTCGATTTTTCTCCTATATAAAGTCAGATTAAATAAATATTCAAAAAAATGTAACTATAAAAACTAGGTATTATTCGTTTTTATCGATAACCTGTTACATTTTTCAAGCAGTAACAAAATTCCATGTTTTTAAGACATGATTTTTCTGCTAAAAAAAATTAATCAAATGCGTCATTAAAAATTTTACCATTTAAATTTTGCATGGAATGAAATGATGAATGCGCGATGTCAGGGCTGTATTTTGGATATAACAACATCGCAATTTAGCGACAATCATTTTTGGCAGGTGACCAAAATGCTGTGTATTATCATGGTGAAAACAAAACCTTAAGATTTGCATATTCTGACCACTTTTCTTGAACTGCATCGCTCTGTTTGGTGAGTTTGGTTTCTTGATAACAGTTAAAAAAGTTCAGAATTCCCTGAAAATCTCATCAAACACACAAGCTACTTTTTTTGAGTGAAACTCATCTTTTGGCCTGGTTCATTCTGCTTCATCCATTATTTTTTCAATTAAATTATTTCATTTCAGAAAGGGATCAGTTTCGTTGAGTTTCAGAAGCGAATCGGAAATTTAATTTTTTTTTTATACATTATGCTTCTCCTAAATTTACTAGTTGGTCTTTGACGATCTGAATCGATATGGCTCTCATCAACTTTAAATGGACCAGCAGGTCGTTGCGCATTTTCAGTGAAAAATTACCAGAACGATATTTGGCAAACCAATTTTGAGACTGCATATATTTTTTTCATTATATCTATTCTACGTATGGTTTCATCTGTTGTGCATGGTCGCCTTTAGTCGACTTTTAAAATAACTTCAATTTAGAAGTGGGTTTGCGTTAAAGCTCAAGTTAGCACGCGCCTGCACCATTCCTGTATTTGGGCTGTATTAAATGAAATTTATCAGATTTGGACCAGCAACTGATAACTCTGGTGTATGCATGCTTCTGTGTCACTAGGAATAGTGCCAATTTTTTTGCCAACACTGCTGTTGTGATCAGAGGCGTAGTAAACATTCCATATGCCTATTTTAAGGCCAATTATCAAGAAACTCCTTTAAAGTAAAAAAATTTAATAATTTTCTTCAATAAAAATAATAAATGCATTGAAAACATATTTATCTAGCTATTCCAATGAAGGTTTCAATTGGCTTAAAATGTATCAAAATGAAAATCACACGGTATTATTCTCTTCTTAATGTCACCTTGGATATGACTTAAAAACAATTGGAAAAAATTTAATGTGACATTGAAAACAGAAAAATTAAGTAGTTGTTTACTACGAATTGTAAGTTTTTTACGACTAAATAAGAATTAAATTGGTTTATTATTTTCTAAAAAAAGAGGCTAATATTTTTTTAAATCTAGATAGAACCGAATATAGATGGAGGTCAAGTGGACCGAAATATTAAATTAATAATAAACTGCATGTTAACGACAGAAACCATATCATTGTTATATCAAGGTTTTTATTAAAAAAAAAAAGAAAGTTGTGTTTGGAAAAGATGTCAATGAATTATGTATTATATATGTAAACAATAATTATTATTATTATAATTATTCTCCTCTATTTTCTTTCTATTATTTTTTCCAATCTAATTTCCATTGCCTTCATGTTGGTCTTTTTTTGGTTTTTTGATTTTGTATGTGTGGGTACTAGACCTTGTTTTAACCTTCCTTTTCCTTGCAAACCATTCTATCGTTCGTGATTTAATTATCTTATTTGTTAGCTTTTGGAGATCAAAATATTAATATTTATAAATATTGATGTGTTTTTTTTGTAATGGGGAATACAATAATTTTATTAGACTTGAGTAAACTTACAGATGATGTAATATCCAGTAGAGAAATCAGCCATAATTTTTTATCCCTAATTTATTAGGAGTTTTCTGTGGCGAATTAGGATTATTATATAAAAGAATGTGTACTTATTTCATCTTCAAATAAATAGTCGTTTCTGCACTGACCTTTTACTTTTCATTAGTAACCGTAGAGTTATATTAATAAAAAAGGTCTAAATAATTGTTATTGGCTCTCAGAGCTTTACTGTTTAGCAAATCTAGCTCCTAATTTCTAAAAATGTGCGAGATGCGCGAAGTTACAATGAGAAAATATTCAGACGACAAAGAGGGTAGTATACGCTTGGGCAAATTGTATAGTCAGCCAGATGCAATAGAATTGACAAGTGCAGTTAACTATATTTGTGTAACGGACTGGCCTGATCCCTTTTGCCACCGCGCATCGAATATTTGCCAAGTAATACAAAACATTAAAATTTGTGCCTTTTTTATCATATCATAATTATCATATAAATTCGCAAGTTCATTTGCGCATCTATGTTTATATTTTGAAGGAAAAAAATTTTACATTGACTTATTTATTTATTGGGTAAAGGTTTAAATTAATGATGCTTGTATAAAAAATAAATTTGTATTCGGAATATTTTAAAAAACCAACCAAAAGATATTTAATTCCTATTAATTTTGGCAGTCTGGAGAAAGTTTGTAGTTGAAGCGACATTTTATTATTTTAATTATTTGCGGATATCCTACTAACCTAAAAATGTAGTTATCATGACTTATTAATACCCCAAAAACCAGTATATTACCCACAACAAAAATGATGAAAATATTCCACATACTCGTATACCATATAATATTAATATATTACTTACTTAATTCTCCTAATTGTTGATTTTATTTGTTATTATTTTGTCGTTATTTTTAATTGCTAAATTTTGCGGCTCGACTAAAACGGTTTCAACTTTTATTTTCTTGGCGCCGAATCTAGTGAAAGTTTAGTGATTTTATTTGACGCTGGTTTCTAGCGTTAAAGGAATTGCACAGAATAAATTCTGGAATTATTGTAATATTTTAATTGAATGGGATTGTAACAAGGATACGGTATTTCCGAGACTAATAATTTAATTTTCTCTCCGATTTAGGTGCGCTGCTGACTGGTACTTTTTGTTCATTTTTTTAGGTGACCTGGAAAAGTGAAGCCAGCTGTGGTTGAGATATTTTCCCGAATTTCCTTTTGGTTGGTTTTGACCTTTTACTGCTCGTCTGGAATAACTTTTATTCGAATAATGGGGTTTCTTCTACTACAAAGAGATTGGTGATTACTTCTTAAAAATCATGTATTTTTGATCTCCAGAAGACAATACAATTAGAAATGATTTGATAAATTTCTTCTTCGTTTAACCCGATGTATGGTTTTATCGTAATTTCATTGTTTGCTATTTCATTTATAATTCTGTACAATCCGCCATATATATAATATTTTCTTTATCATCTTTTCTTCGTTCTCCATCAGTTCGCATATCTCTATAGACAACATCTTGTTGTCCCTTTTTGATTATAACATTTAGACGCTTTTTTCTTATTTTCATTCCCTGATTTTTTTCATTATCTACCTATACTTGTTTTATTTGGAGTATTTCCTCTCATTAGCATTTGATAGAAATCCGTCCCATCGTCTTTCAGGTTAGATATTTTTCAATATTGGTAATAAATATAACAGTGATCTGGTATTTTACATGATTATAAAAAATATTTTACAGGATCCAACCACATTGTTTCAGGAAATATAAAATGATAGTAATACGCTGACCTTGCCTTGGATTACATTGTAGCGTGGAACTACTACAGCGATTAATTATGCATAAAAATTTGTTAGTATCAACTTTTATCTTCCTACAAAAACATACAAGTATTAGTGAAATTGTTTATAATTCTAAATAAAATAAGAAATCCATTAATAAACAGCATGCAAAATTATTTCTATTGATACATAATTTAAAAATTCCTATTGCAATTATTTATTTATTTGTTATATTTGAACATTGCCAAATTCGGGATATATCCACTACTACTCGTAAACAATATTCATATATTGTAAAAGAATTTCATATCATGTATGTTTAATTTTTGCAATAAATTAAATATTTGCAAAATAAATCTGGTAAGATTTTTAAATTTTTAATTCAATTACCAGTATAATTAATTTTATAGAAACATTAAATTAGATGAAGAAATTTAGAATCCTTTTGAAAAGTCGAAGAATGGTAAAATTTTGTAATTCAAGTTATCATAATAACAATTTGCTAAAAACTATCAGTAAATTTTATGTAAAATTACACCAAAAAATAAAATATAATATATTCAATATTACTTTAAACTTTAACTGGTGATTTTGTACCTATTTCAGTTTAAAAAGGAATACGGTATTAGGGTAATTATTTTATGAAATTTTGAGTATCTTGTATTTTTCTGTGCGCCATGTTGGGTGTTAATTGTAACTAAATTAGTTTTGTGAAGTTTTAAATATTTTATATATTGTTATGAATGATGAAATATGTCATATTTAAATTAAGTTTATTAAAAATTAGGAAAAAAGAAATATCAAATGGATATTGTTGTAACTCAAGGTGAAGAAATTATTGATTGGTTTCACTCCCGAATAAGAAAAAATACTTCAAAACAATGTACTCGAGATTTTCAATTTTTAACTACGATTGTTTATGTTCTAAAAAGTTAGGTTTATCTTGTATGAATAAACAAATGGATTTGTTAACTTATCAATCAAAGTCATGAATATTAATGAATTGAATGAAGTGAATCCTCGCCAATCAAAATTCGAAAACAGAGAAGTAAAATTTTTTCAGAGAGTTTTATCTGTTTTTATGGTTTCACCGCCTTTTATAAAATTTTCCTGATTTGGCAGCTAATTTTATGGGGTTTTCTTACAATACCAAATTTTAATAATCTGAATTTAGATAATAGAAAATCTTTCTACTTAAAATAATTATATATTATAAAAATTCAGACTTTCTTTTTAAGTCTGCACCTAACAAATTACATTTAGCTAGGAATACTAATAAGAGGTTGGTCTAATATGTTAAAAATTAATTTATTCACGAATTTTAAAGATTTATTTGATTAGTAAATTTCCGTTTGTTCCCAATATATATTCCAAATATGTATATAGATAGATTATACGATTACATCAAACAAACTAGTGAATTTTTCAAACCCTATATTATCAATGTTCTTTGTATTCAATTCGTTAAACCAATTGTTAGTTTTTTATTAATTTATTCAAATTATCTTTTAAACTGTTTAAGGAAGTCAGTTAATTATTTATTTTGGCCAGGCTGCACGTGTTATTTGCCTTACATGTTTCCAAATATGACACAATGATTTACTCAAAAATACGGAAACCTTGAATAAACATAAAACGCGTTGCGTAGATTAACTTGATAAGGCAGTTTATTTATTGTTATATGGATATTCTACGTGCCTTTAACATAAACGACAGTTTTTTAAGCGTTTTGTATAATGAAAAAGAAAATTATAAATTCAATTTCATCCATTAATTATGCAAAACTATACCATTAAGTTGAGTAGTCCAAACTTCTAAAAAGTTTTAAAAGCATCATCGCTTTTTACGAGCATTTATTAATTTAAATTGATTAGAAATTTGCAAAAAATCTGCGATTATAGTCCGCAAGTGCACTGAGTCACTGCAATAATGCATCCAGTAACCATTTGGAAATTTCGTTAAAACTGACACACGGATATGCAAATACCGAAACGCTGTGCTGTTCATTGTACTCAATTCAGACAAATATAGTCAACCAAGTACCTTAATTGGTTGTAGATATGAAATAGAATAAGTTGGCACATCCGCGATAATTTTTCGGGCATTTAGTTTGTTCAGCACTCAGCTATCGGATGGCACAATACCTCGAAAAATATTAGTTTCCCATCGATTTTCTGTACGAACTAACGAAACTGTTTGCTGGAAAAATGTTTAGCGACAGCACTGAATCAATTTCGTGGACTTGACCTGGAAAATCTGGAGGTGGATTGTTTGTAGTGTGACATTAGGATCGTTTAAATGGCTTTCAAGTCGGCAAATTGCTTGGTGCGAATGGTGATGGTGAAGTTTTGATGTTATTGTGAGTTATTATTATTGGAACGTATGTTTATGTTTTTTTTGTTTTTGCGTCGATTATTCTATGGTGACGAATATGTGGTACCCGTGTAAAGTTTTTTTGGAAACTGTCAACCACAAAGATCCAGGTAGTGTAACATTTTTAGAATACATCAATTATTTTTCGATCCATTTCATCCAATGTTTGGACCGCGTCAGAAGTATTAAGAGATAAATTTTAGTTATTGAGTTCGATTTTTTCCTTGTCTATCGTTTTCGCTTTTTAAGCTTTACTCTGTGGAATGAATCCCTTTACTTTAAATATGTTTTCTTATATTGTGTTCTTTATTAAATATTTAAAATATGTTTTCTGTTTGATTTGTAACTTTCAAGAACCACTTTATCGTTCTTAATGAACAAATATATTGTGACATAGGATTTTGCAGGAACATTCCCTCTGAAAAAAATATAATAAATCCCTATGATCATCTTATTAGTTGGAAGTTTTTTAGATTTCAAATAACTGATGTTCCTGCAAAATCATATGTGAGTAGCAGAAATTCTATATTTGTTTCTACTCTTACTTTTTGGAATCTATCCATTATAAGTGCAAAAGATAAATTAAACTTATCCATAGTTTTAAAGGTTTTACATTGTCTTATGTGACATATGTCATATCTGATGATGTCGAAAGGTTAAACATATCACATAAGAGTATTTAAATATAATTTACATTTATTATTTTAAGTTTTACTTAGGTGACGGAATTACACTTATACCATTAGGTATTGCTCTTTAATTTAGTATTGAATTGCATTAATATGCATATTAAATTTTACATATTTTATTTTAAGATATATTTTTGATTGAAAATATTTTGTTTGTAAAATAAATTTAAAACGAATTTTAGTAATCAAATATTTTAGTAGCGTTTGAAAATAATACCCGGATAGAACACGGTCTTTACATATTTTGGCTGTTAATTCAAGCTATTTCTAGAATTCGATATATTCCTTGAATTCTTTTAATTTAAAAACAGAACCACTCCAACCTTTTTAACGACATTCTGTTGATATAATAAAATACACAATTAATTTAAGCTCTTGAATGTTACCATTAGGCTCATCATTAATTTGGTATAATGGAACCTATAATTGGAGGAGTAGGTTATTACTAATACATTACTTTGTCAATAGACTAAAAATGGAATAATCATTAATGTAATTAAAAAGAAAAATATCAATATCAAATAACGAATAAAAAAATCATTTTTTATTTGTTGATATTTAATAGTGAGCCATAAAATATTTTGTATAGTATTAAAATTATTCAAATGTAAAATGTAGCCTCTATGAACGAGAATTTAATGAATGGATTTTCCAAAAATAATCTTTATTTTTGATCACGACGCAAATTTTTTTATCTTTGCCAAAATATTTTTGCAACGTTAACTAGCAAAAAATCGATCGTTACGTTCCCATTGACTGACGTTTCTATGACGTCATTTGACCTTGTGTTATACGCAAACCTGCTCAATAAACGTGGATTTTGATGAAAAAATGCAATTATGCAACTTATACTTTTTTCGCTTTATTAGTCATAAAATTATGTCATTTTTGCTATCTATACAATTGTGCTATTATCATTTTTTAATAGTGTACTGCAAAAAATATTCGGAAGACCTGTTTTAACATTAATAAATATGAACATGAATATTACATGAATCAAAACAATAATTTTGTGAATTATCTGTTATTGGTATGGATTTTTTTTTAAAAACTATCTCCTTAAACCGGTTTTTAACAAAATTTAGTTCTGATAACTTATCGATCTACTCTAAATATAATTTTTATCTTCATCTAAACAGATAAATAACAAACGCTGGCAAATTATCCGAGATCATTAATACAAAACATCCTTAATTAATTTGAACTACGCAAAAACTAAAGAACCTACTTAACAACAACAAAAATACAGGAATACAAGTTTATTATCATTCCATTTGAACTGATTGAGACTATTGGACTAAAACCAACAAGACTAAAGCAGTACTATTCGGTAACCATTTTAAAATATAAGCTGTGTTCATCTTTCACGAAAATGTTAATGATTTTCTAATGTCCCCGCATCAAATGAAATCACCTCTAAAAAATTTATAATTCGCAAATTATTCTCAGTAGACTAAATCCCAAAAAAATAGCTGGTATGACTTTATCTACACATGAGTAATTTATTATGAATTTTAAACATTTGTTTAAAACTTAAGACATATTTTCCATCACATCGAAAAGTGGGAGAAACTGTCATAATACAGAATCCATAAAACAAACCTGAAGATGCCGAGCTGACTATCGATATATTCCAGTATCTTTGAAAGATCACAATTAATAGTTGAAAAGAAACAAGTTACTAGTTCGGCTTCCGACAAGAACACACGACTATTACATCGAATGACGCAAATAAGTAATCAAGATATACAGAAAAAAAATAGTATGTTGTAACATTTCTAGACCGCAAGCCTTTGGCAAAGTTTGGTATACTTATCTCCTGTTTAATATAATAAAAAGGCTACCCCTTCAACTCTTTGCTTATTCCTAGAACTTGCCGATTATATTTTATCATTAAATAAATAAACATCCCTTCACAAAATTGAGTTCCGAAGTTCTTCAAACTGCACACTGCTGGCTTACCAATTAACGACATAAGTGTAGCCACAACTTTCTATCTTCCTTGTATCCCACAACGATTAAAACATTGTATCACAAGTGATTACAATTGTTGTAGAATCCGTTTCACTTGTAAAAGGAACACCTGAAGTTGAAACCGTTACGTGCACAGAAACCAAATTGTGTTTTGTTTATTTTTGGCTCTGGTTATCTAGAATTATGGCATACAATTGTGCATGGGGCACCGTCTCCACATCCATCATTGAAATACTGGCAAGACTCCACTCAAACGTGCTTTGGAAAATCATCGTTGACGCTTGTAAACATTTTTATATATTTGCTAATAAAGTGGAAAATAAAAAAAAAACTACAGTATCGAACCGAATTGATTTTTTATAGCCTGAAACTGGAGGAACCACTTAAACGCTAAATCATAATACTGCATTCGGTTCTCGTCCAGTGGAGTATTTTGATTTGGTGTTAAGACATAGGCAGAAACGTATTGATTTTTTTACACTTTATTTGTTTGAACCGGTAACTTTTAACCCAATTTGCAATCGCATATATATCCTGATAAAAACGAAGGAGCTGTACTTCCATTTCCGGGTGGAATCAACCCTTAATAGCTCCGCACAACGATTTCAGACATGCGATCTTAAGTTGGCCGTCTGCATAATCTATTGGTTCAAACTAGAAACTAGACCAAAAATGGATTCGTGCATAATACTTCTTGCGGTAATTCCAATTTTAGGGATTGAGCTTCTAAGTAGATATAATTCGGGTAATATATTTTAGAAGTAGAACACGTGAAGTACTCGTTAAGTATAATTTTTTCAAAGCACGTCTACCAGAAACGTTTAGATAATATAAAGAGAGATCGAACACACCAAAACGATCGTCGTTACTTCAAAAATTGGGTCGTAAAACGGTATGGAAGCCGTATTGTCTCATTTCTTTTGTTTTGTTATCTTTAGGTTTAAATTATGTGAAAGTGACGGCTTTGGAATAGTAATAAGCTATTTTACTTGTATGTTATAGGTCAATAAAAATAGATTAGATACTTTTGGATTTAAGAATGTACGTACACATTAATCTCCACTAAGAGCAATGGCCAATGGGCAAAAAATAACTATAATTGTAAAACCTTTGGAAGATTCCTGTCTCAAAAAATATCGCTGAACGTGGCGCGTAATTTAATGTTTTATTGTATGTAGCTGCTTTTTATATAAGTGATGTTGGAATGCAAGATGATAATATTTTATGCCGAGCGGAGCGTGTAAGTTCTTGTAAAATATTTGATTGACGAATCAGCTGATAGCCATACTGTATTAATAAAGAAATTGGCACTCGGACTCTACTTTGATTGTGAAGGACGCCTAGTCACGGTTTAGGATAATTTTATAATTTAATAATAAAATATGATGAAAAACAACAAGTTAGTTAACATGCTAAATGATATTATATTAGAGAATTAAGCAATTATTAAACCTCGCTAAGTTCATTAATAATCAGATTGATACTATTAACTGACTAATTTAGAAAATTTCTGCAAGCTATAACTTATTTAAAAAAAAACACTAAAATCTAATGGCAATCGCATAATTGGGGTTAAACTTCAACTGATTTCAAATATCTATTTTTTCCTGAATCTTTTTCATTTGGGCTTCGTTCTGGATGAAATGCTGTCATTGTTTAGTGACACTAGTCAGATAAATTATTAGGATACTGCTTTAAATATTACTACAGTGGTGACTTTCTCGCGGGACAAGACGATCTTTACAGAGAAAAATCCCTAAAAACTTCTATCCTCGTATTCCTACATAAATTACAAATATAAAACTAAAGATTTACTTTTTATTTAAGGGGTCATTTCTTACGTTCCAGTAATAAAATATTGTTTTCAAGTGAAATTTGGGGACCACTCTAGCTTCAGAATACCCTTTGTATGTTCTATTGTATTTCAAAAAAATTTAATATTTTGGGAGATTCTTGGAACCATTAAAATTGTGAATTTACAAATAAATCTAGGAACATTATTGGAACATTCTAGATTTCTTAGAAACTGTTACACTTTATAAAATCAACTTCGGAGTTCCTTAAGGTAGCAACACTGGACCCTCTCCATACCTGTTTTATCCAGCTGCTGGGCTAGGAAGGTGTGATGTTATGTGGTCACAATAACTCTATAAAATCATGTAAATTCCAAAAATTTTATAAATAAAATTTACAACCCGGGTTCATGTAGTTTCTACACATTGCCTACACCTCACCTGATAAAATGTTTAATCGGTTAAATATGTTTTACATATACAGATTTTGATCAATCCTTGCACCCTACATTTTTGTTGTACCTACTTTAAATAAATTTTGAAACTATAGTTTATTATTTTATTAAGATCATTTATATAAGTCCTATATTAACACACAAATATTACCGTTTTAATAAAAGCGGTTATTAAAATATAAAATCGCCTTAATAATTCGCTGGATGTCACTTATCAATTCCGAATAGTTCTTGATCTCGTTATCTATAATTTGGATCATATGGGCTACATTTTCTATTTATACAATAACAATCTATTTGTTTATAGACGTAAGCGTGACAGACATTTAGATTATTACTATTCTTGATTGGAATAACAGATGTTGCTAATAAAATAAATATTACTTAATTAAAAAAATATGTAAGTTGACGGTTTTTAAACGAATAATGGATTAATGAGAAATATAAAAATGCAGCAATTGAGTTTTGTTTATTTATTAAGAAGGTAAAAGAGCAAATCAAATAATATATTATTGATAATGGATATGTTATATACACATGCTTATCACTTTAGTTTTATGTTTGTTTGCCATTGTGAAATGCAGTTGTGTAAATAATTTTATTTGCCATATTATCGTAATACTTGTGTATGTTTATCAACTTTATTTAACAAGAAAAATTAATGTAACTAACAGTGACACCTACTACTACCCCTACTATCGGTTTTTTCCTCTTTATATCCTTTTCTCATAAACTGTGCAACAAAACCTTTATATTTTTATTTTTAGGTTTGTGTCTTGCAAATCTCCATAAAAATACTAAAGATGAAGCCATTTTGTGTACATTCGTGTGAAAAATATTTTTTTAGGATATGCGTGACATAAGAATGGAAGTTTTATACGGTGCACGACCTGAGGTTCAATTAAAAATTTAAGAACTAAGAAAAATGAACCCATTTATTAGTCATTTTTGTACGTTTCATTTTTCAAAGCAGTCGATATACAAAATGAATATAATTATTATTAAGTGAATCTACTATTCAAAATACCGCTTAATACTACAATAATTCATCATTTCCCACGTTTAGTAATAAATTCTCCTATTCAGTCTGAAAATTAAACAAACTTTTGTTATGTTTCTTGGGCGTTATTTTGAACTACTTACTCTTGTCTGATAGTGGTGACCTAAGTTTGTTAATATTTAATTAAGAAGCACCTGGTAGATTGCAATGAAACGATTGTTTCAAATCAGCAACTGGTTCTATTTTATTCACTTCATGCTTTTATCATATGAATAATTGAAAACAATGAACAGCAACCAGTGGCGGCTATGGGGAACGTTTTATATACTAATATAACAATATTAAATAAACTAGTATCAAGAAGAAGTAGGTGGACGTTGTTCATAAATTTATAAATTGTTTCCACTAAATGTCATGTTGTATCTAACTGTTTCGAAAGGAATTTCGATTTCCACCATTGAAATATCAATTTGAATGCATCGTTTCCTACTTTGTTGCAAGTTAAATTGTTCTGAATTCAGCTATAATAGGCGCAACGCAAGACATATCGAGGATAATTTATTACTATAACACCACAAAGTTCGAACAGTTTATTTCCATCATTATAAATGTTTTTTTGGAAGATAAATATTGCAAATATAAGTTATCAATCAAAACAAGAACTATAAACTGGATTGACTTGTAGATTAATTAAAACATAATTTTTGTCGATGATTGTAATAATTTTTTTACTTTTGTCGCGCTACTGACGTTCCTATTGTTATCTAGCAAAAAAATGTGAGTCAGAGACCACATTAGGTCATTTGTCATAACGTCATAACGATAACAATATTCACGCTAGTAAAATTAACCTTGACTTGTGTACTGTTTTCTTTTTCGAGCGGTTTTTAGCTATATTATTAACACTTTGTCTACCAAAAGAATCATTCATTACTTTTGAATTACTGTTATTTTTTTTTTGAACGCCGTAACTAGAAGATATGATTAATGTACTTGTACAATTTTTTTTAGGTATCATTAATGTTTTTTTTAATATTGACTTGTTGTAAATATGTTCTAATAAACTCAATAAATATGTAGAACGTACCGCAAAGATAAAAACATAAATGTGCTCTTTTAATCCTTTTTCATTTTTTTATGTAATTGTTAATTCGATATAGAATATTAGAACTGATACACATTTTACACAACAAAAAATCAATTATATACCTACGTCTACGCAATTAAATTATGGATCTAATTAAAAATGTATTTTGTAAACGTATCGCGTTTCGGACAAACAATGAACAATGTCACAATTATACGGAAATGACCTTTTTATAATGTACATAGTGATTCGAGTATAGTGCTAGAATAGAAATAAATAAATAGGTTGTTTATTAGGACAATTTTATCTTATTAGATATAAATAGAAGGTAATAATCTCCTTCTATAAAGGATTCTTTAATTAGTATTGCCCTGTATGTACCTAAATAAATATTACGACCACCGCTATGTTATTATAGGCGATAAACAATGAAAATACAAGATTAAAACGACAACATTGGGAATCATGATGTTACAGACAAAACAGTTAATTATGACCGTTTATAAAGAGATAGAGGTCACTTTATAACACATTGTTATGATTTATCTTATACCAAACCAGTCATCCTTTTGCCAACAAACACATGGATTTTAGAAGTTTTTTAAACATTAATATGTATTTTTTTGTTACAGGTAAATATAATTTGGCGTATTAAATACATATATCTAGTAAGTACCAACTTTTAAGAAATTTGAAAAATATTGACTTTTGGCAATTTAATCCGGCTAGAAACGTTTCCCAATTTTATAAACAAATCGTAACCACCTGTGATTTCGAAGAATGTAAGACTTTTCTTTATACCACTATTTTGTCTTATTGTCATTTTGTTTATAAAAAAAGAATTAATCCCCTGAATGCAACAACTATAGTTGTATGATGAATATTTATTCCACAATGGTTAATTTCACATTTTTCCGTCTGACAAACTCACCGTCACTTCTCATTTCCTGGCTATCACTCAAACTTATTTTTAAAAGAGATTATTAAGGTAGACGTAAACGAACAGCCGAAAACAGAACCGTTCCTAGACCTTTGGTCATAGAAATTTGGAAATACATTTTTTTTAAATGATGGGTTGGTTGTTAGATGGATACATACTGTAACGATTTAAAAGAAGAAATCAAATAATTTAATTATGGATTAAATAAAAATTAATAGATACAAACACAAGAATCAAATAAAATTGGTTAAAACAATATAAGAACATTTTCAATGATTTATGTAATACTTGTATGACTTAAACGAATCAAAATTCTGTAAATTTAATAGAAATTGTTAATTAAATTTTGGTCACTACTTAGAAATATGTAAGAATTTAAACAAATTAAACAAATAATGCTATGATTTCGAAAAACTATTTATGTTCCTTTTGAATTTAACGGAGCTCTCTTCTATTTGTGAGCTGAAAAAGAAAACAACTTTGTTAGTAAGAAATTCAAAATTATTACTTAAATTTTCTTAAAAAAATATTAATCACATTAAAAATGTGTTAATATTATCTAATAGTATATAACTGAAGTATTCAGTCAACGTTATTTATCATTATAAAGATAATTCAAACATAACCATAAAGTGTTTAACCTAAAAGGGAAAATTATAAGAAAAAAAAACAAATAGTGTTATAGTCAATGGCATCTCATATTAAATTTATACTGCGCATTACAAAATTGGGGCATACATAACTCCCCCATAACATAACATAACATAACATAACATATATATATATATATAAAAATATACAGATAGATTTTACAACTTTAGCCTTATATAACTAACTTCTAAAGATATAAAACGTGTACCCTTAATGGCCATATTCTTTTCTGTTTTTAATTATATATATATAATAAGACCACGTTGTTATGATCCATAATTATAAATTAAGAATACTGGAAAAAGACAAAAATACAAGCGACAACCATTCATTTATGATTGACAGGTTGAATCCAATGAATGTGACCCTTTAGTGCTATCTGTTTACAGCAATCCTATTTGTTTTAATTTGAAAATTACCGATATTTTAAGACTCTTGAATCGAAACAACTTAAAAAACATATTTTTTTAAAACTAAGTGTACGTTAGAGTATTATTTTAAGAATAAGTACCTGTTTAAAAACTTTTACAACTAAGTTGATAAATAGGTTATGTCTATAATTCCAGTGTACGGAAATTTACGTATAAGTAAGTAAGAAAGAAAATAACATTAATTTTGTTGATAAACATATAAACATATAAAGTATTACGATTTCAATGCTATTGAATTAATTTTGGCAGATTGTAAATCTTAAACACAATAAAAATATATTGGCAGAGATGGAAACAGTAATGGAAAAGTTATAAGTATGTGGATTGAAGCAGTTGCTAATCAAAATATGTATGACACACTGAATCACTCATAAAAAAAAGATATGATCGTGAAAAATATATTTGAGACATGGAACTTAAACTTGTATTCACATAAATGCACATAAATGTTGGAAACAGTTCTGAATCAGAAAGTAGAGAGTAAACATTATTTAAAGCATTTAAATATTAAATTTACCTGTAGTAATCAACATACATTTTTTTATGGATCTTATTTTATTAAATAGTAAATGGTCCCATACAAAAAACAAGATAGGTGATCTGAGACATTCATTTCTATATTAACCACCCATATATCTGCTGGAGTGGTACGGTTATACAATACAATTGTTAACGTATGAGTAAAATTGTAAAAATCCAGCTGTACATATCACAAAAATAACAGGATTTTTTTTTGCAAAATGTCATTTTGTTTTATAGGATTACTGTATTTTTTTCCTTATATTCAAGAAACTACCCACCGTTTCGAACAGTTTTAATACAGATTTAATGCTACATTTTTAGTGTAATTGTTTTTTAATCTGAAAGTTAACTTGACTTTGATTTACTAAAAAATTATAGAGGGATTTTTTTAAGAACTCTTTATGCATTTATGAAATTATGATAAAATGGAATTCAGCCCTTCTGATTTATACATTTTGAAAGACGGTCCTGCTCTTAGATATGCTTTAAGTAAATAAATATCTCATTTGGTACGAGAATGAAAGGAATTGATGGATTTCCATTCTTCCTACCATTGTAAATGTAAGGAATATTGAAAATACAATCATCATCCTGCCGTCAATTGGGAAACTATTATTGGGAATTGGGTCATTCAATTTGGGACCTGTAAACTCCTTGTGTTGTGTGTTCGGCTATTGTAACACAAACAATGCCGCATCCCTCTCGTATGGAGATACGTTGCCAAAGTAGAAATTAATCAAAATATTCCATTTTGTGGCAGAATGCCAGTATTTGACGTACGTTTTGGTCCAATAACAGTCATATTTGACCAGAAAAACAGATTGGCCTGTACTAGAGAAGCCCCTTTATTAGTTAGGTTTTAGAAATCAGAAATTTGTGATCCATTTAATAAAGTAATAAAATTGTTTTGTTTCAATACATTTTAATTTTTGTCATTTTTTTAAGGCTGGAAATTTTTAATTTTTATATCAAAACTTGTCCCATGTTTTTATAAAGAAAAGATACTGTTGTTCTTTTCGATTTTATTGAATAATGTAAATGTACTGTCACTTTTCTTGGCTATGATGCCTGTAGCTCCACCAATAATTTATTTTGCACGGTTCGTGTTAAAAATGGATAGAAAATCATTTGTTTATTTGAAATATTGAAATATTGTGTTCACAGAATTCTGTTAATTCAAAAACAATGTTATTTATTCACAATTTATATTTATGCGATTATAAAAGTTTTTTGGTATAATCCAAAAGAAAAAGCAATGTATAATACAGTTTTCTATCAACATTGGGCAGAAATATTATAATTAAATGGGCTTCTTCATTTAAATTTCCTATAAAATAATCCTCAGTTGCTTTTGTATAATGTTATAATTTACCTTACAAACTCGCGTAAATACACATTTTATGCACAATGAGCCTCTATCCTACTAAACTTTTTGTTTGGGCTTATCTAAAATTATTTCACACCTGTTTAAATACAGTAATTGTTGGAAAGGATAATACGAGGTGCTACTCGAAAGATCCAGGAATGATTTAAGAGCTACATAAGTACATTTTTTGGAAGTAGGTTGAAGTCACTGCCTTTTGGACTCTTGGAATACAGGTTAAATTTCCTGGATGTCAAGTCAAGTTCAATCATCATCAAAAGACATTTTAATTTCGAAAAAAATATATATACAACTATATTTCCTACCCCTTGTAGTGTTCTAGTAAGTAATTATGTAAATTGTCTTTATTATTTAACAGTTTTATTGACACTGTTGCATCAACTTGAATTGTAGCCACTGTGTTGAACCTCGATTCCTCGAAGTGTTTTATGGATTCAATATAAAACGAGGTTATCACAAGATATGTTTGTTTTACGATCAAAATTCAAACTTCAATATTAAAGAGAAAACGTCCTTTATAAACGGATATAGATTACAATTATAATGTTTGCAAAAAAGAAACATATTTTAGGATCATAGATGCTTATACTGGTCACAATAATTAACAATATGCACACTAGGGAATAATAGTAATAATTAACAAATGACACTAAAATTGTTGCTACCAAATACAACCAAGCAACATGTTTTATGTTTTTATAGTAATATGAAATCCTACACCCTGACAAATAATAAGTTAGCTGGTATATATTCACTAATATATCTTGAATACACTCCCTCGATTGGTTTATTTATACAAAGCAAACAGCTCCAACTTCGCTCCAATCCATGTGAGTTACGACACAAATAACCGCATTATTTGTCTTTGATTCATCACACGTGAAAAGGTGACAAAACAGACGCACATAAGGCGTCTCATGTTGCCACATTTATCAATCACTGCCACGTGTAGCCGACGACCCATAATGTAGGTCAAGATTAACTTGTGTAGGGATGCACAAAGAAAGCGTCTGGATCCGAAGAGAAGACGAGGTTTTTAATTAGGACATCAATCACTTTCTTGTGGGTATTATATTTATGAAATTTATGGTATAATAGAAGGAAAGCGAGTACACTAAAATGCCTTGGAATTAAGTCTAAGATGAACTTGGTCTGGTAATAGGAAAGTGGTTTCGACACACTACATCTTTTGATGCAAAAAATAACATAAAAATTCTTATGTATTTTACTTTCTTACAAAATCAATAAACTGCTATGACATGTATGTGTCCAGAAATAAAATAATTCGAATGCATTTCATTTTGCAAACAACTTAAATTAGTTTTAGTCTAGACAAACAGGTGTCGAGTTGAGGTAAACTAATTAATACAAGAAAATGTAGCCAAAATATATTAAACAGGTAATTGCGGTTAATGCCGAGTTAATTATTGTTTTCATACTTCTCACAAATATGCCAGTCATCATGGTATTGGTTATGGTTGAATTAGCAAAAGAATTAATCGGAGGTCAAGTTAAAGATAATAGTAATATTGTCGAAGCGTTTCACATACGATAAATATCAGTAAATTCAAAAAATTGTTCCTAAAGTTTCGAAACGGTTTATTTTTCTTCAATTAATTCAAAGTTTGGTTGTAAATTAATCAAAAAAAACCTGAGAAGGAAGAAAATATAAACGATAACATGCAGTTCCATCTGTGAATTAAGAGAAGTTTGAGAACTTCATAACTTTCATTAAAGTTTTCAACATTGTAAACATTTGGTAAATGACATTTCACCAAATTAAATGGCATTGAACATTTCAAACAATAGTATTCATAAAAGAGATGAAATTACTTATTTAAGAAGTTAAATATTAAACAATTATGCGTATTAAAAGAATGCATTTATAATTATTTTAAGTGTAAAAAATGGTTTAATCATAAAAGTTCTATTTGGTTAAGTAGATAAAATATTTTTTTGTATTATAAATACACTACATTTATTGGCTAGTACTAAAGTACCTTACAGTACCTTACTTTTAAATTTAAATAACTTTAGACATGTAAATATATTTTTCAATGCCCCACTCTTACCGCAATAATGTCTGCAAATATTGCCTATTTAAAGATTCTTGAACAATTTGAACAAACTTTGAGGTATAGTCAAGTAAATAAGGATAAACATGTTTCTAAAATAAACCTTACAGAATATTTTTTATTTATTATCTATCAAACATTTGTTTCCTATTTATATATAAACAAATGATCTAAAAATAATGAAACCCTAATGGAAAGTAATAAAGAAAATATTGAAGAATAAATAACTGTCAAAATTGATAGCGGTGTTAAACCACTTTGAACTTTTTTAAATTTGATTTGTTATCGTTTATAAAAGTAATTTATATTTTTATTTCAATTCTTTTTACACCCGAGATAAGGCGACTTTTAGCAACAAAGTTACCAGAATCTATAAACTTTTAATTTGTAATTAGAAGAGTACATCCTAGTGAACTTTGTTAAAGAAATAAAAACTAAAACTTAAGAAAATTGGTCTGAAAGCTCTCGCTAGTTTTAACGACCGATAGTGAAGTGAAGAATCTTCACTCGTGTTTCCCTTTCCGTTTTCTCGAACATGGCAATTTCCTTTTAGGGTTTCCATTTGCTTCTGTCACAAATATGGCGTATTTGACATTTGTTTCCGATGTTCAATTAGTGGTGAGGTGGTAATTTCCACTGTCTAATGGATTTGTAGAGTAATAACATTGAGCTGTAAAAAACGTATCTCGACGTGTTATTTAGTAGAAAGTTTGGCCTAGTGATTAAAATTGATGAAAGACCTTTAATAAACTAGAGAATATTAGAGAAAAGACCAATTGAAGTTGAATATAGTGTTAGCTTTTTAAATAGTTGTTGTAGTGTGATCAATCATTAATTTTCTCAACCTCGTCAGTTGTTTTTTGGAGAGGTAGGCACAGAAAATTGAAATTAAAAAAAAAAAATTTTATAAGGGTAAATTAAGATAATTGTCACATATCTATTTTTATTTAACAGTAATTGGAATTATTTTCATATCAAAATTTTACTAGAACATATAATATTTGTTTAATAACAGACATGTTAAATATAAAAATTAATAGTATCAAAAATCGTTTAAATAATATAATTTCATTTTAAAATGTGTTAGAGTCAAGGCTTCTAAATGCACCAATCAGAAGACAAGCAGTAAAAATCCTGGCCTCTCGAGTTTTTCAGTAATACTTGACTATGTGTTTTTAGTTTGAATAACATTCAAATAACATTTCTATACTAATTTGATTAAAAGCCTAAAGTGGAACAGATTAATTTCCTAAATTTGTGATTTTCAATGTTTTTAACTTGCAAAGGTGAATCAATCTGGAAAATCAATTCAATTCAGAGATAAAAAAGACATACAACAAAAGAGTTGATTATAATAAGTAAAAAGTAAATGAATTAAATGTATGATGAATGATGAATAATTAATTATTATTAGAACAGCCATATAACTCACGTAACCTTTTTTTCATCTTTTATATGTCAGATTTACACATTTCGATTAAAATAATTGCTTATAATGTTTTGATATATAATTATTAACGCATAAATTAAAGAATGAATTAAAATGTTAAATGTCAATTCATGTTTAAGGCACAGACAGCGGGCGCCAGAGATTAAACATAAGAGAATAAATATATTTCATGTTCCTTGAATAATTTGATGTACTTTCCATATCATTATGGGACGTCAACTTTGTATATGAGTATTCTTTTCCTCGTTTTCTCTAATTTCTCCGACAGATCAATTTCGTCTGGTTTCCATTCTATCGGAAAAGAGTGAGAAGCTCCATTGCTATATCTTTATCCTTCTGTTTTAAGTGATAATTTAATATCTTTTGTAATCGATATATATATATTTTAATGAGGCTCAGAGTATTTCAACATTACCAGCGCATTAATCATTTGAGCATTATTTTCTATAAACACTCACCTGTAGTCAAAAATAAATGGTAAACTGAGTAATGTTTAGTAACGACTATAAAAACAGACGAATATACAATTATTTACAATATTAACAATATAATTTTCCAATGATCACTGTATGAACAGTTTGTTTTCATTTTCAACAAAGCCTTCACTTTGCACTAATTCACAACTCAAATTTAAATTATTACATTTTTTACTGATGAGTTGTTAAATTTATTAAAGTGATTCTTTTAGCTGGGCGAGATTTGTTTCTTGTGAGTTTGTGGTGATTAACAATTTAGTGTTACAGTGAACAATAGCCAATCGCTAAAGAGAGTTGTTTGAGATTCTAATGGTCGACTGCGAAGTTGTGGTGCAACTTCAAGAAAACGTCGTAAGGGTGGTCATGTCTTATTGATTACTATATATAATGCGATTTTAGCTAATGTTTTGATTTTTTGGAATTGGAAGCAGCCGTTATAATTCTATAAGAATATAATGGACAAAACGAAAAATGTATTATATGTTATTTTAATATGAAAAATGAAATAGTTGCAAATAATAAGAGTGCTCTGAATAGATCAAATATTTAAATAATTATAAAGGTATCGTTGATGTCTTTTCTGACCAAGATTTTTAAGATGGAAGCTGTGTGTTGTTTTCTCCTTAAGATTAACCAGTTAAAATTTATATAACAGTTTTTATCTGTTTATTTTGTCAGTTTGTATTTAATCCATTTCTCTTAATTTTTGCTTTCTAGTCAGTTCTCAAACTCAACTCTTGTGAAATATTTAATTATACATATTTAAGCTTAAGATAAGCCTTCTATTCCTACAGCTTTGTTATTTTTTTCTACACTATTCGGTTTCGTGATATTTGACTCCAGTTCTCTCAAATCTTCTTCGACCGCTTCTCCCCATTTCTCCTTGGCCAACCTTTTATATTTTTTGGTCTTCTCTGCTCTCCTTTTGATAAATCTATCAGCATTTAGTATCTCCAGTTATTTTCTGTTTATTTAAAAATCACTGTAACGTGTGTTTCCAGCGGTTTCTGGAAACAGGTTACAATAAGGCACTTTCAGTGATTCCTCCGGCGCTAGTTCTCTATTTTCGTGGAGAACGCACGAACCCTTGAATAGGCAATAAGGGTAGAGTATTGAAATTAAAAATCGGAACCAAAATACAGATTTAAATTTTAAAACAGATGTTAAGTGGGAGAAACTGGCTCCTTGCGCATAAAATTAAATATTAAAAATTAGCAGGGGCGTATCAAATGGGTTATTTTGTGGACTTTTTCTGAAATTCCAATTCCGTTGACAACGTCGCTTTTTCCATTCTCTCGGGAAAGTGTCGTCGCGACGCTCCAGTCGCTTCGCGAATCCTGCACGGTGACGATTGCTGCTGCTCCTGCCCGAGATTCCGTATTACCGCATGTTCGTCGTCACATAAAATCCGTAGTGGGCGGTGGAAAACTGAAAACGTGCTTCACCTGAATTTCTGCAGCAGGATTACGCAGAGTTACAAAGCGGTGTTGTCTTATGTATCTAATTGGTTACTGAGTTCAGGAAATTGTAATGGTGGCAGAGGGTGAGATGAAGTGTTTGGGTGATTTTGAGAACCAGATTTAAATTTTTGGTAAGCTTTTTAGAGATCAAATCATGTTCTTGCTTGTTTTATATTGTCATCAAATCTGCAGTTTCTTTTTTCCTTGTTATGTTCCTAGCTTGGATTATTCCTTTGGTCTTATTATCCAAGTTATTACGTAAACCACCAATGTTGGTACTGTCACTTTCTTCCTTTAATAACTGGTTATTAATGATCCAGCCGATATTAGTACCAGACCTAGCGCCGTTCCGTTTAGTGGGCAACGCTGTAGGAGGCGTCATTTCGCGTTTGTTTTTCTTGTCGCGGGCGATTCTGATGGTTGAGAACGCGGAACTTTTCGGCATGTCTGTGGCATGGTCGCTCTTGTTGCCGTATCGTAGTTTCGCCATCCATCTTTTAATCAGCTGTGACGATGCGGTGTTAAGTGGGCCTCAGTCTCCATCGCGCACGGTGGCGCCTTTATTCGAAATTCGATTGTGGCGACCTTGAAACCTACTTTTCAGATGACGTAATTTAGAAGGTTGGTAGCGGGTTGATTTTCGAGTTTAATTATTTCTTCTTCTTCTTCTTCTTCTTCTTTTTCTTCTTGTTTGTTACTGTTTCGCTGATTGTTTGATAAAGGGATATCGCTGTTTTTATCTATTGTTTTGCACGATTAATTCGTTCCGATAAAGAAATCGATAAAATTAAAATAAGATTTTTTTTACCATGTATCAATAACAAATAACGTTCACGTTTTATATCATAATAATAATTATTGTTATCTCGGTGTAAATTTTGAGAAATGAACTGTCGTGCAGTTATATTTCAAAATTTGGTGGTCGCACTGGCGTATCCACCAAAATTTTGATATAGGTAGGGTAGGTTGTGAAGCCTCATTGCATATCACTTAATTTTTTTTTCAGCGCACGAAAGAAACGTTTTACCAACAGTCCATGTGCTTTCGTGGTGCTTGGAAGTCCACCTGCTGCATTAAAATGCACGACAATTTAATTAATATTTGCGGTTTGCAAGTGCAACGGCCTTTCCCGCTAATTGCTGGAAGCGGCCATCTCACTCTTGACTCAAATCATCACTTTTAAAATAAACAATAAAATAATGAAAATATAGAAAAACAATTTAAATATTTTTAACCCATCATCAAAATTTACATTAATAAATAATACCAGACCCTCTTCACTCCTGTATCAACCACTGTAAAAACGAATTCCTGATTTCATTGACTTTGATTGAAGTCCCCCGAGCTTGTCCATTTCTTATATAGAAAATATAATATAATAATAATAATAATAATAATGATAAGCTTGGGAACCCTATTAAGAGTATTGAGAAGGAGTCAAGTGATATTTTCTTCAAATAAGAGGATTTCTTGTTCCATGTAGATCTCTCAATTACTTAGAAAAATTATGCAAATCACTTTAAACTCAAAATATGAATTTAGAAAGATTAAAATTTCAGATTAACTAGTAAGTAACTATTAAATTTCTAAGTGACATCACAATATATAAATAATTGGAAATTAATAATTTTAGTTCATTGTTAAATAATTTCCTTCAATTTAAAAATAATGCGACACTCTTAACATATATTTAAAACTGATTCGTTTCCTATTTTTGCGAAAGGTGTAATATCCACAGAAAGGGAAGAAAATAAATTTTTTATTACAAACTTTACTAAGATTACTACTAAAACTACATTACGAAACGGAATAAAAAAACTCAATGAAACAAATTTTCCTGTAAAATATTTAATCATCCATAAATATCACCATACTATTCCATAAATTCCACCCCTGAAATCGATGAAACAATATAAAAAACTATTCTAAAAATTCAAAACTACAAATTATGTTTATGTAAAAAAAATGTAATGGATGTAAATTTTTTGCTACTAAATAATACAACAAATACCATTTCAAATTCTACACCAGAAAAAAATCTAAGGTCAGATACTAATGAAACGTTGCCAACTCAGTTATCTGAAATCATTAGCTAAAAACCAATTTGTTCTTTTTATGAGATATAACTAGAAAAATGACAAATAGAATTTTTTTTAATTTTATAAATAATAACAAAGCATATTCTGTAGGGAAATCTGGACACGGGATGTGAAAATGGGATTCTCTTAATTTTCCTTATGATACTTCCATAATTTTTACTCTAAAATATTTCTGTAACTGTGACTTCTACCAATGAAATGAATTTTACGTCCTTAATTTTCCACATAAATCTTGGCTATCCATATTTATTTGTTGAACTTTGAAATAATTAATATGAATAAACTTATTTTATTTCAATAAGAATAACTTTTAAAGTTAAAATTATATCTAGACAATTTTGTTTGATCCAAGATATTATTGCTAAATTTCTCACAAACATCACTTGTTCTTTTCTAAACATTTTTTAATTGTGTTCCCAGCTATATATGTATATCTACATTTTTTTGACGGACTTTTCTATATCATTTCTACAATTTTTAACTGCAAGTTTGTTCACATTTTATTACATCAACATATGGTGTTTTATTAATGTTTGTCAAATTAAAATGAATATATATGTATTATTTTAAATGGAACACCCCATATCTTTAGGCGACTTTCAAAAGAAAGATTCATCTTCTTTTCAAAAATCTATAGTATGGTTTCAATTTTAATAGTGTATTAGGTTCATTCTTGAATAAATCTAGTAAAATCTCGCATCATTATCTGACGAGAACAATTTTTGGAAGGGTCGAATTTTATATGGAATTAGTTTTAAAATTTTTAGACACATTTAAACGTCACTTTTGGAAATTTCTAAAATTCCAGCAGTCTTTCTAAACGAAATTTTATGATTATTACCTTATAACAATTCATTAACAGACTTAAACTTTCCCAAAAGAGCATCACTATTTATTTAAATAATATTAACAGCAGGGGATCTTTACCAAATTTTCTTCTGAATATCATCCTTGATAAATTAACACAGTTTGAACATTTTAAGCATTTTCAGTTGCTAAATAAATCATTTTGAAAGTAAATTAAATTACTTTTGTTTTTACGAATTGTCAAATTTGTTGGTTTTATTGTCATGTCAAATTGCCGTAACAAGAAGATGATTTATTTAAGTAGGTATCAAATTATGTTTATATTTAAAATCGATCGTTCTAATTTGGGACACGCTGTATAAAACATCATCATCATTCTTAATTAGATAATTTTTTTGGATAATTTTATGCACTTTCAACTATGAATTAATACATTTGAAAGGTGGTTCTATGTGGGTTTTAAAATATGGATTGAATTGATCGATTAATCTAGACCCCTTTTTCGTGAATTTAAATCTATTTAATGATGCATTAATATATTTGAGAGATGTTCCCATATTTTTGGTAAATTTTAGGTGCTCTAATGATTGAAGCTCATTTTAAAATATGAGCTCACCAGATACTTATTTTTGTGATTTTTAGAATTAATGTAGTTGGGACTTCATTACGTTTTAGAAAATAACTACTAAAAATTAACTTATTTAAAAAAATAACACGTTCCTTAAGGAATTATCCATTTTTTATACAATATAGTACTTTCGAACACCTAACCCGGGTTTCATAAGAAATTAGGAGCTTTAAAAGAAAATTACAAAGCACCAACATTGTATATTTCGATATTTTTGTACCTTTGTTTATATAAAATAGTTAAAACTATATTATTATAGTATTAGTAAACATTGTCAATTACATATAATATTCAATTGGAGTTAAATGGCAGCAATATTAGATGTCAGGCCGGTATATTGCCCAATTAGAATTATTCGAGATATTATCATCCATTGGACATGGCACAGACGTCACAAATCATTTTTAGTAGACAATAAATCTGCCTTTTCATTTTATGATATCACCAACGGGTTTACAATCGATGATCGAACAATGATTATTCTGTTTTTAGCTTCGATACAGGGTGATTCTACAACCCGCATTATTACAAATTACAATGCTTTCCCGTGTACTTCATTTTATATTTTCTAGGACACGAGCTCATTATTATTTCTATTGTGTCCGTCAGCTTATTGTGCAAGATTTATTACCAAACTTTAAATTAACCTTATTTAAAGTAATTTAATTAGATAACAATGCTATTCGTAATTCAGTTTCTATGTATAAAATTTGGTCATGAATTTCATACGAAAATCTACACGCAGATTGCGAAGCGTATGAGTTTAATTTTTCTGCAATTAATCTGACTACTCGTTGAAATATTTGGGTCGTTATATATTAACCAATTATTTAATAATTGTATTCATATTATTCAATATTTCACCATTTTATTTAATTAAAGCGTAAAGTTTAATAAAAATAACTAAAGAAAACAGTCCGCAATAACAAAACACAAACAAAATTAGTAAAGTAACTTTTAAAGTTTGAATTGACAATTCTGTTGCCAACAATTTAAGCTTGCATTCTTCTTCTTGAATAGAAGATGTAATCTGAACTGTCTATTGACCAGTAAGTGAAAGAAACATGTCTAAAATATATTCTAACAAATTCCGTGACTGGTTATAAATAAAGTTGTAAATTATAGTATTTGACACACATATGATGTCTGTATTACACTCGGATGTTAATATAGAAACTCTTATGATATAGCTTATACATTATATGCTTGTTAAATAATTATATAATTAGTAATCTTAAAGTTAAAGTAGTTATTAAAATATAGGAAAAATGATAAAAAGGCAATTTAATAATCACATTCATATTAAATCTGCACCTTTATGATGTAATAGCGTTATTTTTGTAAGAAAATATCACTTTGCTTAACATTGAAAACCACTGATATGTAGGAGTTAATCAAGGTAAACACCATATTGTATCGGCTAAGAATTACTTGTTTGTCAATTGTGTTTACCTACAGTGCTAAAAAATGATTAATACAATAATATGTTAAAATTAATTAACGATTAAAAAATGTTCAAAGAGAAGTAACAATTTTTTCATACAATTATTTCTAATACTGAATAATTAAATTGATTATTTTAATGAATTAAGAAATTTCATCAGTGAACTGGTTTATTGCAGAATTCACATTTTCTGTCTTTTATTTTAGCCATTTCTCTTAATTATTTATTTGTTATTGAAATAAAACTACCAAGTCATGTTTGTTTCAAATTTTAACTGGGATTTATGCATAAAGTTTAAAACTATTTTATTGGAGCCGACAGTAATGAAAGTCACACAGCTTTTCCCACTTTATTTGTAAATGTAGTTTGGAAGCTTTTAGCGATAGGAATTATCTGTGATATAGCTCGTTTAACTTTTCAATTTGTCTGAAATTGGCAAGTTCTGACAATAATCAAACATCCATTTACTACAGGCGTTGTTTTTCCAACTTGAGTTTGGTAGGTACTATTTTTTCTAGAAAAATATATTACTACTTTTAGCACAACTTTTATAATGGATTGAACTCTCACCTATCCACTTTTTCTAGTTTTTCGTCTTCAGCCTAATTCTTTATTCTTATATTGGATATTCTTATATTTTATCCTTTTTTTTTTAATCATAATCAACCAATTCTTGATTGATCCGATTTGTCAGTTTTTCTTATTGCATATTGCTTCCACTTCTTCCTTTATTAGTCTGTTTTTAGTTCATTCTTTCTATGTAATCAAACCAGCTAAGCGGTGTATTTTCGGTTGTTGTTATATAGTTTGGTTTTTATTTCAATTGATTCTGTTTAAAAATATTTTTTTTATTTGGATATTCTCTATTTCGTATTTCAAAGTTAAGAACAAAATTTACTATCTAATCGCAACGACCCGATTGAAACTTTTCCAAATCTCGTTAGACTGGACAAACTTCTAAACGATTGAGCAATTTCCTTTTTAAAATAATTCAACTGCATCAGCACTCTGATACTCCGATGTAATATACTTGTCAGCAGGAATCTGTAGTTTTGTACAAAGGACGGAGGCATTATGGATGCAGAGGAAGTCGAGTTGCAGCTTTATTTCTCGACACTCCGCCAGGTGTTTTTTGTTTTCCAGAGTTATCTTTATGCTACAGTAAACTTAATTTTGAATAAAGAAATGAATATTCAAAAAGCGTTTTGTTTGCTTTTATAAATAGATGAGAGGAAGAGAGCTTAATTTCAGGATTATAAATTAGATGCGAACATTTTTTCAAAGGGATTAGAAAAGTTGCTTAAGTTTTTTAAATTTGAAAGAAACTAAGAGTAATTATTTTTTAAACGACTACCCGTTCGAAATATTTTTTCTAGTTCATATTTCGTTTGTTGACATTAATCCATTTCCGCTTTAAAACTTTTCCGGTCTTATTTTCTGGCAGGTTTAATCTATCCTAAAAACGGTTCGATTCATTATGATATTTCTTAAAATCGTTGGTGTAGATAATCTTTGAAGTAATCCTGACGGTACTCTTAAATTGTAGAGGAAAAAAATTGGAGGAATTTTGTTACTGATTTTTAAATTTTTATTCGAACATATTTTTTAATTTCTATTAGATTCTAATAAAAAAGTTTTGGAACCGAATGGTTCTCACAAAACAAATAGAACAAAACTATATAAAATAAAAAAATTGTATGTATCGTAGAATATAATGGTTCCATTATTAGAAAAATCAATCAACAACCAACTCAGCCTTTCTGAAGATTACACCGAGTTTTTCTGTAAGCATAACGAACTCTGAAAATTCTGTAAATTAAAAATTATTGTCGGGTTATATTTTGTATGTTTATAAGAAATAACATTTTTTTTAAAGCAATATTTTTGAGAAATGCGTAATTATATAGATTTTTTATTGGCCTACAACAATTTTAAATTCGCAATGAGCCTATAAAACACAGACAGAATGAATTTGAAAAAGATAAAATTTTAATTTTATTGGTTGAGGCATTAAAAAAATAATAATAAAGAGTCTGCAAAACAACTTAAAATTAATTTGATAGCGACGAGTTATCGTGCAAAAAGAAAATCGGACACAAAAATAAATTAGATTCCAGGATCGTCCCTGAATTTACGACCAAAGTCTCCAATTTGACTTATTCGGACTCTCTTTCTTAAGACTGCTTGAATATCTAACCCAAACTGCTCCGAGTTTTTTGATCCAACTCCTTTGAGTCGTTAAACAAAACTGAATTTAGTTTTTTTGCTCACGAAATCGTATTTTGTATACAGTATAGGTCGACTTAACTTTATACACCCCACGTTCTTAAAACAACTGTTTGAAACCCTACCTACACCTCCTTTGAAACTTACGTTTCCTATTCTTGTTTTTTTTTGTCTTTCAACACAACTCATTTCGGTAAATTACACATTCTTTATTTTATGGAATGAAATAAATATATATCGGCTTAATTATATCGTTTGATAAGCTAGATTTGTGGGCTACTTTTTTTTAAAAGAGTAATTCATAGATGGTGATATTCTTCATCCTAAAAAACAATTAAATGTATTTATTTTCGAATATTAGGTACGTATTTAAAACTTATTAAGAAATATTTGCAAATAATTTTGTTTGGGGGTGAGATATCACTTTTTATCGTTAGATTTTTAAAAATATTCTTTTCACATTTTCATTAATTCCGCTTTTAACGACGATGTACGGATAGGGATACGGATTTTATGAGGGATAGAACTTGTGACAAGAAAAAGCTGAGGGAATCTGAAAACAAAGATTAAAAGAATGTCGATATATACGAAATCAGGAAATTTATTGGAATTAAAACGGAAAAAAGTAGGGTCTACTTGATCGATAATCGAAATTACCAATAAAAGTTTATTGTTGAAGGATTTAAGATTCAGGTCACCACATTGGTTTTGATTGCCAAATTGAGTGAGGAAGCCATAAAAACCTCGCGTAAAAAAAGTTCCCCAAGTGAGTTTCCGTCATCAGCGGATTATTGCAATGAATTTGAACTTCGCCTTTTTTTTGTATACATTACAAGTTGAATGTTATCATCTTAGTTTCAATGTTTCAATTTTATCTATAACTAACATAACCAACGAGTTAGAATTATTAATTTATCGGGATATTTGGTCGATTGTTTTTATTTTTCTCTAAAAATCGTTCTTTTTAGAAAACCAGAAACACAAAAGCATTTACAGTTATTTTGAACCTATTTTAATCACAGGCCTTCAGTATTTTTCAGCAATTTGCTAACATTACATTCTTTTATTAAAGAAGTTTAAAATAATCGCGTCTTCATTTGATCTCTGGTTTTTCTACCCGCACAACCAACTTTTTAACGACGAAACTTTCAGCGCGTAAAATTCTGAGACGGTTCGAGCGAAATTTCAGGATAAATTAAGTTCGAAATAATATTTTGACCCCGACATGTTCCGTCATATACCCTTTCGGTGAAAATTTAATAACTACGTTGCTCTTTATTACTAGTAAACCTTTAATGACTGGTTACATCGCATTATGTAACATGACGTTAATATGCATAATTATTCATGCAGGCGTTACGTTAATGTGAATATCAAACTCTGAATATTGATTTGTTTAAATATGGCACAGATTAAAAGTCCCTGCCATAAAATAGGTGACTGAAAATAGTAGAAAGCGTCACAAGAGCTATTTAATAAATTTTACATTTATATATTGATAAATGTGGCCTTGTCCTTAACAGCAAACTACTTTCTTCGATTGTCAGTGCAAGATCTTTAAAAATCATGAATATTTACTAAAAAAAATTCTAAAAATTTTTTATTCGATAATGATAATTTTTTCGTATGAACTATATAAAGAGTTTTGAAGCATTATCAATTCTTTATGCTGTTGCATACATTTTCCAATTATTAAATAATTCGTGTTCAAAGGGATAAAAATTAAAGTCTACCGTACATCAGACAAAGACAGACACACAACCTTTATTGAATTGGTATTTCGAAGAGTGAAAGTTCGTTACATTTGCATGTTAATGAATTCTGAGGACTGAATGACTAAATGTTCAGAGTTGGTTTAGCGGAAGTTATTGAAATTAAATGAAAATTTCTAGACGCCGCCATATTACTACTACTATTGACTTACAAACTCTTCTTTATAAATATGTAGATTATGGGGTATGTCTTCTAATTTTTCTCAGATGAAAGAAAAAGGAGTAAAAATTGGACTAATAAGCATATATACACAATAATATATTATTTATATTAACCTAATATAGTCTAATTATTTTAATAATATTGATTTATTTTTAATGCTGATAAAACGAATTTGATCAGATTTTTCACAGCAGGGCAGTTCAAGAAATTTTCTTCAATCTAGAAACAATAATAAACCGTTTGGGTGTTTCAAAATAAAACAAAGCCAACAAAAGTTTATCGAAGTCGAAACGTTTCGAAGCAAATGATTGTTTGTATTTTGTCAAGTCGCTACAACCCTTTAATAATTCGCAGAACAGTAAATACTGAGTGGCATACGAGTATTTGTTTACCGGAAGTTTGTACTGAAATATGAAAAATCAATAGATATTTTTTGCATCATTCTGCACCAAAACAATGCAAGCCCCGACATTTATACAAAAGTTGGAATTAATGACGCATTTTCCGTACAGACCTTATTTCTTCTCTCATACATTTCCAAAATCAAAAATTAGATACATGGTTAAACGTTTTTCAAGCCCAGAAGATTCAGTTGAAGCGTATAAAAATGCCATGATAAGCGTGCCATCTTCAGATTCCAAAAATATTATAATTTCTTTTTTATTCGCATGAAAAAGTACATCAATTGTGAAGGGGAATATTTTGAAAAGCAATCTAGCCAATTTTTTAATCTAATTGTTTTTGTTTGCATCTGGTTAAAGAAGTATTGATTATGCATTTCTGCTGCAAAAATCCGATTGTTTGCGCAAAATATTATTTTGTGCGTACTATATGTTAAACATTTAACGGTACATCTATCTATATAGTTATTCTCTACATGTTACCTGAAAGCATAGTAATTTTATTCGCACAATAAATTATACATTTCATTTCAATTGCGAAAATATATCCCAATCACGCACATACATAATGCAAAAGCATATCGACTTGATGTCTCTATTCCTTGATTCGCTGATGATGGTGCACTTTCTCGATGGATGGAGGTATCACGGTACCAAATTTTAGTTTGCGTGCGATCTTGATATTGGATGTAGACTTTCTCATTTGCATTTATATTGTCCGGAGACTAAGCAAGTTCCAAAAGTAAATAGCTTCGAACTCTAGACGGTTTTCATTGACTTTAGGGTTCGCTATAGACAGATACAAGGGAATAAGAATATAGTGACCCCAATAAAAAAATTATTTTACAATTCTTGTTCTATTCTAACACTTTTTCTTTTTTATTGATGATCCTAATAGTGTCTTTTTTTATTAATAATCGATCCGATTAATCTACAATTTTGCTTCAATATTCAGGACCTTAACTAAGCAATTTCCTTCTGTGTTTTTTAGATTCTATAATTTTAGCGTATTACATTTTGCGTTGTTATAGCACTGCACATTATACTAAAAATTGAACACGTTTAAAACATTTGAACATTCATTTTTGCTCTTTGTTTTCCAGGATTTGCAGGAATTCTCGAATGTGTGTGTGTGTTTAGATTATTGCATCTCGTTTCATTACAAATCTCTTGATCTCCACTCTAGCTGTCGGCATTTTGAGATCATGATGGAGATAAGATGATCATTTCGGTATTACCAAGGCGCATCGACAATATTTTCTTCCTCTTTGCTCTGATCCTGTGCCCCAGCCTCAAGTCATGTCCAGGGGGATGCAGACCCCTGTCCCGCAGTCAGGAACTACCTTGTGTGGTTTTACTGCCGCCCCATTGCATTATTCGCTTGGCCTCACATTCATGGTCATTCATATTAGATTCCAGATGGTCAAACCGTCGGTGCCAACGCTTTTGGTTCACTTGGTAGTCGGCCAACTGACATTTTCGCTACTGTCACCAAGAAGTAGTCACTGACCCGGCATTGTTATGAGATAACCTCATAATAGTTGTATCATTGGCATCTAAGTGATTTGTCTTATTAGAACGGTTCTTCGAACCCAAATTCGCATATCGGGTTTTTTTCTCCTAAAATAATTTTGTTTATGTTTGGTTTAAGGGGTCGTCTATTGAACCTACTTTTCTCCGTGCGATCAGTAGTCACTGTAGACATTTAATATTTAAATAGCAATACCAATGCCAAGAAGTGGATCGCCTTGATTTGTAGATCGGATGATAATGAGATGCAATTAAAAAACCGCCGCGTGCGGTTTCTCTAACTCATACATAATAATGTTTCGAGCATTGTTCAATCGGCTCCTGAATTATAAAAAAGATATATTGATGCGTTTAGTAAGTTCATTGTTTTAATTACAATGCAGGATTCTTTTATTTAATTGCATTTATTCATGTCGGGAATCTGTGTCGTACGTCAATTGAAGAATAAGTGAATAATCGATTTCTATCATTTACATATTAATATGGACGTTAATTTTTAAAGTTGTGCAAACAAAAGATTTTAATCATTTTAAAAGCATTTTAATTTTAAGTAGTTTATTATAAATTTCCTCAGTCTGCATACACGATTTCAAATTACGTATTGTCGAGTAATGAACGTTTTTAATTTACATTGTGCCGAGAAAAAAATAATCTTTGGTAGTCAATCACTCTGTATAATTTTTAGTTTCTATTGTTCATCGAATTGTCAACGTTATTACGAAAAGCAATTGTGTGAATTCATTGCGACAGCCGTAGTCTTTTTATTTTTAAATAAAATAAGAAAGTGGCGTTCTGAGTTTTTGATATAATCGTATTAAGTAATATGGTTTTAATCTTTGACGACTCTATGCATAAGTTTCATTAATTTCCTGTTAGTTAAAGCGACGAAAATAAAATTAACCTTCATTTCGGATGCGAATCTTGGTCAATAGGTTCGGCATTAGAAGTTGGTTATGAAACGCTAGAAACTCTAGGTATTGAGAGTGTTTCATATCGGTTTCTGCAGGCAAAAAAGGTAAATACAAATAGTATTCTTGCTAATTTTAGATAAGAAAATTAAGCAAATAGTTTTAATACATTAAAAGGAAATTTTGTAAGTCAATTGTTCTACAATTATAAATATTGAAAAGTTTTGTTAGTCACATTTATTATATGTAGTTAACAAAAGAATATGTTATGTAGACAATTACAAAGTTTATTTCAGGAATTTAGATACTGATATTCTTCTTTTTTAAAAGTATTAAATAAGTAAGACGATTATTTGGTACCATCCATATCTTTGGTAACAAAGGTTCAAAACCCTATTATTTAATTTTAATTGTATTCGATATAATCGCCATCTGACCCCCTTTCGGTTTTTACTCTCTCCAATCGAGGTCGGAGGTCGTTTTCTGGTACACAAGATTTAGTCAATGTTTACACGTTTATAAGATTATTTTCAGAACCGGCTACAATGGTTTTTAAAAATAAATGCTGATGACATTCTAATATTTTAAAAATGTACTTAAGCCAAATCTCTAATAATTACTGACAAAAAGATGTTGGAAAGTCTTTAAATTTACCAAAAAAATATAATTACAGAAATTTATATTTCCTTATTTTATGAACTTTTTAAGTGAAGAAAAAATATTTACAAGCTAAAATAAGTGATACAAAATAAGAAAGCAAAGGGTATATAAGAACCTATTAACGATAACGGTTCCTGATAAGTGACGTGGTAAGTCTTTAAAAATCAAGTCAATGTGAGGGGAAGAGAAATCTCCTTTAGAAAGATTGAAAAGTTAATTAAACATTAAAATAGGCGTAGATCATTCTAATGATACTAGATTGAGGCTGCCTTCCTAGTCTGTTTCTCAAATAAAGCTTTATTAAATGAAAAATCTTCATAAATAAGAGAAAAGGGGCGAACCCTAATAGAAACGACCACATTGGGTTTAAATCAAATTTTGTATATTCCTTATTAACCATAACAATGGTTTCTCCACACCCTCTGTCGGGACAATCGCCTTTTTAATCTAATAAATTAATTTCTACTAAAAAAATTTGTTTCCTAGTAAAATTCCCAACGTCTGTTTAATACTTTTAATCATAAGCTTTAAAATACTTTTTATATATTTACCGAAAATATATATTAAGTTTAAAAAAGATTTATATTATTGGGACTCTTTTGAACAGTCGCATGTTTAGATACTTGTTATTAATAAGATAATATGTACAAACCAAACTTCCTTTATTATACATGATGCTAGAAAAAACTTTTCCAACAATTTGTTACTTACACAAAAAAAAATTTTTGGATTTTTTATCCTGAAAAGTGATTTTTAATTTCTGAAGTTAAATGTAATAAAACATTATTTTAAATAGAATTAGATAAAATGAATTTGAAACTTTGTATTTTATTGTTGCTGTTTATATTGCGTGCCGGTCCTGATTAATTATCAAAATCATATTAAAAACCATACAGTAAGAGTTTCTATTGACTACAATTTTAGTTTCAACATACTGCTGCGCCGGTTCGCAATAGTTTATAAATATTTTCGGCTATGTTCTAAATTCTCTTGGATAATTCGTATCCGTGTTCTATTATTAAAATACTAGTGTTTATTTTTAGTTTGGCTTTAGATAATCTGGTTTTATTATTCTAGCAACGTAAGTCGGTGAGAGTTGGTGTTTTATTTGCATGTTAACTACACTATTATCTGAGGAATATTGAAGTGAATCATTTTGATCTTGGTAACATTGTCAAGTTGGCAGTCAAACCGGTGAAATACGATGAATTCATTTAAATAACGAGAAGTTTAAGTAAACAAATTTGTTTTGTAAGCAGAGTTAATTACAAAATAAATCCGGAAAAAGGATAAACAGCTACAGGACCTTATTTAGATTATTTCTCAAGGGGAAATTTAAGAAAACAAATTGAAGGCGGTAGGTACATCTACCGAATATTATAATATTGTTAAATATGTAAACAATGAATGGCGAAACAACCCTTGCTGGTTTCTAAATACATTTTGCCGGACGGATCAATGCCCATCTTCATAGTAATATTTTTTTCTAGATTATCTTTATGTATACTAACTTTTTTAACTACTTAGATTAGGATCTTGCTTTCTCTTGCCTCCTATTTCCACGATGATTGACTTCGTTGCTCACTCTCCATATATGCTTTAGATTTTTATTTATTGTGTCTTTATTTTTTTACTATATTTTGTTGATCTCTAATTCCAACAACACTTTTCTTATGATTATTTTTCGTTCTGTGGATTCAAACCCTCTTTTTCTTTCTCATAGTTCCTAGTAAATAAATATATTATCATGGGTCTTATTGCTCTATTGAAATTATTTTTTGTCAGTTTTAACATTTATGTATAACTTATCTAGTTTCCTAAAATGTGATTTCGTTAGTCCCTTTTCTAACTGAAAGTATTTAATTTTGAGCCGTTTGAAGCGATACGAGGGTTACTATTTATGTAATCAGAATAGAAAGAACAAACAAATTAATTTTACCAAAAATATATTTATTGCTTTTCAATATATTCGCCTTTAAGCTTTACACACTTTTACATGCGATTGAACCACCCTTCAAATCACTTTGTCCAGTCAAAAGATGATGGCTCTAAAACATGGTTTTTGAAGGCCTCCACCGCTTCTTCTGGCGATGAAAATTGTTGTTCACGCAGTTTATCTTTAATTTGTGGGAACAAGAAGAAGTCATTAGGTGCCAAGTCGGGGCTATAAAGCGGTTGACCCATCAATTCGATCTTTTGTGTGTCCAAATACTCGCTTGTTTCACTTGATGTGTATGAGCTCGTATTGATGTGATGCAAAATGTTTCGTCTTTTTGGATTGGTTTCTCTCAATTTACCGAAAAAGCAAATGGTCGTATACCAAAATCTTATGTATGCTGGTCATACTAATGCTTAGACATGCCTCAATTTCACGGTATGTCACATGACGATCTTCTTCAATTAGTTTTCTCACAGCATCGATGTTTTACGGCACAACGACCGATTTTGGATGACCTTCTTTAACTTCGTCCGTGAGCGAACTACGGCTACGTTTGAATCCAGTCTACCAGCGATATCGCCAAAAGTTGAATTAAGTTCATTGATGCACTGTTTTTGAGTTACACTCCGTCGAAAGTCATAATAAATCATATCTCGAAAATGTTCGCGAGTGAATTCCGTTTTTTGGCCGAGATGAGATTTTCAACTTACTGTAAACAACACAAGTAGTACTCCTCGCACATCAAAACGTTCTGAGTACGTATACTGTCAAAAATGTCAATCTTTAAGATGGCAATGACAGATTTCATCTGGCAACACTGGTGTTGGCAGTCTGGACATTTGCTTAATTATGTATATGAAAGGTTAGCATTGAATTTTATTTCGCGAAAATAAAAATAGATAACTGAAAGAAAATGTATATTTGGAAAAGAAAACATGTCAGTGAAAAAATATACAATGGTCAACGCTTCAATCAGCAAAAAATTGTCAAAATAAAAAATCTGATTATTCAAATACCTTCCAAAACATGGCACATGCAGCATTGTCGCTGCACCAATGAGTTAATTGAGAAAACTACGAGTCGCTGATATTTAGTTAATAATCAACTCGATTTTTCCATATGAAATTTTCCATACAAATTTAATCTGATAAAATGTATTTTATCACTTTCTCATTGCTTTCTCCTAGTGACCAAACCTCTTTAAACATATCATAATTTTTTTATATATTTTCGAAACGTGATAAGTTCACCTATTCAATAAACTTTTGTACGGTACTCAGTGTTATGTAATGTTCTATCAGTAACTTGAGAAAATCAGCGTTCGAGATCGTATCCCGAGAGACTAAATCTAAAACAATCCAATACGATAAAAAATATTATTTTAGTCATAATAAAGTAATAAACCTGCTACTGTTTTCATATAAATTCTATTAATGACCCATTTGGATTTTAAAATTAAATACCGTAGGGGTTTGGAAGTTAAATAAAATAAAAATCCAATTAAAATGTATTATTCTATTGAAATTTAAATCGTATAATTGCAGAACTGATAAAAATTGATGTATTTTATAGGTTTCTCCCTATTACGGATTTTATTTTTTACTTGCATTATTTCTAATTTAGAATTAATTAAATGAACATTTAATTCCGAATTATCAAGGATTAGCGTTTGTAATAGTTTTTAAAATAATTTCGCATTGTTTACAACCTACTTATTCAAATTATTAATATAATTATTTTTTGTTTCAGGTAAATATGGATAATATGCAATAAAAATATATACACTGTGTAAGTAATTAAAATTAGCAATAACGAATAACATATTTTTTGAATTAATAGTCACAAAACTTTAAGACCTATTTATATACAAGGAATATTAGGTAAACAATGTTTTTATTACAAATATGTAAATTCCATCAACCGTAGTTGGATAATTTCCATACCGCTTCATCTTTACATGCATCTCACTCTTGTAAATTAGTGGAGAGAATGCACTCGTGCGGTCCTGTGTGCGTGTCTAGAATTTCAAATAGTTCACAATTTGTCCTAATACAGTAATTAAAGACCCAAGGAAATTATACGCTGAAGAATTTTGTGTTTACAATCACAAATAATCCAAAGTATACAGTTGTTGTATTTTCTCCAAATCTTATGGAAAAAAATATATGTATGAAGTTGGAAAAAAGTTAAGGTTGCAATTCCAACCGTTGTGCATCATTTCACCCACTTCTAGGTAGGTGGAAAGTGTGACGTTACTGGATTTTTTATACTATCAATTTGGTTTCATGTTAAGCATATTTTAACATTATCATAACTTCATTTTACAACACTTGGTTCAATATGCATAAACTTTCACAAGTTTTAGTAATGTAAACGTAAATAAATTGGACTAAATATGGTAATTTGTTTGAAAAAAAATTTAAGTTGCTGTAAATTTCACAGGAATGAGGAAATGTAATGAATGAAACCTTTTAAAAATTAGTGTGAAGAAGAATATTTAATTGTTCTTATATGAGTTTTTCTTGTGTTAGTAAAGGAATGTTCACTTTCTCTTAGAGAATAATAATGGCAAGAAAAAAAACATTGTAATTAGATGTTATTTTCTTTTAAAGATTCTTGCTAATCCAAGTATTTTAAACAGTGCAGTATTTAAATTATTTGTAAATATGTAAGTTGATATAATACGTTTAATATTTGCCCAGAAATCATTAAAACATATATTTATACCCCAAATAAATAAACATATTTTAAAAATAATGTATTTAATAAAATTCTTTTCGAAATGAGAAAGAGTAATAAATAATTTTAATCAACAGGTAAATCGATCTAACGCCGAAACAATTTGCAACTTCAGAAGGACTCTTTTGTTATTGTTAAATAATGATTTGACAATGCTTATAAATTAGCGAGCTATTGTTGTCGTAACAATTAAGTCATTATTTTCCGATTATGACATAATTTCCTTCCTCGATAATTTCTAATGACTGAATAACTTCGGTCCCGCTTTTTATTGTAGGTAGATTAATGTAACACACTCTTTCAGAAAAATGAAAGTAGTTAAAGTTTTTAAAAACCGCAAAAAGGATAACATAAATATTTATAGATCAATTTCATTTTCAGTTTATAAAGTAGGTATTTTGATCTAATCAATTCGGTTCCCCGACTTGTGCAGATATTCTACTTTTGATTATTGTATTAAAAGCATTTTATATTAAATTAGTAAAAAAATTCAAGTCAAAGTCAATAATATTTTACTATTAAAAATGAAGTAAGTCCTCTGTTTTAAATTAGATGTGGAGTTCTTCAAAGATCAAATTAAAAGAAAAATTACATTGTTTGCAGGTAGATACAATACTATAATTTTTATATTTTGTAGAAAATTATGAAATCATAGATTATAACATTAAATATGCATTAAATACTATTTTTATTTAGCTTCATAATAACAACTTAGGTTTAATTAAATGGATATCAGTGAAATAAAAATAGTGAGGAATTATCTAATATAAATTATATCTATATGTTTAAAAATCTTCAATAATGATAGTGTTAATTAATATTAGAATCTACATAAATTACACATTCATTTTGTATTAATATATTCTAAATTTCAATGTTTAAACGTTCTCTGGGAATCATCTTTAAAATGTGATTTTACATCTTCCATGCATGGGACATATCAAATACTGATACAAACGAAACAGCTTTTTAAATTTAAATTTATTTCATCAATATAAAAATAATTTGCTTGATTCAGACAATCCAGTGGAAATTATAAAGTTCCAATTTTAAATTTCATCAAATTCATGAACGTCGTGACAAATAATTTATCGTCAAATTTTGGAAATATCTTTATTCTATGCACGGAAGTTTGTTTTATAATTCAATCTCAATTCCAAATTTATTATATTTTTATTACAATTCTATAATTAAATTTTTATTTATAATTTGTCATACATGTTAATTTAATATTAGGAGCCCGTATCTATTTTCTCATAATCTTTCTTCTATCAAAAATTCCTTTTACAATATAATATATAATTTTAAAATTTACTTAAAAATATTTCTTATAAATAGATTAATTTGAAAAATTTTACATTCACATATATTATCTTCATTTTTTTTTTTTACTACTAATACTCATTTTAATTATATTTTTATTGAAGACTCCTGTGTTTTGGAATGTTATAATAAATTATAATAATATTTAACTATTTGTTTTGCTTTCGAGAATGCATTACTTATTTTGTCATAGAAAAATAATAATTAGTGAATTTATCTCGCCGAACATGTTCATTATGTTGACATGTGGAATTCTATTTTATCCTCTGTTTTATAGAGAATCTCACCATATTGTGTTTTATTTATTGCTATTTCTATGAAATTAACATGATTAAATTTGATTCACAATGTTGTCGTTGAACAAACAATAATAAATATAAAGGTGTTAAGGATTTTGTTTAAGAACTAAGAGATATTTTAATTTTCGTCTATCGCTTCCAATTTCTTTCAATAGTATCGTCAGAATTCACCAAAACTACTTTAAGATCCGACTCGAAGGACCATGAAACAGTTTGCAATCGAAAAGCAGAATTTTAAAATATATTTATGTAATCTCTATAGTCATTAGTTTTATTTTTCTCCTTCATTCACTATAGTATTTTTTTTTCTCTATAAATATTAGCATTCTATTAATTTTTCTAAATGTAGAGATGTTGTTATCAAGATTTTACACTTAGGGTTTCTCGGAAAACAGTGTTAAGTTCATGTGTAGCATTAGAAGCTTTATGGCACTGTCAAAGATTAATTATTAAATTTCTCTAACCAGTTGACCCGGAAACTTTAAATTTTTAATAAGATTTCCTGGCAGTTCGACTTCCGAGAGGTAGAGTGAAAATTTATAAATAAGGAAATGGTTTATTTGGGAATTAAAACGTAAAGATACATATCTTTAAATTTTTTACTTGCAGCATTATTGTAGGAGTTTGTTTTATGTTTCGCTATTATCATCAAAAATGAACAGTAAATATGTAGAATTAATTTTTATATCTTGCATGTAGCAAAATGTTTGTTTTGTTTTGAAGTTAATTTATACTAGTAAGTACTAAGTTAATTTTTGATTTGAGTAAAAGTTTTTTTTGTCGAAAGACTTAATCGTAGTACCTACATTTTGATATTGCGTCTAAAAATATAGAATTATTTTTTAATAAGTAATTATCCAATTGCGGTAATTTTGATTATATTTAATTGGAGTGAACTTAATAAGTTTAATTGAAGAAATTTAACGTTACTTTGCTTTGCATCATTTAAGAACCACTTTTCTAATTACAGTCTTTATAAGTGTCATTACTAAATTACCAATTCTAAATAAAAAATGTCATAAGCTGTAAAAATATTGAAAAGCCGCATTAATTTATTTGCTAGCGCGTAACCTTTTTGTTACATTTTTTAATAGAGTCGTAAAGAGTGAATTTACTTGCTTATACAATTGGCTAATAATAATAACTCGTTTTCATTTTTCTTTCTTTTAAAAAAAATGTACTCAAATCCGGTTACATTTTACTTCTCTAAACGAGCTGAATTTTAATTTTTAAAATACATAGAGGTACTTAAAAATGTTATTGTAACATCCCATTTCTCTTCTTTTGCTTTCGTTGAAAATGTTATTTTTCCAGAGTTAATATTCCGAATACCTCGGACGTAAATTTACCTTGCTTTTAGCCAGGCTGATTTCTACATAATTCAGGGCTAGTCCATTAGATAGTTTGGCTTCGTTTTTTCCCTCTTTTTAACATTTTAACGAATACATGCCGGCCAGAACGTTGAGTACATCCATTTGAGTAGTCAATTCCCTCGGGATAGCAACGTCAAAGTACATATACATAACATTTTATGTTGCGGCAGATAAAATGCATACAACGTTGAAAAATTAAAACGAACCAACATACTTCAGATTTATAGAGTTTTCCTAAATGCTGCTAATAATTCTTATTCGTTTTCGCATATTGTTCGTTTCTTCTATGGTATCTTTGTTAGTATTATTTTATGTTTCTCAAAGCTTTTATTGTTTTATCCAGGCCTTTCTATAAGTATCCACTGTTTATAATTATTCTTACTACTGATGTAATTCATTCTTTTTATGTGCCTTTTTGTACCTATAGTTAGCTCTTATGTTCATCTAGTGTCAGTTTTTATTAACAAAATACTCATTATTTATTGGTACTTTGGGAACTATAATAAAAATTTTATTTGAGGCGCTAATACATTTATCGTGAAATATTTGAATATTTTCTTATTTTCTTGAAAATATTGTGAATATAATTACAGTAACTGACTTTAATTTTAAATCGATGTAACATCGAAAAATTCTATAAAACAACAAAAAAAAACCGGAAATTGTTATGATAATGGAAAAATGAAAACCATGTAAATTTTGTAGTACAATTTGTACGTCCCTATAATAGTTTCAATCCCCAAGTTTGTCACGTCTTCTATGTTGGAATGAATAGAAGTTTAGAAATGTCCTGAACATTTTTAAAAAGCAAGTAAAAACTTTTTCTCGCAAGCAAAACTCCAGGAAGTTAACGAGACTGCTGACTTTGGAAAATTCTTTATGTTATTTCCAATGCACAAACTGTTTTATTTGCAGATTAAAATTATACAATTTTATTCTTTGTAAAAGACAAAGCCACTAGGAACAAAAGATTTGTTTTAAAGAAACACTGAAAGTTGCAGAAAATCCTTTATAAATATAGGAAGAACTATTCAGATTACTCTTTTTCAGATTGAGAGTGCTACTTCTTCAAGTGAAAAAAATGTTAAAGATGTTTTTGTTTTAAGGAAAAAATGATAAACATTGTGAAATTATTTTTTAAAATAGTTTATGTATTTTAGTTTTGGTTCCAATCCACTTTCTGATCTGATTTTCGTAGTGAACTGTAAAACTCTCGGTTTTTTTTTGCGCTTCTGTATTGAACCTATTTTTTTTTAGGACAAACTGACGCGAAATCCAATTATTTCGAGTTCATTTTATTTTCATTTGTAATACGCCTTATGTTTGTGCTGCGATTTTCAGTGATAGCGGGATCAGAAACGTATAAAAATTCCATTACAATGGAAATGGAAACACAAGACTATTTTTTTATTTATTCGATTATAGAAAATCATAATCGAAATATAGTTTTTTGCTGTGTTATTTTAACTTTAGTATTATTTTGACTATATACAGTTCTTTTGATGTTTTTGGAGATGTCTTTCGGTATAAATGTATTTTGTTATATGGTTAACAGATTATTGTAAATGTATCTTAAGTCGACGTACTATATTTGCTGTTCTAAAGGAAAAATTTTGCTTTAAGCTACATTACGACCGGTATAAAGATGTAATGGCGTCCAGAACTATTTTCCTACCTTTCAAATGTTAATTTCTCGAATATTAAATTTTATGGGGCAATAAATAAATTCACCAAGACTAAACAATTCAATAACCCAACACGTGGATTGCTTGCCATTCGGGTATAAAATAGCCAAACATAAAAGCATAACGCCAAGCATTTCACGTTTATATTAAATTTTCGGTCTTAAAGTTAAAGACTACAACGGACTTATCGTTAAAATGGGCTTTCTATTATTAGAAAATCTTTTTTTAAAGCTTGTATAATTAAAACTTGGCACTTATTGTCGAAAGCGCTAATGTTCAATAACAAACTTGCTGTTGGTTTTTTCCCGAAGACCGGTGAATAAAGAAAATAAATATTTTGGCAGCCCGCTATCTTGTGATTACGGTGTTTCCTTATTTTCCGTTTCATCTCACTGGCAAAAAAACACTATAAAAAAACAAAAACCAAATCAGCAGCTTCCTTCTTTTTTTTTCTAACAGAAATAATAAATGAGGTGAAAAATCAAAATCGACTATGGTATTTCACAGAAAAAAAACCAACGATAAAAATGGACACCTCTTAATAACAATAAAGAAGTGATAGTTGCAAATGTATTTATTACAAGACATGAAATTTAGTAGCAAAAATCTTTTATTTCATGATTTTAATAAAGGAGATTGTAACAGTAAACAATGAAAAGTTAAAACAAAACTGTAACAACGGATCCTTAATAACCTGTGGCATAGGTAAGATATTGCAAATAACTGGAGATATCTTTCAATTACAACCTAAGGAGAAAAACAAACGAAATTATAGGTTTGTACCGCCAACCCGGAAAGCTTGAAGAAAACAAAAGGTGACCGCGAAATTTTTCATAAGAGCGCGCACAAATTGATTCTTTTGTGCAACCACGGTGACGAACATTGCACAACGATAATGATACCGGGTCTCACATTATTTTTACAAACTATTTATTGTGAGTAATAGATGGTGACATACGCTTTATCACGATGGGAAGGTCATAATCCTTGATCGTTATTTTTTTTTGTTTTTGCAAACAGTATGGAAAGATCGATACGATGGAAGTAATTTGCTCATTAATTACCGTGTAAAAACCTGTCAGGTTTAAAAACCGCGATGTTAATATCATCAATTATGAGTGTTATCTTAAATTGTTTCAAAATATAACAAACTCAAACATGGTACCTCAAGGTACCGTACAAGGCTATTTTTTTATTGGTTCGAGATAAATATGTCTGACCTGAGTATGGTCGTTGACTTTTTAAATAGCAAATTAGTATTTATAATATATATCAGTTTTTATATTTTTATATTTATTTGAAAGATCGTCTTAAAAATTTAAATCCGTTTAAAAATATACAATCATAAAAATAGACAATCATTAAATAGATATATAGAAATATATAATTTTGCTGTAGATGCTGATTAAAAAAGTTTTAAATGTCTAATCCTAAAAAAATAAATTCGTAACTCTAATAAAGAAAAAAGTAGATAGTTGTAAAATAGTTTTACATTAAATTAGAAGAAGAGTTTCGAGGTAATTTCTTCACGGAGGTATGTTTAAAGTATATTTATCAAGATCAAATGCTCAAAAGGAACGATTCTATACACCTGAAAAGAAAGTGATAAAACATTTAAATAAAAATATTCTTGATAGTTTTGCTATTGGAAGCACTATGCACTTAACAAAACCGTTAAACAAGTGTCTTTAAAGAAGCTATTGGATAAAATTTTGACTAAGGATGTACCAAATAATAACAAAGTTAAAATACATGGAAATAAAAAATAAATATGGGAGCAAAAATAAAAATAACATCAGAGTGCAAGGATAAGACGCAACCATACCACAGTTTGAAAAAATGGAAAACTTGATATATCTAGGGATAGTAAATGACAAAAGGAAAAGGAAGTTGAGTTGAGAATCGCAAAAATAACTCCTAAGGAACAAGTAAGTATCCCAAGTAAAAATAAAAATTTATAAAACAATATTAACCCTACCCTGACTTATTCTTGCGAGACGTGGATAATGTAAATGCAACAAACACTGGAAACATAAGAAAAGAAGATTCTTCGAACAAAATAGCTGGGAAAGATGAACAAACGGTGAAACATATAAAATGTTTAAAGAGATGCATATAGGCATCTTTGTGAAGTGGAAATAAATCCAATGACTAGGACATTTATAAATAATGGAACAAAATAAAACTGTAAAATGAATAGGATAGAGAGTTTCTGAAGGCAAAAAGAAATGTGGCCACCAAGAAGAAGATGAGAGGAAATAACAGAAGATTTAAAATAAAAACAAGTATGGAACTAGAGGCAAAATATAAAGAATCGGAAGGAGTGAAAGAAAACTATAGTCCTAGATTATCTACAAACAGTCTAATAGATAATACAAGCGCAATATAATTAATAAAATACATTAAATATAAATATGAGGAGATAAATTGTACTATTCTGAATTTCCATCGTATTACAAAACTTTTTTAAATTATTTATCTGACCAAGGTTTCACCACACTGTTGCATTTTCAAATACTGAGGCAAGATTGACAGATTATGACAAGCTAAAGCAACTTCACATCACAAACATTTCAACCATCCACCATTAACTAATATTATTCTTCTTTTCTAAAATTTTTTTTGGTTATTATTATATAAGGGATTTAGTCCAAAAGGTAATCTAAAATAATCGAACTGGGAAGTTTGTGATGTGAAGTTGCTTACGCTTGTCAAAATCTGTTATTTATCTTCATCAGATAAATAATTTAAAAATCTTTGTATTACGGTGGAAATTCAAGATAAGTATAATTCACCTTTTCATATTTATTATGGATAATTACCAAACAGTAAGGGTTGAAACAATTAATTGATTGAATATCTTTAAGCTTCTTTATTTTTTCTTATTACTCTGTTAGTATTAAATAATTTTCACATTCTAGTTGAATATCTTTTTAAATATTAACATTTGCTTTATTTGCTACTTATTATCCTCCAAATTCTAAATTATTATGTTCGTGCATTTCAGCATTATCTTTTTGATTGTTTATGGCAGTTTGTGACAAAAAAGGTCAAGGTTCGGCATTTTCCTTTTATCCAAATGAAAATTGTCGAGGGCAAGCTGTGAAACATTAACCTTTCGTCAATATTATCATGTTGTACACACGTTAGATCGTGTTGATGAGCAAATTAGACCCATTAAACAGCGTACAATTCTTTATGGCGTGTCCGTTTTTATTAGATTATTTGGGGTGAAACGAATTCGGTATTAAGGTTAGATTCGTCACATATTTATATTTAGACTCTGTATGAACGGAACTTTACTATATTTTTCGAATTAATTCAACACACTGCACCCTAATTTTTTAAAGAAAGATAAAATCACAAGTTTTTTAGTCTTGAAAGAAGGCGAGATTAATATATTTGTATTTCCAACAACGTATTTCAGAGCAACTAATAACAAAAATGAAACTAATATGAAGAGGACAATAATTTTGCAACACTTGTCAGAGGACATATCATGATTTTAATGATTGATAGGTTGATTTAATTGACCTTGTGACCTTTCAATTTTAATTAATCCGTACTAAAATAGACTCGAACTGAGTGAGTACATCCTTAATTGGCGCCCCTCCCATAAACGATTTTGTAATAACAGTTATATTATGACCGACTATATATGCAGTAATTGCGCATGTTTTTTCATCGACAGGTGTTACATTTAACTTAGTTGCATTTCCTCCATATTTTTTTTATTTACCATATCGACAGCGTTAATTAGAGTCATGCTTTTTTTTCTATAATACATCATATACCCGATAATAAAGTAGATCAAATATCGTGTGTTCGCTTGTAAAATTGGCCACTCTTATTTTGGGAAATTTTAAAATATTTTTCCAAATAATTTACATTTTTTTTTATCAGGAACTGCATTAATATTTTAATGGTACCAGGGGGTCGGGTAAGATATAATGTTAAAATCCTTATAATCCTCTGTTAGATCGATTAGTTCAAAGTAAGTAAATGAAATTCACAATTTGTAACCGTTTGTTATGTATTTAACTTTAACCCTTTTTATGTATAAATTGAAAGTTTTCAAAGTTCCAGTTGGTAAAGAATAAATTATTGAATTGGCAACAGCGCGTGTGTAGACTATGAATGTTTCATAAAACAATCACTCATTTTGAAGTATTTCTAAAGAAAATGTTCTGTTACTTTATGGCTCACGTAAAATTTTTTATAGTTTAATATTTTAGAATCAAATCGGGTAGATTCTTAAAAAAATGTACAGAGATTTAATATTTTACTACTTCGTCTCTAGATGCAGCCTGTAAATTATTTTAACTTAATTCGAATTAGGATTCCAAAAAACAACATTTTGGAGAAAAAATATAAATAATTTACATATACTTATATCTGATCAAATAACCAATATTATAATATATATATATATATATATATATATATATATATATATAAAAGGTTTGGAACTCGCTATTTGTTTTACCGTATACGTGAATAATAAATCTTTTGGGTTTGACCTAAATAAGTGGTGCAGATGTTTCGTTTCGATAAAAACTGACCGTCAGCTTGTTTACATAGGAAGCATAGAAAGACCGCAAAATCCGATAAAAACTTTAAAGGGTGAATTTGGTCATTCGTGATTACTAGATTACATATACCTATGCGGAAATTCAATTAACACTTCGAGCAAGTTTTTAATTTTGCAAAGAATCTAGCTTATTGTACGAATGAAATTGTTGATCAAATCTAATTAATATTGTTACATCTTTGGGCAATTTTGGCGAAATTAAAAGCACAAAAAAATTTGGTTGAACGTTGGACAACACTTTATTTCGCTAACATAGTAACAAAATAAAAGTAAAATTTAAAAGATCTAAAAACGTTCGCGTAGATAAAATGGTTAAATATTCTTTCTTCTGTCTATATAAGAAAATCAAAAGGCTCTTAGTACATGATGATATAATGAATAGTAGTACTTTTAATTTTCCTAGAAATATTTTCCTACATTCAAATGTGTGTACCGTGTGTAAACTGGTCATGGACCACCCTTTTAAGTTTTGAACGCCCTGACGGTTTTTTTAATTCAGGTTGGTTACATTAGAAGCAATTTTTATTCATTTGGCGCAAAAATTCAAAAAAGCCGAATTCCAGTTTTTCCGAAAATGATGCAAAAGCTAAAAATTTCAATGAAAGACCTGTATAGTTTGAAATGTTTCAGTTCAAATACAAACTAATCAACTGTTAAATGTCATTTTAGGTTACATTTTTTCGTTCTTTTAAATATCTTTTAAATCTAATGGTCTCGACCTTATTCAAATGAAGCAGAATAATTTCGAATTCCAATTATTAACTCATTCTTCTCAATAGAAACATAAATGGGCCACTCTGTATATAAAATATCTCTTTAAATACCAATAAAATGATGTAAATCGTAATTTCGTTATTTTTTAAATAAAGCAGTAATTTATAATTTTCTAATATTTATTAACACAACATGTTTCTGAAACCGACCATGATCAAGCAACGTAACAATGTTTTGAAATAATATTATGTTTAATTTAAAATAAATATATATATATATATATATATATGCTAGTTTTGCTCGAAATTGCCTCTAATAATATAATCAACACGAATTTAAAAAATCCATCACACAAAAATTATAGGGGTGGTCCTTAACTTATTAACACCCGGTACAAATTTTGTAAAGCAATATTGTGTAGATCATTAATAAATATACTTTAAATGTATATTGTAGTGTACAGAATCTTTAAAGAAATGTGGCACAACCATATTATTTTTTTTTAATGGCACACACACTGTATATTTACTTTAAAATACACTACACTCTAAATGTAATATTTGGACAACAACACAGATAGTGAAATTCTCTTATTTTTTTAAAACCATTTACATGACTACATCTATCTTCAATTTTCAAATAATTTCTTTGACTTTGAAGAAATTTCTATACAAGGTGGTTTAACATTCGGGATAATGATCAAGAAAAATGATTTGGATATATCAATGGTTTATCTTTTACTAAATAAAATAATCTAGTAATCAGTAAAAAGAGGGATTATATAAGAATATAAAATTTTTCATAATGCAAATCACAAGTGTTAGTGAAAGGATTGAAACATAGTTTTCCAATATATCTGTATACATGTGCTGATATTGTGAAGAATCAATGCCTGAAAAATTTTCGATCATACTGTGACAAATTGTTTGCTCAAATATGTTTTAAGTACTGTATGTTTATCTTATGATAACACTAAAAACTTTCAATATTAAACCTGCTTCAATATTCATGCCCAAACATTAAATTTTTGAGGAAATTGCGCCTAATTTTCACGCCTTAATCTCGGAATTTCACGACATCAATAGTGAACATTTTGCCTATAAATGCAATAAAACAGATTTATAATTATTCCGTTGAATAAAGAATCAAAAACTCTTTCAAATGAGTTATGACTCGAAGTGTGCTTCATTAGAGAAAAAATTAACCGATTCGAGTGTTTTCCATTTGTTTTATCGTACAGGAGTTAAGTAGAAGAGGGGGGAGACTATATTTAATTTGCATAATAAGTTGTTCCTATCCATCTATCTATCTCCAACTTATTGCAAATTGATAAATAATTGCTTGCGAATTTCTACTGCAATCTGCAATTTAAATTAATACCATATCTTCACATTTAAAAATTGTTGTTAGTATAAAAAAATTGAGTGAATTTCTTAATTCCTCATTAAAATTACTTGATCCGGACGTAATTATTTTTTTATTAATTATTTCAATATAAATAAAACATCAACTCGGCGACCATAAAATTTTAAATTGTTTCGCAAGTGAATGGTTTCTTACATTTGTTAACACCATGTGCATTAAGGAATGAAACAATTATTTATGCTTATGATTTATCAATTAGAAAATTATAGACTTTTTTTATTTTATTTCGATCGACCTTAAAAAAAATTAACATAAAAAAGCTTAAGTAAATATATTTATTTATTCCCGGAAATCAATTAATTATTGTACTATATTGTTTTAAGTTCATATTTTTACTCTTTTCCTGAGGATCTTTTTTTAAGAAATACATAGAATACGTGCCTGAAGATGAAACAAACATACCAAAATGCTGTTTAATAGTAATTAAATGTCAACAAATGACCTGATTACTTGTAATTGTTAACCACAAGTTTAGCGGAAGCACGTACATGATAAAATATAATACATATGAAAAAAAGAACATCTTAAAATGCTGAGGATAAGTATCAATAAAGTAATTAAAAAACGCATCGTTGACTTGTTTTCTTTTTCTTTTAATTTATGACGAAATTAATATTTGATGCATTTTTAAATGCAGTTTTGTAACATTGTTGCAACTATTTTTGGATACAAACACGTAGTAATATTATCTCGTTTTCTTTATCCAGTATGTTCCGTACAATTTACCGGAAATAGTATCAGTAACATGTTTATCTCTTTTCAAATTATTTTAGTTAAGACTATATCTGCTGCCTAATTTATTAAATAAAAACAATTATCTTTATTAGTAAAAGTACTTAAAGGAAATGAAATGAACAGAACAGGAAATTTTTCTGCGTTAATATGTTTTGCTTTATATATGACTCACTCCGTATAATGGTCCGCGTATATTTTTAATGACTTCAATAAAAACACACCCAACGGCAGCGAAACGGTGATTCAGCAGTAAGAAAAGATGACGCCACTTTACTACCTCGTTGTACGTTTCAATTTTTCCAATGACACTAACACGACAATCTTAAAAATATAGGTTTTTACAACTTACAGGGGCGTACCCAAATCTCACGTTGTCTTATATACCCAGTGACACAAAAAAATTATATTGCACCTGAGAGGAGACCATAAAAATTGTTGTAAAAGGATCCTAAATTCCCGCCTAATGTGTTATGCCAGAATTCTGGGGTAGACTTCACCCATCTAATGATAATAAAAACAGAATTAATGTACTTAGAGTAATTATTAATTGGGTTAGGTTAGGTTGTGATAGGCTGACAGTAAAATGGAAAACTAATTTCTTAAACGTGTTTAAAAAAAAGGAGTATTATTCTTTTTTTATCCCACAATTGAATTCGATATTTTCTGAACAAAAAATAGCCAACTTAATATATATGAATATTTTTAACATTCTCTCCCCATTTCAGTTGTATTGAAAATTATCCAAATTATCATGTATATTGAAATATTTGTTTCGGATTAACATATCTTCAACATCTGGTGAAAGTTTGGTTCTTCTCATCTTCTTGTTGATTTCATACTGCTTTTTTCTCGACTTCTTCCCAATTTTCAGTATCTAAAACTGGTATTCCTTTATCTTCATATTTATTTTTCAATAGTTCTCTCCTTTTCGCACTTAAGCTTAACAATTCTTGTGATACCATTTTTCTAGGGATATTTTTCAATTAATCTGGTTAAAGGCCAGTTTATTTTTTAACATTATCATCTTTTTGAATGATGGCCACTTTAAACTTTCCTATTATAATAATTTCTTTATTTATTGTTCATGTAATGTCTTTAGTCCCTAATATTTCTAAATTCTACAATTTCTGAAATAGTGTAAGTATTCGTTAACCACTTAATAACTAAATAGCAACTTAAAAAGTTTTTGAATTTAATTTTCCTACATTGTATTTGTAGAACTTTCACTTCAGTTCAATAAACTAGAAAGTGACATGCCTGCCTAGCATTTTATCGTCGATTTTTTGAGTACTACATTTCAAAAGGTATCGTATAGTATTCAATTAGATATTCATCGTTGGCAAATCCTCTTTTTGTCTGTTGGAAAGCTTTAGAGTTATTAGTTCTGTTTTTAGCAATTTTATTGCAATGAACCTTCTTCGGTTGTTGCCTGAATGAGGTATTGCCTTCTCCTTGTAGAGTTTTATCTTCATCTTTTTACATTGCCCCCAGAAGTCTATCCTTTTGTTAGCATCACCAACGAATTTCTTAAGTTCAATTCATGGTAAATTAAAGTTCCTCTTCTGAATCCCAACATTTGCGCTACGGTAATTTGAATGATTTGCTTTGCTGTGTACTTCTTCGACTTCAGCTTGTTGGAATGAAGCATGTCTACTTCAGAACTTAACAAATTCTATTAGTGATCTAGGTCCTCGTCATTGAATTGCTCAGCTTTCAATAACAAATGTTTGGTTTTATCAGCTTGTAGGAATAATCTACCTACTTTACTCTCCTATTTTCTATCCTCCACGATACTTCTTGTCTGGAAACTTTTGGTTTACCACATAAGCCATCAAAAGTTCTTTGGGAGTCTTGATAACCATTATTTTTAAGATTCTTAAGTTCTTTCTGTTTTTAAATCTGTTGAACCTTCCATTCTTGTCCTGTCACGGTCGCCAATTATGGTAAAATAGAAAGCTACATAGTTTCTTAAACATGCTTTAAAGAAAAAGGGGTCTTCTAAATGCGAAGGTATAATTTTCTTTCTGAAAAAATTATTGTGAAGTAGTTTCTACAATTTCAATACAATATTTTATAAAAAAAAACAACTACCTTAATATACATTATTATTTATAACAAAATTACATGAGAAAGTAGAAATGTCATTTCTAATATCAACGATTCCCATTTTTCCAAGACAAACAGAGGATCCCTCCCATTCTATAATGTAAATTATAACAGATTCTGTAGAGATATCAATTATGTTATCAAGCACCCACATTGTTTTCTTCTCTTCCTGTAACATGATTAATACATTTTTGCCAATTCTCGCAGGTTACCTCAGATATTGACTTATTGAATAAATTTGTAACAACTAGTAATTTAAAAGTTGTGGGCATCGCTATAATAGAATTTTATTACGGTTACGGCTATGACCGGCGTTAATCCTCTTATGTACTCTGCTATATTGAGAGCTAATAAAATAATATGATAGTCCCAGAAATATATTAAGTTTTATACTGAAGTTGTCGAAACCAATTTAAAATCAGTTACAAATATTAAAGATTTACCGCATATACCGTACTATAATTTGAATACTAAATGAGGTATTATCACAAAATGTTTCTGAGAATTTACTCTCTATTAATGTTCAAATAAAGTATAGAGATGAATTAGTAACTATGTATTAGAAGAAGCCAATGTCTTCTCTGAGCTGTGGCGTCTCTCATGGAATTTTAGCAGCTCTGTATATCACAAACGCAAAAAAAATATATTGAAACTAGCACATTTTTTTTCGGTGTAACTAAAAAATAAAAAACTTTTTTGTTTGTATTTTAATTTAAGAGATTTATAGTAGTAATAAATTAACTTTATATGCAAATAAAATTTTAAAAATAAACTATTACAAATCAGAAAAGCGATATTAAAAATTTCAAATTTTAACAATAAATCCTACTCAAAAAAACAATGCACGTGGGTAACGCGAAATAGCGGATGTTAATTTTAAGTGGTTTCGAGTGTTTGTTTTAATACAAAAAAAAGTTCAAAGAAAATCCGTTTTAAACAAACGATTTCCGCAAATTGTGGTAATAAAATTATATAAATAAACAATTGTTACCTTGTATTAAAAGATTACTCACGAATAATGAAATTTGAACTTTATATTTAATTTTTGTATAGTGCGGTTTATTATTTTATATTTTTGCGCAATTTTTCTTTTTTCTTGATTTATTACTGGCGGCCGTAAGTTTGCTTAGTGGGCGAAAACTATTTTTGTTATAGAAATGTTTGGATTTATCTAAGTACATTTAACACTTATATCAATATTAAAACCTGAGCAAAATAGGTGTGTGATATGATGAAGCAATCGTTCTACGTGAAGTTTTTCGTGTAAATATATTATGGAAACAATTACGTTCTTATATGAAGGACATCATTTATATTTGTTTAAAACACTAATTAAAAAAAAAACTTGTTTGCTGGTGTTCTTCTAAAAGTAGGCAGATCTTAAAATTCATACGATCAAGACACAAGCGTTCTTGTTGCCACTACACTATCAGTAATTGCTTTATCGGTTTTGGTTGGGCTGCAGTATCATCGTTTTGGCAAACCCATCTTTTCCGTTTAAATGGTATCGCGCAAATCCATAAACCACTCCAAAGGTACTCTTTCACGGACGTTGATCGAGCACCGACCACCGTCCGTTGAATTGGAATCACCAACACGGAGAGAGCAAAGACTTGTTTGTTATTAGTATTACCGGCACCACATTAGTATAAAATAGTACTGGATATAAGCAACAATAGGTCCGGTCCGGTTCACCGACTAGCCAGGTAGTGCCTTACCTGAACCGGTGTGTGTGCTCTTATTATCGATTAATACGTTGCTCGAATGTACTCCGAGGTAAATAATGTGTTGTGAGTGAGAGTGGTGCTGTGAGTATTAAAAATGGAAAAGTAGTACTTCAACCAAAACCAAGGATTTTACTCATTTCAAGGTATATTTTGTAGAATTAAATCTGTATACGCATGAATTACAAGAATCGTAGGAGTGCATGTTGGTCTAGATTTTTTAATTGTATGGTAATGAGATAGGTTTATTGACCGTGAGATTATAGAAATGGGATTAGAAGAGTTATTTTTAGAAAACCGTACAAAGTAAAATATTTTCCGTGGATCTCACTTACGTAAAATAATACGCCTTGCTGCTAAATTTCTGAATATTTTCCAGTAATTTAAGTAGTGTTAAGTTCTATTTGTTTATGTTTAAAGATTAATAAAATGTAAAATCATGTAACGGATATTTACAAACCTAATCCTAAGATTAAAAACTACATTTTTTATAAACGAATTATTTTATTATTTGTTTATTTTATCAAGTTTTTTAAATAAATATTGTAATGGAACACAAGAAGACTGAATACTGGCAAGATAGTAATACATGATACACTTTAAATTACAAACTTATTTATTGAACACGAATAGATTTAGATATTGAAGTTGTTTTGGATCTTTACGACATATTTCTGTCTTTAGTTTTCCCTATTAAATATATGTTTTATACAGGGCGTATGCAATATTGTGTAAACTTGCATTATTTATAATTATGTACATATATAAACCACAAACATAGAATGAATTTGAAGGACCCTCGTATAAAAAATCTCATGTCATGACTCACGATAAGTTATTCGTGATCATTTTTGAAGTTAACGATCATTTCTACACTGTTTATTTTTATTAAAACGTGTGCCATTAATTAATCTAAATAGGTTGAACAACTTTCAATAACAAAAAAATACAAAATGTTGAAATATAACATTTTTAACATGTTAAACAAATTACTATATTGTGATTATTTAAAAATTCCTATAGATGAAAATGTATCAGTTCAGAATTGCGTATTTCGTGTTATTGTTTCTTTTATTGTATCGATATAATTCTAAAGCTTTGGGATTATAATTATCACCTTTTATTTCTATCTTATAATTTTAACATATTTTCTTAACTATCATTCAAAATTATTTACGAAATCTACTGTACGCGATTGTTTTAAATTCATGAAAAACAAATAATTTTTATGAGAAGAGATGAATATTAATAATAATAATTAAAGAAATATTGATTACTTAATTTTTTCACATTTTCTACAATCAGTGTTGTTTTCAAAGATATCTGCCAGAACGGCTCATTGCATTCCCCATAAAGATGTTAAAATTATACAAAAACTATTGTACTATATTTTTTTGGCAATTCACAGTGTTTGCTAGAACCTCACTTTTGAATTCTTTTTTCCTAATAATAGAAAAATAGTTCGTTTTGGCAAAAGTCTCTTCTAAACCCCTTTCGAGCTCTTTTTAAAAAATCTAGTTTTTCCTTAAAAAAGAATAGTGTGCGATTCCTTTAAAAAATTAAAGAATTCCAAGGGGAATTTAAAAAAATGACTGTTTTTTTTTAATAAGAAGGTTTTCTCTTCTAGTCAGTGTTGCAATCTGCGGAAAATCACATCAATTTGATGACACTTTTTCAACTTAAAAAGTTAAACTAGGAATTCCACAAGGATCTATGCTAGGCATCAGTATTAATAATTTAATGTTAAAAATAATAAACATATTTGATGAATTTCCAGCTGACTTTAAAATCAGAGCTTATAAAATTGAATTATCGAAAAATTAAATATTAATAATAATGACGAAAAATTTTAATAAGATTAGATTACCTCTTTGTATAATATTCTACATTCTACTATATGTATTAATTAATCTGTTAATTTTGACTTGCCGTATGTACTTTTGTATGCGAATGGTCAATAAAATTATTTTATGTACACTTAATGGGCTAAAAACCCAAGTCTTTAGGAAAAAAGTTGTTTAATTTTTACATGACAAAATAATGGAACTATAATGAATATTGAATTTAAAATAGTTTTTATGCTAGATTGTGAAATGCCATTTTTTACATTTGAGAATGAAAAATCATTCGAAATTTTGACATTTACAATTATTTTATTTGACATGTATGTCATCTATAATTTGCTGCATATCTTTTTGTAAGTAGATGTAAAAGCCTTTTACATTCTGAACTTAGTTGTGAAGACGAAAACTATTGTTTTGACGTGAAATAAATACGTTACAGTCAACCTTTAACAACAATTTTCGAAAAAAGGTATTTAAATTTGGAGAACTTCTATATTTTTACCTGACTAGAACAATAGTTGTTTATTTCTTCGATACCAAACAGCTGATGGGTACAGAAAATCGTGACATTAAAAATAGCACCAACACATAGTGTGTCTCCGTCTGGGTATCCAGGTAGTATCGGACACAATCGTGTCAGTGGCTTTCCTGGTAGGTACAATACCATTATTATTACCATTTTGTTTAGTGCACAGAAGAGGCAGAAATTTGTTCACGTTGTGAAATAGTTTGTAAACATTCGGAATTCTGTCTCGTCGAATGAACTTTCTTGGAAAAAATAAACGCTGCTCTAAAAGCGAAACAGCGAAAGTCGGTGGGTTTTGTAATAAATTCTGTGTGATGGTATCAAAAATAAGACTGTTGTTAAGTGACTGGAATTTAAGCTCTATTGGTAAAGGTAATTTTTAAAATTATTAACACTAGAAAATGTTTCGTAATTAATACTGGAAATGTATGTATTTTTGTTTTATAAATATTCTTTTTGGCATGTTTATGTGCGATGGAAATGTTTTCTGAAAATTATAGTTTCACCCGCCTTCTATTTATTTTATAAATCCACAAAGAAAGTAAGATTCCATTTTCAGGGAATAAAAATGATAATTTTTGAAATATTTTCCTTGAACGGATAGAATATGTCGCCAACAACTCACTTTAAACGTTTCCTAACACTGTGTAGCATTCAGGTTTTTCAAGAATTTTGCACAAAATAAAAAGAATGAATAAAACTTATGTCACCAAAGAATGTATAATCAAATTGTTCGAATTACCATAGGAAACCGCTTATCAGTCTAAAAATTTATATTTATAAACATTTTGATTATGATAATTACAATGTAAATAAAAACGCATTGAGCACAAACTGTTACAGGCGACATATGATTTATTAGGCCCTAGATTGCATAGTTTTTCCAGAGGTACGCATTCTGATATCCTTAATAATATAACAAATTAAATTACTTGACGTTGTATATCGGTAATACTATTTCAAATATCCCTAGCAAAAATGTTTCAAAAATGGAAAAAGAAATATTAAGGCATGAGAATAGGAAAACCAGTGTGTAAGATAAATATAGGATTTTTAATACAAATCCCGTTGCACGTCATATATCAATTATGAGATCACGACCCTGCAGTGTTGTCGGCTTGTCTAAATTGTCGAGGAATGTAGGAAGTTTCAAAAATGTAAGGTTAGGTTATGTTGTTTAGCTTTATTATTATGAAAAATTAATTTATTGAAGCGTATATGAACAATATATGATCCTCACACTCAAGACACTTCATCCTGCCAGTTTTTAAGTACATTTGAAAAATGTTTTTCTCAGTTGATTCATTAGCAATCTACAACTGTGATATTCTTCTTCTTCTTGCTGTATTATCTACTTTTAATATTCAATAATCTGTTATAAAAATCATCGTTATATTATGTTGTTTATTTGTACTATATTTTTATTAAATAAATAAAATAGAGACATATAAAAAAGATAGCAAACTATTTATTGTTATTAAAATAAGACAATGTTTTGTTTAAAAAAATATATTTTTCTTATAAGAAACAATTCAACTACAATATTCGAATTCCTACAAAAGGTAAATCCTTTCTCCTAATTCAACTGGTTGACGGCCGGACGTCAGAAATCGTTGAAATATTTCAATCTAAATACTCGACAACGTCGCATCAAGGCATGCCAATCGCTACAATGTCTTTCTTCATCATAAATACGAGTCTCGTGGGCGTAGAAAATTTCAAAATTATTTAATGTAAATTATGGTTTTTTGAGTACTAAACATATAATAATGATTTATAAACTTTATATTATAAAGAATAAGACGTATATAAGCCAATATAATTGAAATAATTCGAAAATTATCAAAATAATGACGATTACTTTTTCGGTTTTTTAGTACTGTGACTACGTTCATGAGTCCTCGTGAATTTTCGTGATGTTTCGTATGATTTATCTTAGTTAGGGAAATTTTAATTAGTTGGCAGTACTATGACGAAAGAGGTACGTCACTCCTGACGTGCAACGGTATTTGTACTAAAAATCCTATATTTTCAAAACAAACATAGTGTGAATAAGCTGATTATTGACGTTTATTTCTACAAAATGCCAAAAAATTTAGACAAGCCGACAACACTGCAGGGTCGTGATCTCATAATTGATATATGACGTGCAACGGGATTTGTATTAAAAATCCTATATCAATAAAATCGTAAAACGCAAACATAAACAACTATATGTAAAAAATAATCGTTTATTGAGGTAATTAATACATATCGATTTAAATTTATCATTAAAGGTCAAAATTTCATTACGCATGTATCTAGTAATATCCGTGACAGGATAATTACGACACTTTATTGATTCTGGAGGTATAAATGTTCTTAAAGTTTACAGTTCCCCGGAATCCACCATTACATAATTAATTGGTTTGGGAGGCATTATTAAGTCGATTACAAGAAAATAGTAATTAGGTCTCATATAGCTATCAAAGATTGGTGGAAATAAAGATTTTCACAAATTGTTTCCGCAGTTAATTACCACCGAAAATTAGAGTTTAAATATACAATATAAATAAAATAGAATTTTTTATAAATCATGAAAATTTCTGGATTTGAATCAAAAAGAACTGTTATTATTAAGTGTCATTAACTATCCTCAAATTACGAACAGATAGATCATCCGTCTATAAACAAACATTACAGTTTCTTTTTTAAAATAATATGATGAAATAACAAAAAATTCATAAGAATAGCTTAAAAAGGAGTAACCATAATAATTGTAATATACCCGAGGAGAAAAGATAATACATTTCTAACTACATTACAGTAATTTTTTAACTAGGTAATTAAAACATTCTTTAAATGTATATCATAGCAAAACATTTCTGTATCTGACTTTTATAACTTACTGCTATTAAAAATCGATCCACAGTTACGTGAAATAATAAGAAAATATCTAATAGGTATTATTATCATCAGCATATCCTTATAATAAAAAATAAATATTTTGGATTTTTTATCTTACATTCTTAATGCATGTTATTCGAATCTTATTCTTTTGGAGCCTTTGGGTGGCACTTTGGGGTTTTCTCCGTGTTGCCCTAATTTCATCTATTTCTAATACTTGGTAAACTACAAAATGATAGAGAAAATACGTAATCTCATAGTAGATATTTTAAAGCTTAATAAGAAAATGGACAAATTCAAACAACTGGAAGTATTCAGCTGTAACCCACTAACCATTAAATAATTGTGTTGTAATGTTGTGAACCGGAAACAAGGGTTAATTTTCCAGGTGTGGTGTACACCTACCTGGTTGGAATTTACTTCCTTCTTCCTGCATGACAGATTTTCTGTGATAAATGCATTTTTTAACGGTACACATGAAACATGTATGCTTAAAAAAATCTTGCAGATCTAAACACCGTTTTGTTTAAAACAACACATTATTCACACACTTAATTTTTTGTTAGGTATACGTGTTGTCAAATTGGGCTGCATTAGACTACCCTTTCAAGTCCAATTACAGTCTTGGGTCCTTTATACACGGCGACATAAAAGAATTAATTGGAGTTGGAGAAGTTCAAAGCAACCCTTTGTTGTGTTTATAGTCCAGTAATGAAACCTTAAAGTTTGGTACTTTGGGATTAGTTGTCATTATCGTTACTCTTGCACTAAATCATTAAAGGCCCATGGTGTTAAATTTTGCCGAATGTCTAGACGTTGTTGGTTTATGTCTTGAATGAATTCAACAACTGCGTTAATAATTATCATGTGTACTTTTTTGAACTCTTTGACTTGATGGCGTATAGTTCCACACGATTTTAGAGTCCTACTGCACTAGTTATACTAAATTGGAGGTTTTACAATCTTGTATAGTTCAATAGTCTATACAAGGACTTGTTCGTGTTAATTTCAGCATTTTAAGAGGTAATTATAACCAGAGTTAAAATATCGCTGTTGATTTATTTGATAAAGTTTATAAATTGATACTTTTTCACAATTTTAATGCCATTCACATAGATTCTTAAATTCATTGTTAATCTGATTAACATTGTTTGATGTATTATTGATAGTTTTAAGTGTTTCAGGACTATTTTCGTTATTTTTGTACAAAAATTGTACTGCTGCTGCGTCGTTTTGATGTGTTGTTATTGTAGTTGTTGAAAACAAAAAATAATCGATAGATTCGAAATCCCCGTTCTCAAATAAAATCAGAACAAAAAAATGATGTACAAGAAATAATAATGTATGTAATAAAACATGAAGAATTAAACGAGTAGAAAAGAGATAGAAAAATTATGCCAAGGACCCGCAACGCTGTCCATATTGTCACCAAATTGTAATTTAGTCGTATTGTCAATAAGTAATGTAATGAAATTTGATGAAACTATAAAATTAGCCTGTTAAAACTTCATTTGAATTTTGAAAACTTAATTCATGCTAGGTTTTAAATGATCAACGTCACGACGTTTTTTCGACAGTCAACAATCCAATACCAAACCCCATGCTAGAAATGAATTTAGGTCAGACAATAAGACTCGCAATAGCTTAAAAATGTAAAGGCATTACTGCATATGTTTTAATGGTATTATTTTACAATTACGTTTAGATACCGAAATTTATTATTTTAAGAGAAACCATTTATATTTTGATTAAAATGCCATCATTTTAAAAATGTTTACATAAAACCTATTTTAAACCATCTACATTTGAATTATTGATGTAGCACGATGAGTTAATGACCTCTCAAATTTAAAAAAAAAACATTTTTGGTGGTAAAAATATTTAATAAGAAGTAAAATGTGTTTGATATTCTTTATTTTTAAAAATCACTGATTCTATGTATTATTTGGATAGATTATTGGAAAAATAATAAGGAAGTAATAAAATTTCAAAAGATATTAAGTACTTTTACGATTCAGAATTATCAGTATATTAATTAATCGAACTTTTGCAGTACAGAATATCCTGTTAACTTATCAGGTATGTTCCCTTGAAAACGGTTTAGTTTAATTTTATCGCCGGATACATTAACTTATGTACCACAAAAATTCCGTACAAACAAAAGTTTAGCTACAAACGTTTGAGTACTTGTCCCAAGTTACACTAAAACGTGAATTTAATAATCTCCTGTTTACATTACCTTTTTCGTTTTAAACCGTCATTCTAAGGTAAGCCTTCAAATATTTGCTTCCATATGTATTTATTTAGTTCTGGTCGTGAGAAACGCTCGAGAACACTGAAAATCACGTTAAAAAAGTGTTTGATGAAGGCTAATGTTGAAGAATTAGTATCTTTTATTAGGTAAAAAAAGCAAAAGTAATGTTTTATTAATTAGAAGTTACAAATTATAGATAATTAAGCGAAGAAATGTAAACTAATGTAGTAGAAAAAGGGGACAGAATAAATAAAATCTGGGACAACACATTACTAAAAGTTTTAAAAAACTTGGTCAGAAGCAAAAATGGAAAAGGCTGGAAAGAAATAATATAAAATATGAATTGTAGCCTTTTATACTTCTGTATCTTTTCCCTCGATAAAAATTTAAGATATTTTTTTATGTACTCTTTAACTTTAATTTGACAATAAATGTTTGCCTTCCGAATAAAACATACCTACTTAAATTGATTTATATCGAATAACTATAATTTGTTTGATTTAGAAACAAAATTATCAGCAGATTAGATAAAATTCTGTCGAATATTTTATCAAGTTTTTTAGTACTAATTCACGATCAGTCTAAATGATTGCACCCTCCGCGTGTAATATTTGAACGAAAATCAAGTAATTATAAATGTAGACGGTAATTTGCGATGATCATCATGGATACCATTTTAAGCAGTTTTTGCCCTCCGTGGTTTAGACCCAAAGGTACTTCTTATTCATTATCAATTTTATTATAAGACTAATTGTTTGTCCTGATGGACTAATAATCTTTAGTGACATTTTGGCCAACAAATTATTATTGTAATTTCATTTGTTATTATATTTATATTCGGTACTCTTCTATCAAGATCTGTTTGTATTTTCTTTAATTATTAGAGATCATTCTAATTCTACTTATTTTGCTTACTTAATGTGTATTTTATTTTAACAATAAAATTTTATTTTCAGGGGTCCTGGACATGACCGCTACGGAGAACACCATCCGTTTCAGTGTCCATACCCTGGACAAAGCAACCAAAGCAAAATTAACATTAGAAAATTATTACAGTAATCTTATAGCCCAACATGTAGAACGAAAACAAAGGTAAGAAAATGTGTCTTTTCATCTTGTATATTATTATGTAGGTACTTAACTAATCCCTAAACGTCCATTACTTTTGAATAAGACTAGATTTATCATCGGTTGGACACAGCATCTGCAACTTTATTTTGATAACCTCTTCATTTTCTAAAATAAATACCAATTTTTCGAAATATTGACTGAAAGATACTTCTTTCAGAACATCGGCTTAATTGAATTTTCAACCCTCTGATATATTTTCTGTAATTAAAACTTTTTTATTTGTCTTAAACGCGTTTTCTTATATCCTGTCTTTCACACTCTATTTTCTACTTTTCCTGCACTGTGGCTTTTTAAGCCAATTAATCGTAATTTATTTTGCACGATTGCTCATAAGGATTAAGGCATGAATGCGACTTTTTATAATTTATCGAACAATCAAGATCAATGGGGCCTTATGAGTCTATGCAATTTATTTTTGTGAGTAAAATTATATGCTTTGTGCGGAAAACATCTGTTTACGCAAATAACAACGTTTTTCAAGTGGAGCACTTTTGTTTCAATTAATCTATCATTTAAATAAATATTATTTACACAATAGCTAATCAGAAGTACTCGAAATTCTATTATCAAAGGGAAATATATTGTTTGTTAAAATTAAAAAAATTATTTTCAAGTATTTTTATGTCAATAATAAAACAATTAATAGGTAAGCAAATACGATTATTTATAAATATAATACAAAGTAATGAGAAATTAAATTTTTTAGAACTAATTCATATGTTGAGCACACCAAGAAGATGAGTAATATTTAAAGAACGAAGACAATTTGTATCTGTATTTTTAATTCAATCTTGAATTTAGTATATAGTGCGCTCCATTAAAAAAGGTAACGGCTGTGCTGGATTTACATGAATCACCCTGTATAGTTCGATGTTCGTTTCAATAACGTACCGCTAAGATCAAAATGTTATGTGTCTGTGTTTTTCATAAATCTCTAAAATAAAGGCAAACACTTCCATAAATGGTTATTCACATTATAAGAAGTTTTAAAAAATATACCTATACCTAATTTATTTTATATTCTAGAACTTGGTTATTATTACATTGTATTATTCTTAACATTATTTTATCTAATGAAAGGTCCATATCTTTTATGTAATAACTGGTAAACTGCAATAAATAATCACAACTCTGATAACTTAAGTACCACATGATCAACTTTAATTTTAGAGTAGGTTCTAATGACTAAACCCAGATTTGGATCACCTGTACTGATTTTAGTTCTATGGAAAATAATATCAGATGAAACGTTAAATCTACAATATCTCTTTAAAAACTACTATATAGTTCTACTTTGTAATTTGAAACTAAAATCACTATTATTAGCAGTAGATAAGTTTATATTCATGGAAATAGTTAAATAAACACCCACATTGATATTTCAGTTTAGAAAACAAAGATGAAAAGCATAAATGCATATCATGTCGGTCCTAAAGAGCAACTAAGATAGATACCAATTTGTTGACTTACATAATCTCCGTACCTAACACCTTGCGATTTTTTATTAAATCATTTCAGTCCGATTTTGAAGAATTCTAAAAATTGATACTATGTACCAATTTGTTGAGATGCATGATTTCTGAAACTGACTCATTAGGATATTTTCCCTTAAGGATATTTAAAACATAGTTTTTTCCAACGAAGACGAGAAAATTGTCATAGTCATAAATTACGTAACCTTAACAGTGAGGAAATAAAATACATGAATTATATATTTTAGTAATATTTACTCTATAGACTTATTTAACCTATATTAATTCGGTTATAGTTATTAATTGAAAGAAGGTCGAGATCTTGGAAATACCTTTTATTAAACGAATATTATTTCTCCTTTTTTCAGGTTAGCAAAATTAGAAGAATCCTTGAAAGACGAGAATCTCTCTGAGGAGCAGAAACATGAAAAGAGGCTACAACATGCCCAAAAAGAAACCGAATTCCTTAGGTTAAAACGATCTCGATTAGGCGTTGAAGACTTCGAGCCCCTCAAAGTGATAGGTAGAGGAGCGTTCGGAGAAGTTAGATTAGTACAGAAAAAAGACACAGGTCACGTTTACGCTATGAAAATTCTCAGGAAGGCAGACATGTTAGAAAAAGAACAGGTAATATCAAAATTCACTAATTACATTTATATAGGATTTACGAATTTTAACGAAAATTGTTTTTCTTCTAGGTGGCCCATGTGAGAGCAGAACGTGATGTATTAGTAGAAGCCGACCACCAGTGGGTGGTGAAAATGTATTATAGTTTTCAAGATCCTATTAACTTATATTTAATAATGGAATTTTTGCCGGGCGGCGACATGATGACGCTTCTAATGAAGAAAGACACTTTGTCAGAAGAGTGCACTCAGTTTTATATAACGGAAACTGCGCTCGCTATCGATTCGATACACAAACTCGGTTTCATACACAGAGACATTAAACCGGATAATTTGTTATTAGATGCCAAAGGGCATCTCAAGTTATCGGATTTCGGATTGTGCACCGGTTTGAAGAAATCTCACAGGACGGACTTTTACAGGGACTTAAGTCAAGCCAAACCTTCAGATTTTAGTAAGTTTATTAAGTTAAATCATTTCAACTAATTGTTTTTATTGCCCTCAGTGTTTTTTTTAGAATAGAGATAGCAATAAAAAATATATTTCTTTTTTTTTTATTGTATATCTTAATAACCGACCCTGATGGTTTCGAATTGGATTTAAATGCTATCCCCTCTTCCAATTCATTTCAACTGCTCTAACATCTTCCAGAGCTTCCTGACTGTTTGACTTTAGTGTCTTACTTAAGCTTCCTCTAGCTTTACTCCCTTTAATTATCCTTCTATTTATTTTGACTTCTTCCTCGTTTTTATTAGTTATTGGTACTCCTAAATATCCAATTTTCTATTTTCCAATCTTCTATCTTAAGTTCTACTTATTCTTTTTCCCTACCTTGCCTCGTTTGTGATTCATACATTTTGTTTTATCCTAGATTGTTTTTAGTCTAGTTTTTGTTCTCGCGACTTCTTCTAACTTCCTGAATGTTCTTTCCATCTCTACTTTTTACATAAGTCATTGCATATGCAATAATTTGTTACCTCTGATGATACACTTTACTTTCGCTTATATTTTTCTTAGGCAATATTGAATAGGAGCTTGACAAAGGATCACCTTGTATTAAGCCCTTCTTTACTCTATTGTTACATTACTGCAAACATTTTCTAATGTCATCTTGATCGGTTTAACTAACTTTTTGGGACTCTCCAGATTAATCAAATTTCTTCATTTGTATCGATGAAATTGTATGTCTGTTTAAAGACAATGGACATTAGATATAGTCCTGGATTGTATTTGTAGCTTTTATTCATTATTATCATCATCATCATCATCATCGAGAATACAGTTTTGTTCCGTAGTTCTTCTTTCTTTAAATTCCTTTTAATATTTATTCCATGATAATTTAATTTTTATAGTGGTTTAGTTTTGTTCATATAATCCTTGATATTATCTTATATGCTATATCCAACATTGTAATTTCTCTCTACCCTGAGTATATTATTGCATTTTTCATCTGTCCGACATTATCTCTTCCATTCAAGCCTTTTGTATTAATGTTGTCAGCTTTTTTTGTAGACCTTCACCTCCATATATAAATACTTCTGCTGGAATCTCATTTTCACCTGTATTTACAATTTTTAAGCTATACATTTTTTCTAAAATTTCTTCCTCTTGTTCTCCATTTTATTCCCTTTCTGTTATTTGGTCTTCTATTCCATTTTTACTTCTCAATAGTTTTTTGAAATATTGTGTCCATCTTTTCCCTGAGGATTACCTATTAATCTGTCAATTTTATCTTTAATGTAAGATATCGTTTGGATAGTTATATATATATATATATATATTCTATTTTTTTGATTTCTTGGTAGAAATTCCTTGTTTCTTTTTATACAAAATTATTTTTGATTCTTTCGAGTCTTTTTTACATTAAATAATTAAATAAAGTTAACCTAACATATTAGACTTTGTTCGAAATACCCAACTTTTTTGCTATTTAACTGTTTTTCATAATGGTGAGGGATTAAATTTTGTTCACCTAGCACATAAATATAATCTATAAATATAATTTTTTATAGTAATAACGTCGAGCCCGATGGATAGCAAACGTAGAGCGGAAAGCTGGAAGAAAAACAGGAGGGCACTAGCGTATAGTACAGTGGGTACGCCAGATTACATAGCGCCGGAAGTGTTTATGCAGACTGGATACGGACCTGCTTGCGACTGGTGGTCGCTGGGTGTTATTATGTACGAAATGCTTATAGGTTATCCACCATTTTGTTCGGAAAATCCTCAAGACACTTATACTAAGGTGATGAACTGGAGGGAAACGTTGGTATTCCCTGCTGAAGTACCGATCTCGGAAGAGGCCAAAGATACAATTATTAAGTAAGTAAAAATATGTAAAACGCAAACTGAATACTCGTATGTAAGAAACTATTTTGTGCTAGAGTTACATAGTACGAGGGCAACCGGGTTTGCTCACACCGAAGCAAAAACGAAATCGTGTGACCGTGAAAGATCCTAGTGACCATTTTTTGGGATTCCCAAGGTGTGATCCTTATCGACTATCTGGAGAAGGGAAAGACGATCATGGGGCAATACTATAGCGATTTATTGACCCGATTCGATGCAGTATTAAAGGTGGAATGACCTCGTTTGCAGCTGAAAAAAGTGCTCTTCCAGAACGACAATGCACCGGCTCATTCATCCCGCATCGTCGCGTCCTAATTGAATGAATTGCGTTACGAATTAGTCTCTCATTCTCCATATTCCCCGGACCTAGACCCCACCGACTTTTTTCTATTTCCAAACCTGAAGAAATTGCTAGCTGGAAAGATATTTGTTTTAAATAGGTTATCGCCGCTACCATCTGCGGATCTCGAAACATCCTACTTTTCCCACGGTTTAAAGAGATTGGAGCACTGTTTGAAAAAGTGTATTAATCTTCGAGGAGACTACATCGAAAAATAAAAATAAAAAACCACACCAATACCGTGTTTTACTTGCCGGTTCCGGAAACTATTCAGGTTGCCCTCGTAGACTCTAATATAATATAAATTTTAATATTTCTTCAGATTAGTCAAAAGAAAACTATTTTTATCTGAGCGATATTAATTAATTAACTTACCCAGTTATAATATGTTTTCTTTTACTTTTTTAGGTTCTGTTGCGAGGCAGATAGAAGACTGGGATCTCAAAAAGGTTTAGAAGATCTGAAACTGAATCAATTCTTCAGGGGTGTAGATTGGGAACATATTAGGGAACGACCAGCTGCCATACCTGTTGAAGTCAAATCAATTGATGATACATCTAACTTCGATGATTTTCCTGACGTTAAACTTGAAATTCGTAAGTAAAAAGTTAATTTTCATTTAAATAATTCCTTAAATATTTTTGTTAAAAATCCGGAATTTTTGAATATGTTAATACTTAAAACATAAAAAATTAATAAAAGTTTGAATTAACTTTTTATTATATTTTATTCTTTTAAAATGAATCCATATTTTTTCAGTAGTAAAAATGTGTCTTTAAGTGCAATTCATGAATTAATATTTTTTTACAATAACGACGTACCAAAGCCATAAAATTAATCTTTTTTGGCCAAATCACAAATTTCCAATAGACCAAATATTTTAAGTAAACAACGGATTTTTAGGAAACTAGTTTTTGGATGAATGAGTGAACGGATGGATAAATAATGACTGAGTGGAGATGATGAGAAATGTGTGTTAGTGGTTTTATCAGTAACTGTGTGAAAGAATGAATGAATGAATGAGAAAGTGAGTAGAAAAGTCATTTTGAGCGAAAAAATCAATTGAAGGAGTAACACTGGAGAACAACTTGTAACACAATTACTGTAGAGTTCGAATATTGAACTATTTTAGAGCTAAATAGATATACTGATTTGGAAACGGTAATTAATTTTATTCTACCACGTCAAGTTTTTTGTCTCTACACCTTATCTGAATGTGACTACTCTTCATGAAATCGAGCGAGAATCATTGGACGAACTATTGCTTTCCTATTGGTTCAAATAAACGAATCGGTTTCAAAAGGAGAATGACGCCATAGAAGACCAACGAAAGGTTCATACTTCTCTAGGCTAGTTCAGTTACGTTTGAGATACTTTACTTTGTTTATATATAAGATTAGCAGTAGTAAGTTATTTTAATATGAGAAACAATGGGTGCAGTCGAATTGGCTTCTAAGATCTGTTTCAGAACTGGTGATTCAACATTTTACATCAGCCACTTGTTAACAGAAAGAACATTATACTTTTACATTTGCATACAAAACTTGGCCTCAAGAAGCAATTTGTTAAAGCTTTTTGTCAATTCAAGGATACTCAAATATTCCATTTCGGTATTTTATAGCTTGTCATTTGAAATGATATATAAAGGCCGGTGTGTTTAATAGTCCACAGATGTGGCAGCTCTATAAAGATGAACTTTTCATCACAACAATGACGGAACTTAAAAAAAACGCTTGGTTGGCATTCAAAAACATTGTCAAAGACTTTCTTGGAAATACACGAACACACAAATTATCCATCAACTCTTGGGAGAGCATTAAAATGCCTGGTAGCAATATGAGCACCAAATTACATTTTTTACATAGTCATTTTGCTGACTTCCACAAAAATCATGGTGTGAGCAATTGCACCAAGATTTGAGTGTCATAGAGGCAGTGTAGCAAGGCAGTGATGTATGTATAAAGGCTGAGTATTGTTGGAGCATTAAGCAGAAATGTCCAGAAAAGCTTTAAGCCAAAATTTTTACTTTAAAACGTATGTTTACTTTTCGGTAAAAAATTACTATTTGTATGTACACAATTTATATTGTGTATATGAAATAAGAACATAGTATTTGCGATTATTTTAACTAATCTTTTGTGAATTAAATTACTTGCAGAATTCTAAGTTTAAGAACACGTTAATATTTGAGTATTGTATTTTTTCAGCCTCTGCACCGCTTCCTCAAGATGGTGAAATCATTTATAAAGATTGGGTATTCATAAACTACACATTCAAGAGGTTCGAGGGCCTGACTCAGAGGGGTACTCCGACAAAAAAATAGTTGTTAATAGTTTTTACCAAGTGAAAGACAAAATAGGCAGTTGAGTGCCCACAAACTTATTTTTAGAAAATGGTAAAAAAACTTCAGAGATGTTTATATTAAATATAGAGTGCTCTCCAATTTTTTTAACTGAATTATATCCATCTTTTTCTAAAAATAAGATTTTTTTCTGTGTAATATAGGTCTGAAGCAGTTTTGCACTGTTTTTGCTTTTTGAAGAGCTGTGAAAACTATAACTTGCATTGTTCTTGAAATAATTCTGTCAAGAAACTTCAAAATAAGTCATTACGTGGCATAATTGATATTTTTTAATGGTTGCAATTTGTTTTACTTTTAAAAAAATTGTTTCACCAACTTAACATTAAATTAACTAGTGACTATATGCCTGTAACCCCCTATTTAAAATTTAAAATACCCCGTAAAAATGTACATGTTAAATAGTAGATGTTACTATTTAGCTTATATTTTAAGTTACTTAAACATATACTTATCAGTGGTTTGTCAGAGCATTAATGAATTAGGCAGCTCCAATTTATGTAAATTTTAGACTAAATTCTACGTGAATTGTTTTGGGTTGTTTATACTTAACAAAATATTTATAATAACGTCATACACATGTTGATTAAATATAATAAATAACACATTTTTTATGCTAAATTATTTTTTGATTATAGTAGACATTTAATTTTGAGTTCAATGCAAGCTTTAAATTTTTGTGTATATGTTAATTTTTGTTCATTGTTACAACGTGATACTTTTTATTATTTTACATTTGTTTTTAACTTATAGAACTGTATTGTTCTGGCTACGTTATATAGTCGGAGAATATTTTGTATTAGCTTGATTCAAGAAGATGATAAATGATGATGGTCAATATTACCTTAATTTTAGCACCATGTCAGTCTGCTTCTGTCAGTGAGATCATTTTTTAAATATATATATATATATATATTTTTAGATAAGTTCGGATTAAATTAAAAAGCAGGCAAAGTAGTAGGTGTTGTAGAAAGAAATTACTAGATTAAGGTTAATGTCCCTTAATTGTATACAATTCACATATAATAAACGTCAAATTTTATTATTATTCTCGCTCGCCACTAATCATATTTAAAACAATGTCATGTAACATAATTTAGACAATTCATTTTCATTGAGGACATAAGCCTTAAAATAAGTAAAAAGTGGACAATTGTTATAAACAGAAAAAAAGGCCATGATTTTTAAATTCGGTTATTTATTAAAATGTGTAAAATTGTCATTGAAATATAAAATAAATCTTGTTCAATAGGCACTGAACAGTAAGAAAATTAATTTCTCAAGTAACTTACTAACAGTTTTGTTGACAATTTGACGGAAGAGAGATTGACAGGACAATGGCGTTGTTTAAATTAAAACAATGGTATCGTTAAAGTGTCAGCTATCAAATATTGAAATAAAAAATATTTAAGTACGTTTTATCAATAAATTTTACAGAAATTGAAAATTTGAAAAGCCGAATTAGAATTATATAAATAACGTTAAAAAACCACTTTTTGCTTACATAAATACAACTGTGTTCTCAAAATTTAACATAGCTCTATTTCAAACTATTATAATACAAAATTCTGTGAACTATTTACCGATTTAGACTTTTGTCTAGGGTGGCATTTTCTAATGTATTGCTAGACATATCAGCATCGGCTGTTAAACAGCCTCTAAATTTGGATGTGAAGCTGAGAGTAGGATTGAAAAAGGATGAAGTTTGTAATTTTAAGATAAAGTAGCTCTCTATAATTGCCCTGCAAACTGTTGTGACTATTTGGATGATGAGCCTACAAGTAGATTGAAATATTTATCAACAATTTGTTATTTATTACTATTTGTATTTTATAGTTGGTCTCGCTAACAGGACTTGTACATATGTTTTACTTCCAAAAATGTGTATAACTAAAAAAAGATTAAACTCCTGTGCTTCACATTGCCTTTTATTGTATGCTGTAGTTGTAATAGCAGTAGTGACTAGCAGTAAACCTATTATAGTTAACGAAGAGTCTATAGTGCACGTGTCTCTTGCCATAAATTACTCGACAGCATTGATGACATAATTAATTACCATAGGCCTGTCGGTGCGTTAAGAAGCTATGTGAGAAAGCGATTTTTAAATTAAATGCCATTAAAATTAATAAAACTGGTCAGCTAGGCAAGTCACCTAGTGATTAAACCCTTAGCAAGAAAACATGGAAGGTTTCACTAACGGTAACGGCTGTTAATCTTAAAAATTGTTCGCGGCTAATCGGCCACCAGGTAAGTAAGGCTGCTGACATTTATTGTAACCGGTTTTCTTTACAAAATAGCAAAAGCTAATTGTTCACCAGCGTTACCAAATCCGAACTGTCATTTTTTAAGATCCGAACATAGACTGTAAGCAAGTGATTTCACAAATAAAACTTAATTTTGTTTTCAAAATTAGTGAGATCGACTGTATTTTAACTACAAGTACCACATTTCCAAAAGTGAACAGCATTAAAAGAACGATAAGATGTCTATGGAGTAAACAACGACCCGCTCCGCTCTGCCTATTTATAGAAGAGACATTGTCTTTTCAGAAGAGTACAAAATGGAAATACTATTTTATTCAGGTTCACATCATGTTCAATTATTGATTTTTTCAATTAGACAAAATCTGTAATTTCTATCAAAGCCGAAACAATGGTTTACTGTACCTTACCTAATCAACTACATACAATTTACGGAATATGAAAGAATACTGCTATTCCCTACAGGTAAAAAATACAGAAATTGTGCAGAACAGATTGCGAGTGTGGTGAATAATTACGATTCTGGAAACACATGATATCTTATGGGGCGTAGAATATAGCCAGTGGCATTAATAAATAGCTATGTCAAACTAGTAATAGCAGTAAGAATTTAAATATATTTTTTGATCAATTTTTCTTTCAGGTAGTTGATCTTCAGGCAATGTCTATTTGATATATTTGTGTTTGGCGCAAATGTCCATTTGGGCAATAGTCGATTTGGCCTATTGTGTTCGGGTAAATGTCTCCTTAAATTGTTTTCAGGCAATTGTCTGGGTATCATTAATAATAAGGCACAAAATTTACTGAGATTATTTGACAAATGATTTAAATTAACCAAACGTACGACCCTTAATACGATGTGGAAATAACATTTTTAGTTTGTCTAAGATAAAATAATAAAAATTACACAAATAACAAAATGGCAGTTTCCTAATAATAAAGTAATGTTAATGCATATTATTTAATATATCGTATAAATATTTATGGAACGTTAATCGAGAAGACTTTCTCTTACTTACCGCTACGTTTAGTACATATAGCATATTGTTAAAATATTTACAAATTCAAAATACAAATTTTGTGTTAAAAGTCGTTCTTTGGAAAATAAATTGTTTTTTTGGACACTTGAAGGTTTTTTTAGCCTAATATAGGCCTTTTCCATAGTGAAGCGACGATCAAATAACTGACAAGAACTCATAATTACTCCTATCAGGTATTTATTCACACATTTATAGACAGTTGTCCACAAATGTTTACAGAACAAAATTATTATTATTATAGCTATCTTGTTACGATTAAAAGAGATGTTGATATTAAAATAATATATAAAATTAAGGAAATTGAAAAGCTAAAAGTTAAGGGGGAAATATTTCACAGAAAGAACGGGACGATTCAGTGTTACAATTTACAGAGATTTGGGTATACTCAGGTAAATTGTAACATGAGACCCAATTGTGTGAAATGTGGCAAAGACCACAATACAAAAGACTACAATTTAATAAGAACAGAAACGAGGCATGCGAAATGTTTCAACGGTGACGGGAACCACACAGCAAATTATTTTTTTTTTTTATAAAATTATATTCTAATAAAGTAAAAGTTTTGCAAGGATAAAATTATCGTTATACAGACATGGTCAGTTAGGACATATTTTACCGGAGCTTCAATATAAATTGATGGTTCAGCTGTGGCCCCAAATATATATCTTGCTTGACTTTTAATACTTTTGTATGTGTTAAAGTTGACTAATAATTAACAAGTCTACAGATTTTTTAAACTTGATTTTATTTTTATATCCCTAAATCAACAAATTTTAATTAGACAAGTTCAGGTACTTGCCTGGCAATGTTCATAGATTTAACTCGGGACAATATGAAGTAATTAGAATTATAAAAATCTTCCCTTGTTCTATATAAAAAACTAAACAACAATGCTATCACGTGCAATCATGCAAAGTAACGAATACTAGTACGGAGAGCCCTTTGAATCTTAACTTCTATGTATCTAGAAGAGATCCAGAAGTTTTAGATGAGAATTCAAACATTTTTAGTAAGACTGCCTTACAAAGTGAACTACAATTATTTTATGCCTACGTTTCGGTTCCTATTATAATCATCAGTATACTTGGTGAATACTTGAGGTAAACTAGTAACTGACAATAAAAATATTTTATTTATAATTTTATCTAAGATACATTAACAACTCAATCTTTATTCTCAGAATAACATTAATATTAATAACTGCCACTATAATCTTCCATATTATTATATTTGTTTAATTTAAATAGAAATTCAGAATTGTAACAATCATCTAGGTCTCATTGTTTTTATGTAGTACTACAATTTTAAAATTCGTAAATGCCACGATTATCTTGTCATCGATTCATTAAACTGCTGAAGTGGGATGAGTCGCAAAATCAATTTTCTTCAAGATGTAACCGAAAAATATGTCCATTATCCATTTCCAGATGCTGTAGGTCCATACACTTTATGTTTTGTACTTCCTTCCATCAAAAGGCATCACATTAGTGAATTTTGAATTCAACTCCTCTGCAACAGAAAAAGAAGGAACAGAAAAAGAAAACAAACATGAAATAAAAATCAATTATTTCAGACGCATATTCCTGTTATTTATGAAACTAGACATAGCGCACAAATATATTTTCATCGAAAGAATTGCCCTTCTTGTAATTATTAACAGCTATTTCTATATCTATTTTTTCTTGCTCCACAGTTAATGAAACGCTTATTTCATGGAATCACACCCAGGCTACCTCGTCGAGGCAACAGCCCCGCGGAGCCAGAATCAAAATAATCAAGCTCAAATACCTTCCACGGTCTATGTACCAACTACTCTAACAAGATATGGTAGGCCAGTGTGCCATGTTTGCAAAAAACCAGGCCACTCTGGAAGTATCTACTTCTTGGGGCCAAAAGACACCCCATAGGAGCAAGGACAACCAAGGGGCAGCACAACGATCAGTACAAGGTACTGACGGTTAGTGCTATGGTAAATGGGGTGTTATCAAACATTATAATTGACACAGGCTCAGAACAGGGCATAATTCGAAATAATAGCAGTCATATATTTTCAAAACCTTAAATTTGGGTGCGCTGTAAAATACGATTATATAAAGTACTTTAAGGGGCTTTATTTTCAGAAATATCTTTCTTACTTGACTCTAATTTTACACCAAAAAAGCTCATCTCCTAGGTATAGTTATAAGGAATCAAAAATGACTAACAATTTAACATAACTTTATTTCAAAATGGAGTTTTGTATCCACAAAAAGCATAATTTCAGTGTTGCCAACTGAATTTATGTTACTAGTATTAAAGGCCCCTCTTAAGAAATCAACAAGTATATTTAATGGAAGAAGTCTAATAATTAGCAACTCTTGCTAAATACCTAGTGGTTGGGGCCAAAAACCTATAATAATAATAAGAAAATAGACCTATCCTAGTGTTCATGCTGATAAAGTTGGAACAGATCCTCTATTTCAATTGGTAGACAAAATAGATTAATTTTAGTTTTTCATTATTATTATTATTTTTAGAATTATCCTTAATAAAGATATAAAGACTTGTTTATAATTTTACAATTTGTTTAAATATATGGTTTGAAAGTTTATTTAAAATTGGATTGGTACACTGATTTGACTGAATGACAGCCCTCTTCCTTCTATAAATTAACCTCACTTTCAGTAACACGTGAGTTAATGTAATTGAGGATTATAAACTTTGTCACCACATAAACAATGGTTTCTAAACGAAAGAAGAAGGTAACATACATACTTTATACGTAAACTTGACTTAAATTTGATAATTTTAGTATACCACAGGGGAAGGTGCCCAGTATATGACTAGGAAAGCAGCCTTGAAAAAATTGCAACTGTCTTTAAACGATTTTAGAAAACTCTGCATACTGAAAGGAATTTATCCCAGGGAACCGAGAAACCGTAAGAGGGCTCAAAAAGGAAAAGCCGGAATAAAAACCTTATATCATACCAAAGATATACAATTTTTATTACATGAACCGATAATATGGCGCCTGAGAGATTATAAAATATTTAACAAAAAAGTTGGTCGTGCTAGGGCTGTGAAAGATTTTGAAAAACTAAATAAGTTTCTAAATAATCATCCTACACTAAAATTGGATCATATTGTTAAAGAGCGATACCCAACATTTATAGATGCTCTTAAAGACTTGGATGATTGTTTAACCTTATGTTTCTTATTCAGTACATTTCCTTCCTTAGCACATGTACCTAGAGACCAATCAGATTTGTGCAGAAGATTAACGTTGGAATTTCTTCATGCTCTTATTGAAAGTAGAGCTTTAAGAAAAGTTTTTATTTCAATTAAAGGATTTTACTTCCAAGCTGAAATAAAAGGTGAAACTGTTACATGGATTACGCCTCACCATTTTTCTTTTACTCCTCAGTCCAAAGCAGAAGTAGATTTTAAAGTCATGTCAACTTTTGTTGAATTTTATAATGTTATGCTTGGTTTTGTGAATTTTAGATTATATCATACTTTAAATTTATATTACCCTCCTAAATTTACTGCTCTGCAACAAAGCGGAGATGAAAAAGCTTTAGTAGATGAAGATATATTTGTAGCAGAGAGAGTAGCAGCATTAAATCTACCTTTGTCCAAAACTTCGAACGAAACAATAGAGGATGACTTTGAAATAGATAAATTTAATACAGATGGAAGTGAAGCAAGTGAAGAAAAACAAGAAGAAATTCGAATGGAAATAGAAAAAATAAATAAACTAAAATGTTTGTTTAAAGGCCTTAAATTTTATTTAAATAGAGAAGTGCCCAGAGAACCTCTTGTATTTGTTATAAGATGTTTTGGTGGGGAAGTTTCTTGGGATAAAACGCTCTTTGTAGGATCAACTTTTGATGAAGATGATGAGTCAATTACTCATCAGATTGTTGACAGACCTTCAATGGAAAAGCAGTTTATATCTAGGTAAATCAAATTTTTTTTTCGAATAAGCAATATTGTGTTCTATATGGCAAACCTGCGGACGGATATTTTCAGTATTCATATTTTAGTTGAATTGGATTTAGTTAGAAGGCTTGTTCTAATTTATATAAATTTCAGTTTTAAAAAGTTTTAACTCTATTAAACTTAATTTAGTTTCTAAATATCTCTCTACTGCCACTAAAAATTATTCTCTAGCAATAAAATTTGAGTACTAAATTCATATTGGATTTCTGAAATTTATAAATTTGTAACAGCTATGCTGCCAAATAAAGTAAGAATTGGTAGTATTATATGCTATAGACTAGATAGTATATTACAGTGGTATATAGGTTACCCTCCCTCTTCCACCTTGACCTGTACAAATCTATTGTGGATTTTTCTGACCTTAGAATATTGTTAGATGTAGGTTTCACAATTCTGCCTTCCCTATGGAGTTCATGAGTTAGTTCAGTCTGTAGTTATTTAAAAAGAAAAGTTTTCACACAAAATCAGTTTTATACTATAAATTCTAACAGGTATTTGCTTTATATTTTTTTTGAGTCTATTAACTAATTTGTAATGTTAAGAATTAATTTAGATAACCTTTAAACGTTTTTAGTAGCCTTTGGAAACTGACTACACTATTTTAAAAATATTTTTTTTGAAATATTCAGTGGTAAAGAAAGGCTCTCAGATAATTAATTTGGTGCTCCTATAAAATGTTTGTTATATCTATATTATTTTTTGCCCTATGTGAATCCTAAATTAATTTATTTTTTGATAGATATTATATTCAACCCCAGTGGGTGTTTGATTCTGTAAATGCAAGAGATCTTCTTCCAGTTCAGAAATACTTTATGGGCGAACTTCTTCCTCCCCATTTATCTCCATTTATTGATGAAGAAAGAGATCAACAATATATTCCTCCTGAGGCCAAGGAAAACGAACTGGAAGAACAACACAAGAAATATGAAAATCTAGAAAGTGGAGAGGAAAAAGGTGAGGATGATGATGATGATGAAGAGGATGAGGAGGAGGAAGTTGATGATGTTGGGGATGATAATGAAGGAGCTGAAGAAGAAGAGGTAAATGCAGCAGTTTCTAAAGTAAGAAATATTTTCTTTAAGAACGATTTTTTTACATTAATATTTTGTAATCTCTGCAACATTACAATGATCATCTTTTTTTAGAAACCTAAACTTTCTGTTAGTACTGGAGAAGTTTACAAAGAAGTGCCGTGGGAAAAAGGTAGACAGGAAAGGCAAGAGTTCCGTTTAAGAGAGAAAATGATTAAGAAAAAACATCGTAACTTATACAAAAGTATGATGGAAGGAAAGCAAAAGAGGGCTAAAGAAATATGGTTACTGAGAAAGAAACGTAGATTACATGATGACAAAGAAAAGGAAACCAAGAAGACTCCCAAAAAAAGTAGTAAAAAGGATGTAAGCAAAAAGAAAATTAAGGGTTAATTTTATATTTAGAATCAATAAAAATTTGTTTTTTCAACTTTTTTTTATTTCTTGTCACAGAACCATCATTCCTTAATTTAGACGTATATTCTGAGGATAGATCGCTAAACGGCAAAAAAAATTGTAGCCTAACAATTGGCGGAAAGTTGGGTTATTGAATTTCCTAATTGGTAAGTTATTTAACTTCTAAAGATACTCTAAATACGCCTTTGCAAGTATCATTACTTATAATGAAATTTTCACGTTTAATGAATAGATTTTTCTGTTCAAGACTTATTGTTATAGTGGTGCTTCATTAAGGAATTTTTTTTTACATTGCTTGTAATATTGAATAGATATGAAAACTGATAAAAATAGAGGAACACTTCTTTAAAGATTTTGCTTTCATGTCATATAAGTTTTATTAAAATCCCATTATTAGATTTCTAAAAATATCGACTTTAAATAATTCTATATAAATTTCAAGAGAAGAAATTTTTGGAATGTGCAATACACATTTTTTATATTTAAAGTCGACATTATTTAAAATTTTAAGTTTGGAGTAAATTAACAGAATAGGAATTTGCACCTTTCAAAAAAAAATGGTAGATGTCAAAATTTTTCTAGAACTATCATTGAATAAATGGTTACAGTCTTTATTGTTGGATTATTCTAGATTGTAAGGCATGTATGAATTGCACAAATCATTGAACAATAATTTGAAATAAAAGGTGTAATGGGTATTTGAATACTTATGTAGAAAAATTTAGTGTATATATCAATTTAATTGAACTAAATTAATAAAAACTAGAAAGACGATTCGAAATCGATATAATCTCTTAAATTCAACTCATAAATATATACCTAGTATACAATTTATAATGAATAGTTACTTAACATCAGTAAAAGTTACATCATGATTTTATTAAAATGCCGCTCCCGTAAAATACCTATCCTCATTGGCAGAGTAAATTTAATATCTATAATATTTTAATAATAAATCGTTAGATAATAATATTATTATTTAAAATTTGTTTAGGTATTCAATAATATTGTAAAGGATTCGCTTGAGCAGTTGACACGTTTCCGAATTGATAATCATTCTAGAAATATCTACCACGATTCATGCGTATTCGAGGCGTTTCGGTGTAAATTCGGAAAGTTCGAGTCGATTTTGCTGTTTATATAAAAGCACCGCGTTCTGGCGGCAGTTTAGTTGATACAAATAAAGCGAATTGTAAACATCTGAAAAGCAAGTATTACATTCACAAATTGTCAAACCTAAAATTTATCAGTGCGACCGTTTTTTAAGAAAATCGAATAGTGCAATTTTTTGAAAAGTTTTTTGTGCGCAAAAATAAAAATCAAGAAAATGGTAAAAGCTCCAGCAGTTGGCATTGATTTGGGAACCACATACTCCTGCGTGGGTGTGTGGCAACATGGAAAAGTGGAAATTATCGCCAATGACCAAGGTAACAGAACTACACCAAGCTATGTTGCCTTTACTGATACCGAACGCCTCCTTGGAGATGCTGCTAAGAATCAAGTAGCGATGAATCCTAGTAACACCGTTTTCGACGCGAAACGACTCGTCGGTAGAAAATACGATGATCCCAAGATCCAGCAAGACATCAAACACTGGCCATTCAAAGTAATAAATGACAGTGGTACACCTAAGATTCAAGTAGAATATAAAGGCGAATTCAAGACATTCGCCTCTGAAGAAATAAGTTCCATGGTTCTCACAAAAATGAAAGAAACCGCAGAAGCATACCTTGGCACAACTATCCGAGATGCAGTAATTACAGTTCCAGCATACTTCAACGACTCCCAAAGACAGGCCACAAAAGACGCAGGTGCAATTGCCGGCATTAATGTCTTGAGAATCATTAATGAACCTACGGCTGCTGCATTGGCATATGGATTGGATAAGAATTTTAAAGGGGAAAGAAATGTTCTGATCTTCGACTTGGGTGGTGGTACCTTTGATGTTTCCATCCTTACCATTGATGAAGGATCTCTTTTTGAAGTTAGAGCTACTGCCGGTGATACTCATTTAGGAGGTGAAGACTTCGATAACAGGTTGGTCACCCACTTTGCTGAAGAATTCAAGAGGAAATACAAAAAAGATCTACGTAGCAACCCAAGGGCACTCCGTAGGCTGCGAACAGCAGCTGAAAGAGCAAAACGTACATTATCATCGAGCACTGAGGCCACAATTGAAGTTGACGCTCTGTATGAAGGCATTGATTTCTATACTAAAATTAGTCGAGCCAGATTCGAAGAACTTTGCTCCGATTTATTCAGAGGAACACTAGATCCAGTTGAAAAAGCCCTTAAAGATGCTAAGATGGACAAAGGACAAATCCATGATGTTGTCTTGGTGGGAGGTTCTACTCGTATACCAAAAATACAGTCACTTCTTCAAAACTTCTTCAGTGGCAAATCTTTGAACCTTTCAATAAATCCAGACGAAGCTGTAGCTTACGGTGCCGCAGTCCAAGCAGCTGTTCTTAGTGGAGAAACTGATTCCAAGATTCAAGACGTTCTATTGGTAGATGTAACTCCACTTTCAATGGGTATTGAGACAGCCGGAGGAGTAATGACAAAAATCATCGAAAGAAATGCCAGAATTCCTTGCAAGCAAACTCAGACCTTCACTACATATGCTGACAATCAGCCCGCTGTTACCATTCAAGTTTTCGAAGGTGAAAGGGCACTGACCAAAGACAACAATCTCCTGGGTACTTTCGACTTGACAGGCATTCCACCGGCTCCACGTGGAGTTCCTAAAATTGAAGTCACCTTTGATTTAGATGTTAACGGTATTTTGAATGTGTCTGCTATAGAGTCAAGCTCTGGAAACTCCAAAAATATCACCATTAAGAATGACAAAGGCCGACTTTCTCAAAAAGATATTGATAGGATGGTAGCAGATGCTGAAAAATATAAGGAAGAAGATGAACGTCAACGAGAGAAAATTGCTGCTAGAAATCAACTAGAGGGCTATATCTTCCAACTTAAACAGGCTGTGCAAGATTGTGGGGACAAACTCTCGTCTGAAGATAAGTCCACCGTCGAAAATGAATGTGAAAAATGTTTGAAATGGTTAGACAGCAACACTCTGGCAGAAAAAGACGAGTATGAAGATAAACGGAAACAGTTAACGTCAATTTGTAGTCCAATTATGGCCAAATTATATCAAAGCCAAGGTGGTGAAATGCCGAGAAGTTGTGGCCCACAAGCTGGTGGATTTGGAGGAAAACAGAATGGGCCTACCATTGAAGAAGTAGATTAAATGCATTTATTTTTTATTTATTTAAAAACTTGTAAATATTTCATAATTTATTTTATATTTTAAGTATTACTTATAGGTTATCTGACAAAACTGATTTTTTTTATGTACATGTAGTTTATTGTATTAATAAATTGTTTTTGTTATAACTTGTGGTTTTTACTCTTATACCCTAAAAAATAGTCTACATTATTTAATCTAAATACGAATTTATGTAAACTTGAGTTTACAAGCAAATAAAAATTAATAAATAGGGATGTAAGAAAAAAAATAGAGACATGAAAGGATCATTTTATTTGTGAAATTATTGTTTACACTTAACCATGAACTTAGTGTTTTTCAAAATAAGTATGGTAATTAATATAAAATCTCATTTTTTGTGTATGTTTAATTATATTCATAAATACTTAAACAAATCTAGCCATGGAGTAATAAAAAATAAAAATCCTTAGCCAACATTTAAAACTCAAAAAGATAGGTACACAGATGTACTTGCTATCTAATATAATTACACGTAATACGTATTTCAATATGCACTATAATATTGGACTTCATATCTATCCAAGGAAAATCCCTGTATTTATAGCTAGCAAATACTTTTTATTTATTGGTTGAAATAAACAAATACACAAAATTAAAACATGCAAATATTAAAATAAGATTTATTTAATTAGTTATGTCGGTATTATTTTTCAAGTCTCTCCATTATTAAGACAAATTTAATGTTTTGGACGATTAAAATTCAAAAAAATGGAATAATTAACTGATCATATATTTAACAGACAGGAACAAAATAAAAATATAATATTATAAAAAATATAAATATTTCTATTAAAGTATTTATTTTATATAATTTCATATTTTAATTGGTGAACCCGCTTCCAATAGCGGAATATACACGGAACGTTTTATTCGGAATGAAAATTGAAGCAATTTTCCGTCGCTATTATTTTCGTTTCTGTCTTGTAAGAAAATAGAAAAAAACTGGTCTTTAGTTACAATTCTTTCTAAAACATCAATTTTAATTCTTCAGTGCTATTTATTCTATTTATTTGATAAAAATATACTTTTAAAGAGAGTGATGTTATATTACAAATTTAGTTGTAGGTATGTATGTGCGGTAATACGTTATTTTGATATTGTTTTTTCTCTAATAAATAACAATTATTGTTTTAAAGTTTATAGTTGCTTCCTTATTAGACCAGTAGTTGAATAGGCGCTCTAGTTTTAAAGAAAACATTTAAATTCCAAACATACACTGAATCCGCCTCTGGAAGTGTTATTAAATATGAGGGAAAAATTATAATGAAATCTTTCAAATTCAATGTAATTATTTTTCTGTGCAAGATTTATTGTTATATTAAGAATTTTTTTAAATTCTATAATCATATCTTCATCTTTACTAAAAGGTTGATTGTGTTTTTAAACTGATTGCTCATTATATTGTTTGACTAAATGTTCATTAACGAATAGATAGATGGTCTTTAACAAACGATTTTCCGCATTTTATCGTAATTCCATTTTGACAGTTCATTTTCATCAAATAAGATTTTGACTTTGTTAATTCTGAGCGCTAAGAAGTAATTAAAAGTTAAACGTAATCAGTGTATTAGTAAAAATGAATTTACAATACAAACAACATATTTCGGAAAGTTTTAAAATCCTGACTTTCGTAGAAAATATTTTTTGTGTAGTTCCGTTTGTGAATTTTAAGTATGATTCAATTACATGGAACTTTTTTTATAAAATATATGTAACAACCTTGTATTTACTAATATCGCTTTGGCAATTTTATAGTATTCTTAAATTTTTAGAACGAACAGAAACTTTGACTAACTCTGAATTTATTATTTGTATCATGCGGATTGTAGTAGATAATATTGACTATTTTATTACAAATTTTGGTTCGGCTTTTTGGCAGAATACAAAATTGAAAATTTTATTGCATTCCTTAAGAAATATTGATCATACATTTTTAGAAAAATAATTTTTTTTTCTTCAGATGGTTTAAAGTTATACGCTTCTTTGGTATTTTTATTTGTTTATTACACATAGTCTCAATAGATTGTTTTTATTCATACTCATATGGATTTTATATTGAAAGTAAATATTACCCGATATATATTACTATGCTTTGCCATCATATCAAATCGTTTATTATTTTTACTCTTATTTTTTATACATATTTGTATATTGTATACAAATAATTTGGACCAAACTTAATAAAATAACATCGATTCATTGCAAATATGTTCAACCAGTTAAGCAGCATTGTATGAGCTTACAAACACATTGGATTAGTCTGGAAGCCATGTTGATTTGTTTTATTAAATTTAATAAAACCTAATTATTTTAAAGGCTTAGTGTTATTTAGGATTATCAAAAAAATAATGTTTTTAGAATATAAGAGAAAACAGGGAGATTTAAATATAAATTTTACGGGGTTAATCGTTGAATTAATTAAAGATGTCTGAAAATAAGGTAAGAATAAAAATTGGTATAATTTTTTTAATAAAAAAATTATTAAATAAATTACCTAGAAAGTACATGAGTAATGTACACATATATAACATACAGGATAATTAGCAATTACAAAAAATATTTCAACAATTTTCTTTAAAGTGTTACTAATAATTTACAGAAGAACTAAAACAAATTAATTAAAAAACCCAAATGTATACTAAAAATGCTTACATTTTATAATAAGCTTTAGATGATGCGGATTTCATTTTCAATTTGAAAAAACTAAAAATTGTTTCTTATAATGTTAATGTAATTTCTGTTCATTGTGTTTATCGTCCACCTTCTTATGAAAAACGTTACACTAATAAAATCCACATACACAAATTAATAAAGTACAATAATCTTTCCACATTTAAAAATAGAAACCTTAACTTGACTCTTCATTCTCTTCATCACTGTCTTCTAATTCTGGCATAGGAAATCTCAAAATGGCTGCCACTCCTGTTAATTGTTCCAATTCTAAAAAACCGTATAATTAGATGCAAAATGTTACAAGAAAATATTCATGAAGGGTTGTTAAGAGGATTCAACTTGTAACAGTATGTTGGTTATAAAAAATCAAGTTTGTTTGTAAGTGGTAGTACACTATGGGTTAAAATAAGATCATCTACAGGGTTTCCATTAAGCTTGGAACAAATGATGTACTTGCTTAAAGAGTTAGTTGCAATCAGAAAAACTATATATTGTTATCCTATTGTTGATGATTTCAAATGTATTTGATATTTTTCGGAAAAGTACTTAATACCTCAATAGAGCTCAAGAAAAAAAAAACACCGTGCATTAAAACAACATAGAGCCGTCCATTCTGAATTGTATACAACCATTTAGAAATGTGGAAAACGAACCATTAAAGTAGAATCATTCTCATTTATAAAGAACTTGTGTTGTAACTATATGGCAATATTTCGCCAATGTCCTTTTGGATACTATCTAAACCTGTATAGCACATAGCATTCACATTAAAAGATGCTGATGACTGAATGAGTAATTACATGAATACCATCTTAGATGAGTTTATTGCATAACCCATTCTTTTAAGTCTTAAAAATTATTGTAATAATTACAGTTTTTCGGGGATCTTAAACAATTAGCGTTGGTTTAAATTAGGATCTATAACCAATTACACTTACGTTCGCCAGAAACATGAAGACTGGAAAATATTTTAACATCTCCTCCAGACTCTCTAACCGAGTCTACTAAATTTACATATTCCTTGCGCAATTTGACGTCTTGCGACCTAAATAATAAATATATTAGAAGCTAATCATTTCCAAAATAAACATGATTACCTAAATAAACTATCAGAAATTAATAACGTTTCTATAGCCTGCTCTGCATTTGCACATTCACAATGTTTTTTACCATAAAAGGCTTTTGAAGGCTCACACTGAAGAGTTGTATAAAAATTTTCTAAAGCTTTAACTTCCCCAGCTGCTTTTGTGTCAGAGATTTTGTTAATGACATTGGAATCCTGAAGAACTTCTAAAAACATGAAAAAAACTAAAAAATATATAGAACAATCCAAATATTAGTTGACAGTATGAATAAGACATAAGAGATTTTGTAGTATTTATACCACTTAGCAGTTAAGATAATGGTTATTTATATAACAAGTAAGTACAATGAGTCTGAGATTATGAAGTGAGTGAGTGAAGCCACCATGGTAAGTAAGCGTTTGATAAAGATACTTTACTGACGTGGTGCATATAAACATATACTGCTACCCATAAAAATTTAGAATTATTCTCTGTAAATAATTGGCAACAAAAATTTACTGCTGGAAACGATACGCGCCCTATACTGCTTAACTACGGTGATTGGCTGTTACTATTAGCAGTATTACGTAATAAAGTGTTTTTATACTTTTAACTTGCCTGCTAAGTAGATATCCTAAACAGAAGATTTTTCTAGAAATCAAATTGATATATCAAATTTACCTTTCAATGAATGCTTAAATCCTGAAGAGGCATGGATAAGCTTAAATTTGGACTTATTTTCTAGTAGAATTTTATTGTCTGTTTTGACGGCCATTTGAAACATGTATTCATAAAATTGATCCTTAACAAATCCTGGTGATGCTACTAATATACATTTGACAATATTGAAATCAATGTGACGAAGAATTGCTTGCATTACTTGATCATAGAATTTAGCCAATCCCTAAAATTATTGCATAAGTTTCCCTGATAAATAAAACAAGCAATTATTTAATACCTTCTCGTGTTGCTGTACAAAACCTTTCCTTTTCCTTGGAATGCTTACATCAATCTTAGCTCTCACAATAGTCATGCTGGATGTTATTAGACATACATGTGCTAAACCTTCCTGCATTATAACAGCACCAACATCTGCAAGTTTGGTTGGGTCACAAGCCATATCAATTCTTTCAAGTGAGACAGAATCCCATTCATGCTTCCTTAGTGTGAATTTTCTGTTTAGTTCAAGATCTAAAGTATGATAAGCACCCATCTAAAATTTTACATGATTTTGTTGTTAATGAATAAAGCTACCCTGAATCGGTGTTTTTGAATTTTTCACAATTTTTTTCTTCGGGAATAAGTCAGCAAAAAAATATGCATATAGTTATAAATTTCAAAAATATATATAATTAATAAAAAAATCAACTATTTGCAACTATAATTTAATAGTATTTGGTATAATGATAACCCGTTCTGCCATTTTTATGAAAGAAAAAATAAATTGTTTCATCAGTAAAAAGTATATTTTATTAATTAGTTTTATAAATGGGACAGTTAGAATCTTTTTAATTGGTATTTTTTTTTAAATGGCAAAATAACCATTTTATTACTAATTTGTGTCTTTTTCAACTTTCAATATAATTGAATTACTTTTTTTATTTCATTACAAGTACCATTTATTTGTAGATTTAAAAATAAAATTAGAGTTGCAAATGGTTAATATATTGAATGTATCACATTTTTGTTTGTTATTTAATTTTTATTTTCATTTTAATATTCTTAAAAGAATGTTTTTTATAATGTTATCGGTATAAAACTAGAAAGTTTAATTAATATACATTAAAATTTTTTATATTAATTAAAAAGATAATAAATCATTAGAATTTCCTTAAAAAACCAAAACATTATGTGAGTATTCTTTTATCAATCAAAAATTTAAAGATTGTGTTAACTTATCATTGAAAAGCTTAAAATGTTTTATAATTTTTTTATATTATTAAAATATTCTGTTATAAATTCTATTATACAAATAGTAAGATACCAAATGTGTCTATATAAGAATATAATAAATATAAACTTTTTCAGTTTTACATAAAAATGGATAAAATTTGTTACCTTTACATATTGATTTTCTTCGATATTTCTTCCTTTTAATCTTAACATACATGCTTGTGTATCAAAATCTATGGTTTCAACAGTAATAGTTAAAGTAGTTCTTACTCTACTGGAAGTAGAAGAACCAGTTGAAGACTCTGTCTGAACCTTTCTGATTGTAGTGCTTTTGACGGAGTCTCCTTCAGTAATGAGGTTGTAAGCATGCCACATATCTTCAGGTTCTTCAGGGATAAGTGTAACCACACTGAAAATATAGAAATATTTTTAAAACAGTAAACGTTATATTTTATAATGAATATAAGAGAAAGGATCTAATGCATTATTATTAAGTAAAATATAAATAAAAATATATTTACTTTCAAATAACTTGAACTTACGACATAATAATAATAATTATGAGAATAATTATATTTCTTTATTAGATACATTTAAAATAGATAACTGCATAAAAATGTTATTACGTTTAATAGAAAATGTGTAGGTTAATGTAGAACATTTATTAGAATTAACTAAAGTTAGTAGGAAACCACATTTATTACGAAATGTGGCTAGATAGTTATTACTTATTTTTCCATATTGTACAAAAGGGTAAATCAAATGTCTGTATCTTGGCAGGTGTTTTATTACATGTGACATAACCTCTTTCCACCATTTTTAAATGATTACTTACCCCTCACCATTTTTATCAATGTCTTGAGATACCAGTTTCATTTTGATTTATTTTCTAATAAATTAGTACTGACGATAATAATATGATTTAATCGTAGCATAATTTGTTGATAAAGTTCTTCGTAGATGTTCATGACACAAATTTATCAAGTTGTCAATTATTGTTCATTGACAACTGACAACTATCATTGATGTGTCACTTTATTGCCAATATTGATATTTCATTTTAGCCAACATCAATTTTAGAAACTCCCTGACCAAGGCATTATGATCTGGACAGGACCGTAGTAAATTTTTTTTATAGCTGGCTCAAAAATATCGTTCAATCAATATTTTATGCAATAAAAGTTATAATAATTAAATGTTTGAAATAGAATTTTTGCAATAAATTATAAATCAAAATGTTTTTGTATACCAGAAATTATAATTTCTTATTTTTGAAGAATTTTTAAAATAAATAAAATGTTTTAAAAAAACTAAAGTTGTCACTTTAAAATGTGTTCTTCGTACTTTGTAGAATTATTTTGTATTGGAAATCATAAAAAATAAATAGAACCAAGAGTATATTTACAACCCTGAAGACCTGATGTAATCAATAATCACATTGAGAGTACAGGGTGCCTCCAAAAGTGTAAGGTGGAAATATGATTTTATTTTTAAATCATTTTGAATCTTCACGTAGCAAGTACATAAAATAATATTTTTTCATAAAAATGAATAATGAAAAACTATTTGAACAAAAATCCGTTTATGACAATTTTTTTAATTTTATCTAATTTATAAATACTTTATAAATAACGTATCAAAATGTTTTATTTAAAAAAATAGTGCCTCCAAGAATTTTTGTATTTTAGGTACACGTTTTTCAACGATATTTGATAACGTCATGTTTTTACTATACCATTACCTTTTTAGATACTTAGATACCATAGTTAAATATAATTATAATGGTAGAAAAATATTAACTAACTGGCACACCATTTTAGTTTCAGTACTGAAGTACCGAATATCTACAAAAAAAATTTATGGTACATATATTAACCGATCTGCTTTTATAAATAGACAACATTTTTTATTTAATCTGCCAGTTTTCTTTGTATTTCTTGACATTAAAAAACCATTTTTAGATTTAAAACCAATCATATATCATAATAATATATACATATATTTATAAGTTTCTCTTTTTGCTATGTTTTAAGGGTTGAAATAATGAATTTTGGACTATTTGGACCACATCTACTTACTCTCTTGTTTTGACCAGGTACAATAATAAAATGTAGATCTACTAGAGTGTTTGCATTTTTCCTTCTTTTGGAAACGAAATTGTTTACTGAAGTACAGCCGCTTTTTGCCAACAATTCCATAATATGCTTTATCTAATAATATGTTTTAACATTACCTGCACTTATTCGTTTATTATTATAATAAAAATTATCTTTTTAAAATTGTCTACTAATTAAAATAGAAAATTGCGTTATTATTCTGTTTGATTATAGGGTGAACAATTAGTAAGTACCGCATCAATAATTAAAAATAATTTGCAAAACTACTTTTTTACTGTTGATTAGTTTATATTTTTTTTATCTTTAATATTGATATTTTTTCTTTCTCTTATCATATTGCGCAAGGACTTTGAAGACTCGTTTCCTTAATCTTTATTTTATGAAATTGTTATGTATACTTTCACTAACAACATTTATCTAGAGAACATTTTACATAAAATAAAAACTGAATGATGTTTTAAATTTTTATAGTTTTATGTCATTTGTCCTGAAGAATCTTTACGGATAGTAATCCAAAGCGTAATGTAACATTAGATATTCACATCTAATAAAATGTTAATCCCTATCATAGAAATCAACCCTTAATATTTTAAAGAAACACATTTTATAATTTTTCGCTTTATAATACTTTATGATCGAATTTGTTTGACACTTGATCTGGGGTGTCCAGTAAAAGTAGTTAATTTTGTGACTTAGAACACCACAGAGTTTTTTTAAGTAGTTAAGTAACTTTATTGAGTATAATACAGAGGTTCACATCATAAGTAGCCCCAATTAAATAAAAAAAAAGGGGATAATAAAAAAGAAAATATACGCACTATAATACGCCAAGGAAGACAATTAAGGAAGAAATGGAGCAGCATTCATGGCTGACAACACAATGAAAACAAGGTTAAAGAATTTTAGATTAGTGAATGGTAGAATATCATAAACATGCAAATAGATAATAAACAGGCAAATATCTCCATAATAAACAAATATGCACCTACTGAATAAGCGGATGAAAAAGAGATAATAGAATTTTATGATGTATTGGATGAAACATATAAAAGGGTCCCAAAAAACAATATACTGATAATAAGAAAATAGGAAAAGAAGAAGTACAAAACAAACATGTAGTAGGAAAAGAAACATTACCTATTAAAAATAATGGAGATACACTAATAAATAAACAAATAATAATAAACGAACGGCAATCAAATCGATCATAGGTTGATTTTACGAAAATTGGAGAAGATAGTCCAAGAAACCATAGGATAAAGAACGGATAAATCAGAAAGAAAAGAAAAAGTAGCTTAGAAGTGGGGTTCCGGAAGATTTAAGAAAATACAAAAACAAAAGGAAAAACGCTAATACAGCTGTTGACAGATCAAAGAAACATGGATAAATGAATATATGCAATGTAATGGAAAACAACAACAAAGATAAAAAACTATTTGGTGTGATTAAAAAACAAAACAAAATGAAAAGACCACAAATGAAAATAAGCAAAGATCTCCAGGAAGAACATTTCACTAAACTTTACCGAAATAACCGAAAATAACCAGGAAGGGATCATACCAAGAATATGGCAGAAGAACGAGTTCCCAAGTGATGGGTTCTTAGAAAAGATAAAATCAAGAAAGAGGAACAAAACCCCCAGTTCGGATGGTCTAAACTACGAATAGGGAGGAAAATAATAACACAAGAAATATTACAAGCTAATAGCGAAAATCATGTTATCATACACAACATATGAAATAATAAGGAAAAGACAATGGAAGGATCACAAGCAAATATCCTAAGTTCGTAAAGAACAACAATCCTAATAGATATAAAAAAAGAGCCAGACAGGGAAATGCATTTTTAACGACACTATTCAATATTGCTCTGGATGTAACAATCTAGGAAACACATATTGTTACGATAGTATGTACAGGGATTTAGTTCAATATCGCCCTGTACATAAAACTTATTTTTTATTTTCCAAATTATAATATTTACTATTTATTTAAAACTACATGAGCGAGAGTTATGGGGTAAGGCCGCGCACGAATGTTAAATAAATATTTTTAGTAGAGTTATCAAAATTAATAAACATCAGGGTAGTAAAATAAAAGAAAATAGGGATACAGTATGTTGTGGAACAGTGAAATAAATAGCGTTATGGAAGAGCAACATATATTAAAACACATGAAGGAAAAAAGATTAAGAATGTGGAATGTGGAAAGAAGAGACAAATAATTAATTATTAGGAGAATAGAGGATTAGAGACTAATAGAAGTAAGAAGAAGAGTATACCCTAAAATCTGGAAGTGAAGAAAGAATTCGACGATAGAAAAAAATGAAGCAAAGGGGTAGACAGGGCAAAGAGACACAAGAACCATAACCAGAAAAAGTAGAAGAGTTATCTATTATAAAGAAATGGATTACAGAAAGATAATGGATGACAACTTGCGAAATTATTTAGAAAGGCGGTCAACAAAATATAAAAATTTACTACAACGTTAGAAAATATTATTTGGAAAAGTTGCATCCCATTATATTAAAAAATATAAAATAGCTGTATAATAGCTATATTTACTTTTAAAAACATAAAATATTTTAACGCGACATATTCATTTATCTTCATAAATAATATGTAAGTAGAAAAATAATGAAAACAGTTACCAATTAACACAAAGATAAAGAAAAATAATTACTGAGCAATTATCAGCAGTCAATAAAAAGGGGGGTTAAGTTTTCCAAAAGTACCATTTTATGAGGAACCATACGAGTGGTTACTGTATGAAAATAGACTAGATAAAGATGAAAAGTACCTGGTTCCTTATAGTTTTAGTTTATTTTTTGCAAAGTTCAGGTAAATTTTAATTTTTTATAATTATCAAAAACTTTTTCGAATATGCAATTTCTTAAAATAATAAAATTTAAAAAAAATATATATATTTTGGAGTTAGTATAAATTGAGAAAATACGGAATTTTTAGAAATATTTTTTCAAAATTTTAAATTATTTTGTATCTCGGCTAAATATTATACCTAATTTCAGTTTAATATATATCCATATCCAAATAAAATTATATTTTAATTTATTAGAAAGTATTTGAAACTATCCAAAATATTCCTTTTTTCAAAATTATTTTTACATTTAGATTCACATTCCATATCACATTCCTTTGAATTTGGTGGGAGCGGCGGCCATGGATCGTCATCAGGGATAAAAATAAGTGGCCATTTCGGTTTATCCGATATATTTAAAAAAGTTGGAAGTCAAGTAGGAATCGCCTTAGGAGATGGAAAACAAGTAGCTGGTAATCTGCAGCACGCGGTTGGATCATTATTACATATTTTCTCAGGAGGAGGAGGAAGAGGAGGAATAGGTCAGAGATTAATTTGCTTATTAATAATTTATATATATTTAAAGGTACTGGTTTCATATAGATGACTATTTTGTTTGATACAGTTATTAACCATGAAAATCTTTTTAGTTTTGTAATTCTTGACAATATTTTTATTCTAAAGTTATTCTTCGTCAAAGCATTAGTAATTTAAATTACTTTGAGTGTACTTTAACCTTGAAACAGACAGTCTTAATTTTCAGTTACAGGGTGCTTTGAAAATTTAATGACTAAATTCCAGTACATTAATATTTTTACAAAGTTTACAGTTGGATTTTTATAACTTTACTCATACGCAATACTTCATATTCATGTTTTCATAAAAGTTCATCTATGACATAAATATGTTCGTTTATATTATTTTCGTTAATTCTAGTAATTCTGGTCATGTTAATTTTTTTATCAATAATGATATGATTTTACTTATTTATATTTAATTTCCTGTAGACATACCCTATTTAGCAATTTGTATTGATAAAAAACATATTTATTGTCAAAATAATGTACAATTAGTTAAAAAATTGTTTTTGTAGTAGTTTCAACTAAAGACACGCAAAGGATAAGCAGTATATTTCAAATGAAAAGAAATAGGATGCATAGATAGCACTAAATTATCATATTTATTAGAATCAACTTGTCAAAAGTAAAAGATGTGTTGTCGTAGTTTCATTATTAAAAGACAAGTACTTCGGCAATGTTTTTACTGTTGATTGAAAAATATATTGCATTAAGAATACATGTTTTATATCAGATTTGAGTTATGTATGGGTAAATTTATAAAAATCCATTTGTATAAATAGTACTTTGAAAATTTAATGATTTAATTTCGCTAGGCTACTAATTTTTAAAAAGTTGAGGTGAGGTGGGTTTACTTTTAGAAAATAAAAAATCTTACAATTTTTGTCGAGATTTTAAAATATGAAATATTTATTTGCTAATTATTTTATAAATTTTACTTTTTCGAAAATAATTGTAATTCTTATAATTTATCTAAAAGTTATGTCTTATACAATTACAAAAATTATTATTTTTACTAGATTAATTATTATAAATATTTTAAGAATTATATTGAAGTAAACAACACTAATTTAACTATAATTGTTTTGGATATTGGAAATAAAATTGAGATCCATTAGTTTAAAAAGCGATAAGAAGTACATTTAACGATCTAAAAAATAACAATTAAGCTATAATTTTGTTTTACGTTGCGAAATTAAACTAATTAAAAAATATTGCCTCATTACAGTGCTTAAGATAAGAATTCGTAATAATTGTGAAGGTATTTCACTTGCATCACAAAAGTACAAAAAAAATAGTTTTTAAAATAAGGGAATACAAACATTTACAAATATTACAAAATTTTAGAGCGTCTAATTAAAAAAAAAATGAAAGAGAAAATGCATTTATGATTATAATGAAATAATAGAACTTTATAATCTAGTTAAACTTATCAATATAATAACTTGCATGTTTTTCTGTTCTGGTGCAGTAAAATTTTTGTTGTATGTTCAACTCAAACACATCTATAGTTTTTCTATTCGTTTTATTTGTGGATTATTATTTTGTTCAGAAGTTATTTTTTTGTATACTTTCCTTCACACTTTACCTCTGCAGCATAACGCTGGCGTAATTTAGAAGATTTTTTATTTTCTATTTTTTTTATCTTTTTTCTTAATTTTTGTGGGCTATGCTGAAGTATGTGGACATAGGTTTCCGTCGTCATAATTCCCTACAAGAGATGCGATTTGTTCAGTAATATCACAGAACTGTTCAATAATTCCCACTTTCTTCTTGTTAGTTATAATACAGTTCATGGTTGACTGGTGACCTCTTGTGTTCAATAACGTGCATTTAAATTGATCCTATTGATCAAGAAGGGATTATTGATATCGAATTGTTCTCATTGAATTTCTGCTGAATTCCAGGGATTACCTAGTTACCAACACGGGCACTAAAGTGTCCAAGGATAATCATTTGTTCATCTGTAGGTAATGAATCAATAACGTCTTGAAGTTGATGGGAAAAATGATTCTTTTTCTTCCTTGCTTTTATTATCCTCAAGTGCATAGATTGATAGTATCTTTAGCTTATTTTAGCCCAAAAGTACTTAACATGCCCGTTTCCAATTTCGAAATCGCTGAGGTTCTGGATAGTCACACTCTAGGCATAAATTCTTTTAATTTTTGTAGCAAACGAATGTAGGAATATTTTGTTTTGTCTAGCATATATACCAGTGGAACTAAGATGTTTTTCTCTCGATAAATTGTATGTCGAGGAAATTTCCTTCGGGGACGTTTCCACCCAGTTATTTTTTTTGGTATGGTTGTAAGGGACTTTTATTTTTCCAATTCTACTTAACTCTTTTACGTTAAAAATAACAGAATGATTTGTTTTTATATCTAGGAATCTATAAAACTGAACTATATAATTTTATATGTTCCAGGTATTAATATAGGAGGACATGGAGGTATAGGAGGTATAGGTGGAAAAGGAAAGGAAAACGGGAGCGGTGGCGGAAGTAGAGGAGGAAGTGGGGGCGCAAGCGGAGGAGGAAGTGGAGGTTTTGGATTAACAGTTAATGGCCATATAAGTATTAAGTCTATCGTTAAGCATATTTTTAATTTGCCGATAGTAATACCTCGAACTATTATTAAAACGTTCGTTCGTGTAGCATGGAACGTTGCTACCTTAAATTTCCGAGCCCTCAAGGTGCCTATAAATATTGTAGGAAGAATTATCAGAACCGTAAGAAACATTTTCGTGTCAATTCTTACAAGAGTAGTCAGAAGTGTGATGAAAATAAACTCAGTCAATGCTGGTGTCGTAGCTGGTGTCATAGGAAAAATTAGAGGTAAGAATTTATTTAGAAATCAGTAATAAATTGTAAGATTGTATGAGTTGTCAGAATCAGAAGAAATTTGAGCCTCTTTTCTAATGGCTTATCCGTAAATGTGAATTTTTTAAAGAGTACTTACATACTTTTCAGGCCGTAATACATTTACAATTCAGTTAACATAAGCTTTTACTTTCTTTTACAGGTCTTATTGCATTTATTATCCGCACATTGGCTTCTGTGCAAATAGGTGGCTTGAAAGTAGGTTTCAACGTGGTTGGTTTTGTGAGAGATCGGATCAAAGGCCTTATTGGAGGATACTTTAAACTTATAACCTTCATATTAACTACAGTAAGAAAAATAGTGTACGGGGCTGGTGATGTGATTCAAATTAAACAAATTGTAAGATTGCCTGTAATCAAAATTTTCTACGGATTATTCTCCAAGATTCGCAAGACAATTATTATAATCATTCGCTCGAATTTCGAGCAAATCAGCAACTTCATTGAGAGCATTATATACCAACACAAAGACTTCTTTATACCTATTTTCCAGAAGATCCTTAACTTCTTTGTAGCTGTGAGTACAGCAATTAGGCGAATACAAGATGGCGGAAAAACTACAGGTAACATAAAAGGCAGTTACTAAAAAATTGATAGAAGTATTTTGAAACTATTTCACTTGGGTACCTTTTTTAATAAACAGTATAGTATAATTTTGATATTTGATAATATTTTTTTATTTTTACGTATTCTTTGTTTCGTTTAATTCGACACTTCGTTATCTTTCGAAATAATTTCAAATGTGAAGTAAATTTACTCAACACTTCTTTATTTTTCTAATTTTTTTTTAAATGTGGAGTAAAACCTAAAAATAATCAGAAAACAATCTAAAACAGTAACATTGTAATATTATTGATGTGGTTACAGCCATTTGTGTTGGTTTTTAAGCTAGCTAACATTTTTTTATTTCTGTAGGTATTAAAGCAGCAATTGGCGGCTTTAAAATAGTGCTTGAACCTCTCATAAATGGAGGGAAATTTGAGTTTACCGGTTTGAGTCATAATAACTACACAGGATTCCAATGGCCTTATCTCTGTAATGGACTTCCCCCGCCAAATTCGCAAGGTAATGTAAATTAACGTATAAGAGGTTCTAATATTGTTATCTCTAACTTAATTAACCATTGTTTGTTGGTTGGATGCTTGTACATTTAAAAAATAAATTGTGTTTAATATTCGGATTTATTTTTTGAAGTAGTAGGATTGTTAAACCAGTAATTACTCAATTGAGATTTATTCTTCTATAATACTGGCTTTAGTTTATTATTAATAAAATAAATTCTAATGCAAAGCCAGAAAAGAACATTACCCATTTTGTATATATACATAAACATTATTATTATTATGATTTATTAATTAACACCGGATGTCAATCACTGCTAAGAGTTAGTTCATTTAAAAAATAAGATTGGCTTTGGACATTAACATTGTACAAAAGCGCAAAAAATATTTTTATAAACTAAACATAGCTGTGTTTTTGGAAAGCAGTTAGAACTTTGATGAAATTATGGCGTGGAGAACAGGCGCCCAAACTTTGGTGCATTTATATAGCTAAAAATATATCATAATATCTATTCTATTGTCATTACTACATTTCACTACAAAATAGAATTCTATTTTGTATAAAGTTTTAAAAAATAACAGTTATTATTTAAAGTAATTTAAAATTCTATTTATTTACTAGACGTTGTTTTTTGAGGTTGATCTTTTATTAGAGGGCTCTTCAAATGAGCTAAACTTAAATAGGGTTTATATTCTTTTCATCAAGTTTAATAAGACTCTAACTGAAAGCCAAATTGGCCCAAAAAATTTTTTTTTATTACTTATTGAAATTTTAAAATAAATGAAATTAAACTTAAATTATTGAATAACATTTTATATCTTATAAATTAAACTGACAAGATACACATTCATTGAAAATATTTCTAATTATTAATGCATTTTTGTTTTTGAAGGATATAATTCTAATGGATACTATTTTTTTTAAATTTATTTTGTTCATTTTAAAATAAGAATTAATGTGCATGTAAAATACTAAATGTAAATTGGGAAATTATTTTTTTAAATTTTGGTACAATTCAGTTTATGAATAAAAAAAAGGTGCAATTCAAGTAGGAGATTTGTGGCATAGTGGAACTTTGGTGCAATTCTGGTACACCGTATTTTTTCATGCAAGAGAATTGAGATGGAAAAGTGTTGCTTGAGTTCAGTACAATGCTAAAAATATCTCAAAATTTTATTTTTTGAAATTTCTAGATATTTATATAAAATATTTTATGTACTTGTATTAAAGTGGACTGAATAGACAAATAAATATTTTTAGCTTTTAATCTTAATGGTAGGCAAATAGCTCTGAATTGGGATATCAACACTGAGCGCTAAGTTTACACACACTTGGAAAAAAGTTCTCAATAACTGTTTCTGCTATTTCTTACTACTTCCTTCCAATCATCAGGTGTCTCTTCGATGTATGATTTTTGATTCAGGAAGATCTTATTTCGGTTACATTCCATATAGGAATAACCTCCCACCGTAAAAACCACTTTTATTATGTCGAAACGCTTTTTTATCAGTACTAGATGGTTCAGGAATTTTATAATGTGTATTTTTTGTTCTGCCCAGCGCAGCAATTGCAAAAGAAACATGTTCTTAATCTTGTATAGGCAGAAGATTGAACAATCAAGTGGATCTTCCCAAGAAGGTGTGGAGTAAAGTGGTTTTTCCCCAGTATACCCAAACTTTATCACCTGTTTTTATAGGTTTAAATTGGTTTAACTCCAAAACTAATTACTTGGTCATGGTACTCATTGAAAGCTACAAGATGGAACTACTATCTCATTTTCAAAAAAATTGCTGTAAAACGATTATACCCTTGAGCCCTTCATACATTCTCCTAGCAAATGCCTTTGAGACTGTAAGTTATCAACTTGTAGATATGTTAAAAATTTCGTGATGAGTGGCACTTACTTAAATATTAGATGCACACCGTCAAAATAAACAGTACATTGAGCGAGTAATTGTCTTTTGAGGACGGAGTTCCGCAAGGTCCCTTTCTTTTCATATTTAAATTTCGTAAATGAAACAATAGTCTTTTATAGTGACGATCAATGCCAGCAACTCAAATATAGAGTAAAAGAGGATTTTTCTAAAAGATAACGTTGGTTTAATCTAAATTTTTTACTTGCCATTTTTCTGCATAAAATCATCGGCTCCTTCTTTTTTTCAATAAAATACCGTTACGAAACCAACACAAAATATTTCGGCCAAACACGAGTAGTTGGGACTCATCTAAGATGGGATTCTATATTTTTTACCTGAACAACTATGCCAATTCGCTATTTACTTACTAGAAAACTTTAGAAGCTTTAATCTCCTAAGTCACGCTAATTTCACTTTTTTAAAACTCTTTTCTAAGTTTTTCACTTTCTCACACTTCTGTCATTTTTCTGTTATTAAAGCATTTTGTTATTTGTTGTGTTTTATTTTTATTATATTAATTTAATCGAAACCACTATGTATGTACTTATCGATTTCTTCATTTGCTTGTGCCTAACAATAATTATTTGTTTAACTAGGAATCGTATATTATTGTCACTTACTAAACGGTATGAAATTGATTTTTGAATCATTAAAGTTCTTAGAAATCATAACATAAATTGTATAACAGGTGGTGGAGGTGGCGGAAACTCTGGTGGTGGAAATGCTGGTGATGAAGGCTGTTCTGCTGGAAGCTTACCTGGAGGCAAAGACTCCGGCAGTGAAAATGAAGATGGATCGGGAGGAGGAACTTCTAGTGAAAGTGGAGGCTCTAGCGGAGGCGGAAGCCCTAGTGGTGGTGGAGGCTCTAGTGGTGGTGGAAGCTCAACTAATGGTGGAATCTCGAGCGGAGATGGAAGTGCTGCAAACGGTGATTCTGGCTCAGGAAAAGGTACAGGCTCTGGGGGAGGCGATACTAGCTCAAGCGGAGGTGGACCCTCTAGTAGTGGTGGAAGTTCTAGTAATGGTGGAAGTTCTAGTAATGGTGGAAGTTCTAGTAATGTTGGAAGTTCTAGTAATGGTGGAAGTTCTAGTGGCGGAGTTGAAATCTCTTCTTCAGGAGGTGGAGGCACTAGTGGAGGTGAAAACACTAGCGGAGGTGGAAGCACTAGTGGAGGTGGTAGCACTTCCGAAGGTGGAGGCACTATCGGTGGAGGAGGTACTAGCGGAGATGGAGGCACTAGCGGAGATGGAGGCACTAGCGGAGGTGGAGGCACTAGCGGTGATCAAAGCGCTAGCGGAGATGGAAGCATTAGTGGAGATGAAAGTACTTCCAAAGGTGGAGGTACTAGTGGAGATGGAGGCACTAGCGCAGGTGGAAGCACTAGCGGAGGTGAAGGCACCAGCGGAGACGGAGGCACTAGCGGAGGTGGAGCCACTAGCGGAGATCAAAGCGCTAGCGGAGGTGGAAGCATTAGTGGAGATGAAAGTACTTCCAAAGGCGGAGGTACTAGTGGAGATGGAGGTACTAGTGCAGGTGGAGGCACAAGCGGAGATCAAAGCGCTAGCGGAGATGGAAGCATTAGTGGAGATGAAAGTACTTCGAAAGGTGGAGGTACTAGTGGAGATGGAGGCACTATCGCAGGTGGAGGTACTAGCGGAGGTGGAAGCACTAGCGGAGTTGGAGGCACTAGCGGAGGTGGAGGCACCAGCGGAGATCAAAGCGCTAGCGGAGGTGAAGGTACTAGTGGAGATGGAGGTACTAGTGGAGATGGAGGTACTAGTGGAGATGGAGGTACTAGTGGAGATGGAGGCACTAGCGCAGGTGGAGGCACTAGCGGAGATCATAGCGCTAGCGGAGGTGAAGGTACTAGTGGAGATGGAGGCACTAGCGCAGGTGGAGGCACTAGCGCAGGTGGAGGCACTAGCGGAGGTGGAAGCACTAGCGGAGGTGGAAGCACTAGCGGAGGTGGAGGCACTAGCGGAGATGGAGGCACTAGCGGAGATGAAAGCACTTCTGGAGGAGGAAGCGCTTCCGGAGGTAAAAGCACTTCAGGAGGCGGTACCTCTAGCGGAGGTGACAACTCTACTGGTGATGATAATTCTAGTAAAAATGGCAGCTCTGGTGAAGGTGGAAGTTCAGGACAAGAGGAAAGTTCAGCAGGTGGTAAGTCTTGAACTACTGCACTAAATGAAAATACTACACCAAAAACACATTTCGCTACATTAGCATTATCAGAAGAATGAAAACTAATCCTTCGAAGTTTACTTATAGTTTTGTTGGTCAAGGATGACTGTTTTTCATGATTCACCAAACATAGAAATGGTATAAGCAGTTTAGATTAGTTTTAACTCTTTATAATGCTAATATAGCGAAACATGCTTTGAGTGGAGTATTTTACGTCTCTACTTTAATCTCTGTAGATGTTTACTGGATAGTAAAATTAATTTAACAAAATAGTTTCTTCATTAAAATCTAGAAAAAGGATTGTATTAGACGTAAATGTTAAAAAAGGTTCTATGGCAAGAGCAGAGCATCTAAACATGCTTCATGATATGAGAGTAGTTCTGGTTTTGACTCAACCAGTAGATATTGGATCTATAAGGCAGAATTTGTAAAAGATGTTAGCAGAATCTAAAGTAAGTGAGCTCTCTAGAAGTTGCAATCAGAGATGGCGATGCTTATCTTGGATATTTCAAATATAGCGAAGCTTTAATATCTGGTAGTGCTTTTAGTTTTAAACACAATTGAGCAATTGAAAGTGTGAGTGTGAGGGTGATTCTGCAATTGAAGTTTCAAGATCTAATAGTAATTCCGCTTCCGAAGAAGTCGTAATTGAAGGATGTGTAGCATCTACCAGTTATAATTAATCTACAGGTAATTCAACTTCTAAAGAAGGTCCTGTAAATGGAACAGGTGATGACGGGGGTTTTAGTTCTGAAGGAAAATGAACAAGAGATGTTGATGATGTATTCATGGGATATAGTAATTTGAAAATGGTTCTAATTCCAGTAAAGGTTATAGAATCTAAATATGGTTAAGTTCTGAAGAATATTCTGTAGAGTATAAATCTCAGTCCGACAGCAGCTCTACAACTTAAGCAACTATCGAATTGGTTGGAGATTATGCTCCAAGGTGTGGTGGTGTTGGAGGTGGTTGGTATGGTGTTGGATTCATATGTTTATTGATTATGAAACTAAAATTCTATAAATTCATTATTTTGTAGATTCATCATCTGAAGGAGGTAGTGGATCTAATGAATCTAGTGAAGGGACCTCAGGTTCTGAAGATTCAGGAGGTAAAGAAGGAGGAGATTCTTCAGGAGGAGGATCTTCGGGAGTAGAATCTTCAGGGGGAGAATCTTCAGGGGAAGAATCTTCAGGGGGAATATCTTTGGGAGGAGGTTCTTCAGAGAGCGGATCTTTAGGAGGTGGATCTTCAGGAGGTGTATCTTCAGGAGGTGGATCTTCAGGAGGAGGATCTTCAGGGGGAGAAACTTCAGGGGGAATATCTTTGGGAGGAGGTTCTTCAGAGGGCGGATCTTTAGGAGGTAAATCTTCAGCAGGAGGAGGAGGTGGAGTATCAGGAGGCTTTAGCCTCACGCGACCTAGAAGCATTACGGTAAGTATTTGTTAATAAAAGGAGAAAAAAAATAATATTAGAAGGAAAATATTTTAGATATTATATAATAAATGTCAATAAATATGTCCTGATGCAGGAGTAAAATATTAGTAACCCTGATTTATCTTCGTACATTTATTAATGATATTGAACGAAAATATGTTTTCTTAAATACTTTCAGAATGGCAATTATTAAGAAATGTATTTGTTTTAGGATGGCTGGGTAGGTGGTACATTACCTGTAGCAGTATAAAGTAAATATTATGTTATTTTAAGGAAAACATCAAATAGATTTTGATTGTGTGTTAATGAGTTGTTTTATTTTTACCTGATGACATAACACGAATGTGTTAGTCTAATTACTGTTAGCTTCATCTTCCACAGTGTTTGATTAAAGTGAGTACCCCTAGAGTCACAGTGTGGGAGTTGTTTAGCATCTATGGTACTAATGCCTTCCAGCTTCAGTAGGCACTCTTGTTTTTTCATGTTGAAGATAATTTTAATGCAGGCTAAGGGTGACGTATGTAAGGAAAAATGTATTTTCAAAATAATATAAAGCCTTAAGGTGGCGTTAGGATTGACCTACATTTTTAAAAAAACTTTTACCTAAAGCAGTGGTTTTTTAAATTAATTTATCAATTGAGGTACCCATGATCATTTTTTATAAAAAAGACCCTTCAGGTGTCTTTTCAGAAATATTAATGCTTTTTTATGTTTTACTTATAACCAAAGAATATGTAAATATGTACCTTTGGCATAACTACCTCTAGATTTCGAAGTTTACTATGAAGGTGCTTGGTAAGATTTAGGTTAAGTAAAACAATACTAGAATCTTATTTATTTTGCTTTTATTTATTATTAGATTTATTTAATTAAAATACGGGTCTATGTTCATAAATATAATAAACTATTTTAGAACCATCTATGTTTAAAAACTAGACAGATTATATTGTTACAATTACCTACGCCTATGAAAACCTTTGCAAAAAAAATTATAATTGTTGGTATTTTTTTTATTCCACATCCTAAAGAAGAATTAAAAAACTGTTCCATTTAGCATAAAGTAATGTATATATTTTTTAAATGGTTCTATCACTGCGATCTTGTAAATCTTAAGATATATTAAGTCGATTTATTTAAATTTATTTAAAAAGCCAATAAACTCCTTTAAAAAAATTCGTTTTTTGGTCCCAGCTTTTTTATTTTTAATATGATCAAAAATTGAAAAGGATTTAATTTCATATTTTAGTATTTATGCAGCTCAAACGGATTGAAGATAGATTTCAACATTTCTTTTCCCCTAGTCTCCAGGTTAACATCAACTTTATTTTTTTAATGCGGACCTGTTATTATTCTTTTAAAACATATTTGCTTTAAATAATAAAAACAGAGATACGCAAATCTTAGCTATTAACGTTTACGTTTCAGTTTTGAAATAACCATAATCAATCGTTGATATCTGTTTGATAAGGAAATAACTACATTTGTAGCCATAAATCCATAGACCCAGGATGTCTAAGGATGTCTAAGGATGTCGAAACGTTTTTTTGTACCCTCTGATTGGAGTTTACGTCCATTTGGGGTCAAATGTAAACAACTTTTGTAGTACCTTTAATTACTTTGTATTCGTATAAATTAAATTAACCACCAATAAGATTTGTTTATTATTTCGAGCATTTTTATTTTAGAGAAATTGTTATTCGAGGTATTAGATATTCGAGAAATTGTTTTTTAACAATAATTTTGTATTCATAAAAGCAAATTAGTTCTAAGTAGAAGTATTTCTATTAAAAATGTTACATTTCCCGATTTTCGTAATTTTCCGAAAATATTATTTATACGCTCCCGATCCTTTGAAAAACAAAATTTTGAGTTACTGAAAAAGGTATTTACTTTTATTTCACCGCATTATTTAATATTAACATATATGCACTAAACCCTCAAGAATTTGTTTTTACTGTTTCTACAACAAAAAAAGGAAATATTAAAGAAGTGGGAGTGCGTCATTGTTCTGTAAAGAAATATTAAAGTGAAATAAATAAAAACTTTATAGATTACAAATAAAAACAGGAAATTGATATTAGTGAAAAAAAAATATGACGCAACGAATCTCGATTGATCACAGAAACATACATTATCAAAAAAACAATAACCAATAATTTCCTCAAAGAAATTATAGTTCAAGATAAATTTGGAATAAATGTCTGCGGATCACTTTTTTTCAGAAATTTATCTCCGGTTCCTAAATCAATTTGAAGAATTTATAGACAATTAATTTAATACTTCCAATGATGTTTCTTTACTGTTTCGATAATGATCATTTTCTTTCCATGCTCACTTAACATAGCTTCAATTTCGTATTTTAAATAATTTACTTTTACACTGATAATTAAAATATCAATTATAATAATACAAAAAGGCACGCTGGCAGAATTTAACATAAATGAATTTTAATTTAAAGGTTTTATTGCTTTAGCGTCACAATCAACCCATTACCTTTTTTCTCCCTCAGACTTTCACTAAATAAATAATTTACTGGGAGCCCCCAACTTCCCTGAACTAGAATCGTTAGATTTTTTATATGGAGTTTAATAAAATACTAGATATGTTTTACAGCTAGTACAGATTTAGATCTCCTAAAAAGAGTGATTAAAAAGCATAGATGACAATTAAAAAATTCTTTTCTCTAAAATAAGTGGCTAATCGGGTTTTTGTTTGCAAAAAATTGGAATTTTCCTTACCAAACAAACAAAAACATAAAACTGATAATAGTTATTACAGAGTTATTACAAAGTTGTTAACTATAAAGTTAAGAAAAGAAATCGTCACTTGTCGTTATAATTTTTTTGATAATCTTAGATATAAAAAGCGGTTACTTATTTTAGAGATTGCTATCCGAAATATTTTTTGCAATTTGTTGACATCTAAAATTCGCAGTCCTTTTCCCATTTAACCGACTTCGTAAATTTTTCCGCTTCATAGATTCAAATGATGAGACAATTTAAAAACATCCTGTATATTTTCAATAAACAAATACATTAAAAAGAAAATATATATTCACATTTAGGGTATTTTATAAATCTTCTCATATTATTATTATTATTATTATTATGAACTAGACCTTACAATAAACTTTGTCATTATTAACATACTTTGGGCTCAAAAGGATGTCAAAAATGCCTCACAATAATATTTAACGACAGTATCACAATATTACTGCATGCAAGGATCACCTACTTTGATGGGAAGCACTTTCCATAGGAAAAATTCTACGTTTTTTATCACGGAATAGAAGGTAAGGGAAAATTAATGTTTAATATTTTATAATTACAAATGCATATTTCTTTGGTGTTTGCCAAAAAGTTATTAAGTTATAAAAAAATTTCCATAAAGAACAATTTAAAATTAATGTAGGTAGGCAATATTTTTAATGATTTATTTTCTTATTCTTGAATAATAATTGTAGCAGTTTATTTGATTTTTAATAATAATCAATTCAATTCTTATTATTTAAATTAAAAACTTTTTGGCAGCCACTTCAGAATGCAGACCAAAATTTACTGAATCATTTTTGTAGGAAAATAAAAATTTATTATTTTACAAAATAAATTTATACTATTAGTAGATTTTGGTCTGTTTGGTTTTCCCTATTTGATTGTACATCACAAATTTTTAACTACTTTTGTTTCTAAAACCACATATCTTTTTTGTATACATAATTTTTAATATTTCACATGTTATTTTATTGCATACAATTATATCTTAACATATTTTATTGTATAATATTTTTCATTATCTGTTATATCTTATTTACATATAAGCAATTATTTACAAGTATACCTATTAGTATAATAATGGTCTCTTTGGAATTATTTACACCTAGGTACATAAAATTTGTGGTTCTTTTTATATACATTAAAATATAAAAATATTATACTTTGTAAAACTGCCAATTAAAAACGATTAATTTAATTTTGTTATTAGGTACCTTTTGTAAAATACAATTGATTTACGACGATTGAGACATACTTAAAATTGAGCAGAAGACATCCAGAACGGCTGAAATAAACTTATGGCTATAATATAGGCTGTAAAGTTTTATTCAAGTGCGTAGGTTTTAGGTACTAAGTACGATTCGAAATTTGAACCGAAGTTTAACTCTCAGATCTTAAATTAGGTATGTTGTAATGTGGCCGAATTGTACATTGGTCAGCATAATTTTAAATGGAGCTATGCCCGAAATAAAACTAAGAGCCTGTAGATTAGTTGACATGTTTCATTACATTAAATTTAAATCTATTTTATCATAAATAATGTTCTCATCAAATATAATTAGGGTAATTAACATTTATTGATCTTAATCGATTAAAAAAAAACCCCCTTTATTGAGAAAAAAGTTGCGTATTTCAGGAAACAATTTGCTTTAAAAAAGACTAAATTATCTGTGGAAATTCAATTATAAATTATAATACAGACAAAAACATAAATAATTATGTCTTGATGCCACCGTTTCGTCGCTTCTGAACCATCACCAACTTTATTTTAGCTTCAAAATGTGATGGTGCTAAAAATTAAAATTACGTTGATATGCTGTAAAGTTTAATTCATTAGCTTGTTTGATAAGGACTTAGCTTCCAATTCTTTTTAATAAACAAAAAGTTTAATCGTTATTGTTGTCATAGCAACATAATAATTTTAAGCATATTAGATAATTTCAGTTTTTTAAATATGCAACTCTTTTCTTTGAACGACTTCTTTGTTTTGCATGAAAAAATACATAAAACAATAAATCGTTCTGTTTATTCGCAATGAAAGATTTAAAGTCATGTTTATTGTTTAATTGGGATTCAACTAGATGTCTTCTATACCTCGATTCAAAGTATAAGCCATTTGTCGTTTATATTTTAGTGTGGGTCATATAGTCTACTAAAATATTTACTAATGAAGATAAACTTAAAATTAAATACAGAGAAACACTTGGGGAAAATAAATTCAATATACCCTGTAGATAGCCAAAAAATGAGATTTGTATATTTTTTAGAGTAGAATACAGAGAAATTCATATTAGTTCTTAAAATAGAGTAAATTAATATTTTTCTTGAATTACTTAATGAGTTTTGGAAATATCGTAATTTATATTTAAAAAGTTACGAGCTAATAAATTTATTCAGATCCCTTGTTAAACAAATGCAAGATTTTAATAGAGTTATTTCTTTTAATGCAGTTGGTAATGGCTGGTTTTTTATTTAAAAAATGTAGAAATAATTTACCCATTTTATCCGTTCTGTAAACTTATATTGATATATTATATTTGAAATATTGCATCTAGCAACACTTGAATAAATATTTATTCCATTGATATTAATTTTTTCTATGGAGTTGTTAACGTATTTTTTACTCATTTTTGGAAATGTTACTAGCGACAAAAAATGCCAGTAGTTGGAATTGCTGCATTGAATTTTTTTTTTAATTAACCATCTAATGAAATTCGTTCATTTTGTTTGTTTGTTACAAACGAAAACGAACATTTTTGTTTATAAAGTCAAATAAATGTAGACTGTTGAAATTAATTAGAACAAAATGTGAAATTGGGAAAATAACGATATTTACTAATTGGAATACCCAGTCTGATTCGTTCCTCTATTAAAAAGTTTGCATTTCCAAAATTACTCTTCTGTTTTCACTACTGGTACTGCTGTTTTCCATATCTACACATGGTGAGATCGCATTTAGTGATCTCCGCCCTTCGGATCAATCACATTTGAAGGTGACATTCCTCGACCCACTGGCGACTGCTGGTGCTGCAACTATTGCAGCCAACCTGAAAGACAAGATTTATTTTTATTTATAATTTAACTTACTTCTTTCCTTCTGCTCCAAAAGAAAAATTAATAAATAATAAAGGTGATCTAAATGTAAAGTTTGGGAAGAGGACCACAACACAGAAGAAACAATTCGAACGTACGGTGAGGAAGTAAGAAATAATAATAGAAAAAAGTTGATTAGTTTTTATCTAATGAACAACTTAATTATAGAAAACATATTCTACCAACGGAAAGACATCCACAAATGTACAAGGAAGATAATAAGTAGGAATGAACGATTCATAATAGACTACTTAATAATTAATAAGTAAGAAATAAGAAGGAAATACTGGATAAGACAGAAAAAAGTATGAAATTATACAGATACCATATTTTGCCTAATGCCAAAAAACATTCAGTCAATTACGATGCAAACGATTGATACAGCATAATTCTAAACTGCCTGCCTATTACCAAACAATTCGAATTTACAAAGATGCAATATTAAATTGCAAAATAACTCATGACAAAGTAGTAGAAGTGAACTGGTTAAATATGAGATGGATTAATTTGTAGATCTTTGTTTTAAAGAAACTATAGATGACCTTTCCCATTCAATAAGTTTTGTATGGCAACATGTTCAAAGAAGTAAATTAAGTTAAATGCTCCTTAAACCTTAACTAATTTATTTAATGTAGTTAATTATCCCTTAATCTCAAACCAAACCAACTTATTTATCAGACACTGCTGTATCAAGAAGGGGCCTGTAGCTTTGAAAAAGATATCTGCTTATTTTGTTGAAAATGACAAGTGACTGAGATTGCCTTGTTTCCTTAATTAGATCCATATGAAAAAAAGAATGAAATTCGGTACAAAGATGATAATATAGATTTAAAAAGCTAGTAAACTAATGCTGCTCTAAGTAGAAATTGTAGATTAAGCAAATTTATGTTACTTTTTTCATCTTTCCGTACCTATTTCCATCAGACTTTGTTCAAATTAATAAAATTAAAATGTATAAATTCAATAACATTTTACATTTGTTTGCGCGTCCATGGTTTATTTATTTACTTTCATTTGATTATTTTTTCCTGATGGTGAATAACTACAATATTTGCGGCCCTCTATAAAATTTGGCTGCAGAAAGAATGAAATAATAAATATGCTCTTACCTCGCCGCTACTGGTGGGTCGGTATCCGAAGGAAGGCGACCACTCTGCCTCCATCATTGAAAGTTTCTGACCCCAAAATGTCTATTTCTCCTGGCATAGTTCCGACCGCAAAGAATCTTTTTAAAAGCATGCCTAAATTCCGGACTAAATATCGTATAAATAATAGGGTTAAGCGTAGAGTTAAAGTACCCTAACCATAGACATATAGACACCAAATATTTATCAAAGAGATTCGGATTAATGGGGAGTAAAACCGCCATTATGAAAAACGGTAACCAACAAAGGACGAATGCCCCCGTTATAATCGCCAGAGTTTTGGCCGCTTTACGTTCTCGTTTCGAGTCCATACCGTCCCTCGTCTTCCTTTTTATGGGGTAGTGATGGGGTTGGTAACTGACGCTGCACTCGGTGGTTGTGGGCAGATCGGCTTCCAAGCCGTTCGCGAACGATGTTTTTTCAGGGCTACTGTTATTTGACGATATGTTGGTAAAAGCTGTTGTTGTTTCTGAGATCGTAGGCAGCGGACGACCGATTACTGTTACTACAGCTGCTGCTATGCCACCTGAAAAAAAATGATAATAAATAATTACATTAATAAATGATTCATCTATTTTTTGTTCTTTTTTAATCGTACATAAAGTGTCATTGGCTTCCTTTAAAGATTATTACAAAAATGATTTTCTGTTTATTAAATATTATTTGAAAATTGAGTTATATTTTAATCTTGAGGTGAGCGGCATTTTGCTAGTGTCAAGCCTGGGAACTATCATTATCTAGAACATCAAATTTATTCTCAATAATAGTAAAACCAAGCTTCGCATATTGAAACCTAATTTGGTTTAAAGGAGGAAGAGGAATGTAAATTTCAGGAGGAGGAAATCTTCAAACACATATTTTTGAAATGTGTAACTTTAGAAAACCAAAGAGCCCTACAATTAGAGCATACTATTACGATAGTACATTCAGATATTTAGTTAAAAGTTATTTTTTATTTAATATATTCCCAACATTTACTTTATATTTATTTTATATTACTTGAGCGTACGAAATGGGGCAAGGTCGCGATCGGATAATAAATAAATATTTTTATTAGAGTTACTAAAATTAATAAGCATTGGGGTTTTCTTGGTTTGAAATTAAAAAGAGATTAAAAAATAAGGTTTGTGATCTCAAGAGATCGATACGTGATAGTGTCTACTCCTGCACTCATGCGATTAACTGTGTTAGTTATTTTAAGATTAGTAAAAATAACCCGCTACGTAACAATGCCAAATTGTCAGTAAATATAAGTTATACCCAGCTCATATTCTAAAATTCCTTAGGGAAATAGGTTTATAGGAATTGCTATAGAGCAGGGATGGTGAACCTTTGACACGAATGAAAATTTTGACACAAAAAATATGATTTTTTTTTTATTAAACATTTTAAAACTTTAAGGAGTGAAACGTTAAATTTAAGTGACATTATAAAACCAACCAGAAATCTGCACTCAAAATAAGTACATATTACGTGTTTCGAAAAAAAAAAAATACAGGAACTACTTCCTTAATGAAATATTTTGAAACTCATTCAAAAACTACTGCAGCTAGTAATAAAATTCTAAAAGCAATTGATCAATATGGTAAAACTTTTAATAAAGGTGAAGTTTTAAAGAAGAATGTTGGAAATGGTGAAAAATGTAAACTTTTGAAGAACAAATAGATATAAAATCTTGCCATTTTATTTCCATTTGCCTTGATGAATCTTAAATGGTTCAATGCTCGGTTAACAATTTTTATATGTTATTTTGTTCAAAATAACAAAGACAAATTAATAAGTTTATCAACACTAGCAACAACAATAAAAGGAGTAGACATTTATAATGCAGTTATAGATCCATTGGGCGAAAAAGAAATGTGTACCAAAATTTTATCAGTAACAACTGTGTTCGTAGTATGACTGCCAAGAAAATGAAAATTTATAAATTTATTTACAAAACGCATTGGAAATTCAATTCTTGATTTTCATTGTATCATTAATCAGAAAGCGTTCTGTGCCAAAACAGGTTTGAAAATATTGATGAGTTTTTTGACAAAATTAGCAAATTTTCTATCAGCGTGGACTCTAAATAAAAAAATCAGGAATTCTTAAAGAAGGTGAACCCATAATACAATAGCTACATTTTTTAAAACAATGTATGGTGGTTAAACCACGGAAATGTTTTACAAAAGCTTGTTTAGAGGAAATTAAATTATTTCTCAAAAATGAAAATATTTATGTACAGCCAGTTAATGGGTGTAGAATGGCTTGCAAAACTATTTTTTTACTAATTTACGTTCTCACTTAAATGAGTAGAGTATCAAACTAGAAGGTGTTTTTTAATGTATATATGCATATAAATATTTTTCGAATACAAAACAAAAATTCTGATATTAAAAGTCATAAAAGTCTAAATCAAGAGAAACTAACAAAATAATTTTCAGGGGTGACTCAATTCCTGATTCAGGAATTATCTACAAGATTTATATAGTTTAGACAATTTGAAGAAACTTTTATATCCTGCTCGATAAATTAAATTTAAAACTCTTTGACTGATTAGATTTTCATGAAGAAACGTAATTAATTAATTAATTTCCAGTGAATCTAAATATGGAATCAAAGTAATAATATTTTATTGCTATATTTGTTTCGAATTCACAAACATTTAGGATGAAAACTTGATTAGTGGTTTTCTTGAATTTCAGTTGGATACTTTTATCGAAAGTAAGATTAAATTTTTTTTTAACTTTAGTTGAATAATTATACCCAAAAACATTTGTTTGATCTTGTTTCGTTTCGTGGAAATTCACGATTCATAGAAACATGTTTTAAATTATTTGACAAAATCTGATGCTTTTACAAAATTGATTCGTGTTTTACTTTTTTCTGTTTAGGTTTCCCAATAACGTCGGATCGACAAAACGGAAAAAGGATATTGTTCATTGTTCATCGCGCTTTGGAAGTTTCCACGTTTTTGTTGTTGTGTTTATCCTAGGATGAATAAAAGAATGCGTTATTGATGCCTTGACATATAATTGCCCTGAAACTTCAGAACATAAAGGATTTTTTCTTTACCATCTTCTCAATACTCGGCAGATGTTTTTGACATATTGGAGAGGCAAGAAAACATTGATGACATGAGTTGAGGGATAAAAATGGGGTTTGTCGAATTTTATTGTCTGATAAACCTTGTGGATTCGCCGCTTTGTTTTTTTATGATTTTTAAGTGTTTAAAAAAAACACGCAAATGGGGATGGCCAAATAACAGACGATCTTCGGGAAAATGTTAATATAATATTTTATTTATACAGAGCGGGCCACAGAAAACAGTCCACCCCGATATTTGGCAGTATTCATTAGATTTTAAGGAAATGCTGAAACACGTCGATTTTTGTTCAGGGGGACACATTTTTACGATTTTCATGTATCTACGGTGTTCTTTGATATGGGTTTATACTGGTTTTCTAATGTAGCATGGAATTCCGTATATACTCTTGGAAAACAGGGAAAGCAATGGATTCTTTGCGAGGGGTAGATTTGTTCTATGTCCGATTTTGTCCTATTTTTCTTGAGGGGTTTGTAAGAAGTACATCTACAATAGAGCGAATACATAGAAGAGATATTGTTGGAGCTTCAAGTTGAGACACCGAAGGAGAATTTTTATGACGAGGTTTTTGGAATTTGGTGATAGTTTTTTGGACATGGAGAGAAGTATGATAAATGAAGCGATCTGTGCTCCTGGTCCTGATTTGGTGTTCTTCGCACTCAAGTGGTTTTATTATTTTGTTTCCAGCTCCACTCTTTTTACTTGCAATCCTCTGTTTTTATTCTTTCCATTTTTCTAATTTGCCTGCAGAGTATGTTTCTTTATTAGATTAGGATTGTCATTATGCATTCAAACAACCTATAGTTTTTTACTTTGCTCTAAAATATTTGAATGAAATTTTGCTTGACAATATTGAGTAGACTTCTACAAGCTATAATCAAATTAAAAGACTCATGAAAAAACCATTAGCGTTGATTGAAATTAATATATAATTTTTTGTGTTATATAACAAATTTCATTGGTGGCTGTATTTTTTTATCCAATTTTTTTATTGTTATCCTAGCACATTCCTGGATTTAATGTCAGCGGGTTCGAAATACAAAATATTATTTTAGGATCTACTATTTTCACCTTTCGTTACTTTTCTGTATCCATTGTTCCTTTCCTTTGGGACCTATTCAGGTTCTCTAGCCAAGTGTAAATAATGGACCGGATGCTCTCAAGAACGTAACTCGAATTTGGACCCTCCATGAGTTTATGATTGAAGGTTAATATTTAATGTTTCGGTATAATGGTCATTGAATATTCTGGACATTTCCAAACTTACCAATTCTCAACGTTTCCTTTCATTCAGTAGAGTAACAGTAATAAGTTTTGATAGAATCTTAAAACTTTCTCGAGTTCCAATATGAACGCATTTTGAATGGATATAAAATTAAATTTACAGAGTGATTTACTAGTTTGTATACTTAACTAGATATTATTTGTACATGCGTTATTTTACTGTATAGAAAAGATAATCAAAGAGGACAATACAAGGAAAAAAAAAAAATTTGTTCTAACAGTAAGTAGTAAAATCTAGAGCACTAAAATGAATTATTAGCAACGAAAGAAGAAGAGCGCTATGGTAATAAATTTATAAAAATGGTGTTATAATAATCAAAACTTTTGAACTTAAAAGAGAATATACAAGTGTACAATAAAAGCAGAGCTGTTCCGAGTACAGGAAGAAAGTACTATTTGTAGCAAGTACTCGAATACCAAGTACAAGTAGATATAATCAAGCACTCTAGTTCTTTTAAAAGTCCCAAGTACTAAGTATTAATGTGGTTCTACAATTTTGAGTACGTGAAAAAGTACCTACGTAGAGTACTATTTGAGTACTTGAGCCATGTTGAAGAATTGTTAAAAGCGGCACTGTTGTCTAGGAAATCCAGGGGATCTTATCGTGGAGCTTTGACAGTCTTGGCGCTGTAAGTATTTTTTGGGCAATAACTTGCCTTGCCAATATAATTTAAATTTGAGCTTGTTTTATTTTTTAAGTACTAGATATTTTTTCTTCTTTCGCGGTTTGAAAGTAGAATTTACCTTGACCTTTTTTTCTTTCTAGAGAATTAGAGTTTTAGTTCGTTTCTTTTTTGGACCTACATTTTCATGTTACTCGGCCAAGTCTTAAGAGAGATATAATTTTTGGTGTTTTACGGTTGTTTGGACCTTTGGTCAGTAAAACTTTAAGGTACAACCAACACACGTTATTATTTTTTTGGTAATTTTGTCTCAGTTTATTTTTTAAAATACAATTAGTATGGAGTACCTAAATCTTAAACGAGAACAATTTACCCCCTCTGAAAAAGCAAGAAGCGATCTGTTTATGTAGAAATAGCACCTTAATCTCCTCAATAGTTTAGCAATTTCATTTAGACGGGTAGTATTTTGTGATTGTTTTTTTAATCTTCTGAAGAACAAGAAGTTTGCTTTGAACATTTGGACATATTGTCAATATGTTTAGATATTTGGAGTCTAACTTACGTTTAAATAACGGTATATAAAATAGCTAGAAGATTATCGTGGTGTCCCATCTGAACTTAATGGGTACCTCCGAAATGGGTTTGAGTACTGTCTAATAAAGTTTTATTTTTCATGATAAGATATGATTATTCACTCAATAAAGTCTCTTGATCCAAATGTGTTTGCTCCAATAGATATGTCAGTTCAAATGAATTCTTTGGTATTTCCTGTAAACTATACGTTGATATACTGTAAGATAAAAACCACAGAAAAAAAACCTGTATATAGAATTTTAATATTTGGTCGTTATTTTTTTCTTCGTTTAAATTTATTACCTTTTTTTATTAACCAATAGACAAGTATGTTTTTAGCTACAGCTAATGAACTGCTAAAAGTAGACGTTCGTAATGAATATTTATGAAATCGATATCTAAATTATATCTTATAGAATAATGTTATGAATATTTCATTTCGATAAGGCCACCCTGAATTTATGATTGGGTATATGTGATGATTTATAACAATGGGGATTCAGGCACTAAAGTTTCAGAATTTGAGAGATCCAAGTTTTGACCCATATCATGTGTCTGTTCAGAATATTACTGTCTGCATATTTAGAGCGCCGTTTTAAAGTTTCACAATGAAAAGGGTACCAGTGAGATCACGAAAAAGAAATGGATGTGCATTTTGTGGTTTTTAAAACACAAATTTTAATCTATGTATACATTTTCTTTTATGCAATGCAAATTTAAGAAGAAAGTTTGTTCATACAAAGGGATTAAATTAAAAACAATAATGTCTCTAAAACTAGATAAAAAAAGTTGATAAGTGGATTTATTTATTTTGGTGTTTATAATAGAATCTCTAATTTTTGGAAAAAAGCGAAAATGACCTTTTTAACTAAATAATTCCATCTTTTTAACAATAAACATTTTGAATGAAATCGTTTCAATTATATTACGGCATAAAACAACTTTTTATTCCTGCATCTCTTTCGTCGTAAAACGGTGACTTATTAAAGTTATAAAAGTAGCTTATATAAAGATTCTAATTAAGTTATTTTATGAACTTGAATATTTTTTATAGGTGTGAGATTTCAATATAAATTTTATGTGCCCTTAAAAAAAATGCTTAAAAATTAAAAGGGTACTAGAAAACAAATTACTGTCGATATAACAAACATATAACTTTCATAAACTCTTCAGATATAAACATTATAAACGGATTCAAAAATATTATATATTATATAAAGAATAAGAAAGTCAAGCATTTTTAAATATATTATCAAATCAAAATTAAGCAAAACGTTTCATGTTTTTTTTGGATTTAAAAAATGTAACGGAAAATACTAGTAATATGTGAGAAATCTGTGAAAATCTAATCAGGTAGAAATTGTAGATAAATATGATTTCTTAATAATTGTTGTTGATAATTGGTTTTTGAATTTTTTCTTATGTTGTGTTTTAAATAACATTTATTTCAAGAAAAAGAAAATTTGATGTTTTCAAGAGGTAATAGGGAGTTTAAAATCATAATAAATCATTGCTCGAAAATTTTTACGCGAGAGTTCCATTTTTGATAAAACCGTTCCCTTTTAAACACTATATAGACAAAACGAGTGAACTTCAGTTAAACCTAACAACTGAATTATACGCTAGAAATCTTCTATTTTACGAATATGGTTTTTAAAAATTACCTGTACCTCAAGAACTATACGATTCCAGAAACTTTGGGAGAAATTTAGTTCGTTTTAGTTTTGAGGGACTTTTCTCGAGAGATAAAATTATAAGATTTGATTCCACCTCTAAATATATCATTAAATTTTCATCATTTTGGCAGATGTTCATATTATACCCTTTCATTAAACGATAAAAAATAAAAGGAGTTTCTTGAATCAATTAAAATAGGAATTGAAAGCTTGGAGAAAAGCGGAATTAAAATCTGTAACCAATAGGACCTTTTTATGCTCTGTTGAATTTTATGCAATAAAATCCTTTATAGAAAAATAGACCAAGAGTGAAATGCATCAGACCCGAAATAAGCGAGCATTGGAACGAATCTATTACATTTGAAAGGGTTACATTATTGGAGTTATTGGAGAAAGTTCAATTCATATTTAGTTATGTTATTTTTTTAATGCAGCAGCCTTACAAATACGACTTTAAATTATCTGCCAGTTCCGAAACTATTCGTGTCAAAAATATGAAACTATATAGGGTGTTCTATTTAGAATAACCATTCATAGAGTTAGTAGACTTCCTTTAATAATCCTGTTATTTTTCTAATAAATAATAATATTAAAGCTGTTTCTTATTTATTTAACTTTTTTTAGTTAATGACTTTAATGACTCAAATATTTGCTAGATTATATAATCATGTCATCATTTTGATGCCATTTCTGCTTGATTTTCTACTTATTCTAAATACCTAAAAATAATTTTTATATATCTTCTCTGTTGGTTTTCAGCCAATATAGCTTGGGATGTCTTTTGGTTTATTCCTTTTTAATTTTATTTTCCATTTTATTGCTATTTTTTTTATTTCTGTTACTTTTTCTTTTTTCCTTTATGTTGTATTCTCTTCGTACGGGTATTTCTCTTTGTTTTATTACCGATCACTGTTTCTATTATTTTTCTTTTCAAAAGTCTTTCTATATTAAGTGCCAAATTATTGATCCTTCTCTCTTATTTATTTTTTTATTGTGAATTTTTCCTTTGCTTCTTAGGAACCTCATTTTAGTGCCAGTTATTAGTTCTTTGATTTTTCACTTATTAATGAGACTCTTGCCTGAAAGTCAATAATTTTAATGTGCTTTGATTTAATTTTAATCAAATAATAGATAAGTTTAAAATTTAAAAATGAATTCTTCTCCAGTTATTTGATAAAATGTAAACAGCTTACAAAGAAAATTTATAAAGGTGTCCCATTTTTATAAAATATCTTGAAACAGTTCATTTTTATATAGTTAAATCTTTTATACGTTTAATTTTAATAAAATAAAAAAGGACCAAAACAGAAATTATTGACTTTTAGCCAATGACCTCGAAAATACAGAGATAGAAAAACAAGTCGCAACTCTCGAGAATAAAAGATTTTGTTTTTAATTTATAGCGGAAAAACAATTTTATTTTTCAATTTCAACATTTTGTACATTGAAAACGTTTGATTTTTGAATATATTTATCACAATATTTATTATTCTGTATGTGGTAGAAAATATTTTTCAATAAAATTCCTGTCAAATTTTTATTATTGAGTTTGTACTTCAACTGAACACCTACTTTTTTGTTGAAAACTACGCGTTATAACGTTTAAATCCAGCGAACCAAAAAGTACAATGTAGAGCAAGGTTTATTTAATATATATATATATTTCGAATCCATTAATGTAACGTGGCATTCAAAAGCCAATACAGTTTTGTTAGTATGGCGAAGGTGTTTACTTCAATAATAACGTGAAAACGCATTTTAGTGTGTGCATTTCCCACATAATATTGAGTTTAATCATTACGATGGATGGGTCGGTTTTAGTGCCGGAATTACTACTTGGTCATATTTGCAGACCCAGTTTGTTGAAGAGTTAATTACTAATCCATTCCTCTGTACATGTGCGAGCAATAGCTTTTTCATTTTCCACAGTGGCTCTGTTGAGATATAAATAAAATAATTTATTAAAAACACTCCCTGGGAATGTTTATCCAATAATTTAAATCCAGTTTCTCAGAAAGATAATCTCAAGTGGTTTAGTTTCAAAAAGTGTAATTTTAATCCAAAACATTTTTGGATTCGTTAATAGTTCTGCATCCAACTAGAACGGTCATTTGTCTTCTTTTGCTATTTTTTTATTTTTTTGTGTTTATCCTTTTAGTTTGTACTAAGTTTTGTTTTTTTCTAACACTAATATTTTAACATCACTATTCAAGGTAAATAAATAATTTTAATAGTTAAAAATGCATCGAATATTATTACTATCTCGCCAGTATCCTCTCTTCTCGCGGTCATTTACAGTAACAGCAGAAATGATAATTTTTGTTGCAGGAACTAGTTATTGTCAGATACAAAGTTTTATTTTAGAAATAACCTTAGTTATTAAATTGAGATTAAAAGAGAAGAGAAAACAATTTATGGTTAATGGAACCATAATTTTCTAACTATTCCGAGTTTTTTTATCCTGCTACCATGTCAGTCCAAAAATTTTCATCTCAGGTGGAATACAATAGAAATTCAACTCTCCGAATTGATTTTTTTTTGAGACTTTTTTGCTCCCATTGGTATTCTTGAAAAATAGGAGATGTACATATAGAGATGAAGCATTGTGATTTTGTACCTCTCAAACAAAATAATCTGAATGTTTTTAATTTCGAAAACAATCATGTTTAGGACAATGAAAACACAAACGCAATACGTGAGCGACATTTTCAATATGAATTTATAATTAAAATTTAGTGCAATAGTAATTTCTATTTATCCTTTCTACTCACTAAATTTAATGGACAAAAATAAATGGATTTATTCAATATTCTGTTATTGAAATTTAGTGAGAAACTATTCTACATATATATATATATATATATATATATATAAAATACCATTTAAAAATAAAACAGAAGACGACTATACCAATGGTTCATTTTCTCCTATCTAGATTTTAACTCGGTGAATATAATAAATTCAATTTTGACAGAATTCCTCCTGATTTGATTTAAAGAATTTAGAGGCCAAGGTGAATTGGTCTTTGGGATTAAAACTGGCTGATAATTTCCCTCGAAGCAGGCATCTTTACGAGTATCGATATAATTTTCAACCTAGTGGGTCGGAAATATAGGCATGAAAACACTTAATTAGATCATTTTATACTACATTTAACCCACTGTTGCAGGATCCGTATAATTTACCGCCGCCCTAGAAACTTTTTGCGGATTCACTAAATTTTGTATCCACCCAAACAACGTAAATTAAACAAAGCTGAATCTAAACACTTTTCACTTAACGGGAGATAACTACGCAAAAGGAGGATATTTCAACTAAATTGTATTTTAGAATCTAGAAGTAATATCCAAAAACCTTTAACTAATCTAAAAAAAAATGCGTGTCGTAAACGATAATCCATAGAGATATAATGGATAATATTTGTATTTGAGTCAACGAGGTATCAACCCTGAATAAAAAATAAATAAACTTAGAAAATAGACAAATGGAATGGTATGGATACATTAAAAGGATAAAGGATAGCCAATAGAGAGAGGTAAAAGTATGGAAGAAATGAGTCAACTGCTACAGAATAGAGAAGAATGGAAGAATAAGAGAACAACTAATCAATTCCTACAACCGAAGAGGTGTAATAAAGATCCCGACAAGAAGAAAAAGAAGAAGAAGAAGAAGAAGAATCAACGTAAATTGATTAAATAAAAAAATATAGGTTATTTTAAATTTATTTTTTATAATAAATTTAATGTTCTAGAATATCACTCAATAACTCTCGAGGTTGTCACATAGATTACACTTCTAATGAAAAATCCATATGAATATAGAAGTGCCACTTTTATATTTAACATCAAATACATTTTTAAGGTAGTAAGCCATTGAGTCATTTCACGTCTATATTTACATAAGAGTTTATTACTTAAAATTTCATGACAATCTAAAAGTTACAGTGGTTTTAGTGACGCAACTTTTGTTATTTTCAAAACAATGGTGAAAAAGTAATTTCGTGTGTTGATTAAACTTTATTTTGATGGAAAAAATACCGTCAAGAAAAGCAGTGGATTGATAAGTGTTACGGGGGCTGTGATCACCGATGATGATGAACACTCTGGTCTTCCAAATTCGGCAGTTACTCCAGATAATATAAAAAAGTGCTTATAATCAATTTGGAACACACTGTATATTTGGAACTAATTTTAAAATGTGAATCTCAAGACTGCCTACACTTCTTGTAAAAACTTTTTTTTCGTAACTTCAATAATAACGGACTAATCGTACTTCGACGCACGAATGCCGCACCCTGTACGTAAACTTAATTTAAAATGTGACTCGAAGAGTAAGAGAACACGTAAGATAATTAAAGTACCTGTACCACTAGCAGCCGCAAGTCCTCCGGCAATTCCTCCAGCAGCGGGATTTTTCCCACCTTCTTCATTCGCTTTACTCAGCACCTGCCTCCTTCTGATTCGTTTCCTTGCTGTTTGGAATATCCTCCAGTACAGAATAAGAATGACCATTAAGGGAAGGTAGAATGACGATGCTGATGCAAATATTTGATAGTAAATATCTTGGCTAACTATACATTTTTTGTCTCTCAACCTAACTTCCCAATTTGGATCTTTCCATCCTAGAAGGGGAGCGATGCAAACAAAAAACGATACGAGCCAGATAATGAAGATCATGATGCCGATTCTTTTGGAGGTTCTTTGATGGATGTAGTCGATATTAGTTACTGCCCAATATCTGAAACAAAGATGTAATTTTCTAATAAATTCTGGAATTAAGGAGAGTCAATATTGAACATACGTTGTAATTTTATTTTACTGTATTATATTTTTTATTTTCTATCGGTACTTGTTACTTTGACTTGTGGAATTGTGTAGCTTTTTTAACTTCTAAGTATTTGTTGGAAAACTAAAAAATGTGAAATTTGTATCTCATATCGGATATCTTTTTTAAGTTTTTTATTGTTGTTTTCGTATTTTTACTTTTGTTACATTAAAATGTATTTGTTTTCATTAAATTTTCTTATATCATCATTGAAAATATTAAAAGAAGTAAATACATTAAAAAATTGAATTATTTTTAACACAAAATGTTCAGATTTGTTAATAATTTAATAGTAATACGAGATATTTTCCTACAATCGTATTTTTTTAAAAATGGCGAAAGCGCATTGATGTGCAGTGCAATAATAACATTGCACATATCTTTTAAACAGTTAATTTTATCAAGTTGTCACAAGAGGACGTTTTTCTTTTAAAAACCGTTGAGGGATTTCACTGAAGTGAAAAAAATCATATATGAAAAAATTAGCCTCGCAAGTGCGCATTTATGGTATCTCTAAATGGTTTATTTTTGATTAATTTCCAATAAATAGTTTAATAAATATAAATAAAATCCATTTTTTATTTTTAACTTAGAACTCTACAATTCATTAACGAAAGGCGTAAGGGTCAAATTTTATATGTCTAGTATTATTATTATTTTTAACCCCTCTATCGTCTCTCCAGTTTTGGGTACAAATTCCTGGGACATCCTGTATATTGTAACGAATGTAAATCATGGGATTTTTTAAGATAGAAATAAAATTAACAAATCTAAAATGTACATTACATTTATTATAAGAAATGAGAGTTTTAAATTGGGCGTCAATTAAATGAAAAATTAATAGAAAATATTAATTCAAGACAAAATAACAAAATTAATTGTATAACAAATAAATATATTTGTAAGTACCGAAATATTTATTTCTAATTAATACACGATTGATTCAGTAAAATAAAAATTAACAATCTACAAAACTGAAAGTTTAAATGTCCCGAAATTATATTTTGACACAATTGTCTTGAAGCTAGCAATAAAAGTTCGTTAGTTTCATGACATAGCTCCCTTGTTCAAGAAATTGAAAACCAATAGTCGTTTTCAATTCAAATTTTGTTGTTTTTCCCAACCAACGTTGAAGAAACATATCACCAGACAAAATTCAAAAGTAAACATGTTTTAAATCACTTTCGTTATGAAAATTTGAGATAATATTTCATAGAGGCAATAACAATAATAAAACTATATTGAAGGAAGCATGTCGAATATTTCTATATGTCTTCAATATCAAAACATTCTTGTGATCAAATTTAATGATTTGACATTTTATAAAGTTTATTTTAGGACGAAATAAATTTTTATAATATCAAATTTTATACTTTCTTCTTTAATCTGTCCTACAAAATTTTTCTTCATAATTGAAATTAATTGAGTATTATTGTCTTTTCTGGAAGCATCTTCTTTAACTTTTGTTGGTATTTTCTTGAATTAAAAATTTTTTAGTGTAAATCATACTATAAACAAATAATATTATATGTATTAAGCAATTAAATCGATTGCCAAAGTATGATACTTTAAATTTTAAAAGAACCAAGGCTTCGAGAAGAAACGGAAGATATCATTTTATTTTAAGCAATATTTTTTAAATCCCTTACAACAATTTGTTATCATTGAAATTGAAGCTTCATAAATGTATTTATTTCAAAGAAAGAAAAAAATTATTAGGGAGATTATTTAGGAAATATTTTTTTTTCTAATTTTGAAATTTATAGCCGAAGAAATTCATATGCCAAAAATTACGTGTAATATGAGCTTATTATACAAAATTTACAAGCGATTTACTAATCGTTTTACAGATGTAATGAACTTACTTTGAAAATGATTCGTCCTTTTGAAAAATATATAATTTTTTTATAATTAATAAGTACAACTCAATTATTTTTTAATTTAGAATCCGTTTCTTTGTCATATTTGTTGATTTAATACTGGGAATAATTATTGGTTATTTGTGACAGTATGTGGGTATTCATAAAACTTTTAAAGTTTTGTTACCAATATAAATTTTTATAATAATATATTAATATGAGACAGTAAATTAGTGTTAAAAACATTCTAGACATTCCCGCTGCAAATAATTGAGCACTTTTAAATGAGGCAGCTGCAGCGTAAGCAAATTGGTAATTAATAAAAACTACTTTTGGTTAGTTGCTGGAAGTTGAATTAAGCACCTTCAAGTTCGAAAACAGTTTAATGGATAGCTATAGTAATACGGATGGATGAGTCAACAAAAAACTTCTACAAGTATCCTTGAAACTTCTAATTTATTGTAGGAAGTATTGAGGTACAAATGGCGAAATTTATTTACTAGAAATTCTTTCTTTCTACCATGATGAAACTTTTAAAATATCAGTTCTAACTGAATCGATGTGTAGAAATTTATATATGTGGGAGCAAAGATTTCTTCGAGTGGACTGTATATTTTTATTTGCAAGTTCCATTCGTTTGTTACTTTTCTTCAACAAAAAATAACAAAAAACTATTGTGAACAAATAAATCTTCTTTATTCCAGCAATATATATACGAAACAGTTTATTGCGGTGAAAATTTTATATAAATACAAATACACTTCTTTTAATGCCTGAGAACGTTTCTGATTGCTGGAAAGTGATGTCAGAAAGGGTGAATCGTGAGAGTTTCTGGAGCGTATATGAGGTGTAACAAAAGAATTGATTATTGCTTTTATTGGTTTAAAATGAGTGAATTTTAAACACAATGGATAAATTGAACTAATTTATATACTCGTACAATGTTTTATTTAAATTTCATGATCTATTTCGTGAAAGTATATAATTACCTCCATTGTCCTGGTTGATGTGAATCCAAAAAAGGCTCGTTTGATGTGGATATATGCAATTCTTTAATTAAATCTAGGATATCTTTAGGATGGACGATATTGAATTTGGGAGAGGAGCCAAATCTGACATATTCCGATGCCTTTGCTTATAAATATTTTCAAATTCTTTTCCAAAGGTCACTTTAAGGTGTACAGAAGTTTAGCTTAGATCTTAGGAGTTGAAAAGCTTTTAGTACATTTAACTTCCTTTTATTATTGAATAACGTCTGCTATTATTATTCACATTTGGCTTTTTTGTATTTGACTAATAGATAGTTGTAGATTATACAATTTAATTTGATTTTATTTTCCAGATTGCTAAGGAGTGATTTGCTAATTTTTATTAACCATTATGACAGCTCTGATTTAGCTTCTTAATTTTTAAATATTTCCTCGATTTGGAGTATTTATTTTTGCAATATATTTAATTGAATCAAATACTTGCCTAATTATATTATCGACTTTCTACTTATTCGAAAAGCTCGAGATCAATAAGTGACCCATCTGATAAGTATAATTCTCTGTTTGTGACAACTTAAAACGTTGATGAATATTTACCCTCATCATATTAAGAGCGTGGGTATTGGCAATGGTTACTTTGTAACTGAATGGATGTCGAAATTTATTAAACATCAGCTACACAAAGTTTGACGTTGGATGGCACTCGTAAAACTTTCACATCAAAACATCAAATGGGATTTTTATCAACGTCTATTTCCTCATTGTACTGGCATAATGAAAAACTGATGTTAAAGGTTAAAGGTCCAATACTAAATTCAATATTCATTTAACTGTGTTACTGTTATGGATTAAAGTTATCTTTAATATCCTTTTGCTATTACCTAGCTGAAAGTTTAAAGCGTGATAATGATTTATCAGAATCATCTAGATGCAGGTTGCATAAATAAGTGCGCTTATTCTGAAAATACATTGTGTACAACTAATTTTTCAACAAACATTGCAGAATTTCATTTAATTATACCTGGTCAAAACAAATTCCCTTTGCACAAGAACGCTTTTTGGGAAGGGACTTTTTTATGGCTTGTGATACAACACTAACAGTAGAAATATTTATGTTAAGTGAAGAAAATAATTTAATATTTTTATTAAAAATATACTTCTCTGGTATAGTAACAATGAACCGATGTTAGCATTTTCGCACTCAAAGTATTGTATCAATAAAGCTACAAGTTATTTACTTCTATTATTATTATTATTATTATTGTCGTTTTTCATTACTCACTCAAGCCGCTTATACCATGTTTGTTTTAAAAACAATACAGTTTTATAACAAACACTTAAATAAAAAGACTACAAACACGGGAAACCAATATTTCAAAACATGATAACGCCATAATATAAATACCATTATGTGAACACTACTACCAACTAGTGTCAAAATAGAATTTCCATGAAGTGTCATAGGCATAGTAGATTATTATTGTAGACTAAATTAATATCGTAATTTAATTTGTACATTCAATTATGTTATGGTTTTACATTCAATTTTGTCCTTTATTTATTAGTATGGCAAAATTATTAAAATTTTTACCTTACAGTGCCAACTGGAAATAAACATTAACACGTTAGATAAACAAGCACGTTTCAGTTGAATCAAAAGCTAAAAAATGTTTTGTAAATATGCTGAAGCTATCATCTTTTTCCGTCCCCGAAACATATTGCAAAATACAACAATTTTAAACGAAACATTGTTTTTATCGGCATTGTTTCATTCGAATTGTTGTTTGCATTGTACACAAAGTTAATACTATATTTTTCTGAATTGAAATACCTAATTCGCCATATGAAAATGTGCATTAATCGACGGTGGTATAAAATAATTTAAATTGATTTTTTAATACAGGTTTATTTTTCTGAAATGAAAACCTTTGATTTAGTAAATGTGCTAATCAAGTTCCAATTTTTTTATGTTTAACGAGATTTTGATTGCAATGATTAGAAATAAATGACCTTGTATTTTTTTATTCAGAGTTCATAATACTGAGAAAATAGTATTAATGCTTCAATAGTTACTTATGTGAAGTGAATAAAACATAAAAATTTGAGGAATGAAACCTTAAAAGTATTAATTAAGATCCTTAAAATCTTTAAAGAAAAGTGTATATAGTGTTCCATCTTCAGTTAAAAATAGGATTTTTATCATACAGAAAATGAAGGTTCTCTGGACTAATTTACCAAAAGTTGAATCTTTAATCTAGGATCAACTAGAAAATTGATTTGGTAAAATTCGCAGCCGTGGCGTTCGATACACTAATCCAAATTATTTTTCCATTACTGGGATTTACAAAACATTAATTATTAACAATTTTCTTAGCGTCTATTCTCTAGGAACAAACTGTAAAAAAGATCCATGTAATATTTTTACTGCTTTAACTGATATTCAACTTTTTTACAGGGGTGTCAGCTATGTAATATTTTCAATGCTTCGCTCATATGTCACGTACTAGAATATGTTAGGTGTCAACTAGTAGTAATAAATTCTCTTTTCAGTTTAAATATGTCAAAAACACTAAAATAATGAAACGTACGAACGAGAAGTTGTAAAACAAAATAACATGTTGGTCACAGCTGCTGCAAGACGATGCTCTATTTTAAGATTATTGGTAAATATCCTTGTATGGGTCCAAAAACAAAGAAGAAAAAATAATTAACTTTATTTAATTACAGCTGTTAGATTCGATGACGTTGTAATTAAAAAAAAAAAACTAAATTGATAATGATAAGGTATAAAGAAACAGGTCCAAGAATGACAAAAATATCTTAAAAACAAATAAGAAGAACGAAAAACAAATAAGAAGAACGAAAAAGAAAAGAAGGTTAACAAAAGATAAGAAACCAAAACATATAGAAAGCAGTCTCTAAAAAAGAAAAGAAAAACACGAAAATTGGAAAAGCAAACGAAAAAAAGAAAAGAAAATATAAATAAAAAAATATAAAATGGATAACTTTTCAGATGAAACATTTTATTCATCAGTTGAAATTGATATTGGGTCCGAAAGGGAATGAAATACTTGGGACACATCAATCTCAGAATATAGCGAGTGTGATAAATTCATGTCAGATGGAAATATTATTCAAAGAGGATATTTTATTTTTATATATGAAGGCAGTTTTCCCATATCAAATTAAAAAAATTGACAGGAATCATAAATTGTTCTGTTTTTGTTGGCTTATATGGTGCAGAACGAGTTGAATTTTAGAAAGCCATAAGAAATAAGATATATGGTGGTATCCCTTGGATCAAATATTACATAAAATTGGTAACCCAAAACAATTAGATTCAATCGGTAGTTATTGTTATGGTGAAATGAGTACATTTTTAGAAATGTCCATATTGAATATACTCATTTTAAATAGATATAATAAACCTATACAGTTTCTTCAGTCAATTTTTTTTATGCCAAATGTTAGGATTAGTTACTTTAAAAATAGACTTAGGACAAAGTTAATAACAGATATGTCAGGTGCTGGATAAAAACATACCTGTATTTGTCTAAAAGGTAACCTAAAATAATTGAACTTTCTAGATTTATTTGTTCATTCAATACTAAATTCCGAGGACATTTTAGGTATTTCTTTATTTCATATTCTGCAAAAAAAGTTCTGCTTTCTTGTCACTTATATGAAGTATTTCCAATGTTGTTTCAATTGTGTTGTTAAGTGTAGGTTTGTGTTTAGTGTCAATGAGGTGTTTTGCGTATTGTGACTTATCGGGTTGTTTTAATCTATAAGTGTTCATACTACCTTATGTTAAGATTTCTAAAAGTCTGGCCAATATCGATGGCGTTACAAGTCGGACAATTTAGTTGGTAAATATTCAATTTTGAAAATCTATTAATTTTAGGTTTTACATTTATTAAAAATGACCTTATATTATTTTTTACTTTATAAGATATTGTAGCAGATGTTGATTTGGAAATATAAGGTTAATTCAACCTTGTTTTTTATATTAATTTCCCTTTTAAAATCAATACATTCTTGGAGATTTGAATAAAAAATTGTAATGCATTTTAGCTTCTTCTTAAAGGATTATTTTCATTTGTAAGGAAATTTTTTTGTTTACGTTTTTGAAAGGAAGTAGTTTTTTTTGTAATAAAAGCTGTTAATTAAAAATTAAGACAATAAATTACGAAAAATAAAGATTGCTTTTTATTTATAGTTTCAAAGGGTTTTTAAAATTATACAACATCGAAATCAATCTTTAGTAAAATTGCGGATATTGATGACAACAAAGACCGTTCGTTCTTTATAAGGTTAAATTCTATTGAAAACACGCGCCCCATATTTGTCTGGAGCTTGTGTTTTTGACACAAGCCGAAAATATACCTAGAATAATAAAGCTAATGTAATATAATAGTAATTAGTTTTTTCAACAATTTATTAAGAATAACCACAACTGTGTTTGACAATGATGACGGTTCAAGGAAGTGTCATTTTCCGGTTTCCAAGCCAAAACCAACAAAAAATCCTGAGAGTTTGATATTTGGTTAGTTTAATTTTTAAAGAACCTTCGACTCATGATGGAATTTAACTATAAACAAAATTGATTACTAAGGACGGTCTTATTATTTCTTATTATAGAGTTTAAAATAGATATTTAACTTTAATATCTGTTACCATTGTTAAATCTTTTTATACAGTATGCGTTTAATATTCAAAAAAACCTTAGTTAAATCTCGTATTTAAAAATGGAGAACCAGAGTTACGTCAAATAAAATTTTTATAGTTTGCTAAACTTTTTTTAAGCACTCATTTCAGTTTCAGTATTTATTCCAGTAGTAACAAATAAAGTTTGAAAATAACTAATTTAATTAGTATGTTCGTCAATTCTTCCAAGGACTATGTACTTCTAGTAAAAGTGAAATGAGGTTTTATAGCAGCATTTGAAGAGAGGTTAATCGGACAGACATGTCCAATCTAAGGGTGAATCTCCTATCCCATAAATAAAAACAAAGTCAACTCCCGTTTACCAATTGGCGGCAACAAAACCATAAAACTTTTATAGTTAACGCGTGATGTTTATGTTTATTAGGGTTATAGTATTTTGCCCTTTTGAAGGATCAACTTAGAAACGCCATAGACACGCAAGGATATCTCTCCAACGGAACCATTGTTTCCCTTCTTGAAAAGTTTGAATTTTTCGTGTTTCTTTGATAAGTTGTGAAATTGGTTCTGAAGTTACAGAATAATTATGTATAGTATGGACTTTTTTAGAAAATACACTGAATACATATTTAATAATAAATGGCGAAAAATATACTGAATAATCCTGTGCAGACAAATAAAAAACTGTTAATATATTGGATTGTTTGGATTATGAAAATTGAAACTGATCACTTAAGGCTAATCAGAAAATACGAAACATTCTAAATCAAAGCTTTCCTGTCCTAGAATTGCAGTATAATAGATTTCCTATTGACACTAGACCTATTCCCCATTGTTCACCTTGGAAGCATTCCCATTGAGAGAATTTACATCCCTAATTACCCTTTAACAATAAACACAGATGATGATCTCAACATGCAATGCTTTTGAGGATTTATTGTTACGTAAAAATAAAGCAACCCCAGGTCAAAGCCGAATTTCATTTCTGTATTTCCCCACAGAATTCACAAATTCACATCTACGAAAGATGTTTTTAATTATATAATAAGTAAAATATACTTTTATATACTTTTCAAATCTTTTTATTTTCTTATCTTTGATATACTGTGATAAACTTTTATAATCCAATGACAAAACATTCTTTGTAACAAAAATCATCAATGATATCCACAACAACAAAAACAAAAACCTTCTTATTTGATTAATATCATAACAATTAAATCTTACTCTTTTCTGAATTTTTTTATAAAGCTTTTACTACGGTTATTTTCTGAATTTAATATGATTGTCTTTACCCATATATTCCAAGTTTTAGGTTAAGTATGAAAGTCACACTTAACCACTTATTAAGTTATAGTTATATCAAAATCCTTCATTAATGTGTTTTTGGAAATTAAAAAAATGGGGTTGGGTATGATAATGTCAATTTCATAAATTAAGAGATTAAAAAGGCATTATTTCCAGTTGTAAAATAAATTGGAGTCAGTTTTGATTTGCAGCGCTACAATAAACGCTCTGCTACCTGCTGATAACAGGAATAATTAATAAATGATAGTGCTACATTCGAGACTCATCTAGATAAATCGATTCCAATATTACCAAAAATGGCAGTTGCGGGACTATCATTTCTATAATTTAATTTTTTCAGTACATCTTCTGTCCGTGACGTTTTATTGCCATAATAATTGCTCTGAAACATGCTGTTTTGCTGTTTGATATGTTATTAGTTTTTTTATATGTTTTTTTCGCAAACTTTCTTATTATTCTGTAAAAGACATACACGTTGTTATCAACTATGAAGACCGTACAACCACATTTTTTTGTCATAACTTTTTTGTCTTGATGTCCAGAAAGAGCTTTCCAATTTTTTAGTACACTCACGAATTTAACAATAAAAAAATAAATTGAAATTACATTTAATGGCATTTGTTAAACATGAAACAGAGGTCCGGTGTAAAGGATACTTTCTGCGTAAATTTTTTTTTATAAATGGGGACTATATAACATTTTTGTACGTAAATGAACTAAATAGTCGATATTGGAATAATGAAAATCCAGGGAAATTGAATGAAAAGCCATTACCTAGTCCGAAAGTTACGGTTTACTGTGCATTTTGGGCAATATTTTTTCCAAATGTCACAACTGTCAATTCAGACCGGAATGTCATACAACAAATTGTCCGGATTTTTCGTCGAATGATGAACAATTTTCAATCAAGATTAGAAGATGTTTACACAGAAATGGCTCTAAATTGAGTGGGGCCATTTTTTAAAAGTAAAATGCGTGCTTTACTAAACTGAAATCTATAAAAACAATTCTTATAATAAATGTTTCATAAACATCTACTACTTCATTTACAGAATTTTCAGCAATTTTCAAACAATCTATGAACGTGTAAACCTGTATCGAAAAGTGGTTTTATAATCTTTGTACATTTCTCTTCTAGAAGGCTGCCATATATTGCAAATTGAGTCGATAGATTTAACAGAGAGAGAAACATTTCTACACAAACGGGAGAAATAGTTAAAGCTTTTTTTTCGGAGAAAAACGACAAAAAGCATTGGTATACAATGAAGGTTAAGAAATTGGAATCACACAAATAATTATTTTAGTTCTCATACATTTTTCTTGTTTATAACAGAAGATGAAGGATTTTTAATATCAAATTTAAATTATCAATTAATACGTGAACTCAATTTAAATTTTCTTAATTTATTGGATATCTTAAACTAATTATTTGAAATTTACGTAACTAGTTTATGTAAATATGACTAGTCCAGTCGTGTAAAACACAACGAAAATTATAATAAATAAGTATTTGAAACGAACGAAACAAAAGTCAAGAAAATTAATACTGATTATTTATTCCTTTGATTTTAGATTTATTTCCATAGCAATAAAACTTTCTCTAAAATATATTTAAAATAAAAAAAACTTTTTTATATTTACCTACTCCTGCTACAACTTCGGGTTTTAAGTTCCAACTTAAAATAGAGAGAAAGAAAGAGCGAAAGGGCCTGTTATTTGTTCATCTGATTTATATTCTTAACGGAGGGGAAATAAAATTAATTATACATAACGTTTGGCTCTCAATTTCGACAGCAAAGTCAACTTTATTGATGCTGAATAAGTTCGCAGCAAAGATTAATTGTTTTTTCCATTGTCCGAAGTTCCCAATGTGGAAAAATAATCACTTGAAATATTTCAACATTGAACACTGTTCAGTTTGTATAAAACTTTTAACACTTGTGGATTTATCGGAAAATGGAATTTTCTGAAAATGTTCATTTTTTAAATAATTATTTTCGTTTAGGAGATGTTTATATTTTGTCTTTTTTTATAGTAACATTTTTTTGATGAATAATGTAAAGTATAAATACTAATACTATGTTAAAATATTGAAATAAAAACTAAAGAAAGCGACGGTTCGCCGACAGCATATCAAAAGTACTAGTAATTAAGCTATGATATTGTAGTAGTACTTTATTGACACCAATAAAAACACAATATTTGTACATAACGTAAAAATATATTTGGTGGTTCTACAGTTTCGCTGCACTTAAAAGAACATTGCCGATGTATTAAAGAATATTCACATATTTTTAGTTCATACATTTTACATTTGAGTTTAACTTATTTTATTTGTATTATTCTGTGTCTGAAAAGCGAGGTATACAGTGTTTAATGCGCATTTTAACGAGGTACTGGGCTGAATTTTTTTTAATGAATGATGATGAAAATATCATAATGGCGAACCGCGATTTTATTTGTTTATTATTCACATAAAATCCAATTAGTATCGTGGTAGAGAAAGTAATTGAAAAAATTCGCGGATTTGTGGAATATAAGATGCGTCTACGAAGTTAATAACCCTATATTTTATTTGCTTCACTTCTGTTTATTATCTACCGTAAAACCCAGCGAATCATAATCTCGAAAATTAAAAAGTCAAATAATGAGATCCTATTACGAGGGATAAACTCATGTTCCACCTCCGAGTTCTTCATAAAAAAATAATTAAAAAATATATATTTCAATCCTCCTTTAATATTAATACATTATTAGACAAGGGGATCAAATCTAAAGAATAGCTGTTTATTAATTTAAAATTGTTAATTCTGGGTTCGAAAAAACAGGAGGGTGAATTGCTACATTGTTCTCTTTCAAAACTATAGAAAACTTCATTCTCTTTTATTCATTTATTTCAACAATAGTTATTGTTTATTATTGTGGAGAGGAGAACAATGAGGGTACCATGCAAAATAAATACTTATTGAAATTGAATAATTACTTCTTAATTAATCTATTATATATAATACTTTTGTCAATAATTTCAATTAAACTTTACTTTTGTTCGATTCAATTGATAACATTTATAAATGTACCTCTTTTGAGATGAAAACCCCAATAAATTAGTGCAAAATGTTACAAACATAATAAAACACGGAAAGTTTATTCAGACAAAAGTGGAATAATAATAAAAATTGCGAATATTTGGAAAGACAACAAAGATGTGCGAATAACTAACGGATAACCTAGAAGAAAAATATAAATTGGGTAATTCAAGTTTTCTCGTTATATTTTTATCTTCCACCATATATTTCATCCTCCATGTAGACGTGGTCTTATAAATATTTACCAGATATCATTAGGATAATGCTAGAATGAGAAAATTTTCAGCAAAGCACTGACGACCCTGACTACCAAATTAATTAATGTTTGTTTTAGGCCCTTTGTGGCCGTTTCTCAAACACAACTAAACAATAATAATTACCTCGCGACCAAATTACTAATCTGGAAATAACTTTAATATAAAAACGACAATTTAGTAAATAATAAGAAATAAAATCGCTTTTTTCTCTTCTAGTTTGTGCTCCTTTCTTTTAGCAAGAGCATTTCAATATTAAAACGACTTAAAGAATTAAAATAATCAAAAATTAAATTTAGAACCAATCATTGGACAATTTCATATCAAAAACTTTATTTGAAGACAAGATGTCAAAGAGTTATTCTTATTTTTAAGGCACGTTATGATATTTTTTCATAATATAATTTTTTGTTGGTTTTGGGGTTACGAAATGGTATCGAAGCCCAGACCTAGTGGATATCATTTTCTAGTATGTTGTCTGCTGCTGATCGATTTTGGCGCAAACCATTTTGTTCATCAATTAAAAGTATATCATCTTCTAACATCCCGATATGTCTTCTATTGGCCCATTTTGTATGTATTGAATATTGGCCAATATGAGTCAGGCTGTGTTTTCGTCTACCGTTTTTAAGGAGTGTTAGGCTAATAGTTCTGGACCAGAGAGAGCAATAGGAGTACTGGAACTATACGTTATTGAATACTTTAAACAAATAAACTTTAGTTGCGCAAGATAGTACCCTGAGAAAAAAAGTAGGAGGGATATCGTTTGGGCCAGGGCCAATTTCTATTAGATCATTGAGAGCATCTTCGAATTAATGCATTGAAAATGAAGTATTCATTATCATCTTCTGTCAATATATTAAGAGTTTTATTTGCTGTTTGAATGATAAACGAGAGATCGCTGCCATTCTGATGGTTTACTTATTTTAATATTATAAGTATTAACAGTTGAACGTATTATATTTTCAGTTCCATTTAGAAACAAATAAAAGTAAAATAAATATGTATAAATTTCGTTGGGAATATCATTTTTCTCACCTGTCTAACGCTATAGCGACTAGATGTAAAATCGATGCCGTACAACAGAGAACATCGCTGGACGTCCACATGTCGCACAACTCTGGCCCCAATCTCCACTCTTGACTCACCTCGTAGACTGCCCCCAAAGGCATTACGAGGCACGCCACTAGGAGATCGGCTACGGCCAATGACAGGATCAAATAGTTCGCAACGTTCTGAAGATTCCTTTCAAGTAGGATGGCAGCTATCACGAACACGTTTCCTGCAAATAAATAGAAACTAAATTACACATTTTTCTTAGTAAACACCGATGTAAGCTTGACATTTCTGATATGAAATCTGTTTTTTTTAAAGAAACACTTTCCATGACCAAAATGTATTGTTATGGGTTCCACGTGTCTGCGCCAATTTTGTTATGTGCCCCACGTTGGGGTCGTCAATATTGTTATGTAGGTCGTCTTTAATTAATAATTATGCTCATTATAATTTAAATGTGTGTTATTTCAGATGCAAATTAATCTCAGGGTGTGTTCATGAAAAATAAAAAAAAATATGGTTATACAATATAGGTAGAATATATTAATTTGGCTTTATTTAATGAACATAAAAAAATAATTTATTTAACAGTTACCACTTTGTTGTTATGCTTGCGCCATAAGTAAGAGTCCAATTATTCTCTTTTCTTACTTGTTAGTTTAACTTTTTGTGAACGATCACTGCCGTTGACCACGCAATGTTTACCAAATTTCCAAATTATCCCAAAATCTCTGGAAATTTTTATCTTCTTATTACATTTTTTCTTTTGTCAGGTTTCACACTACATTGTTTATGCTTGCACAATTGTTTTTATTTATGAAAATCTCTCTTCATTATAAGGACTAATAATATACCACTTACTGAATATTAAATAGCAGGTAATATTAATTACTTTTAGTTTGTTTACTTTTTACAACATCGAAATTAAAGTTAAGTTAAAAGTTTTTAAGTTTCTTTCAATTCTCAGTAGGTTCTTCTAGCAACTCTAAAATTGAAGAGGGCTCAAATTCTGACATTCTTTGTTTTATTTTTTTTTAATTTTGACATTTAATATTTTTTAATTTCTAACAAATTATAATTACAATGATATGAATATTAGATAATTTTATTGTACCCAAATAATTAACTATTTATAATAAAAATATGATGTTTTTACTTGCATCTTGATATTATAATTTTCACTTTCTAATTATTCTACATTGAAATTTAGCTCATTATTCGGATACAACAAAGTCCATTCTCTTACAATCAATTACTTTAATTTTCTTAGAATTGTTTTTTCTTTAATTTTTATATATTTCAAAATACTGAACAATGTCTAATTATCAATTCTACATATATTCATTTTACAACATTTTATGGTTTGTTCCTATGTTCCTTCTTCAGCTTATATGTTTTCCATATGATGTGCTTTAATTTTATCAAATGCTAATTTTAAAATTTCTCTTACCAAAATACATCTATACTATATCTAAAATTTAACAATTTGCCATCATTTTGACACAATTTTGAATACTTTAAGGCTTATAAGTATTATAAAAAAAATCATGAATTGAGGTTTCACATTGACATATGTTCACATACAGGACAATTATGATAAATTATAGGAATAGTTATAATTCAGGTTCAGAATTCTTTAATAATTATTATAATTATTTTTATATATTTTTTTAACCAAAATGTTTTATTTGTGTCTTTTCATTATAGTACTCTATATGATATCTTAAAATACATAACAATATTTTTAATTCAAAGTTTAATTGTTATATTATGATTTGTTTAATTCCTTATTTCTAGACAGTTACAATATCTTAGAATGGCTTTTGTGATATTTTCAAGAATGTCGCATAAGACTTTTTGAACTTTATAACCAAGAGAAACTGTATTTTGTAACATTTTATTGACCATTTAATTATTACATTTTTTCCCAATATTTTTGTTCAATGTTAACGCTTATATTTTTAGCCAAACTATCTATATTTTTTTCAATTGCTCTTTCCAGTTTCTTCTGCTATCCCTTAGAATGCGTGAAATAATTTTACATTTATTATGTATAATTATATTATTAAGAAGAACTCATATAATTTAAATACGAAAATCTCGTATGTATAATAAACTTTATTTACAGGAAAACTTTGACACTTCATTGCACAACACTACGTCAATTTCTTCCAATTTATATACTTGATTTCTTGAACATTTCACAAAATTCTTGACGTTTACAAGGGAATCCGGAAATCTGGATGTGTATTTCGTCTTGTTAAATTTCGAGGTAATATTTCATTAACTAGAGTCTGATAAACGAGGTAGTATAATATTGTCGTTCGTACAGTTTAACTAAAACTTACACTTGAAACAAGATAAATAGCAGGTGATTTGTTTGAGCAATTCAGAATATCTTGGAGTACAAACTTAACTTCATAAATATATTTCAGGTACAACGTATTAGCTTGAGTGAAGGAAAACTTATTTGTGACTACCTAAAATTTTGCCAATAAGAGAATGACAGAAAAAGCATTTCACTACATATTTGTTCGTTCTTTATATTCCGCTGCCAACTGAGAGTATCATTTCTTATTCATGAGCAGAACATTTTCTCTCGCCATTCTTTAAGTTATTTCCCTCCATCGAACAATATAAGATAATTGATAATATAATATGCATTTACTTATACGGGATATAACAAGTTTTGTATACAGTGTGATTCACATTAAATTTTATGGTTGAATATTTTGGTAAATTAGATATGAGAAATACATTCAAGTTATAGCAATTTCCAAATTTCATTCGTGTTACCTAATGAAAATGAAAATTTTACAGGGGATATTTTGGATTAACTCCTTTGATTTTTAATAATCATTTTCATTTTTTAACAATTTAACTTTACTTTGTAACAGTTGAAAGCGAGAATGTAATTAAAAATTATATATTCTCATTAGAGAAAAATCAGACAGGTTTAACTGATTTTTGAAAAGCTTTAAAATATTTTAACCTGAGTATTGTATTTTTTATATACATCTCTGTATTTCTGAATAGTCTGTAACCTGACTTACTGTATGGTAATACCTAAGAAATCTGAAAATAAAAGTATTAAATCTTTGAAATCAATTAGCAGAGATAATTCAATAATGCCGTTATTTAGATTTTTATCTGTGGGAAATATGAATTCAAGAAGAATTAATGGAACAAATCCAAAAGTTTTATTACAAATAAACTAAACATTACTTTTCAAAGGTTAGCACCAATTTTCCCAAAAGAATTTAAAAATATAATACAGCCACTGGAGGATACTTTGACTTTTATTTTTGGTTCTATTGTACTGAGAAAAGAGTTCAATAATTTCTTAGAAAACGTAAAAGGGAAAACTAAATATTTAGCTCTATAATACCCCTCTGGTATTTCTGACGAAATATCTTCTACAATAGTTAAAGGTTTCCTAATATGCATAAATTTTTGCCAAGTATGAATAAAAAATTTGGAACGTTTCGTAACAGTGGTACCAAATCACTTTTAATATATTTTTAGAAAAAACACTTCATACCTCAATTAGGAGAAATATTTTACATTAGTTTTTCAGGTTAAGTCGTCATATTTTGTGAGTTACAATATTAATAATTATTAATGAAACATCTTGTATAGGCACATTATTTTTGGTAGATGTACATTTGTAAATACCACTGTATATTATGAAAGTAATAAAAATTATTTTTGAAAAGTCAATATTTATAATACAAATTAAAAGTGCTTAAATTAATGAAATATTTATAATCACAGAAAATTAATTATGGAGTGAATTATACTGTAATGAACTTATTATTTAGATATTTATAATTTATTAGACATAATAATTAATTTACAAAAATCTATTCACATTAAGGTCTATTTTATTACGGATGTGATTTATTTTTTCGATGTCTTGGTAAATTCTAACATCTTTTATTGTACACGCACTCAACTTTGTTTTACAAATTCTAAACATATATGAAATTTCAAAACTCACTTTTGCTTTAATTTTCTTCTATATCTCACATATTCTTCCCCCAACTTTTCAGATATGGAAAAGTTTGTATATTTTCGGTTACGTTATAAGTGAGTTTGATTTATCTTGACAACTTGAATGTATATTTTTGGACGTTTACAATATGAAAAAGGTTTCAGAAAATGTGGGTTTTCGATTCTTGATATTATTCTCAAAATTTCATTATAGAAAGTCCTTTAAATAATACACAGTACAACATATCCCAATGATATAGTAATACATATCCATTACTTTTATTAATATTTTTAAATAATGCAGTAAAATTCAATAATGGGTTCCTACTTATAGAGGAATGGGAGTATTTTTAATTTCTCTGACAAAAATTTATTTTATTTTTATATTTTAAATTTTAGTGGAATTCGTCGTAAAAATTGTGATATAATTTCCATTTTGTTCCATTAGTTTTTCTTATATTTCTTTCGTAAGGTCAATGCGGTAATTAGAGCAACTTTTGGTGACATTATTTAAGTTCTTCACCACAATTTTAATATAAATATTTCAATTTTGGTGGATGCAATTCAATTTGAAAATTTTATTCATTGTAAAGTTGGGTTTGGTGGAATTTTCTACCCTTTGGCATTATATAATAAATACAAATTTTAAAAATGTATTCTAGACCATCCGAGGGAAAAAATGAAAATATTTTATAAATAAAAAGACAGGTTGCGGGAACTAATTAATAAATAAAACAAAATTAATGGATCGTGTCTACACACATTTGAGTGTTTTATCATGTTAGTAGCACATAAAAAAGATAAATGGAGAAGCTATGGTCGGAATTTCTTCTTATGTTAGTACGAGCATGTAATGTTTCGTAAAATTACATTTTTCTTGTCGAATCACCAGGGAGTAAGAAATTGGTGAAATATATTATAACCAGACAATAAATTTTAACCGAGACTCCAAAGAGCAATTACAGTAATACTGTTAATATATAACTTTTATTAATCACACGAACAGCTTTATAAATGCGGTAGTATAATAACTTTTTAAAAGAAATAGTACGTACGGAAGTCAAATAGTACTTGGAATAAGAATCAAGAGAACAATATGGAAGTAAAGAAGGTACACAAAGAATAGAAAAATGTAATAAGTTAAGAATAAATACAGATTAAGAAAAAGTAATCCAAGATTTGTAAAGTCACAAACTGTAAGGAAAACCGAGGAATATAAATATTTAATGTATACCGATCTTTTAATTTTTTATTTTTATTGTGTTTTCCATTTTAGATAATAGAAACTAATATTGCTCTCTACAGAAAACTGATTATACAAAAAATTATCTTGGATATGAAGTTTTGCATTTACTAAAAAACTACAAATTCAGATAAATTGATAAAATTTTAGTTTTCAAGTAGAAGTTACAATTTAAAAAAAAAGTTGAGCATGGGCATATACTCTAATTGAAACCAAGTGTCACAGTGTTTAAAATTTAAATCGGTTCAATACTCATTTCTTCATAAAATTTGTTATGTAATTTTGCAGCCTTAAATTAAAATTATATACATAAATGGAAGTTTAATTTTGTACTAGATATATTGTAATTTTGTAAAAAAATCAAATTGAACCCAAACAAATTTCTTAAAAAAATATTCAGCCTTTTTGGCTAAAAAAATTATTCAACTCATCTTATCTTTGTAATAAATAATCAAAGATTATTCTATAAAAAGAAAGGTTTTATAACTGAAATTAAATTTGACATATATTTCACAATTTAAAGAATGCTTTCGATACGCGTTGTGTTGAAATAAAACAAATAACAAGAGTAGCAAATGTTCTCTTGGTTCAAATAAAATTAAAGTCAGATTTAAAAAAAAAGTACAAAGTAAAATGAATTAAGTGCATACAATTTTTTTGTAAAATTGCAGATTGAACAGGAAGGAGACGATTTCGCGATGGGATCAAACAAAATTAAGAAAAAAAGCAAGTCTGGTTTAGAGCCTAAAGAAGTCTTGCCTAGGGACTCAAAACAAGTCTTTTCGGGGAACTTGTACAGTCTGGTCTCGGTACTCAAAAATCGTACCATAAGGTATGGAGGACCTTGGTCTGGAATCAAGTTTTTATTTGTTATCTGTTTTTGATACGGTAATTTTCCGCTGCCAAGTAAATTTAAAGTAGAGATTTGTTGATTCTTTTTTTTTTGGTTTTTTTACGGCTTAAAAATTAAGAATTATGGGGAGAAATAATTTATTTCCATTTTCTAAGACATTGACATTGGCAATATTAGTTAAGTTGTGTTGTTTACAATAAAAAGTAAGAAATGTCATTTTTTAGCAGTGGCTAAAGTACCAAACCAATATATTTAAATTTCAAAGCCCCCAATTTTTTTAAATAAGTAAATATTTGCGCTTTCATAATGGTATTTCTTTTATAAACTTCCCACAGTTAGATCAAAAGAAATAAAGGAACGTTTTTAACATATTTCTTCTGTTTTTGCATAACATGTTACTTTGATCTAGAAACTTAGTCGCCTTTGATATTTAACAACCTGCAAAAGGTGAACAAATATTTCTCGGCTAAATCTAATCAAGAACATTCTAAGCATAAATTTTGTATTTCCATAACTAAAACAGTTCATTTAACATAGTTAATATTGAAAAAGGTACTACGAGAATAAATAATTTAAGTAAATATGGACTCCACAATTATTTATATAGTCTTATGTTTACAATTTACATTTATTACGCAAAAGAAATTAATTCAATCGATGTGGTTAAATTATGATTAAAACGTTCAGACAATCAGCGGTTTATTTCCTATTTAGTATTTATTTCGACATGTTTCCTGCATGTCCCCGTGTCCCAATTCCCGGAAAATCCAGCCAAACGGCTCTTGAAACTAAATGAATAAATGCATTTCCGATTGATCGGATTCAATTTCAAAACCCAAAGGATTCACCCGCTTCCTTTTTGAAGATTCAGTTGCAGTTATTTCCCAACAGATACATTTAGCAAACATGTCTACAACATCTAATTTGCTCCATGTGCAAATATAATATATTTCATGTTGACTAATAAATTTATGGCAGATAGTTTGAAATGTTGACTTTGTGGATTTATATCATATATCACGAGAGATTCCTATTATTTACCGTTCTTCCCCTGGATTATAATAAATATTCAAATAAAGTGAAAAATAAAAATGACGAGGGTACTGCTCCGACGAACGTATATATAATTCTTGATTAGATCAACCTTTTTTACATACCAAAATTTGAATTAAATATGAGTTCTTTTTGAACGATATTAAGTTATTAAAGTTTTCATTCATTTTCTCCAATTGTATAAAGTACTGCTATAATTTTACAATAAATTCCTGCGGTTGGAACTTAAGCATTAAGTATAATCTAAAAACAACAACAGAAATAAATTGAAATATATACAGAAAGAACAATAAACACATAAATGTAGTAAAACCTCAAGGTAGATTTTTTATTGAATCAATCTGATAATGTTACTATTTCAAAAAAAAAATCTTAACTAATCAATTTAAATTATTTACAAAATTATTGAAAAAGAATATTTCTAAACAACATTTTATTTACCTGTTAATGTTCAGAGATACAACTGTAATTAAAGTCAAATAGTTATTTTGACGAGTGATTTAAACAATTGTCTATGCTTGCATATTTAAGTGGAACATTGCGCTTTATCAGTATTAAATACTTCACTAGATCACACTCAAAAATGTGAACAATGTTGTTTAATTTTAATCACGATTATTTATATTATGTACAAAGTAAGGTTATGTTATATATTATATAGAAAGAAAGGTTATGTTATCTGACAAATAAATGGATTTATTAAGAGCAAACATCAACAAGTGAATTTTTCCGACTTAAAACATTTGCCCCCTTACGGTTTCGTAGACACGTCTCCTTTGTTCCGATTTGATTACATAAAGCAAAGAGAGAAACGAATACGATCTCAACCAAAACTATTTTGGCAACAATGCTTTTGTAATATCGACTAGAATATTGAACTGGCCCGGTTCTAATAAAAAGTATGTATATTCAATTTTCTTGTCGCTTATACGAATGGATGAGGAAATGTGTAGTATAAAATAATATGTTTGTAGTGGTTTAAATTTATTGAGAAATGGTGCATTGAAAATGGTTAATAGAGAAAGTTTTCAAGAATGAATAATACACGTTAATTTTAAATTTCAGATAACTATGAAAACATGGTTGCGAAGTTCAATAACAGTTACAGGTTTATTAAAGATAAAAAAAGTGCGCAACAATCATTAATAAATATTTATAAATGTTATACCAAGGGGATGATGCTCTTTAGGGGCGCTTATGTCACTTAGGCAATGGGTAAACTTTCTCCTACGGTTGGGGGAACGCTTGAATCCCCAGATGGGGACGACTGAACCCTCCACTGAACCCTCGCCAATGTAATCGTCTCGTATTTATAATAAATAATGTTTATGTTCTTGAAAAGTAACCTCACGTACCGAAAGTATAACGCTCTTTTAAACATATAAAACAATGTTTACTATCCGAAACGATTACATATAAACAAGTCCGTGAATTACTGAACGGGTTTACTAACTAAATCTAATGCCCTCTTCGTATGTGACAATAAATTGATTTTATTTTTTTACAATTTTCGATATAAGTACTTTTAATCACACCCTCTTTGATTATTCAAGTTTGATTCAAGATGATTCCAATTTCCGCAAACGGTACTGTACAGAAAGTAACTCAACTTCTACCGAGAACCTGTGGTAGGCCGCAGTGAACATCAGGCAAGAAACAGATGAACAGTGCGCGGTAAAAATAATGCTTCGAAACGAGAGAAAAATAATGGTGTGAATGGACAACCGAAAGCATAATCTGTAAAATGCATCAACACCATTACTTGATAGCATTGGCTCAATCTGTAGTTTGATTTTTCATACTATTTGAAATGCAATTTCTTGCTAAGCTTGCTAAGCGGTTGAAATTAAAAAACATTCAAACTTTAAAAAAATTGCATGAAGGGCGGGACCTACTTCTTTTTTTGGTTTGATAGTTTTTTCCGGCATTTAAAAGTATTTAAAAAATAAGTTCCTCTCTTTGGTGTACCAATCTGCATCTTTCAGTTTTTGAATCATCTTATTATCCCAATGTGGCTCTTAACTTAACAGTGTAAGTCATACATTTTAATTTTTGACCAAAGTTTACCCATAGTGGTGCAAATTTCAGAAACAAGGCTATCGAATTTTTCCATGACTTTTATGACATTATTATTCTATAAAGTTGTCATCTATAATTTTTTTAATTCGATAGCGATTTAATAAAATTTTTAATGCTTTGATTCTAATAGAACGCATTTCTGCTTAAAACAACTGTATATTATACAATTTTATACTTTCTTTTCAAGTCTGCATGTGGCTAATTTTCTTTATAATTTATATTATAATTTTTTCGATTTAAGAATGTTCTATTACACATTTTTTTTAAATAATTTTTCAACATTTGGATACATACGAGTATGTTAATCAAAAACAGCTCAATTTTGATTATAGTTTACAAATAATTATGTCTTATTTATAATCCCGTTACAATATTAATTGCAAAATTGTTACTTTTTAAAAAAATATTTTTATAATGTACGTTACTTCATAATTCACAAAAGGTACTTCAAATTAAATAACATAAAACCAAACTGTTAGTCAAGTTGTAAAGTTAAAATGGAAACTATGCATCGAACAAACATTATCCTTTGTGTACTAGATATCCCTTTTTAGTATTTTAAGCAAATAGTCAGTCGTGAGAACAACGGACTGCTTTGCTTAAAGACAGACAGTAATTAATTTCGCCTTATATACTCTTCACGCTTGGGAGAAAACGATGCTACATAAAGGATATGTTATTACTCGTTATTAGATATTAATGACGCGTGGGTTAAGATTCGTTGAACGAAATGTATTGTTCTAAAATCCCCTTTCACAGAGTATCTAGTATGTAGAGTTAGAATCGTGTGTGTCCCATTCTAAGTGCGTATGAACTGTTTAACAACCTATTTTATTTTTATGAAGGTTCGCTTACCACCGAGATCCTGTTTAAGGTCCTGTATTTATTAACTTATCCTTTTAATTTAAGATTACGCCGAAAACGAGGAGAAATGAAGTTATAACTTGATATTCCATAAAATTATGATCCAAGACACCGGCTTAATGTTTACTGTAATAACAAATTTATTTACGCGCCCTTTATATTTTACTAAATTACCCCCTTTAGTACTTTTTGATTGCACTGTGGAACCTTATAAGCAATTTACGCGGTATGAATTCCTTCGTTTAAGTTAAAAGGGTTTAGCAATTACTCTGGGTAAGGGAGATTAAGAACGAAAATGAAGCATATATTTTTAGAATAAAAACTCTTAAGACAATTTGTACTTTTAATTAAATTTAATGTCGCCTACATTTTGTACAGATTTATTACAGGTTTTGGTTAGGTGTGACTTGAATCCTAAGATTGAAATAAAAGAAACTAGGAAAAAAATAGTTACAAAATTGCAGGACATAAAAAAATACGTCTAGACGAGCTTTGCACTGCAAGATTGGATAGTTGATGGGATTAAATAAGCATAATGTAAAATAAAATAAAAAAATATCTTTATTACATTCCAGGAGTAGTTTATTATGTTTAAAGGAATTTATTATAGTATTTAATAAAACGTAGAATCACCGTCCATGGATCGATGAATTTTGTTCATTTGGAATTCAGGGCTTTTCACCGTTGTTAGTTTGTAACTACAGTTGATGTTTTATGCATTACGGACCCTATTGAAAATGAAGCTGGAATCGAAATTACAAGTGCATACTATTGACTTCAAAAGTTATTTTCTTTTTTACAATTTAACCATTAGGTAGGTACATACCTCCGAATCACCTACTAGAGTTGCAAAATCAACTGAATAGTATGTTAAGTAGAAATTTTAGAAAATCTAAAAATAGATTGAAAATTGCAGACAACCAAAATTGTTTGAAAAACGCTATGTCACTTCATCTTTAAACTCTTTTAAAGTCAAATGTGTAAAAATAGAAATATACAGGGTAATTCACGTAAGTTTCATTGTATATGTTCCAAAGTTTCTCGATAAGCTGATTTTAACTATTTATGAAAATGTTGGTCTAAATAAATAAGTACAAGGTAAAATTTTGAAATTCTTTTTAAGAATATGAAAATATAAAAATGATGTGATTTAGTAATACATTAAAATAAAAGTTCTCCATCTAACTGTTGGCAAATACTGAGCCTAATATGCAGTAAAATTATGAGGCCTTAGTTCTTCAAAAAAAAAAAAAAAAAAAAAATAACGGCTTCTCTTACAACATAATGAGGTGCTGCCTTGTCCTATTGAAACTATTTTATTTTCTGGGAGGCTGCATTCGCCAAAACAAGAACTACTTCATCATCTTTATTCATATTTGCATATTTTTCAACCATCAAATTTCCTTCAATAAAAATTGGATCAATAATATGGTTTCTTATGATACTTACTTAAACGTTCAACCTTGTTCCTCATGTGTTCAATGGGAATTCTCTACTTACCAATACCTAAAATTTCGCCGGCTTCCTTGTTTAACGTGAAAATTTATTGGTTCCAGAAAATAATTTTATCAAGAGCTATCTTATTTTTTGTCTTTAATTCTTTGATCTGGATCATCCATCCAAGACTTTCTAAATTTCACCCTGCACTTATTCATTTATGTTATAAGTAATACAGATCATTAAAATTAGCTTATTGAAAATCTTCAAAACTACAATGATAAAGGGTTTTTCATTGCAAAAACAGTGCTGCCCTTACTGGATTGTATATTTTCGGTGAAAGAATGCTCAAATAATTTTAGTGTATAAAAGGTTTTCACACTACATATAATATTCTAATGCTTGTGAAGATTTAACAACTTAATGTACAGGAAAAACTTCACAAAACTGCTTAAAAATATAAAATACATGAAAAACAGTATCATTACTTCGCTCTTCTCGTACTTCGATACTTCACTACCACTACTATTATCATTTTCTTCCTATATGCATCCTTTTTTTGCTTTCTCGGGGGTTCCAGAAAATTCTAGACTGTTTCCAGAATATTATTGACGTTTTCGAGACTATTTGGGAATCTATTACAACTGTCAAATTACATTGAAAAAAAAATTATGTTTAAATAAGTTTAGATTTCATAAAAACAAGCACGTAGCCAATAAAAATCGGATTGAGATTCTAAAACGCTGAGAATCATTGTCACAAGGAAAAAATATAAGACTTGCTGAGTAACTAAAAAATACAATGTAAATCTTGCTGATCCTTTGGTTTAATAAAAAATTACACAGAAATTACACCGGACACCTTGTTTCAAAAAGAAAGAACGAACGACGTATTTTTGCGTTGCAAAATTATTAGTCACTTAAATTCAAGCAATTCCCACTGTGAAGAAAGAATTTTCTAGAAAAAAAAATAGTAGGGGTGCTAGGACATAAATTGGGGTTAAAACAAATAAAAATTAGTCGTTTTCTACCAGATAGGCCAGTTTTCACATCTTCGAATTGTACATAATTAGTATGAACTGTTTTAATAGCAGATATCAGAATATAATTGGGTTACAAAGCTCTTCAGGTGAGTAAATTTGAGTACCATTATTCTCGTACATGTTTTGGAATGCAGAATATTTTATTTTAAATTTAATTAAATTTTTTCCTCGACCACATATAAATGTCACATATCACAATGTTGGGTCCTGTGCTCAAGCGGAAATTACTTTCAACATAATCAAATACATTATTTTTATTTTTTATTTATGCGTAACACGTAAAAGTGTTAAAAAAATGGCTTTTATTTTGAATATTGTTAAATAAAAAAATTACCTTGATTATTGCAACCTTTGGTTTTTAATAGAGGGAAAAATCATTATCGGGGTTCCGGGTTCGAGTTCCGGCATGGGCATGGGTTGCGGTATGAATGTGTGTGAATGTATAGAAAAATATGTGAATGAAAAATATTAGAGACAATAGAGTCTGGTTGAACTGCTAATGCCGAGTGCCCTAAAAAAACCTTATTTATGTAGTAACTATTGCTACTTTAATTTCTATATTTAAATCCGGATTTAACTCTTTCTCATTTTTCCAATTTTATGAAAATTAAAAATTGAAAACATGTAAAAGTTTATACGATTCCGAAGGCATTGTCAATTCCAAACCTCTATTTTAGCACTGATTTTTTCTAAAAATATTTATCAATTGATTGATTGTTTAGTATGTTAAAAAGCCTCACTTAATATGTTACAGTGAATCCAGCTCTAACGACATAAATGTATGCATAAATAAGCAGAAAATATATTTTCAAGATAGTTTTTCATTCTAGTTTCGTCATTACATTCAACTTTGAAACTAAGCTCTACGTTAATTTGATTGGAAACTTGAACCTATCATATTTCTTTTCCGGTATATGTTAAAGAGGAATCTATTGTAACGGAATTCATAGCACAATTTATAAAATATGATAATGTAAGCACATAATCAACAAATATGGCAAAGGGTTTTAAATTAAATAATCACTACAATTGAGTTGTACTAAATATTAACAAAATTAGAGTCTTTTTCAGAAAGCCGAATGAATTCTGTATGGAATAATAAGTTCATATGATACGTTAATTTTTGGTATATAATATAAATTAAGTAATTATATAGTATTCAAATAAAATTTGAATTGAAAGATAAAGCATTGCCGCACATGAGGTTATTAAATCTCAAATTGTAGTTTAATTTTAGTGAAATGTTTTGTCAATCAATTTGACACAAAAAAGGACAAATTTATTACTCGTATATAATATGAATGTTTTTTATACGATTTATAGTCAAATTTATTAAAATTAGAGACAATTTACATTAAGTACGAAAGTATGTAGTTAATGGTTAAACATATTGTATAATTTGTCTAATAGTTTCGTTCGATAAGAGATTTTTTTCAGGATGAAAATCATTAAAAATATGACACACTTCTTCATGAGTTCTAACACGATCACCATTAATATTTCAATAAGATCTATTTCATTTAAATGAACCTTTCTTAATCGTACAATTTACCTATTTCCCAGTATGTACGAATTCGAAATATCAAGATCTTCCAAAATCTGCAAACATATACAGGGTGTCCTATTTAAATTAAAAAAGTTGAGGGTATTTCCGGTTAAACAGGAAATATATTATTAACAAAAAATGTACATCAGCTGCATTTTGCCCCATTGTACTTACTTGCAAAATTTCATAAATATTCTTATTAAAATATAATATTCCCGTCAAAAAATATTTATACAGAATTTTTTTAGACACTTATTATTTAGGAACTAGAATCATTTCTAATGATAAAGACTTTATCCTGTTTCCTAATCTACAGTTTGTTACCTTTTAGTTTTTTGTATTTCAAATCTGCTAAAAACTTACAATCCAATGAATAAATTATTCCAGAACTAAATTTAAAAAAAAACTATTATTGCCTCGTGTCACTATTTCCTTTTCTTTGTACAATACAATTTTGTTTATAGTTTTCACCTGAAGATGCTTTTAAGTAAATACACTATTCTTGTTCCCTTTGGCATAAAATGGCTTTTGCTGTTGTGATATTTTTGCACTTTATTTCTAGAGCTTCCTTTATATAAAATAGCAGTTAAATCTGCAGCATGTAAATTCAATTTTGTTGGGAGAAATTCCGTTAAGGAAAATGGTATTTCTCTTAAAGTAGAATTCAGTATTTCTATGGACGGTAAAAACTATGTCCAAAAAGCGGGTAACTTAATTAAAAAAAATCTGTTTTCTTAAAACTATCTTTAGTGAAAAATTATTATTATGTTGTATTATTATTGAAGAGTTTCGCAAACATTTTTTTTTTAATTTGTTTATCACAATCAAATATTAAAATGTCATTTTAAATATTGGTTATATCAATTTTTAATACCAAATAACTTTTTATATTTTTGAAATTGCACCAATTAAATTTAGTGAATTAGTATTTTAGGAATTGAATATGTTTATTGAATTTATAAAATGTAACTGTTGTTTATTGTAGCATTTATAAATAATTATACGGTTGAAAGCCGATATGATTTCTCCAAACAGTTTAAATTTATACAATTTATCCAATTGAATAATTATAAACGTAACTAAAGCTACAAAAACTAATTTAAAACTTTTTTATATTTTTATACGAAATAGTGAAACTGTTAAAACATGTTCCTGACTTTGAACGAAAATACCCGAAATTTTATCCTTCCTCTACAAACATAATAAAATTCATTTGTGACTTTACGATACCATTTTTACGATTTTAAAAATCCTTCTTTTTTACCAAGAATTTATTTGTACTTAATTTTGTTGCAGAAATTTACCAAGCATATAACATAATTATATTTGCAGAAAAACATGTTTTCAAAAGAGTTTTACGAAAAGAGAAATATTATGCATTTTTAAACAACATTAAAGAATTGTAAATTATTATTTAACATACGAATTCCTCTGGAACTATTAAAATTAAAAATGTGATGATATTTTTATCAAATTTTAACAACATGAATGACATTGCTGAATTAAAAGTTTAATAAATTGGCATGCAAATATAATGTAATTAAATGTTTTCCATCTCTAAATCCAGTTCATATTAGCGAGCTAAATAATTAACAATAATTTTAGTTTATTGCGTTATTAGTTTTGTACTATTGTTTAATGCTTTTGGTCGTGAATAAATAAATAAATAATCTCATTTGGAAAAAATATGTTAATTATAAATTGAAAATAATTTTTGGGAATATTCACTCGTGTATTTTCTATGGTACATCCCGAAAATGATTATGACGTTATGATTTCTTTAAATAATATTTGCTGAGGGTTAGAATTGAGGTAATTGCTTTTTAGATATAGTGTGATCTAAACCAATGTTTTGATTGGTTCACACTGAAAAAGAATGTTCGTGAATATACTTTTTTAAATATGTTATAAAACGTCGCGAAGAATTGTTAAGACTATATTTACCATCCCGTGTAATTTAGTTTCCATTTTTTCTACGTTTGTTTTTGTTTAATTTAATTGAAGAAGGAGAGTTTTATAATTGTTTAAATTGATAAGCTCATTTCAGAGAGTCATCATTTATTTACATCAATATTTTCTGACTACAAAAGTCTGCTTTCTATTCCTTATCATTTTGTCTAATGACTTCGGTATATTAAAAGTATTGATATTGAATAAAATCAGAAAAGTAAAAAGTTTTTTCCAGAAGAATGGAAACGTTTTTGGGATAGAAAGTTTCATCTCTAAGCGGAAAACGGAGTCAATTTTACTTAATTTAAAAGTTTCTTTTTGATACTTTTTTTAATTTTAGTAGAAGCCCTGCTCTCGTTTGCTCATTTTTAATGCTAAACTTGGTCATAAAAGGTTTATTAATGCTGGAAGCCGTTCTAGAATTTATTTATCATATATGAAGTTACCTCATATATTAATCAAAGAAACTGCATATATGAGAGTGTTTTTTTATTTAATAAATCTTTCTAACTTCTATTGAGATAATTAAAAAACGAGAGCAGCTGGGAATATGTGTATCCAGGTATGTATAAAATATAAACAAACACTTAAAAAATCAATATATTAGTTGGTTCGTAACATTTAATATACAAGTAACTAAACAACGTATTTATATTACAATACATCAAGTTATATTGACACTAACCTTATTACGTACAATTTAATGCTATTTGATTGATTGGCTCTGTAGAAATGCTAATAACTATTCCGGCTTTCTACAATTTATTATTTATGAATTGACATAAATTTCCATTTACTTGTATTATTAAACTGAAGTAGTATCAAGGTGAAATCTGTTAAATTGTTTTGATCGATTACTAAGTTAAGTATACTAACAACTAAAAAGTTCTGAAAATATCCTGAATAATTCATTATTTACGGATACGTTCCTAAAAACTTTTAAAACAACAATAAGGTTTGCTAAACTCCTCGATATAGGCGAAATTTTGTTGTTTAAAAAAAGACAAACATAGTTGGAAAAGTTTAGGGGATATTTCTTTATAAATGAAGTTAACTACCTGAAAATGGGAGTTTGAAATAGCGTACACCAGAAGTTTGTTTTACATCTCAGAAGAAAAATTATTTTAATAAATTGACAACAATATGTATATAAGAATTGTTTGGAGAATGTACAGGAAGTACTAAGGATAATTGAATATTATTTTAACTTAAATATAGAAAGGTAAATCATTCTTATCTGAATATCCAAGTGTTACAAAGCCTTTTAAATTATATTTTCTCGACCAAGTTTCGCCTATTAGCATTTTCAGGAGAGTGACATAAGATTGAAAATGTTAATAGACGAAACCTGCTCGAGAAAATATATTTTAAAAAGCTTTGTAATACTTGGAAATTCAGATAAGTATAATTTATCTTTCTGTATTTATTACAGAAAAATTCCACGAAATAAAGAGTTGAATCAATTAATTTTATTTTAACTTATTTAAAATGAGTGACATTTACCAGATAAGTTGAGAATTAAAATTTACTTTTTTATCCTAACGTAGTGGCTAATTAATTATGCGGTTGAGCATGGATTAGATAAAGAAATTCCTTATCTACTATTTATACTCGTAACTAATATACATATAAATTTGATAAATACTGGTGTATAGATTAGATGGATTTTGTCCTAAGCTGCAGAACAGCAACACTAGGCACAATTGAAGCATTTAAATTGAATATAAAACACTATTAGAAATGTTACATAATTTTAATCATTTTAATTTGACAGAGGTAAAAGTAATCTCTGGAACTAGAGACGATGGAAAAAAAATGGAAAGGTAGTTTTACCATATTAAAGTTCAAAATAACTATTATTTTCTTTGATCTTATCCATTAAGATTATAAGCTTCAAATTGGATTCACTCTAGAGTATTAATTAATTTTTTGGAGGTTCAAAGTATTTTTCTAAGTGTAGCGGTAAGGGTTAAAGCCAATAGTAAATAGTTATTTGAATAGGACTAAAGACTTGGAATTGATTGAAACTATACAAACACGATTTCATCTAAATATTTACTCAAGCCAGAGCCATTTTTTTATAACTGAATGGAAAGTCTCTAAATCCTTGTTGGCTTGACAGACTTATTGATTACCCCATTTTGTAATGGATTCATATCAGATATTCAAATTACATACTATTAATAGCTTTTCATTTTTCAAAAATGTCAAAACTGAAATGTGTTATTTTAAGCGGCAGCATTCAAGATATTAAAAAACTTCAAATCTGTTACCTGACTTAGTAAATATAAAAATAATGTAAACAGTAAACTTAAGCAGAAAACATTTATAGCTCATGCTTGAATTATTTATTTCAGGATGTCACGCCTTGAATTAACTCTTATTTGTAAAGTCAATAATTGTACTAAATATTATTTGAAACTGAAACATGAAAATCCATTCTCATTTTGAATTTATGTATAGAGAACTTTCGGCGAATAAGACTTTGTAAACTCCATTAAAGCTTTTATCTAATATGCCTTGCGTAACTTCTATAGAGTAATTCTATAGAAAGTTTCAGTTCAAACTCACTGATGCCAACAATTATTATGTTTTTAATAAAGACTCAATTATAAAAAAAACAGAAAATACTACAATACTGCGGTCTTAAAATAAATTCATTTTTAATATAAGTAAAATAAAAAAAATATTGTTGTGATTTCTTGAAGGGGACGTCCCACATATTTTTTTTAATACGAGCTTTTTTCCAAAAATGTTTAGTACATTATTTATAATATTAATTATAATAAAAATATTCAGGAATCGTTATTATGGTTTACACCAATTTTGAGCTAATTACTTACTCTTTGTTACTACTTAAACAGATTTGGTAAAAAAGTAATTTATGGATTTATTTTTAATCCGAAATTAAGGTAGTTTTTTCATATAAAAAATATTGGAAATCTTTCATGAAACGTTGTCTCATTAAATTTCATGCTATTTATCATGATTAAAGCAAAACGTAAATTTGATTATTCCCTTAAGGTTAATTTATAAAGTTAGGTTTTAAAAATAATTTTAAATTTACATAATGAAATTAAGTTAAATTTAAGCAATTTAACGGGTCGCTTGTTTTATTAGGGAATCGAGTTATTCTTTTAAATTTATTTGGCGTAACTTTTCCAAAGGAATAAATGAATTTATGAAAGTTTTAAAGCTTAACAAAAAATATATTGGCCTTTAAACCGTAATAAACCCAACATCGTGAATAATTGTTTACTTGGATCAATCAATACTATTAGACAAGTTTAATAATTATTAAAAGATTCAAAAAACGAGCCCTAAACGGATGAAAACTACAGATTGAAATGAATGAGGCGTTTATTGGTCTGGGATCAAATCCCAAATATACAGATAAAAAAAACTGTTGAGAACTGATAAACATTATGCAAGAAAGTGTGTAATCAATTCCAAGATGTTCCAAACTAGCAAAAAGAAATCTCGTTACGAAATGTGTGTTGCTAGACTAATCCAGCTATTTTGAGTTAGTTTTATTGAAGACTTGACAAGAAGCTGGACGCTTTTGGGGACTTTTCTTCTGTAAAAAACTTCTTGTTCGGGACAAATCAGACGGAACCGAGCACTCTTCCTTGTATGTCCTCAACTGTGATTTTTTATTTTTATGGTTTTTTATAGTACTAAAGTAAAGCAAAATTATTTATTGTAATACTCATTCCGTCATTCTTAAAATATACTTTCTAAAATCCTGTTCCTGTTCCAAGTTAAACTTGTTGCTGTATCTAAGAGCCAATTTATCTAAAGTTCTCGAAGCAAATACTAATAAGGTAGAGACGGAACCGTAATATGAATACGTACTACCAGATATATTTTACATCTCACGTAGGAATATATTTAAGTTTCAAAGAGTATTTAAAATAAATTTCAACTTTATAGCCCAGATATACCCTTACAAATCAAGTTATCAAAACCATTTGTCGAGATCAACTGGATAGTCACAGGTCAGTTGATTTATCGAGGGTCAAAAGGTTATAGATACGCAGTAATTCTGGAAATGTAAATTAATGAGAATAAATTAGACCAGGACAAACTTTAAAATGAAAGACTGATATACCTATATACGATTTATTTTTGAAAATAAAATTACATGTAACTTAATCAGACATGAAAAGAATATTCCACCCTGATATTAGGCAGCAGATTTTAAGAAAATGTTGAAATACGATACTAAAACATATTCTCTATCTATATTATACACTCTTCGAGTAAGTTAGTTTTGTTAAATGACCTGAATTCATAATAATTTTCTCCGAAATAAATTCAGTACCTTTAATTGCACCACTAAGTAATATTACATTAAGGACACTTAATTTCCTTTTCCGACCTCCTACACATATAACGCTGTGGTTTGGGGACAATATTTGATTACAGAAGCAGTAAGTAATTTCACAAATTAATTATCTTTATGTTTATCTACTCTAGGAAATAGTGCGACCATTTAAAATTTATCTCTGTCGGTTGCCATACGGAAAACAAAGGTGTTACGGGGTGATATTTATTTTCAATTTTGCTTTGAATTTTATCCCTTGCTTGGCAAAATTTAAACCGTATTTAACGAACCATTTTGGTGCGTTAGCGATTTTCAACGCAACAGTGAGAAAATATATCCTTTTAAAGATCTGTTCAAAAGATTATACAATGCTATGCATTCAACTTATGAAACTATCAAGAAAAACTAGAGATATTTACATTAAATTAAATGAGAGTAAACAGATCTCTTGCACTCGGTTCGAATACACGTTAGTCTGAAATTTAAAAAAAATGAATATCTATTGATATTCGCTCGGTCATTTGTGTTTCCCCCTTTTTTCATTAAAATTGTTGAGGTTTACAAAATCACCAAATAAACGTTAAATATATGTTTCTTAAATTTTCATCTTATGCAGGCTTTTCGAATACAGCATTGTGGTTAAGTTATTGCTCTTGTGAAAAGTGTTGCAAGACTGTATATTCAATATTGTAATAATTAACACAATAATTATGAAAAGAAAAATTCACTCGTGTGTTCCTTTTTTATTTCCTCTCAGGTCGTTAATACGTGTTCTTAAAAATCTTGTAAAAATTAACTAAACTATCTTTGAATTGTTTATTGAAACGTCCTGATTTACATTTATTTATTTTTGTAGCCTTCTGATGGATACTGAAAAAAATACGAATCATAAAAGAAATGGAAGCATTAGTAGTCGATCCTTTAAAGACATATTTATGAATCGAGATATACGGGTTTATCGACGGAAACAATAAACCATTGTGTACAAAGTGTAATCAAACAGTAATAAGTAGAAGGTGGAATGTAAAGAGACATTTTGAAACTAATCAGTGTCAATTCCTGAAAAAACGTATCTCTAAAAGGAAAGAGAATATATTTCTAGACAGCTATATCTCTATAAAAGTCAATCAAAGTTCTAAACAAAGATGCTCTACATTTAATGTATTGTTAACTCCGGCATGGAAAACCCTTAGGGATGAAAAATTTATTAAAGAAACAATTCTAAAATGCAAACTAACACCATAAGAAAAATGAAGATGACATTATTAAAAGAATTTCCGAGTAACCAATCAATAGAAATAGTACCATAAGATCATAAGACATAATAATTGATCTTAAAAGAACATTAAATAAAAAAGGACATGAATAGTAAATATTTCTCGATTTCTTTTGATGTCACTCACATAAATGCTTAGAAAGCCATTATTGTTAGATTTTCTGGTCTAAAAATGAAAGAAGAGTTGATAGATTGAAATTGTTGCCAAAAAGTACATCAGGAAACAGAATATATAATGTTGTTATAAAAACATTCAGTGACCTAAACATCGATATCTCGAGAGACCAGTATGAGGAAAAATATAGAATTTCTGAAATTATTTATGGAGGCTATTAGATATTCATTTGTATCTTTTCATTGCACTATCCATCAGGAAGCATGTCCCAAGTCGAAATTCTTAGAATTTCATTATTTAAAATCAGTTATAAAAAATGACTTTTTTTGCTACTGGACCCCTGGAAAAACAATAATTTTCTATACTTTTATAGTAAGTTGATTCTACTTATTGTGAATTGCCTGATGTTCATTGATGTAAAAAGTACTTCACCGATTTCTGGAGTGCTTTGAAGAAATTACGATATTTATTAAGAATAACGACCTGGAAAACTTCCTTCAGATCAACGATTATAAGTGGGTCAGCTATTTGATGTTATTTACAGATCTTTATTTTAAATTGCAAAGTTTTGACGTTACGTTTCGATACATCAAATCTTTTGAAAATAAAATTTTAAACCGAAATATTGAAACTGAAACTTATAAGTATTTTCCTCGAATAAAACAGTATTTCGATAAAGCCACTACTAATGTGTTTGAGTATTAGAATGTAGTTAAATTATTTGAGTGTTCAGCAAAACATTAAACCAATTTAGATATCGAGAACAGACCATTAAAATAATTAAATGTCCGGATGTAGATGTTTACAGTACTTAGGAGTTAAATGATTTCCAATTGATCATATAAATATGCAATTTGCAGATTTTCAAGAGAGCATTTAGACTCATGTATTTGTCACCTTAAGGTGGAAAAACAGGAACGAAACTGTTTAAATAATAAAGAAGAGTTCAACTACGATTATCTGACTCTTTTTGTGATTTTGTTACCAGCATTAATTGGCTAAAAGAAGAAGTAACTGGTTGTTGTTTAACTTTGAAATATATTAAGTAAAAATTTTGAAAATGACCATTTACCTACAAGTACAAAACCAACTCTTCTCCAATCAAGTAAAAACCTTACGAAACATTAAAGGCGAGTTGCTGATATCTTTACACTTTTCCATGTTTTCCAAATTATGAATTGGCGTTGAATAAACCAAATTTATGATGATAATTGTTGATATTTTACTTGAAATATCTCCAAAATATGTAATAGTTCTGTATGATCTGTCATCTTTAGGTTGTTTCGGAAACACTTTAAAACAACAATAGTTTGGGACACATCGTATATATTTCTTACAAATTTCACATATTATTCTCACAAGCCGTAGCAACCAAAAATGTCCGCCGGCATTAACCACCCCCGAAATATATGACATCGACATAATTTTGCTGCCAGAGGCAACGTGAAACTAGAAAATGGCCTCTTGGTCTTTTGTAATTCCTCGACCTCATACATCAGGAGGGTCACTAGTAGTTAATCTCGGCTAAAGCCAACAGGGGTCGCGTCATCGCTCAGACCCCAACTCGATTATCTGTTTACACATGCAAGATGGTCCAAACGAAGGAAACTACGTTAGTTAAGTCATCGGTTCTATCGGTTATCCCAATAAGGCGATAGCACATGACGTATCGTGGGAATTCAATCAATACTGTCCACACAAGAAGCTGTTCTATTCAAACCAGGCAATAATGCTTTGATGTTTGCTTAGAAATCCCTTTCACAATCACCGTCAAGATATTTACTCAAGCTCTTGGTTATCTCTTAATCAATTGCAAACAACAAGCTGCCAATAAGTAAGGTAACTAACCAGTGCATTTAAAACATACAGAGACTTGTCGGAGAAAACTGATTGTGGTTTTAGCTAGAATACTATTAAATTAAAAAAATATATATTATAGGAAGAGGGAAATATTACTGGAGTAGGGCTTAATAAAACGAAGAATACATTAAGTACTATAAAGATATAAAGGATAAAGAAGGAAATGAGATTTGGGAGGAATGATCAGAGATAGCTGGCGTCAATATTACAAAAAAAAACATTACAGGAATAGATATGGAAAACAAAAAGGAAACTCAAGAATGAAGCATAAATATAGAAATAAATAAAGTCGTGATACAAAAGGGTATAACCAGGGGAAAAATTGAAGCAATAAAATCCAACACTAGATTTATTAACAGCAGAAATAAAAACCAACAGAGCTAAAGGATTTAAGAGTGGGCACAATATTTATAAACGAAAACTGAAGCATTAAGGAATGCAGAACGTGCACTATTATATGTATAAACTATTAGGTATAGCTGCGAAAATATATGTAAGAATTTTATAGTGAAAATTGAGACAGCAGAGAGTAAGGACGCTAGAAGAGAAAACAAATCGGATTTAGATCAAATTTGGGCTGTAAATGATGAATATATATAGTGATGTACTGGTATTTTTTTAAAGAATTTTCAAAAGCACTAATTATATCTATACTTAGGTACTAGCAAACAATTTGGTTCTATAATTTGGTTATTTCGCTTTACATCTTTCTATTTTGAACTTTATTTTATCTAAAATTCACCAACTTGTGGGATACGCTGATGCTGTGGCAATAATAGCTAGAGCAGATACATATTTAAGCAGAGTTGTTAACAGGCTATAAAATGGGGTTGCAGATTTAAGGAGCAACATAAGGGAAGGGATGTTTAAAGTTAATATAATAGGAGGAATGTTTGAAAAAGTGGATGAGTTCACAAATGTGTAGAGGAAAAAAGGGATTGAAAGTAGACTAAATAAGGCAAGTAGATATCTAAGAGCAATAAACAATCACATAAGTTCAACCCACCTATTAAAAACCACGAAGTTTCGAGTGTATAAAAGAATTCTCAAACCAGAACACAAGAAACAGTTCGAAGATGAGAGAGAAAAATTATTAGAGGAATAGTAGGTAAAAAAACAGTATGAGAACAAACTAAGAGATGACAGTCCAATATCTCGAAAACTGTTCACAAGACAAGTATGAAATTTGACAGCTCTAAACACTAAGCAATCGAAACTAATGCTTATATTTATTATAAAAAACTTTCATTTTTCCTTTCATTTCCGATCACGTGACCCCAACAATTTTTTTTAAATAGGACAACCGGTATAATATTATATTTTTGGTTATATCTTACAAAAACAAATTCAACGATACCACACTTGTCATGATTCGATAGTGCAGTAATGATAATATTCACTTTCAGCTTATCTATCTTTTTTTACATATTTTCATTATCTTACTATTTTTTGCTTATTTTTTGCCCCCTTTACTATTATTGCCATATTGCATATTGTAGGTTTTACTTGTTTTTCGTTCCTGCCGATTATTACTGCAGAACGAAGAAATATTTTAAAATAAATGAGTTTTTAATAATACTGACTTACAGTAAGCCAACATGTAAAAAATTACAATCACATTTTATGGATCCTTGGGGATTAAAAGTAAATTTGAAAGTTTAGAAAGATAAGTAAGTTATGAATGTTAATGAAGTACAAAATTGCTATGTGAACGAATTTTTCTACAGATACGAGTATGTGATATATTTATATCTTGATCTCATCTGTTTTTTGCTGAGAGCTTTTATGTATTATTTAGAACGGAAATTGGGAAGATAAGAGAGGGCGAGAAGAAACATACAACAGAACCGAGATCTTAGAAGACAGGAAGTTATTTAAATAACTGCAATTTTGAAATTAATCTTAACATGTTCTGGAATGAAATATCATATTCTATTCATTTTGATTTATTATTTTACGACGAGCTACACTTAAAGTATGACTTTAGTTTATAGAAAACAGTATAAATGTATTTAAAGTTGACTTTAAATATTACTTACAACTTAAGAGAACAAAAACTATTATTCATTTAGGTCTATTTAAAATTATAAGCGTGTAACTATTTCAATAATTATTTAATGATCAACGCTTTCTCAATCGAAATCCAAATAAATCTCCGATTTATCTTCTTCAAAAAAGGCTGCCTTAAGAAATTTTCGCTGACAATCGAGTTCTTGAACAGGCGTAATAACCAGTGAGTTTTTCGTCGGAACACGATATTTTTGATTCAATTAAAAAAGAGCCGACTATAAATCTCTTCTCAGCGAATTAAAAAATTAAAGGAAATTTATAGCAGTTAGCAGCCAAAATACGAACTGTTACATTTACTAATTTGTAATTAATCGTTCTTCTTCTTTTAGTCAAAGATTGCTTACATAAAAAAGGTCGTTATCATATTTAAATAATGGCAAAAATGGACTTTATTTAGTCAAGAACTTTCTATCGTTATCGTATTTAGATTAACAAAAATTTGCATTCCAATGAACAAGAACAAATAGAAACTAGGTTCTTTATTATCGTACTTTAGATTTTTTAATAACATCATAGTAATCTCACTAGATACTTGAAAAATTAAAAGTTTGAAATTTTACCTGGCCAACATCACTAATCACAATGACAACACTTCCACATATTTAAAGTCATGCCAATATCGTAAACTTATAATAAGTTCCATGTCATAACTAAATAATACAAACATGATTGGCCCAAACTAAAAATTACCCGAAAGCACGAAGAGTGTATAAGATTAGGTAAACAAATAATCTGAACTACCTTAGAAGTAAAATCTATTAATAAACCTTTCTTTTTAAGATATTACCGTAACAAAATCTTTCTACATTTTCATATAAAAATTATCAATGAGATGTAATTAATACCAATTATCAGTAGACAACTTAGGAAAAAAGCAATAAAACTAGCAATTAGTATCACTGTAAACTAAAAATCAGAAGATTAATTAAGTGATAATAAGGATGAATAATGAAATTATTTAAAAAAGTTAAGTTTGTTGACTTTTTGCAGAAAAAAAATATCTGTTACTATTCGCTTTCACTCAATTATATTACGTTCCCCATAATTTTTCTTTTTGAAATGTGAGACGCTATTACTAGAAAAAATATATAGACCAGTAATTTGTTTACACAAATTCAAGAAAATGATGGAACAGGCTGGTGTATAAGAAGCTGTGGGATATGAAATAAGAAATTAGGGCATGATAAATGTTTATTTTAGATCAGCATATTTGCTGACAACAAAATTATAAAAGGAAGCCTTAAATTCGGAAAAATATTTTAAAAAAGAAAACAACACTACATTATTATATATATTATAAATTTGTTTTGTTTAGGTTTTTTTATTCTGTTGTACATTAATAAATTTGTTAGTTATTAGTCAGTACTTATATTTGTATTTTTAACTGTATACCTTACTTATTTTTTAAATAGAAATTATTTTAACCAATTATTTATTTTAGCAAACCAATTATTAACAAATTATTTTCTATCAAACATAACTTTTATTTTTTAGTGACGATATGCTAAATTTTTAAATGGCCTTGAAAAACTTTAACCTTAATTCTTTATTCTATCAAATCAATTTACTTTTTATGAACATTTTTTGATCTATTAAATAATACAATTTCTCTCTTGAAATTTGATATAAGATTGCAGAGCTTATTTTTAAATTATAATTTCTAGTTTGCATAAAAATTCAAACTTTCCTAAGATTTGAAAAATGATATGTGGCTTTTTAATATTAATAAAATGAAAGAACAATAAAGTAATCTGGAAATTTATTGTTTGGTTGAATTATGCCCAATAAATATTCACAAAGGTCAGCATTCAGGAATATTTACTAATATTTTTGACGTTTTTTAAACTGTACTAAATACCTCATGAAGGAATATATTTATAACAAATTCATTTCACGAAACTTTAACGTGATTTTTAATAATACATTAGAATTTAAACTAATATATATGGTTTGCTCGTTTTTAAAAAAAATATTGTTATCAAGTTTATGTGTCTGGAGAGTAGAAAATCATGTACAATCATGTTAAGATGTGCCTCTTGATAATTTTAGCAAATTGCAAGAATATTTTAAAACATCAATTTCATCAACTAGGAATTTTCATAATTTGCTATCGGCGGGCTTATCCAACAAATTAATTCTCAATAAAAAGTTATTTCATTATTAATTAGAGACGCGGCGCCAGCGTTATCATAAAATACTCCTACTTATATCTTGATAAGTAGAGATCAGATATTTTTTGTGAATTTTATTTAAATAATAGTAATAAAATAAATAAATAAACAGCTTTATGACACGGCGCCAATCTGCAATAATCGTTTTTCTAAATATTACTTTCAAACTCGTCATATCATTTATAAAATTATAAAATTTTTCTCACATCTCAAAAGTTTCCGTTTAAATATTATTTTGTACAGGCAAATTTTTATTTTTCATGTTAGAAAGAAAATAATTCACTAATCCTACTATTTTTCATTCCTATACCTTCAATAAACCGACTGCGGGGCGTAATCGAACGTTCGACGAAAAGTATTTCGCAATTCGTGTAAAAAATCAAAAGCAGTTACAATACTATAGTAGTAAAGTGCCAAATATAAAACAATATACTCACTCACGTTCAAGAAATTATGAAATTGAAAACAGGAAATGTCATTGTCGCGTTCAAACCTAAGTATCTAAACTCAAACTCGAGACTAGCTTTTCCATGCGTCAGACCTAATTTCCAGTCGAGTACGAAAGTACTCAACATAACAAAAGATAATAGATCATAAAAACCCATACGAGAAATGTAGCATGCAGTAAACGCTTGAGCAATCAGCAAATAGACCAGACATTCTAGATGTTTTTAAAAAAAATATTTTCAAGTGCATTTAAATCGTCATAAACTTTTATTAATTTTATGAAATGGAAAATACGAGGGATGTTTTTTTTTCAACCTCCGATCGCCCAGTATGAATGCCTGACATTGAGAAGTAGGACCTTGTACTATATCATTTGAAAGTTCTCTTTATTTTGAATTCAAAAATGTTACTGCTTTCAAATTTATTAAAAAAAGCTGATTCACGAAATTCGTTACAACAGACTAATAATTTTGAAACAGCCTATTATTAACTAAGTGTCTTTTAACCACGAAAAATATTTTTGTATCTCACTAAAAATCTAACTAAAGTTCCGTTTGCGAAAACACCTTTTATAATAAATATTTGTCAGTAGCATACAATCCTAGTTCTTTGTTATTTTGTCGAAATACTACATTTGTTTGTATCACGAATGCAGTTATTCAAATAAGAACTTCATTTCAAACAAGCAGTCCTTGAACACTTTAATACAACCCGGAATAATTTTTTTGTTTACCTTCAAGGATTCGAAATGAAAAAAGCAGAGACGGGAGCAAATGTAGTGAAAATAAAGCGCAAATGAAAAGATTCCAACTTTTTAGTTTAGTTTAAATTGTTTTTGACTCGATGTAAGTTCAGTCTCTTCTTCACTTTGAGTCTGCTTTGATTCGGCATTTTCTTTCGGGCCAGAATTTATTCTATATAGGATTGGTTTTAGGAAAATTAAAAGAGCGAACCTTGTCTTTCCATTCTTTAAATCTTATGTGGTTATTTCAGAGTTCCGAAAGCGCAGTAAAGAGAATAATGGAATAATTCCAGTTTAAATTTAAATAGAACTGAAGGATTTCTGGTATTTCATCATTCATTTTAAATATATTTTAGTATTCTCGATATACAAATATGGAAATCGAAATTATCTACCATAATAGTTGTTTTCAAATTGTATTTGAAATTTTTTTCGGGAATAGAAAACGGTTTTCAGTACTAATTTTAGCAATTTTACAAAAAAAAATTACAACCAAGTTAATAAAATAGGATAACACACTTAATACATGTATTTATACAACTCTTAGTGCTTTACCAGATATTTGTGCTCCTTTTTCAAAAGTTAAAGGTATTAGTGACATAATTCGTAGATTTATTTTTTGACCATATGAAGATTTTTTCTGAGAAGAGCCGGGAGCTCATTGTTGCAGCGTGCATTTCGTAAAGTGGTATCTGCAACTGTAACGGTTACAACTTCAGGTGTGTTTTGTACAAGTGAAACAACGTGTATCCCATATATTCTCGATATTAACATAAATAGAACTTGTAAAGTAATTACGCTGTTTGTTATAAAGAAAGTTTTTGAACTACTCTGTAAGTTAATAAAAAAAGGAACAAACAAATATGTGATTATTTTTCATGTGAGATTCGTCGAAGTGTGTCTGACTCGTAAAAAAACGTAACGGCTTTGGAAAAAATACATTTTACCGCTTTTTCTTTAATAGAATTCTATCCGAACGCCAAAAGGGCAAATGTAGCAGAGGAAGAAAGATAAAGACCGATTCGGAGTGAAATGTTATTTTTATAGAAACGAAGAGATGTTTTCTTACGGTATTTGCATGAACTCTCCTAAGTGTTACAAAGAATACGCGACCCGCATGTTAAGCATCCAAAACGCACTGAGGTCGGGCCAATTGGCATCTGTTTTATTTTATTATAACTCATCGATATTCGAGTCGATCTGTGCATAACGTAAATGTTTTATTGAAATAAAAATTTATCACGGAGTTAGTAGGAATATTTTAATATTTGTTAGTAATAGTTATAATTTTGAAATATAAAAACTAATTGAATAACGTTAAAATAAATTTTTAATTTAAAGATTTTGAAGTTCCTTATACGGTAAAAACAGTTTTTTTGTTAACATTTTTGACATAAGTTAAACATCTGATTCGAAACGTCGAATGATCCCGATTAAATAGTGAGTTTATTGTTCCATCCATTATTTACGTACTAAATCAAAAGTGATTCCCTGTACAATTTCTATAAACATCTGTTATGTGATACCACAGAAACTTATATTATTTAAATTTATATTTTATTTTCATTTATGAATAGAGTGTTAACAACTACTTTAATGGCGTGAACTAATTACATAATTGGTTATAAGAGTGTCTATCAGAACTTAGAAATTTAAATTAAGAAGAAAATTTATTAGATGCGTGTTTGAAAAGAATGGTTAAATTTTTATAATATATAGTTATTTTATGTAAAAATATGTTCTATAATCTAAATTCAGGTTACTATGAAAAAACTACGAGCCTAAAAATAGCTGTCAAATTATAAAAATTATTTATAAGATGCTTTTGAATTTGAAAAAATTATAAATTCGATAGCTCTCTCTTCGAATTTTGATAACTTTTGATAAATTCCTGGTTGATTTTAATTAACCAATTAATAATACATCCATCGATTTCTTCACCTAACGTATCCTTACTTTTTGTGACATAAACAATCGTAATTATAAACAGAAAAACTTTGTAGATTCGAATAAGTTGGATTAAGTAAAGTGTTTTTTTTTTCTTATATGTAAGGAAAAAGAATTAACAATCCTCATTTGAAATTTTCTTGGTTAGGAAAAAGCAATTGTCAGCACTTCTGGAAACCCAAGAAGACTGCAAGTTTATCGTTAGTTACACTTTAATCTTGGTGCTGAGTAGCCACCAATAAAACTCAACTTTCCATTGTATACAAACTTTTTCAATTCATAGTTGCAAGCAGAAACAATTGTTTTGATTTACTTTTAGAAAGATATCGAAGTGCTTGTGAACTGAGTCGATCTCTTTTTGACATTTAGTGACAAGTATTTCCACGAACACTAACGAGAAATTAAAAGTATTTTTTAATTAGTACAATAATTTTCTAAATAAATCTAATCAAGAACATTTTTAGAAACTGTATCACATCACAAGGTTGATAAAAAAAGTATAATTTACAATTTAATTCCTGCTGCAATATATGCAGTATAGTTGGACATAATTGAGATTTCTCCTGAAAATTCATTTGTCAAAAGTTATTCATTTATAATTAATATTACAGTCAACTATAGAAAAACTAATGAAATCGAATATTCGGTCCATAGTACTATAATTTATAGGCAATTTTGCTACACAATTAATTTATGAAATATCAATTAATCTTAATTGAATATCAATTTCTTTCAGTATTCAATATAGCACCTATTTCTATGTTTCCAATTAATTAGGAAAATAAAATAAACAATAAAAAAGAGACAATTAGTATAAATTGAAAACATTTAACAGAAAGAAATTAATTATACCAATGAGCACGAGGTATAGTGGAGATATGCCGTCTTTAGGAGGAAACGTTAAACATAATAGATATCTGGCTTTTATTCTGGTTTACAGTAACTTATTATCATTTACTATTCAAATATAGGAAACATTTTATAAAATTGTTCCTATTTTAAAATGCATTTTCTAAAATTAATCCCATTTATTTTGCTCACAACTTTTCTTATATAATTTGTTATAGAAAAGAAATGAAAGACTTGTTATTTCTACTAACGATAGTTCTCTGAGTATAATTCTGTGTAATAATATAACTACATTTTTTGAATTACTTTTTTGCGTTTTTAACAACTATCTCTGCACAGAAGCAATGCAATTTGAAATAATCTTTCGAAACATCGTATTACTCTGGATCTATATCATTGAAAAAAATTCAATAATCAATCACAGATAAATGGTTTTTTCTCGAAATCCGATATGAGATTCTTTAATAGTAAGCGGTTGTACATTATGATCGGCATCTCTACCCGAGTTATTAATAAATACCTATAATGCAACAACGTACAGAAAATGAAGAAAAACTGTTTATCATAAAGCTCGAAAGAACGACACGGACATCGTTCGTTGATTTTCAACATTTTTTGTTCAATATCCGTTATTATACCGATGATTTATGAAAAGCTTAAATACAGGATCATACTTAAATCTTATTAAAATAAATAATGAACGTCTCAACTATTTCTTGCCTTGATCTCTCCTTTAGTACTAAAATTAAAAAAATATTTGTATAGAATTTCGATGTAACTATTATGATATCCTAGCGTTTCTTTCCAAGTCTGTAAACATATTCCATAGTTTAATGTTCCTGCCTAAACTCTGGGAATAAGTATTATTTTTAATTTTAAAGTACCATGTATGTATTTGTTCATATAAGCAAATACATATTTTATTAATACAAAGTATAGTGGAGATATGCCGTCTTTCGGTCCCGAGTCCATGGATGTTGGGCTCGTTAAAGATCCCAACCACGGGTTGGAATACCTGAGGATTCGGCAAAATTTCCGGTTAGGGGTAGCGTGCTCCCGGCGTGGGTGATCAGCCCCGGTAGCAGAAATAGGCCGACGTTAAATAAAACAAATAAATAAAATAAATAATAGAAACTAATTGTATTTCCGTGTTTATTGCTTGGTATTAAATGACTGAAATGCCTCATTGTCTGCTAAGGTTTTCTTTTTGGATAGGAAAACTGAACACGAAAATATAGACATCAAAATAATTGCCTTTTTAATGGAGAAAATTGCTTCCCGTTGTAGTTTCTAGGCTAAAATGATTTTTATTTTTATTCGTATATATAGGGTGCGGTATTAGTGCGAGGAAACCCAATTACTCATTTGTTGTAAGAGATGCGAAATAAATTTACTTAGATAAAAGTTGAGGTATAGGTAAGACCATAATTTGAAAATATTTTCAAATATGCGGTGCTACCCATATTGACAGGGTGAACCAAACTTATCTTTTTTTTAATGGAACACCCTCTACATATTTACATTTTTAGATTCTCCTTGATTCTCTAGTTTCTGCAATATAGGGTATTGCAATGTTTGTTATACCACGTAGTTTAAAAGATGATAAGCAATTTTTTATTAATTTTCTGGTAACATTAACACCTTGTATCATTGTACAGATTCGACTTAAAAAAATCTGTTCAGAAGATTTCTAATACAGTCTAGTATTTTTAAAAATTATTAATATAGCGAAATATTTTTGTATACAGGATTAGTCAAAACTTGGAATGATGCTTTTCTGGTTTTTTTTTAAATGTATTTTAGTATTGTAATGAAATGTTATTTTATGATACTTTGTTATTTCTTAAGAATTCCTGATAACTAATTGTGTTAATTCCTCTGGAAACAGTAATCCTCAGATTTACTCTGGTCGGGAAAATTGGTTAGTTGGCCAGCTAATAATATTAAGAACTTTTTTATGAAAGAAATTATGTTATAATGACGAATTATTAAAATGGCAAATATGTTTTATTTGCTCTGCCCTCTTCATTAATGCAAAGTAATATTATAAATTAAATATTAAAACCAATGGGGAAAAGTATAAACAATAAAACAAGACTACTATCATAGAGTTGAAATTTGTTTTGATAGTCAAAAGAGTAAGAAGGGGTAAAAGAAATAAAACTATATTATTATAACCGTAAATACTGAATAAGGCTAAAAATATTACGAAATTGGGCTATCATAAAACCAAGTATTTTTCGCAGGATTTTTTTTAAATTAAATAACATAATTAACAAGAACTCCGAAGGAAAAATATTGTAAGGTGTATAAAGGCAATAGAATGGCTGAAATGCCAGTATAGAAAAGAATCAAGAAACATAATCACAGCAGTGAAGACAAATACTGAATTGTGATTACTGACGATGAAGTGTAATATAGCACTAAAATCTTTAACGTCCAAAATAATGCTTATGTGTGAAGTTAGTTCAATTAAAATATGTTGTAAATTATTGATTATTCAAGGATTTAAAAGAGTTGTTCATTATCATTAAGACACAAGTCTCGCTGGTGGACTAGATTCCTTGCTGGTAAAAATTTTGCTGCTGTTTACAGAATTATTCCGAAATTATTCTCTAACAGCAATCTCTACCTCACCGACCCTATTAAAGCTAAGTATTTTCAATGATTGTTTTAATGAACCAAAGACATGAAAATCGCATCGTAACAAGTCGCTAAGCGCTATTTAGCTGCTTTAAAAAGCTATGGCTCAGAAATGGTTTCTGCATGATAATACTCGACCGTGCAGCTCTCTGACGACTGGTAATAGGAAATGGGAAGTTTTAAGACATCCAGGTTACAATCCCGACTTGTCCCCATCCGATTTTTATGTATTTGATCCGTTAAAACAGTTATTAAAAATACAGCGGTAATAAACTATCATCGTGTATATAAGATTATTATAGATTATTAATTTCACCATTAATTTAAACCAAATACCAAATTTCCTACAAACGGAGGCATTTAAGGGCTTGTGTTAAGGGAAGCACCCTTTATAGAACTACATAGTTTAGTAAGAAAATTTATCACATGCCTCATTAGATCTTGCGGCTCCCAAAACCACTAATAGGCAACATTCCACAACGTATATATATATGATACAGCAGATTGTTTTAATATTAAAACAGAAAAAACTAACAGTTATTCACCATATCCTGTTATCCTTAAAGAAATTACCACCAAGTTTCATACCGAAAATGTTTAGTGGAAATGTCAAAAATTAATATTTTATTTCTTAAATATCTTAGAACTGAAGAATTTAATTTTAAATCCCATATGTCAATTCGACATATTTTCTAATGAAGAGCTGGTTGGTAAAACCAAAGACAAAATCCGTAGTAATAAAGCAGAAGAACTTAATGTTATAAATTACAAATAGATGGAGAACAAATCCCGTCGGAAATATGGCCTCTTCCTGGATATTCTTGGATTTTGCCTGTTTCCCTTTGAACCTTAATAAATAACATATTTGCTTGCTACAGTAAGCAACTTCTTTGCTTACTTACAGCACCGAAAAACACGATTATAAAGAACAAACGTCACGAGGTTTTTTTAAGTTTGAAAAACTTTTAGCCTTCCCAAATAAACATAAATTTGTATGATACGATATTTAATTTCTTTGAAAATAAAACATATATTTAATAGTATTTTTTATACAGTGAGTGAGTGTTTTTATTCGTTAAAATAATGTATTAAATTTATTAAATTATTTTTCAAAAAATCATAAATTATCATTTATTTAAATAAAAACATTTATTTAATATAATAAACTTTTTAATGGGCGATTCAAAATTCTAATATTGCTTAAAGTGAAATAATTTATTGGACTAAAAAAAAAAGATGTGCAAGCAGCTATTGTCACAAATATAAACATTGTTTTCAATTCTCAACAATTTATTGTTAAACTTTTGTCGATAACAAGATTAGGTACCATTTGGAAATTTATATATTTGACTTCATTTTAAGTTTTACGCAAAGTACCAATTTGTATCATTAACAAAAGTTTTTAACAAATAGATAGTAAAAGTTATCCAAAAATATAAAAACAAAAAATTTTACATTGTTATGAAGTTAGATCGGCAAATAGAGTTCCCTTTTTATTTATTTATCACCTCATAAATAAAATTCGTTTTTTCTCCAAAGATTCAGTAAAGATTTTCTTTTATTTTACTTATTTTTACAAACTTAACAACAGGAGGACATAGAACAATAAACAATAACATGTTACAAAGGTCTTTTGGATATTTTATCCATCTTTAAATAAGTTATGTATAATTCAGTGGGCGAATGAACCTCTTTTTTGTTATGGTAAACAACTTCAACTTTTTTCTTCTTTTTCAGAGCTTTATTCTTTGAATAATTTGCCAAACTAAGAGCAAATTATTTAAATTATATATAGCTTGTTTAATTTACTTGAACCAATATTTGGAAGGAAACCCGTGTTTTTATGACAACAACTTACATCTTATATGAATAACAAAATCTGAATAACATATTTGGTAGAATTGATAATTAAATAAATACACCTATTTACGTAATAAAAAGTCTTATACAGGATGATTGGATTCCGCTTTCTACAAACATCAAGACTCTTTAGAATCTTCTAACAGATAAAAAGGGCTACCAAACTAAAGAACCTAAAGAAATATTTTAAAAAATTATCAAGGTTTTAGATCGTACACTGTGTTCTTTTTTTAATTATTGATCTAAAAAATCTTCGTTTTTTATATGGGAAAATACTAAAATGTAGTGTAATCCAGTTGAAATAATTTTTCAAATATAAATAATTATTTATACCTTTAAATGATTTATACTATTAACTTATTTCTTAACGTCAGGTAAAAATTATCATTAACCCTGTAAAAGCGATTAAAATTGAAAACCATGCACTTGGCAACAATGAAATTTAACATGTAACAGGGTATGTATTCGAAGGGCATAAACAATTTTTATGAAAGGAAGAAGAAAAAGCTGAAAACTAAGCCAAGCCTGCGGCTGCGAAATTCACGTCAAGTCAAGCTAATCTTTTTAAAAAGTTTGACTTTCAAGTCCAAGCCAAGTTTTGATGTTTGAAATGAAGTAACTTGGCTTGGCGAATCTCTATTTTTATTCATAAATGAGAATATTGTTGGGCTTGGAAAGTGCAGAATTTTCAATTTTCTGCTTTAGAAACCGACCTAATAACTGAAAGTGAAATACCGTGTTCCATTATCATTTATATCCAGAATTTAATATCAAGTAGAAACTTATTTGTCAAACTCTGAACCTGGTTTAAAGCATACTAATGTTTGGCAGCACTAAGCTCAATTTGGAATAATAGTAATAAGTTAAATCTCGTGACAAGGAAACAAATCATTATAAATAAGGAGTCACTTGATTAATTAGTAGAACTAACTTTCCTTTCAAGTAAACGCCAAAATCAATTAGTTTCATTCCAAATAGTTAAAATTTAGAGTTAAAAATGTAGCAGTAAGCGAATAGTTTTTATTGAATAAAAAGTTTATTTGATTTTAAAACCATTCGCTCAAGAGTTTTATTATTTGGTACAGGATGTATTTTATAATAGCCAATTTTGATAATACGCCCTACTGTCACTTTCGGATATTTTCTTTTTCAGCAATTTTTGATAACCACGTAGGAGGACGTTCAAATTGCTTTTGACGTTGAACAGATTTGTTTTCGTAGTCACATCTAAGTTGATTTGAATTTAAAATAGCATTAAATTAAATCGCAAATCGTCTCCATTTAATTTCACTGTGTCATTTCTTTAATTAAATAATAATTTCAATTTAATAATATTTGTATGAAAATGACGGCAAAAAAATAATCAAATATATAAATGTAAAGATTAAATTAATTGTTTCAACACTTACTTTGTGGAAAGTACCGAAATATGAAAAAGATAAATTATACTTAATCTGTGTTTCCACAGGATTCAAACGCTGGGCCAGACCCTAAGAAATTAAGGAACACCTAAAATATTCCCAATATACAGTATTCAACGAACAATTAAACCTGTGAAGTTTAATTATCTTAGATTACTTTTTGGATTAAATACCCATATAATAACAACCAAAATATTTTTTAGAAAAAGAAGAACTTTGTATACATAGATTACTAGTGGTGATTGGTTGAAATATTTATGACATGAAATAATTTATGCTTGTCAAAGATGTGTCAATCTTCTATTAAAACTTGAAAATGCTATATGCGAAAATAGCGAAACCGTGGTCATTTTAATACAACTAAAAAAGCGTTTGAATCCTTTGAAAACACATAAGTATAATTTTTTTTTTCATATTTAAACGTAAAGAGTCTATCTTAATTATATTATTAAAAAAAATTGGATTTCACGTACAAAAAAAATATCAAACAAAAGAAAACTCTTTAATCTTTATCACAAAATATTTAATTTAAAAAAAGACAACTAGTTTCGACTGTGGCCAGTCATCATCAGGTAAAAAAACCCGACCATTGATTTTTGGAAGAATGTAAAATAAAGAATCACCTAAAATATCCTCAATATATAGTATTGGATGAACAATTATACCCAGGTTCAATTATCTTAGATTACCATTTGGACTATAATACTAACCAAAAATATTTTAAGGAAAAGAAGAATATTGCTTAATAATGACTGGTTGGTGTGTTTATGACATGGGGTTGTTTAAGCTTATAAAAAGTCTGACAAACTTCTGTCAAATCTGGAAAATGATGTGTCAAAATATCGATTGAATATAACTCTAAAAAGCTTTGGACTTCTGTGGAAATTCAGATAAGTATAATTTATCTTTTCATATTAGTATACGAATTGCCAGGAAGAATACAGATAACAGAAGACCTTCCAAAAGTTTGTTTATGTGAAATTTTGTTTAGAAATGATAAAAAGATAAAGGCAGATATTAGGAAACAGAAAAAACTAAACCGTTTGATGGAAGTTTAAACATTGTCATTGTTACTGAATAACAGATAGTTATTCAGTAACATTACAAACACTTGGCAAACGTTATCGATCTTATTGTATTAATTCAATAAACGATTAACTTAAAAAGTAGACAAGTTACTTTTTTATATACATTTCATGTCAAGTCTAATTGCTAATCTCGTGTAACTGTTCAAGATAAAAAATTCTATACTCAATTGTTTCTGCAACAGTAGCTTAGTCCTTTTTATAAAGAGGAAGATGTTTTTATACGAAAAGAACTCACAAAAAATGTGTTGGATACCACTAATGTATTTTATTGGATTTTCACCCTTATTTGTTACCGCTTCTTAATTGTTTTTCCTCAAGGAACGCAACGAAATACGAGACGGGCTGGTAATAAAGTGAAAGTTGTGCACAGCTGCTTGCTCATTCTTAGTTTTAGTAGGAATTTAATTTATAGCAAGTGAACCACCTGCTTACAGTGTCACCCTAAGTCGAGATAATAGTCTAGAATTACGATAATAGACATGGAAGGAACGTCTATATGAGATGTTGAGTAATGATATCACTTAAAAGTGTTAAATTATTTCTAAGATTATTTGGAATGATGCCCATATTTAATATCAAAATCGATAAGTCCATTACTTATTTTTTTTAGCGCTAAAAACCGAAGATACGAATGGCCCAGAAACGATGTAAAAATGTAGGCATTATTTGATTTTAATGGTTTTTAGAGCTTTAAAAATATTTAAGAGAAATACAACTGATTATATAAAACGATATTTAAGAATCAGAATTAAATGTTTAAAATTAGTTCATTTTAAACACTCACACGACCAATATCGTAGAAATTAACGGTCGTTTTAAGGCTAACCAATTATATAAGTAGCTCAAAACAAGACATAAAAATTGATAAATTAACAATTAGCAAGTTAGATCCAGAAAAGTGGCAGTTGCCCATCAACAACTTCACGATAAAGTTCTCTTTCCCTGTCAACTAAAAAAAGCCGGTAAAGGCTATTGTAATTAACTAGATACATTACCTAATTTGTCACTATCTGTCACTTTCTTACCCCAATAAGTTTTAATAACTTACCAGTGAAAATAAGATAATATTTGTAAATTAAAGTTATGAAGTGATATAAAGTAAAAATTTGTAATAGTGCAAAACTGAAAGGCGTCATTGATAACATAAATATTTTGTCTAGTCACTTTTAAGAATTTTACTAAAACGCTTTAGTTTACCATTTATTTCTTGGTTGGCTGGAAGTGATTGTTTTAATAAAAGAATGCCTAAATATTTCTTACGCGGTTAATTTTGGATTTTTATTTTTTAATTCTAGTCCAGTAAATACTACATAATAAATTTATTTTGTACTGTCAAAATGATTTATTTATACGTGATTCACATAACGGAAAAGTCTCTCTAAATGCGCTTATGAACGATAAATTCTGCAGATAAAGCATCCATCGATTTTAGCTGATTGTGAAAGAGGCTAAACTAAACTTTGAATTGTTTTATTTTAGTTCTAAATCTTGGCTTGGCGTACTCTAAGCAGACGTCAGAGCTTTAGCGAAAAATGCAGTGGAATAAATTGTGTAAATAAAGTACAGATGTTATTTTTACTTTTATGCTGATCTTTGACAACTTTAGTGAGTTAATTTGGAAAATCTGCACAGTTAAATAAATTAGTTGTTTAACTTGTATTATATTGATTCTATCTTTTCAAACTTGAGTTTTTTTATCGCAATTTTGATAATTTTTAAATAATACATATTTCGTTTTTTTAGTTATAAAGGAAGGTGGATTGAAGGGTTTCTATCTGCTCTGTAGTTGCAGTGAATTTTTATATAATCAATCATGTATTACTAATTAATAATATTATTTATAGTTTGGTATTTATATGTCAATATGATAACCACGATTTTTTTAATGGCGAAGTAGAGTTTCCGAAAAATTCAAAATTTTCCAAAAATTTGTATTTTAGCATCTAAAAACTCATCTTCAACTCCCAACGTTTTTCAATTCTATTTAGTTACCCAAAATTTAATTTAATATATAGCTGTGTTATAGTTATTTCCAATATACATTATTTTGGAACGTTATAGATATCTTCAATTAACATTTTTTTCACTTAAATTCGTTACAAAGTTTGACAGCGGGGAAAATATTTTTTTAAAGATTTGGTGTTGCTTTTAACGCTTTGCATTCGGAAGTTTATTATTTTGCTATATTATAGTTATCCCAATATAAATATTTCACTTAAGGAAAATCCGTCACAAAGCTTGGTAGTAGAAAAAACAAGTTTTGAGTTTGCTTGTGAACATGAAGTTTTTCTTTTGGAATTTTATTAGTTTAATATATTGTAGGTCTTGAATATCAATCAGTTTACTAATTTTTAAGCGATTTTTAAATATTTTCAAGTTTTTCCGTATCTTTCCATGTAAACCAGAAATTTTTGAGAAAATTTAATTCACATATTTTGTTTGTTAACATCCTATATAAATTTAAAATCGAAAAATTGCAGATTTCTATCTGATTGTTTGCATTGATTTTTTTATAAAAAGAGGATTCCATCCCTATCTATTTTTTCTCACTTCATAATATTTTTAAAACTTTTCCTTTTCTATAAGTTTCAGGGAACCAACAGTTTTCGGAAGTGATTGATACAATTCAAAAACAAAATATCTGATTTTTATCCTTGATAAAAATCGATGAAAGAAATTGAAAAAACCGCTTCCCTGCTATGGATATGCAAAAGTCTTTTGGAAAACTGGAAACTTAATCATTCGATGTTTTTTTAGATCTTTGTACATCCCTTCCTTCTTTTATGTCTTAAAATAGGATCTGTAATAAAAGCTACTACTACAAAGATTGGCAGGTATTCCACACATTTTAAAATAGTGATACCCAGTAGAAACCAGATGCGTTGGTTTCCAAAGGGCTCGTCTGATTTACAGATGGTTCCAAAAAGGATGGGAATTAATGAAGTGATAGACGCACTTGTTAGATAAGGTTCTAAAGAAGTCTACATGTGACCAGAACCAGTGTATGGTTTACGAGTATCTCAAACCTATTTAACAATATCCACTCAAAAATGGACCAGAACCAACTGAATCTACAATTAGTATAAGAAGGCGGTACCCATTTACTTTTTACGCTGAGCAAATACAACATTAGAATCGTCTTATTACTATTGATACGTCGATTAAATAAGCATCTCGATGCCATTGGCTTAAATGCTAGAGCAGGGTGGTGTAGACTGTATAAGAGCAATGATGAGGTCTTGATCCACGATTTATGTAAGTGCTTGAGCATGAACCTCTAGGAAGACCCACCTTGTATCCTCAAAATATTAGAGAAAATTCAGTGATATTTCTATTATTAGATATCGACAGGCTTTGTAGCTGCCCAAGTAGTAATAGGAGATTTCTTCCTTCTCTCCATACTTTTGAGATTCTAGCCTCTTTACTAGCTCGAATAAGAATAGGAACAGTGCTTTTGGTGTTTGCAGTGACCTGTCAGGGTTTTGCCTTTAAAGAAACTTTCTTTTATTTTCTACTTTTAATGGTTGACATGGTATCAATATTGGATACAAAATTACAAAAACAAATATTTTTATATCAACTCCAATTATCATAATATATAACGTGTCTATAATGTAACTAATAACTAAAATGCCTCGGCCCATGACTTTGCTTTTTTTGCAGTATCCTTCCCATGATTCCAACCCATGTTTTTCTTGCTCTTATTCTTTGTCTGAATTTTTTATAGCCCTACTACTTTTACTAAACTTACTAAAATGATACAATAGTGAACCCGTTAAACCGTACGCGTCAAGAAAATTTCCCTCTTCTGTCGTTATATTCTTTTCGAATTTGATAATTTCAATGACATTGGCTTGCATGATAACAAATACGATCTTCATTTTATACATAAACATTTAATGAGTTGGTATATTTTAGAATCATCGCAAATATAGTTTAATTTAATTTTTTGAATTGTTTCTATATTTGCTTCGATCCGACATAAATTTGTTCTTTAAAAATATTAAAGATAAAATAGCGATTTTTATTGCCTACTACTATATTTCGTCATAAAATATATAGAATAATATATGACCTGTACTATATATTATTTTATTATCGTTATAGTATTACAATAAAAATGAGTACAACGACGAAACTATGTGGTGAACAATCTATATATTTATTATTTTAACAGTGAGCATTCAGTGTTAATAAATGTTTGAGCTCCTTTTGTATCTATTTACATGCTCCAATTATTACAGTAAGCAGCAAAGGGAATATAACTGATTCCATTGTTAAAGAGACTATCTATTTCATGTTGGATATTAGTCAGATATGATCACGATTTAATAAAATTTGTACTCACCATACAGATTTGACAATTTGATAGCACTAACCTACAACAAAAACATATATTCGGTAAATTTGATTCATGTTAATATTGACATTTATTTATATATTGAAAGACATAAAATACGTTTTAGGCTCCACAGCATAAGAATATGAATAACAGATCCACAACCGACAAGTAGGGAAAATACATAAAAAATTACATATGAATACAAAATGAAATAGGTCGTGGTTTTACTAAAATGTTTTTATTTATGATAAGTTGTTTTGCATAGGTGTGTGGTAAATATTCCCTATTGCCCCTATTTGTACAGGATTTATTTTATTCCTTAAAAAGTTATAGTTGTCCTCATATAATTTCTTCCAAAAATATTCTCTATGCATTTATTTTTCAATTATGTTTGTTCAAAATGTTGTATAAATACAAGGACATACATTCACAATAAGTTTTAGTCAAGAAAATGGGCTTATTATTGGCATAAAAAATATTTGGTATTCTCCAAATAACGCTCTAAAGGCATGATTTGGGTAGTAACAAAACTTTAGAGTCCAATTTGAAATGTCTTGGATATTGGAAACTTTCTTTTTCGTCTGATGAGGAAACGCAATTAGTTTAGCATTTGAAATTCCTTGAATCTCATTTGTTTGTTGACGCGAGCTTCGGTGCAAAACCTTGCAGTTGAATGAAAAAAATACGGAGGAGAGAAACGGCACTAAAAAGTTATTTGAAAACGTCAGTGGAAAACCAAATTTTCCTTATGAAATCCTCAAAATGTAGAAAAGGACTCTCTGGGAATATATCGCAATGATCTTTTTTCACGTTCTAAACCTGAAGAAGAACGGTTGTGGTGCTTAAATTGTTCGTATTCAGTTCAACGTTCTAGCGAATAGGTTCCTGGAAGAACCAAATTTCAACAAATATGATTGGTGTAGAATATGTCTCTACTTTGTAATACCAACAAAAAATTGCGACCTAAAATTAAAAACAAGTTATTTTGTACTTATTTTCGCTACTACCAAAATTTTAGACGTGATTGTTATAGGACGTATTCGATTTTTTATAAATACTATATATCCAGACAATTTGTATTTTATGATATTAAAGTAACCTTATAGTTGTAGGTATTTTTTATAAATTTAAATTCGCTAACTATAAACACATCTCCTTTCTTCGGATTTGATTTCATGAAAAAAAGAGAGAAACAAATACGATTTCAACAAAACTGCTTTGGCAACATAGCTTTTCCACTAGAATCTGCACAGGCCCGGTTCTAATAGAAATAGACTTATCTTTTTGGCGTCCATATGAATGGATGGGTTATAATATAAGGTTGCAGTGGGTTAAATTTATGAAAAAGTGGTGCACTGAAAATGATATAAAGAGAAAGTTTCCAAAAATCGATCAATAATCACTATATTAATGGTAATAAAAATTTAAAAGACACAACAAATATTTGCCGGCTTTTTCCAGTCAAACTTCAATTAACAATGAAAACATGGTTTCATAAAAATTCATAAATTAATTTTTAGAATCACTAGCGCGTAGGATGAGTGATTTCGTCTGAAAATTATTTCATATATTTTCATAAAAACCAAGGATCATTCTATGAAATTTTATCGAAAAAAATTAACTTCGCAAGTACATATCTCCCAAAAAATCATAGTAATATTTTAAATTCGCTAATATATTGCTATTTTTTTTTAAATTTTGAATAATTGAGTATATAGTAAAATATGTTTCCGTCTGTTGTGACTTTTATTATTTTCGGTGCAAGTATGACGCAATTCGTTAACCATTTCCGCAAACAGTACTGTAATTTCGAAATATTTGGAATTAACGAATTCATGCGGTATCGTTGGCTCTTAATTAGAACGACATGAAAGTCAATTTAAAATTGTGAATATTAAAAACAGCTAATTGTAAAAATTAGAAGCTGACTGACATGACTCAAAAATTGATTGTTCAGTGTACTCTTTTATTAAATTAAGCAAATAGCAAAATATGATTATTAAATTTATTAAATGTCATCTGCAGATTCCATAAAATTAGTGTCATCATTATTTCTTTATTTGTATGTATATATAATATATATTCTAATTAGGATAAAGCTGGGCTTAGTCTTATAATGGGATTTCATTTCACAAATACTAAATATTTATAATGCATTTGGCGCATAATTTCTGAAGTGACCATTGTCTAAATATAAAAGACTCACTCTGCTATGCATTGCTTTATATTGCAGAATAGACTGAAACGTATATAGTACATTTTCAGCATTTTGCACAAAACTTCGTGCTAATATGAACACGCTTGTATGATATCCTCACAGAGCGCGAACAAAGTACAATTCAGAAAGTTGTAAATTTTACTAAAAAATGATATTTTTATTTTTATTCCATATACACTATCAGGAAGTTTATAATCCAAAATATGTGTGATCGCAAAAGAATTCAATACAGATCCCACATTTTGTTGAAAAACAAAATTGATATTATAATTTATAAATAGAATAGAATACAATAAAAGTTAAGAGAAAGAGTCAAAAAGTTTCAAAGTATGTTAATGGTTTACGACAAGGAAATTTACTGTCCACCAGTTTGTTTAACTTTGCACTAAATGATGTAATAAAAAATCAAGTGTTAACATATCAGCTCTGTTATGTCAACAGTAAAATTTTGCCTATGCAGATGATATTGCTATCCTGACTTGTAATAAAACAGAAATACAAGAGGCAGTAAAACGACTGATAAAATCTTCCAAATAAAAGATGGGCCTGTAAATAAACGCATAAAAATTCAAATATACAAAGATAATCTATTTCAAAAAGTAAAAATATGTACGATGGACGCAAAAAGGGAAAAACATTTGAGGTTTGAATAGTTGGAAAGGTTTAGACATCAGGGTGCAAAGATAAGAAAATATCTGACGTTCTCAAGCGAAGTGTGGATCTTGATACAAACAATAAGAGCTTTGTAGCTGTGGCAAAGAAAAGTGGTGAGAAAGATGTGTGGGAAAGGAGAACATACCATGAATTTAAAGAACTGTACAAGGAAGTATAGAAATAAAAGGGGAAGAATACGTTTGATGGGATATGTTATGGAAATTGAGAATTCCAATTAACAGAGTATAGAAACAAATATTTGTTAGCAAAAGTTGAGAAAAAAGAAAAGGGAGAGTCCAAAAGAAAAATAGAAATAGGAAGCACAAGCGGATATTAAAAAAGACAAAAAACTATACCGAAGTATAACCATAGACCTCGTGAGGTTTGCAGTTGCTTTGTTACCAATTACAGAACATGCTTCATTTAAATCGATGAAATTGGGTATAATTTAAATTAAGACGAAAATAGTTTATAGTTATTTTAAATAGAAACATGTTCTATTATCTAAACTCTGACTATTAACATTTGTTATTGTAAGAAAATTCTTTAGGTCGTGAAAAAAGTTTCGTAAATAATAATAAATTAAAATATAATCCTTCGTACATATTTGTGAATGTAGTGTATAAGCGTTTTTTTCTCAGTTTGGGTGAAAACAATAAGATTTTCTTCATGCTCGACTTTAACATCCGCATTTTGAAATTTCTTTGATTAAGAAATTGCTCCAGCCTGCACTTTTTGCGAGCCAAGATAATTAGGTCTACGAATATTAAATGCCTCTATATAATTAGTATAGTTCAATAAATTTCTAAATAATTAAACCTAATTAATTAATCAAGAAAATATCTGAAAATTATCATTAGCTTGATTCAATTTAAACAAAGAATCAACACCGAGATTGTATTATATATAGTTGTTTATTTTACTGGTTCAAATTTTAATTTGGTTCGAGTCTTAATTTAATATTCATTCTTCTAAACTTTTGCGGTTAATGTGATCGCTAAAACATAGTGTTTTGTCATGGCAATATGTGTTTGAATCGAAAATTAATTAAAGCTACATCTAAGTCTTTTGAAACTTGTTGCCGTCAAGGTTAAAAAATAACCATAAGTAAATTTGATTTGATGAAAATTTAATAAAGGGGTCAGTGCCGACTTTGTTCACGTTTCCATTATAATCGGTTAGGAACGTTGTCAGAAGGAAGTAAACTTAGCAGGGCACAATTTGATAGGACAGTATAAGCTCCGGCTATTCTAGAATGTGACACAACATTAATTTGCAGGCAACCCCGGGCTACTCTACTGAATATTACAGTTCCGGATAACAACTGAATTTATGCTTAAGTTAATATCTGAATATTGAGTGTAACGTTGGAAATTGAAAGCTATTGTTACGAAACATATTAAATGTACTTTTCATCTTAACACATAAAAAATATAGGTATTTCATACGACTATTATTTTTTGTATCTACTCATTGAGCTAAATTCAATTATCTGCTGTTTTTTTATAACATTAAAATACACAAACGCAAATCCTAAATTTTGTTTGGGTCAAGCAAAACAAACAAACAATTTTCAGATTAAATACAAACACGCCAGGAAAATATTCATAGGAGAATTGGCGGAAACCATTATGCAGATCTTTGTCAACAAGTGTGCTATAAAAGTCAAAAGTTCTCGGTTCTCGAAGGAGCAAATATGTGTATCTATAATAGGAAACATAAATCATTGAAGCACGCTGTAAAACATTTTTTTATAATTTTTAACAAATCTAAATGCAAATCCACTTTGTTAACATTAAGTTAATTTATCAACAAAATTCATGTTATTATAATTGTGTACCTCATTCTACAACTGCAAAAGATTTTATGGACTCTCCGTATTTTTTTGTTAACTGTCGGTGTTCAAGTTTTGACCGTTCGTTTATTCATAATGATGGAAATCCTACTTCGCAAACAAGTTTAAAACATTTTGGTAAGTAAATATTTAATTTTTATTTCAGTTCAGTGGTGTGCATTATGTAATAATTAAAGCCAAGTTTCCCATTATTGATATTATTATTATTATTATTATTATAATTATTATTATTATTATTATTATTAAAGTAAGAAATGTATTTAGAGATTTGAATCAAATAAACTTGAGGATAAAAACGGCACTATGATTAGTATACGACCACATTCAGGCTTCAACTTTGTCTCAAAATTTAATTACTATAAATATCTTTTTCTCGGCAATACGAAATACTGAAATATTAAAGATTGGATAAAATGTGAAAACTGATATGGTAGCTCATTTGCAAGCATTGGAAAATGAATGTCGACTAGAATGTTTTACAATTATCTGAAGGTGTTTAGGAAAAATGTATACAAAGGAAACCCAATGCCACCAAGAAAAATGGTTTCCGGTTTTTGACATTGGAGAAGTTTTGGATAAAACGTTTCCTTCTTACTCCAAAAGTTGTCAATCTTGCTTTATAAATAATTATCATATTTTCCTCTATTTCCTTATGTACGACAAGTTTTTCATCATGCGAAGGCATAACATTAATGCAATTTTATTATTTAATTATACTTAATTACTTTTATCAGCGGATACCAAGGTTTAATTTATTTGATTATGTATGAAATTTAAAAATAAATGTAGTGAAAACAATATTTTACCAATAAAAAAGATGCAGCCATAAAAATATTTATTATAATAATAATAAAATAAATAAAAAACGTTTATTCAACAATAAAATAGAAATACATTAAAATAGAAACACTACAAAACAAAAGAAATACATTAAAAATAGAAACACTACAAAACAAAAGAAATACATTAATAATACAAACACTACAAAACAAAATATCAAGTAAGCTTTAAAACTAAGTAATACGCTTAAAAAACAATTGTTGAAATAAACAGAAATTTTAATAATCCAGGGAGATTTCAAGCAAAAAGGTTGTAAATCGCTGTTCTAGATTAATGATTATTGCCCTTTGTTATAAAATATTGAGTAAACTACAGCGCATCTATATCTAAAATCCATTTACATTTTAAATTTGAATAATATCAACATAACCATGTGAACTCCTTATTGGAAGAGGATCATGTTATGTTCAAATAAAATAGTCCAACAAAAGCGAATAAATAACAACAACAACATGTACCCTATGCAATAAAATAGTACAAATGTTTATCCTGAAAATAAATATGTGAAAAGTGATGCAGCCAACTAAAAGAATTTTGTCATTCGTTCCCGTAATGGCATTCGGGGAATTTCCGCTTAATACAGCGCGAATCACTGTTTATATCCGACGTATTTGAAACGTGAATAGAGATTAAAAATAATAAAACCGGATATAGAGAGACCGAAGTTTTAGCTTAGTGTTGGTAAAACTGACAACCGGGTAATTACCGACAACGATCCAGTCATTAAACGGACAGAGAATCCTGAAAATCTTAGATAGGACGTCGAGACTATAGAAATCCAATGCCGTTTGCTTTTCAATTAGAGCGGATTATTCGCAATACGATATAATTCTGGATGGTTGAGAGATTCTCAGAATGCCGTCGGAGAACGCCTTTTAATTACAAGTTGTTCGGCACCATCAAAAACTTCCAAATCGGTTTACAAGTTTTAATGGAAACGAATATAAAATTTAAATTAACTGTTGCCTCCTTCTAGTCCAGAAAACATAAAATCTTTTATATGTGAACCAAGTTATTAAATTCTAGATAAAAATGTAAGTATACTATTATAGATTAACATGAAGCTAAAGGTACGATCACTTCTGCCGGTACGTTATATCGAATTGATTGGAACGATGTTCCCACCTCCGATATGCCCATTTTATGCATTCTCGCTTGTTTATAATGCGTTCTCTTATACGCGCATAAATTCTTACAGGTACACAAATATTCCTGAACCTCTGCTCGGGACACTTATTTTTAATTTATTCCCTTTTGGTTTTATCCAAAGTATTAATGTCAGCATTTTCTTTTTCCGGTATGTTTTAAGCCCGCAAATGTAGAGGTAGGTAAAATTAAAATGTGGCATACACAGCTTGATTTTTGAATACCTTAAAAGAAACAAATGTTTGATTTTCTACAAACATAATTGTGCTAATAGCCTTTCAATTTTAAGATACTTAACTCCGAAGGTTGTTACTTTAATTGATAGAAATAACATCAATTTGTCACTTAATTCAGAGATCTTCCGAACAAAGCTTGAAAATAACTGGTGTAAAAAAGGGCACAATGCCCAAATTAATCTGTGTCACAGACAAAAGTTCCTATAAAGGGTATACAGCAATAGGATAAAAAGTTAAGAGGATTTACGGAAGTGAAGTCCATTGGAAACGTTAATTTAAAATATAAATAGTTTTTTGCATTTGAAATTTATCTACAAGAGTGCGAAATATTGATATGTATTGACACGAAATAGAAACGGAATTCATTTTATATGATTGTTTATTTATTGGAAGCTTTGGCTTTTTATTATGTACAACTATTAAATTAAAAATTTTTTCTTTAGTTTTAAAAAGCAATTTTGCTGGTATTTTTAGTTGCACAAATATTAAATTACAAGAGAAACAGGTTGGTGGGAAAATGATAATTTCTAATATATACTATCTAATAATGAGGCAATATTTTAACTACTATCAAATAACTTGGAACAAAACTAAAATATTTTTTAAACTCTTGCAGTCATAAATATTTTTAATAAATAGCGACTACAAAAAAACTATAATTATTATATCTAAATTGTTATAACTTCCTGATACTTCTAATTATACCATATTGTCTTTTTTTCAAAATTTCATTTATTGGATTACCACGACTAAACTCTCAATACTGTTACTATTGATTCGGTTGGCTATTTTCCGAAGATATTTTCTTTTTTCTTGAGAACTTACGAGTATTAATTCTTCCAATCTGTTTCTTCTTTCTCTCACGGGTTTCGGACGAGACTTTTTTTTAATTTCATTTTAGGATGAGATCTGAGACTTTGGCATATATTATTTAAATCATAGAATATTAAATCTTTTTTATTTTCTGTTACAATATTTTCTTTTTAATTATTGTATTCTTCAATCTGAATACCTCACATCAATAGTTCATAATAATGATCTCCATATTATATATTATAATATTAACTAATTGGAATGAGGTCAGTGAAGATACTGTAATTTACCGAAATTGTTTTTTTTATTTACGTATAATATTATTAATTTTATCTCTAGTACAACAGATCGTTGAGATAGAAATAAATTGAATTGGATGATTCTTCTACCGATTTTCCTTCAAGGGGAAATTGCTTTCAATTGTATGACAATATGGAATGAAATTTTTCAATAGCGAGATATCTATTAAAGTAAAAATGTGGACATCGAGATAAAATAACGACCAGGGCGGCTATAATGAAAAAAATAGAACAATTACAGATTATTCCAGAAATTGAACCAATTTCAAGACTAAGCAGCTAACATAATGTTTTTTAACATTAGATTTCCGTGCATCTTTGTACAGAAACAATTATAAATCGGTAATTTTATTAAAATTGAAGTCCGTAGTTTAAGCCAGTTAAGGGACGTTTTATATGTATTATATGTGTTGAGGTGTACTTTAATTCTAAAGTTTTTAGAATCTTTTACAAAAAACTGAATGATTTTTGAAGGAATTCTAAGTTTATGAATTCAGATATATGAAAAGAAAATTAATTTGTAAACTCATTTAATAAGCTCAAGTGACACGTTAATCAAACTTAGAACATATGGAAATAGGAGTAGATTGTACTACCAAAATTTTACATTCAAGGTTTAATATATGAGCGTTTTGGGGGTTACGTAATGGTACCGGAAAAATTTTTGTTAATTTTTTGGTTGAAATAAAATTTACTCAACTTATCTAGAGAAGCATCCCAAAAATTGAATTGAGTTTGTATTTTTACAAATAGAGATCACTGAAAAATGTGGACATGAGGACCATAATTAGTACATAATCATTCAACATATTTCAAATGTTTCGAACATCCTGTACAAAGGATATTTGGATTCAATGCACTTGCTACACATTTGTAGAAAATTTGTTAAGCCGGTCCTGGATTTTTTTTTAGTAATATTTGGTAGATTTTCCAGGTAATGGTTATTATGCGTATGAAATATCAAAATAATATACAGAGTAATTCGGAAGTTAGGAGCTCCGAAAGACATAGGCCAAATTGATAAAACACCCTACATCTCAGTTATAAAGGGTAGAAGACCCATTAAATATAGAATATTTGGAACCATCAAACTAACGTCTATCTACAGTTAACGTTAGGCCCTTTCCCAACGAAATACCCTGTATAGTGTCAGTGCTAACTAAATTATAATTTATAACCGATGCTATCAAAATTACTAAAAATTAAAATAAATGTTATGGAACCTCTTCATAAAATTTAAGAATTCTTAGACGATTTAAAATATGACTACAAATTATGCATTCCAGAATGAGTACTAAAATAAAAACAATTATGTGATATAAGTATCTACTAGGGAAATATTTGGATAGCTGAGATTTTCAAAAAAGACGTGAGAAATTAGACTCGCTTCCTTCAGTTTAAGACATCATGAAGTCCACATTGTTAAAATATATAAAGTTCTGGTTTGCTTAATTTCATTTAGTGAAATTTTAATTAAATATTAACTTTCAAATTTTGTTAAAAATAAGTAATAGAACTCATTTTTTAATGTAATATCCCGGCCTCTTAGATTAATTTTATAAATTTTGTTATTATCGTTGGTGACATTACTCACTTTTTCATCAACAAGTAAAAAGTGTTTTAAAAACTTATGTGTTTTCATGTGAAATTTTGAATTGAATTTTGCTAGTTTTGAAAAACAATTAAATTAACAATTTATTCAAATTTTTATTTTTATTCATGAAAATTTGTTTTGATGAAATGATGTGACATTTAGTGACCGTTTGTTTAAAAACAATAATTAATTGCGAGAAATTTGAATATTTACATTAGTTGATTGTAATAGTTTTCATAAAATTAATTATATATAACTAGAGAAAAGCAGTGAAAAATATTTCTAAATTGGTTTAATACATGAGCTCAACCTGACATTTATTTACGATTTATTTATATTTGTATTAGTTTTAATTTTTTTTTCGGTGCTCAATTTAAATTTTATTTTATTCAATATATTATTATTAATATTATTTATTATTATATTATAATTTTAAATTGAATTTCGTACAAAAAAAAACTAAAAAATATTTTCAGTTATCCACGTTGTAATCTTCATCCAATTTATATTTCACAATTCTTGTATCTCACCTCCAAGACAAAACGTGTTAGTTACTTTAACTAGGAACGCTTGTTATTATTTTTCAATTGGTACTTCTATCTTTTAGTGCGCTACTCTTGAATCTCAACGACTTAATTAGCGATTGAGGAAACTAATTAATATCAATTACAATCTGTCAATGATAACAATATATGTTCCAATTAAGGTTGCGCTGCACAATCACGCCTCCTTTATGTTAATTTAACCTAAGGGTCGTTGGATTCTGAAATGAAAGACGTGACGTCATGAAATGCACTCCAGACTGCAGACTGGGAACTTAATGATGCTTTGAAAAGAGGCCAATGCACCGGTTATGATTTGGGACGAAGTGCATTGGTAACGAACTGGGTCGAAGAATACAGGAATGAAATACATCAACGTCAATAAAATTCATAATAAAATATATTAATAAATCTACAAATTGTGATTAATTTTAAATAATTTGCTAGACCAAGTCTACTTACCTTAATATTTATAATTTATGGTAATAGTCATGCTTTCATATTAGTTTTTTTTTTCTTCAGTTAAGTAACAAGGATTAATTACATACGTACAATACAAGCTAGTGGGGCCAAGGGCCATACAATTGTATGCTCAAACTAAAACTTATTTTATATCATTTTCTACACTTGTATATACCATCTCCTTATTTACTTCCTATATTCTTTGTCTTCGAAATTTCATCGTATTCACCTAAAGACGATATTCTGAATTATTGTACTATTTTAAATAACTATTGTTTAAAATTCATTCATTTTAAATAAGTAAAACCAATGATCAATTCTTTTGTTCCACATCGTATACACTCTAGAAAGATCCATACTCCCACATACAAAACTCTCACGATTCGCCCTTTCTGACATCATTTTCAACCAATCAGAACTGATTCTCCTTAACGCAACGAAAATTTGCCGGCAGCACCCTTAAAGAGGAAAATAACCATTTTAATACCTCTTCATTAACAAAAATACATTTATTAATACGTTTATTATTAAAGTGATAGTTTTATGTCCAAGGTGATTAAAAAGACTCAAATGACATCTATTTGTATTTATACAAAATTTGCACAACAATAACCTGTGTCACGTAAACATTGTTGAAGTAAAGAGATTTATTTGTTACTAACAATATGTTGTTTTTTATTGGAGAAAATAGTCACATAGAATGTATATGAGTGGAACTTGTACACTGCATTCGAAGAAATAATTGCTCCCACATATACATTTCTACATCAATGATAAATTGTGTTTGTGTTCACTGATGCATCTTGTTCCTGCTAACTTACTTTACATACTACTTATGAAAAGTGTCACCGTAACCAGTGCTTTAAATTGAATTTTCGTAGAGAAAAACAATTATCTATTTCCAATGTTTACAATATGCATAGTACGACTTGAAGAGATTTATTGCATCTTGTAGCAGCTTGATTAATTGCATTTCATATATAAACGAAGCTGTTACTTGCTAAAATCAAATTATTCTAGACTTTACAAGTGAAAATGAAGACGATTATCGAAAGTTTGCTCGGTTTTCAATTAGAAACGATTATTCGATACAGGAAATCACTCCAGCATGGCATAAGATTATTCTGGAGAAGACGTTGAGTATCGATTTGAAAATAATAAAATTGGTGTTGTCAGTAATGGTAGTTAGCCGATTCTAAATGAGAGAGGATGACGTCATCATGGTCTTTAACTTAGAGAATGAAGGCCAAGTTGTAGAATCCTCAAGTATTATGAGATGTCCAAGTAGTGATGATGAAAATGCTGATAATGGGGTAGAACGGAAATATTAGATGATTCTGGATATGTATTAGAATGGGTCTTGTAGAATTTCCTAATCTAAACAATAAAAGTAGGTATAAATAAATTATAGTAAAATAATCTTTAGCTAATGAGTTATTTGTTCTAAAAATATTACAATTACGTTGGATGAAAAAGTATATAGATCTAAATACAGAAAAACGTCATAAAGCTGTTAAAAAGGATGAGCAAAACTATGTTAAGATCATGACGATTGCTGTTTATGGGAAAATGATAAAAAACTTCGAATTACATTTTGACATACGTCTTAAAACTTAGTCTGAAAGTATATATAACTCATAAAATATAAATAGGTAAATAGCAAAGGCAAATTTTAAGAAAATTGTACAGCATTACATAAGGATCGAACTAAAATTTATTATAACAAACTATTATGTGTCGGGTTCAGTGTAGTTGAATTATCCAAAGTTAAAATGTACGATTTCTAACTAGATACTGGCACCAATAGCAAATTGAAAATAACAAAGCATAGAGACTAAGGTTTTATGAAAAATATAAATATGTATATCTAATGTAATAGTATATATTTTGACTTTTTTAATTATAAACTGTTAAATGAATCTCTTCCTCTACCAAACTCGGACCCTTAAAAGATGAATTCTCAAATGATGTAATGCTAGAATTATAATTTTATCAAAAAACTGCTTAGTTTTAATTCCGACCATTTTTTTATTAATCTTTTATATTTAAAACTTCAAACTCAACTCAATTTTTTAACAGCGTAATGAATATTGTGATTTTTTTAATTATGCAGCGGTAACTAATATGGTTATAGATCAAAATGTACAAATACTCGATTATGATATAGGTAGTAATTTCAAATACTCTGTGAGTTATTGGAAGAGATTCTAAATTATTTGTTTTCAATGATCAATTCAGAGCTGGATGCAATTTATATGGTAAACATTAAAGATATTTCATATTCGTGACCTAATAATCTATATTTTGTCAATTATTTAATGGCTATCATTGCGTACACGAGTATTAGATATTGATGATATTTCCAATCATTCCAAAATATAAGTTGTAGTTTCTTAATTCGTGAGAAAAAAATTCCATATGTAATAATGCATTAAAGTATACTTTTCTGATGATTTCAACTTTTAACATCGGTAACCACCAACTAAGATAGCTGGTCCTCCACACACTCGGTGAATTTCTCTGTAGGGGAAATATTACGGAATTTTCCGTCGGTGAATTGTCGGAGAATTTTCCTAGATCCCAAGTTGGAAACTCAAACAAAACTTAAGATACTTGATAACTGATTAAACCCACGAATTAGCTACAGGTTCTGGAATCCATAATGAATTATCTATCATTATGAATAAAATCTATACTTAAAAAAAATTATGCCACTTATCTTAATACATAAAATTAAAATAACCTTCTCGTATAACTCTAAATAAAAAAAATTATTTTCAATATATGATTTACATCCGTAAAATACATAAAATTTTATAGCATCCATTATATGAATTTAAATCGAGTAAGGTAATGAAACTTTGCAATCTACATATATAGAATGGCTTAATTCCAAATGAAATTTCGTGCCATCAATCATTTTCACTGATAGCTATCATCTTCCTAAATTTGATTTTTGTAATGCCAAGAACTTATTTCGGCACGAAAAATTTTCGTTTAAATATGATGAAGGATCTTTTATGTCAACTTTGTCAACAATGCGTGACTCACTACGAAATAATATGAAATATTCCATTCATCATGATTTTTTAATAAAAAAAATCAGATTTAATGAATTCTTTTCGTACGTTTCTTAGTTACAGTTAAAAAATATATAAATTCAACTCAAATGACTGATAATATTTAGAGGTTGAATTCGTTAAATAAATTTTGTCACTGGAAGTAGTGCAAAAAAATTAGTTGACTTTAATAGTTATTTTAGAAGATGTACGAGATATAATTTTTGATATTTTGTTTGACACATCTCCAAAATATATAAAATGATTACATTTTTATTTGAAAATTTTAATTTTATTTAAAAGTTCTTATTTTTTTACTCTTCCGTAACCAGCAGCTATAACATAAAATATAATTTCCAGATGGCATGTCACAAAGTTAAAGCAGACTGTTATTGGAAAATACTTCCATTTTAAACTATACATATATTCAACGAAACAAATTAAAGATAAATGAAAGAATGAACAGTTCCTATTGCAAGCTATCTCAGTGCCATTTGGTCAAATTTGTAACATTCAGTTAAATTTTATAAACGAGAAATCAAATTATGAAACACTATTAAATGTCCGTTTCTCAACTTAAATTTGCACGTAGGTACTTAAGAGAGGTAGATAGATATTTATGTCTATAGAACTTGTTAGATAGTTTTGTATTGTGTAAACTGCCATGAAATTCCACATGTAATCCATTATAGTTAGAACTGGTTTAATTAAATTAATTAATTAATTAATTAATTATGAAAGTGCATGAATGGGTAAATCAACAAACTAGCGGCAGAATGTTTGAACAAATGAAGAGCATCCCAAAATAAAAATGAAAAAAACAAGAAACAATTATGAATTAATTGATTGATTATTACTATTAAAATTAATTACGATTATCCTATACCCTAACCGTTTTTGTTTATTGTTTCATAAATAAGAACCCTAAATATTATCAATTTAATATTTCACAAGTAAGTAATCTGCATAAAAAAGTTAATTTAGAATATATTACGATTTTCAAATTTTTCAAAGAATTTACTTGTTCAATTGCTACTGTGTTGGTAATTCTAATATATTTAAATCGTACTAACATCTATTTTAATTTTAAAATGTATTTTTAATTTGTCAATACATAATAAGCATTGTAAAATTCATTATTTGATACGCCAGCTACATTTTTTAAATTATCTGAAACTAATATGTAGGTTTAAATAAATTATCTAATAAAGATATGTGAAAAATTTTAGTAGAAACATATTTAATGTTTGTTAGATACCAAGTTAAAAAAATATTAATGGTAAAGCTGAAAATATGAAATTTGTGAAAGGAATAACTTGCTCTCAATTAAATGGTTTGCAACAAAATTCATAAAAAAAGCCAAAAAAATGTCAAAACCCCACAATCTTCAAAATCTTCAATATAAAGCTTGAGGTATCCCAGCTTAGAAATGAATACAATTTTAATTTCATTATACACAATAAGAAAATTAAAAAAATACCACATTTGAAAGGATACACGATCAAAATGCAGTTTCACTCTCTTCAATATTCACCTGAAGATGATCGGAGATATGGTGTCGATTGAAACATCGTGATAAGCGATAAATCGAGAAATCGATAAAATGATAAATTCCAAGACAATACAAAACCGAATTCAGTAGTAGAATTTGAATTTGAATTTTATTAATGATTTTGTAACTCATTAAAAGTCATTGCATAAAACTTCGAGGTTTTTTCTAGATAATCGTTCTTTTTGAATTTTTCCAGGATATTTCTTTTATTTCCTACCACCTTTAAACTTTCGTTGTAAAATCATTAAAGTTTTATCTACTACTTTAATTATGCTCAAGAAATTTTGTTTTCTTTAGTTCTCTATATTCTGAGTTTTTTGCTTAAAAAAGTTGTTTGTGGTAGCCAAATGTTAATCGTTTTTAGCATATTATTCTTAATTGAAAGCAAGCAATTGAATAAATTGCAGTAGGTATTCAAAACTCCGCCTGAATTAAACATCTACAGGACCAGTTCATTTACGTATGTACCGATAGAAATTAAAAGTTAGTACTCAGTTTTTGTCGAGTTTGTGTTAAGGTGGTTATAGCGAGATTCCATTAGAATATTCTTCTTTAGATAAAGCAATATTTCCCGGAAAAAAAACATGGATTTACATAGAGATTTATAACGAACAATTCTAGAGCATATTTTAAAATTAATCCCAAATATATATAAATATAAATCACATTTTTTTGAATTTAGAAGTATGCAGCAGCCAAACCGTTAAAAATAAATAAAAAAGGCTTACACGTTCCTATCCAAACTTTTTCTAAGCTATGGTATTAAAAAAAATTTGATACAGAGTGAAAAAAAATTTGAAATCCCATCTGATACAAAAAACCCTAAAGAATTTGTTTAGTGCGCGATGTAAAAATTCTTTACCCTGCTTCATAATTTGTCGTAATTAACAAAAAAATAATTCACTAATTAGAATTTACGGCTGAAAACTTGGAAGCCGTGTATTATGCTTAACTTCATCGCACTCGAGAAATATATCAAGAGATGAAAAAATTCAAATAATAAAAATGTATTACAATTCTAGGCAAATGGTTTTTTTTTATATCTTACGGTAACACATGCATGATTATAGGAATCTTATTGCCAATACTCCAATAAATTGTATGAGAAAATGCTATTAAATAATAACAATTTTTTTGTTTAAAATTCACTGAATTTTGAACAATAGTCGTTTTGTGATCTTGTCATTTTAAATAATTTTTAAAATATAAAAATCAATTTATTAAAAGGTATCTGATTTTTTAAAATAAAGGGATTGAACTTTGTTATCTGATTTGAAATTAATCAAGCATAAATACATTAATATATGATAATTAGATTTCGTATACAGAAATCTGTATTTGAAAAATAAAAATTGATTCTCTCCGAAAAATTTACTAGTCCGTGTCTGTTCTTTAGCATTGTATTTCAAGTAATCTCCATCGGATAAAATGAAAATAAAAATCCACTATTGTCTTGAAAAGGGTTCTTTCAACTTTTGTGCAGAAAGATTAACTTCTACTTTGAAATCTACACCTAAAAATGCCGGTTAAAAGATTTAATTAAATCGTAGTTTATATGAAAATTTCTTCGATTTTTTCGGTACATAGATAAACATTATTTACTGATGGATATAGAAGTATTATTTGTTTGTTTCATTTAAACATATTATACTATAGAGAGATATGGTATTTATAAGCCATGAAGCTTGCAAAGGGGTAGCAGGTAATTATTTATCAATAAATTGGTTGAAATTGACCTATTGATAGGCCGTAAAATATTTAGTATTTCAAACACAACTTGGAGAAGAAATTGCACAATTGGAGAATCACAATTTCAACATGTATAGATTTTTTACTTTTAGCGTGTCCACCTAATCATAAAAATATACTTAACACGTTAATCGCCACAGTACAAAAAATACTATATACACACCATTTTTTTTCGCCGATTAACGTGTTGAAACACGCTTTTAGCTCTTAGTAAAATTAACAAAAACGCTTAGTAAATAAAATCAGCTTTCCATTGTAGTTTGCGGATTTTCTTTTCATCGCATGTAGTAAGTTATAATGTTCTCGATTTTTCTCTTTTATATACGTTAATGTTTTTCGTTCCAAATATTTTTCATCTTCTTTGTAGATGATATAAATGCGTAGCATTATATAAGATGAAATAAATCATCTAGACGTATTTAAATAAGTATTTTTCATGTTAAAATGATTTCCAATTTTCCAATATAAGCAAAGTTGTATCAAGTCTAATATTAATCATCCCCGAACAGTTGTGTACTTTAATGGGCTCGTGCCGTGCACAGGAAATCAATTAGCCGTATACTTTACCTAAATCTGGCGTTTAAATTCCATTTCCCGTAAAATTGGATAATGTGTATCTAATTAATGGCAAAGAAGTTTTAACGACCGTTTTGGGTCAAGTTTTCAGAGCCAGACGTATTTAATAAAACATGTTTAATGTGACATTTTCGTATTAGTGTTTACGAGCTTATAGATTAAAACAACCGGATAAGTCACATTACTCAAAACACTTCATTGACATCAAACACAAACGTACACTAAACAACACAATAGAAACAACAATGGAAACACTTCATATAAGTGACAAGAAAGAAGAACTTGATTTTTTGGAGGAATATGAAATAAAGAAACACCTGAAATATCCTGAATATACAGCATTGAATGAACAATTAAACCTGGGAACATCAATTATTTTAGATTACCTTTTCGACTAACTACCCATATACTAATTATATTTTTTAGAAAAAGAAGAACTTTGTATATATAGATTACTAGTGGTAATTGGTTCAAATATTTATGACATGAAATAATTTATGCTTGTCAATCTTCTACTAAAACTTGAAAATGCAATATGTGAAAATAGAGAAAACCGTGATCGTTGTAATACAACTAAAAGAGCGTTTGAATCCTGTGGAAACACAGATTAAGTATAATTTATCTTTTTCATATTTAATTTTTTATTTTATTAGTGGGATAAGGAAATGTTTAAGATACATTTCGGTAAGTTGCAATACGATGGCGTTAGCCCGAGTCAGTAACAGCTTGAATATGTTAATGCTCCTTATCACAGGATTAAAATTAGAATTATCAACAACTACAAATATTGATAAATATGAATTTCGATTTAATTTACTGAACAATGGACGAATATTTTATTTAAATTCAAAGTGGCGATTTTATAGTAGCAGTTACCCTGACACCCTGACAGTTTGTTACAAACAACGTCAAATATTTTTAATTTTTTTTGGTTTCTAGAAATATGAGTCTGAATCTAAAAGTCTGTGCAACGAAAACAATTTCGTTACTAATTCCACCAAAAATACGAATAAAATACGAACAAGCTCATTTACTTAAAAATACAAAAGTACTGACAATTGATTTGCCGTAAGAAATTTCAAAATAGATTAGTGAACTTTGTATTAAATCCGAACTTGGTCGTTGCGTGTAAATGATAACTTGGGAAGCCCTGTATATGTATTTTGCGAATCAACATGTGTTTATTTAAATTTTTTAAATTTTCAAGTACAGTTTTGCAATATTATTCTTTAATTAACGGTATCTGTAAAACGATCGTTTTAATTAACTTGTAGGGAATATATCTTGCTTCTATCAAACTTTATTTCCAACCAAAATATTAGACTAACCCTAAAAGTTGGAATGTCAGGTATATTTGTATAGAGACCACGTCCTAACCAAAATCGATTATCCAATTTTAAAAGTTTTAATTTAGGTTAAAGTGTATTACCTTGGAAGTTGTATTATTCTAATTCTCTGGAGTTGGGAGATAAAAGAACTCTGATTAAAACTGCTATTACTTTTTTATTGATTCTACACTTTTTGTCAGTGCTCTAAAAACAATTTTTCCAACCACGAAAAGAGAGTAATATTTCACGTTTTTCAATAAGAAAAGTAGCTCGTTTATATTTAAAAGGCAATTGCCATGAAAATACAACAGTAATTCTTGTAATGTACTTTTTGCTATATATAAAAAATAAACAGCAAATTTGTCATATTTATTGTTATTAATAGCAGTTGTACTAACTATTTTCATAATGAGTAAGTTGTTTAAAAAAATTAACTTTTTCTTCTATATCTAAAGTTTCTTCTTTCTTCTTCTAAAGCACTCGGCCAAAAATATTTAAGTCAAGAAAATTCTTATTTATTATGTCTTTTAATAAGATTGGTAGTAAACCGTACTTTTATATAGAGGGGTCCAAGATTCAATTCCAAAGATATTACTTTTTTATTATCTTTAAATAGCTAGTGATTGGAAAAGATTACTGGACTCTGCTGGCGTAACGTAGAGTAACGAATCTATATTTTTCCACAAAAACATGCATTTTTTGTAATAGTAAAAAATGTATTTTACTACACCCATATGTGTAATTTATTTATTTTATTTATTTATTTATTTATTTATTTACATACACTGCTATACAGGTTAATAGCCAATTACAGAGCAGAAAATAGAATTTTTGATATATAAGAAAATTATAAATATACAAAAGAATCCTATGACTATTTACAAAAGAAATACCCACTAAAAGAAATATCCACTTGTTAAAATTTTAAATTTTTTAACATGAACTATTTCTATAAATTGTTAACTCTACTACACTGGTAGTGCATATTAGATGCAAATATAAAAGTTAAGTATAAAAAGTTAGTTCATTTTGTGTAGTGAGATTATTGACCACTGAAATAAGCTGTTCAAATTTCTATCATCGGAAGTATAACACTGAATTGCTGTCGGCCGAAAATAATGAATTTGGATTGAGTGTTTTGAGAATCAAGCAAACATCAAAAATTAAATGCAGATATTCCTTAATTTAACAGCCTTTGAACATTTGGGTATATTACCAGTAATTATTATTTGAAACATTCATTATCTAGATCCAGGAAATAATCATTCAATTTTTTTAGATCTGGCGGAGATGGCCAGTTATTTCTTATAATCACTACCACATGGATCTAGTATGATCACTTCTGGTCAGAATATGTGTCCAGTGAATTTTTCTTCTCGGTTGTTGATCACCTTTGTCCAAAAAATTGTATTATCCTGAAAATTGTACACGACGTTAATTTTTAATATCTACTATTAACTGTTCATTTTTATGTTGACCTGACCAGAGTCTTTAAAGATTATATAATCTATTAATTATACCAAATTTTTATTGTGGGTCCAAGTACCGGTAGGGGTTATATACAGTATGTCCCCCTAAGTTGGAATCATATGGAAAACTTTTTTATTATTAATTTTACGAAAAAAAGTTATTCTTCATAAAAAGTTCTGCATTATCTAAAATCTAGAATACAGTCATCAAATATCAAATTTTTTCAGTGGTATACGAGGTTTGTCAAAAAATATGAGTTTTACTCAAGAGTAAAGTACCTTTAAATTTGACAATATCGAAAAACGTTACTAAAAAAAGTTGATCAGAATTAAAAATTACGTTTAAATATGCAAGTACATCCATTTAAATTAAAACTACAGATTATTTTATTTTTTACTAATATTTCTATTTTGAATGAACATTTATCTCTTGTGAATACGAAACACATGATAACCTTTTAGTTTTTCGATGTGTTCTAATAATTTTGAACGCACGAAAGCGTCAGTAAGTTTCATTTCTATCTCAGTGTCGCCATCAAAATCAATTAATTCATCATCAATTAATCATAAAACTTCATCAAAAGCTCTCAATTTAAAAAAAATTTGGCCCTTGGCAAAACACTCCTTCTGGAAATAAAGGAGATTACTTTTAGGGTGCTTTTATATTGGCTCAAAAAGCATGCCCTTGCTCGTCTATCCACATTCTTTCTCTCATAGTTTCGTATCAAGAATGCTGTTCCTCATTTGTCCTTAATTACGAAGAGCAGAGAACTTTTCATCGCCAGTTTTTCAACTCTACTAAAACAGAGGTGGACTCTTTGAAAGGCGCCATACAATTCTACATTCATTGTTTAAATAAATTAATAACGGATTTGAAGGAAACTGTGCTCGACTCTATTTTTCTACTGGGAACTGTTGCTGTACCTTCTTGAAATTCAAGAAATATTGAGGTTTCTTAATCAAGGAAGAACATCTTGTACAATTGAGTTTCAGAACAATATATCAAAGTTATCCTGGTAACCTACTTTCGAAAATACGAAGATAAACAGATACGTACTTTTTATTCACGAAAAACAACTTTTTCTGCTCAACTGAACTACTCAATGAATATATAACGTTGTTAATTATCCACTTGTTTGCGAAACAATACAAGTGTGAATAATAAGAATACCCGAGGCAACCGAGTTCCTTTTAAAATTTAAGTGAAAATAGCAAACGAAATTGCTTTCTTGATTACTAATTCAAAAGTTTTGTAGTAGCGAGTAACTCTTAACTTTTGTGGCATTTCTAGGGCTTTTCCCTTTATTATATTTCTTTTTCTCTTACACTCTCCGTAGCCTTTAGCAAATATCATTTCATTTCAAATATAATTTTTCAAAGGGAAGTTACGTTTCAGGAATTTCTAGTGTAAAATGTAAATAAGCTGAAAAATTCTCTAACTCGATTTGCTTAATTAAATCGGATTTAAAACTTTTTATAGGGAAAAATGACCAAGTTTTAAACGGAAAACTGTTGCGGTGAATCTTTTAACACATAGAATAAAAGAACTTTAAAATAATGTTTTATCCTGATGGCGTTTAATCCTTGAAGAACTAATACATTAGAGTGATGCTGAGTTACGATTAATTATAAAATGTAATTTCAATAAAGTAAGAATTATTTTTGAAGGAATTACATATAATTCGTAATCTTATTTAAGAGTACGATGCTGCTGGAAACATGCTATTAAATATTTCAAAAGGTCACTAATGTCTAGGTTTAGAAACTGTTCATATTTCAGTGAAATTTCGTCAAAACGTTTCTAATATTTATGTTAAGAAATTGTTCCTAGAAAGTCCAAAAATTTTATTCAGATTTCCTAGTAGCATATGCTATTTAAAGAATTTCACTTTAACTTAATATAAGAAAATGTATTTTTTTTACAATATTTGTTAAGATTTAATGCATTAAAAAATTAATAGTATGTTAAAAATTAAACTCGACATCATAGTTGTTGATTTTATATTTTTAGTGTACCTACAAGAGATAATAAAAGATTGAAATCGAAGTTATAAAGCAACTGAACTGTTTTGGGTAATGTGAAGTAAACGAAAATATGGGGAAAGTATGAATAGACTTTTTATACCTGGTACATTTTGTGACAGCGTGGTGCCATCTACTGATGGAGAATTAGGTTTATTCATAGATTAAACAAACAATCTAATAGAAATATTTCTGCCCCGAATCGCTGTGAAAGTATGAAAGAAAGGAAAGAAAGAAAGACCCATTTGTTTACTTCTCCCCTCCAGAGGAGCAGACTGATATAGGCATCCCTCGTCTTTTCAGTCACACAGGAGGGAGTTTGGATTAGTGGATAGGGTTTAAAAGAATGGTTAGAGGTAACTGATCGAGAATTCATTGTTACCAAGATAAAACAATTAGAAACTCATAGAAGGGCAGTTGGTCCCCGGGAATTCACCTCTGTACTTTTCTAAGACGTGACAGATGAGTTATCACAGAGCAACTTCTCTAGGTTAGAAGTTTGTATTGATATATTTGCTTTTATTGTTGTTTTGAAAATTATGACCACGTTTACCTCGCCTTTCCTTAGTACTCATTTTAACATCTTTATATACCTATCTTGAACTATGACATAGAAAATTATTTTCTCTTATTAAAATTTGTCAAATTTATAAGGCAACAGCGATAAATAAACAAATACGTAATTGATAAAAAATTAAATGAAAACACTTAATGTGTAATCTGGTGTATTAAGAAAGAGAGACGTATGACAATTTTGACAGTTTTGAGAAAAACGTTGCAACTTTTCATATTGAAACATTTAAATTAATATGCACGTTAAGAGGTTCTTGTTTTACGAATTTTAAAATTTTGTTATAGAAAAAATTTGAATATTTTTTATATTTACTTTATAATCAACATTGGATTTTAAAATATTCTTATTGTAAAAAAACATTTTAAGCAGTATAAAGTGTAATTACAAAAATAAAAAAAATGTACTTTGTATAGGGTACACACTTTTCATCTTCAATACTGGTAATTGATGATGGCGATTCATTATTTATTTTAAGAGAATTCCAAAGTTGTAGTTGCTGTAAAGGAATTATTGACGATATCACTATACCTCCACTATTGTTACAAACAATAATTATTGTTTAGGTATGATGTTAAGTTCTATTTCATCATCTCGTATAAATGCTTTTTTTTTAAATAAAGTTTGTGTTCACGTTTAACTATCAAAGTTACAATATCTTTAATTTTTGTAATTTATTTGGATTATAGAGTATATTATTGGTTACAAAATGAGTCTAACATGTTAATGGAAAAAGCTTTTAATTAACATGAACCCCTTAATAGCATGACATGAGGTATTTTAGACAAATAAAAATCACATACTGCTTTTTTGCTAATCAAAACTTTGAATATAAGGTGAGAAAAACCCTTTCATTTTTTTAAAGGGTTCTTTTTCCAATATAATATTTCTTACAAAAACATAATTTTTCATTTTTAGGTACATACCTATAATTAATAAATCAGAGTAACTAATTTTCTTATAAAATGAATATGCGATTTTCTTTCTTAGCGTTTCAGTAATATGGTCTTGATTCAAATTTGTTCCAAACCTCGTTCTCTTAGTACGATGATTTACGGTTACGCAAATACACAAAATTACGAAAATGTAGGTCAACGAACATCAATTCATTTTTTAAATAATAATGAGATAGGTACACCTAAACCGTATTTTGGGCCATGCATTATACAGATTAAATTTTAAGAACGTTTGATGTTTACAAAAGCGGTCGTTTTCGTCAGAATCAAACGTTTAATCAAAAATGAGGACCGCGATAGGATTCATCGCTTTCTGTATATACAGGATTGGTCAGAATTGCTGGTACATCCGATTTATTGCTGATAACAAAATTTGAGATTAATAAAAAATGTTATATACTTTTTTTGAAGATAAGATTTTACCAGATGTTATATCAAATATTTTTTAACATAGATCTCAGTTTTATAAATCCATACCTGTTTTACAATAGTGTGCAAAAAATCTCGTTAAAGTTAATTGAATAAACATGCGAGTGGCGCTGAGAACGCGACAGCTGCTGTACTTCGGATTGAACATTAAATGGTATGCTGAACATCGTTCGGTTAATAAACTAATGATTGTTTTTGCACAAGGCCCATAGTAATCTCAACTGTATGTTCTGTTAGACATATGCTTTGGTTTACAAAATTATCAGTGTTTTCAAGATTAACTAATTTGAACAGAGTATTTGAGAATGTAAATTTTCAGAAATATTTTGAGATAATACCATCAATATTTGTAACTGACTTTAAATTGTTTTCGACGACTTAAGTATAAAATTTAATACATTTTTCGACTATCATATTATTTTACTATCTTTCATTGTTATAGCAGAGTACGTGCCAGGATTAACGTCGGTCAAAGCCGTAACCGTAATAAAAAGAGAAAATAATATTTTAATAGTCACGACGCCGACAAGTAATTGATATTTTATTTAAACAAAGTTCAAGTTTTCTAGCAATTGATAGCTTCGAATTTTAACACTTGTTATAAAAATTATCTAATTATTAATATCATTGACAATTGTAGGTATAGTTATAATGATACTGTATACCTTTATATTTTATAATTTTGTTATTAAATACTAGTTCAGGGATTAAAAATTCATAAAAATTTTGCCCTAACCTGTAGATCCACTTTTTTCTCAATAATCTCACCCCTTACGTAGGAACTTAGTATCATAAATGGTATAAATTCTCTGATTTGTTTTGACAAGTGTCAGACCAGAAAACAGAATAACGATTTATTAAATTCACAAACATACCGAGGGAAAAATGATTAATGAAATTCTTTTGTAAATGCCTGCTTTGTAATAGTAAATTAACAAGTCTACAAGTCTCGACTTTCACCAGTGTTAAATCTACTGCGGACTTGTCAGCTCATAAAGTTTCAAAGTTTAGTTATAGGAAGTCATATTTAGCAACTTTGTCAGAGTGCTCCAAACTTAATAGTTTTAACTTGGAAGTGACTGGAAAATTTGTGTAATCAACTAGAACTTGATTAAGATTTAATGCATTAGCGTTTTTTTTATTTTCGGATTAGAATTTTGATGATATTGTACTTTAAATTAATTCCAGTACTCGTAAATAAGTCTGACTGCTTGAGTCTCGAACCAATTAAATATAAAACCAAAATGCTGTAGTCGACGGGCGTTTCCCTCATTATGTTAGCATCATCACTGAGTTAATTATCTCCTGATGATGCTAAGATAGTTAGCAAAACACACGTTGAATGCAGTATTTTGGTTTGGTGTTTAAATGGTTCAAGACTCAAGTAGTTACGGCAAACCAGGATCCATTCCCCAACGTAAATAAGTATGGGGCAATTAACTTTCAACAAATACCTACAATAAGTATTACATTCTGAAATTACACTATAACTATAAATATAAACTAAATAGAAATGTATTTCATTTTGAGCACACTACAGTGACATATCAGAAATCGAAGCAATGAGTTCGCAAACTTTTAGATAAGAAAAACTAACACCTTTGAAATGGTAGTTCGAGTTGTTCGTTGACAGATAAATTCACGATAAATTGAAAATAATGAAATGAGATTTGCTTTTTAAGGAACCCAAGATTATTGATGTCATGTATTTTGTAGTTACTGTGTTTGTTACATTTCGGAAAGTAATTGTTAACTTTATTTCAAAACAATGAAAAAATATTTTTGTTTTTAAAATCACAATGATGACATTGTTCCAATAATAATGAAAAAAATTAATAATATATTAAAAGAAAATGAAGTTGCTGGATAATGGCACGTTAAAAATTAAATTAATGCCCTTCGTTTCACTGTTCGCACAAGCAACCCAGTAATATTAATGCTACATTTTACTAGTCATTGCACATCGACTACGACCTCTTCATATTTATTTTATGTAGTACCTACTGATATTGTAATAAAATTGGTAGCAGAATTGCATTATTAATGGTCTTCATCCTGAGAGTAGTGTGAATTACCGTCGATTTTTAGTTATATATAAAATGTTATGTATTACATTTATATTTATAAAAATAAAACCCTTAGTAGAAATAGAAAGAAAATAGCAAACCGCAAATAAACCTAAAAATAAAATTGCATTGAAACCAATTAAAATAGAAGTACCCGCTAGGGAATCTCGGCAGAAAAGGCCAAAAGCTTTTGTTTAACGATCTATTTGTATTCAAATTTTTTACTTACATTAACAAAATGCTTATAAAAAAGAAACTCAAATATAGCACTTTCTCGTAGCCAAATAAAAAGCTATACCTCTAAACCATTAACAAACCTTTTCTTTAGGCATCGAAATGGAAATCAATCTCCTCTTCTCTAACACAAATTTCGTTTCTGGAGTAAAAGCCTTTTATACAAGGACAATTCTCTCTTGATGAAACTTCAGCTCGAAACATTCCACTGACCCGTACTTATTACGATCCTTAGTAGGGGCGATATACCGAAATGTTATCCTATTTCAAAAAGTAGGTACGGTAATTATATGTTTGTAATAAGTCATTCATGTTTGTTTAAAATTAATTCATCTAAACAAGTTGAATCCACTTTTCGTTCATACAGTGTATTCTTCAAAAAATGTAATCACTCATATGATTAACTTTATAGTCTAAGGTATATTTCAGCGCAAACCAGTCAAAAAAATATTTGCTCAAATCACACCACATAATGTATTCATTGAATTTTTACCAAACCTAGACTTCACTTAAGAGAGAGTAAATTCCCAGAAATACGTTGCGTTAATCAGTCCCAAAATCAATAAATTATAGTCGTGTGTTTCAAAAATTAAGGAAAATATAATGAACTTAGTGATTTATAATTTTTTTAATAAAGTGTAGAAATAATTATCTTGTCATTTATCTACCGTTCAGCAATTTTACATAAATAAATCTACAGAAATAATAATTAAATTATGGAACCTTCAATTCTCTTTCAGGTTTCGTAGAGATATCAATTATGTTATTAAGATCTCATATTGTTTTCTCTTTTCCTTTAACATGATTATTGCATTTTTGCCAATTCTCACAGGTTATTTCAGATATTGACTTATTGAATAAATTTTTATAACATCTGGTAATTTAAAATTTGTGTTATTTCTAGCAACGTAACCTATTGCTTGAGCCAATATTAACTCTATTGGATTAAGTTTCCAAGTGGTAATGTACTATTTATAATTTTGCTTGTCTCTTGACAATGATTAAAAATTCTGCTTTAAGCATTATATCACCATGCTGCGATATCATATTTCTTCCATTTAGTGTTTGGTAAAGTTTCTTGTAATCTGGAATGGTATCTTGCATTGTCAATTACAATAACCGAATCTTTTGGTGTTCAATCATTTATGCGAAATATTCCTCAAACACGTATCCATTCATTTCTACGTGATAATGAATGGTCTCTTTTTGAATCAGATAAAAGTAAACCATCATCAATAAAACCGTTCATACTGCCAACATGACAAACAATTATTCTTGTACCATTACCTGTAGGTTTCTTAATATCAGTAGAAAATCCTTGTAAAAACGATTCTTGAGACGAGTTTATATTTTTGTCTTGCCAAATTTTTCCTACATTTTTCCTGCATTAATCCACGTTTCTTCTGAATAAAAAACGTTTTTATTTTCTGTCCTAATTTGTTTTAATCTTCTAAGTTACTGTTGTCTCATACATAAAATTTCTTTATAAGCAATTAGCATTTAGAGCCTGTTCATTATTTCTTATTTAAAGTTTAATTCATGTAATACTTTCCACAATTTATCTCGGCTTATTAAGGCTAAATCAGCATCGTCGGTTAAAGCTTGTAAAACGTTGGTATTTACCTGTACAGAAAAAATGAAAGAAAACAAGCTTACAAATTGCGCTTTTAAAACATTCATCAACGTTGACTTTTAATAATATTCGTCTGCCTGGTTTTGGCTTTGATGAAGTTACTTCACCTGATTTTTCCTGCTGTAAAACTTTATATATCGTAGATTTTCTTTTTCATATCTCATTGCTTTGGCATTTCAACTACGGTGTCAAGAGTATTTGAAGGATTATTATATCTAAAATAGTTGTAGACATTCAATATATCCATCTTTTCATTGAGTGACACATAATTTAACTGGTGAATACTCCAAAGTTACTTCAATTTTCAGGTACTACTATTTTTTATATTTATCAAAAACTAAATAACTGAATTTCTAAAAAATGTTATTTTATTTGATTAAAATATAAATTACTTGTGGGCGTCGCGGCCATTAAAATATAATTATCACTTTCTATTACGGTTACGGCTATGCCTGCAGTTAATCCTCTTATGTACTCTGCTATAACAATAATAGATAGTACAAAAATACGATAGTCCAAGAAATGAATTTTATTTTAGTTTTATATTGAAGTTGTCACTGACAAATATTGAAGATTTTCTACTAAAATTTGCATACTAAATTAGGTAATATCATGAAACATTTCTGAGAATTTACTCTCTCTTAAAGTTCAAATGAAGCATACGACTCTTTATGCCAGCTGGAACTCGAAAAGTCGCAGTTGTCCATCACTAACTCTAGAAAAAGGTTATATCTCACATTCAAGTAAAAAAGACCAGTAAAGTTGTATCGCAATTAATTAATGACATTGTTCAGTTTGTCAATATCTCTCTTCTTCTTTCCTCAATAAGTTAAACAACACAATCGGTGAATATACCAACTATTCAAAGAAATAATTAAAACAGATCATAACAAAAGCAAACACATAAGTGGCGCTTTTTATTTAATTAAAAACTGTCGACAATAGTCGAGTTCTAATGTCGCAGTTAATTGTTGAGACCAAATTCAAAGAAGAATAACGTCTAATTTCCAATTTTTCGATGCAAAAAAGCTACCATTGATATATGTATGTTCTTCAGAATGTTAGATATATCTCTGAGACTACTTATCCTGTTCTGTTGGAATGGTATAGTCGGGCTAATTGCATTATTTTTGTCACGTTTGGTCTGTAAACGCCGGCAGTGTTTTTAACGAGAAACTTCAACAGTTTGGCCGCTGAATCTATCAAATAAATCGAATTTACTGATTGTCGGGATAAAATCGGGCTACTCTAGGGGAAACTTCTATCATGTTAGTTGGTTACTAATTCAATCAACGAATTTGTAGATCTCTTTGAATCGAGCGGAAAAAATTATCAACTAATTCAATTATGTGGTTCCTTTATCTTGATCCTTAGATCTTAAATACTTAGAAATCACACAAGAGAATTTTTCGGCGTCCCGTAATTGACCACAAGCCTTTATTTATTCGGCACCGTGAAAATCGTTAGAACTCGTGTTTGGACTGGACTAAACTGGCTTGTGGAAATTATGTCTATAGCCTCAGAAACTATTTATTAAGCATTAGCTACTGATTTTAGAATTTTTAATTAGATTTACAAATCGAACACGTTTCTATTATTTAAAATTGATTGAACTATTATCGTACATTTGGAAAACGAAATCCCTAATTTAGCTAGATAGGCAGTAAAACAATCATGATTGGGTCTCATTCTGGTGATTGTTGTGGAGTAAAATTTACCTACATTGAATTCTTGGTGTTTAGAAGCTCAGGATATACTAGCGTATATAGATTATTGGTGCTTTTAACAAAACTTTTTTTATTCCAATTCGTATTTATTTCCTTTTTTTAAGAGCGACATGTCATTCAGTGTGTGAAACTTTTGAACGTCTCCATCAAGGACATTTCTTTGGTAAGTTTATCGACTATTTCGTTACAATACCAGCATGTCCCTTTGCCTTAATGAAAGTTATTGTAAATCGCGGAATATGAAGTTATTTTTAACAGTTTTTAATATTCCAAAAGAGCGAATTTTTAATTTGTTCATTTAAATTTTTTATTCTTTTGGCTTGCAGCGTTGATTTATAATCTTATTATGTTATTTTCGTTTATGCAAATGACGGTTTGCATGATTGCGTACATTTCCGCTGTTTAAATTGAGCACGTCATATAAAAACTGAATTTTGATTAAAAATTGTTTGAATGGTAAAAAGCGTCTTCTTTTTCATTTGTTGACCCGTCGGTAAAAATTATGGCATGGTATTTTTTTAATATGAAAGAATATATGTCGTAATTCATTAATTTTGTGTGTGTTTGTGACATTAACTTCTAGGGGTTAATTAGCCTATATGTTCAGTGTAGGCTTTGTTACTGTTTCCCGGCGCCATTTTAGGAATAGCACTGTTAATTAATAAGACTATTGATTCTGGTACGTTTATTTTATTTATGGTTGAAAGTTGCAGAAAATTTTCGAAAAGAATTTTATAATAGGGTGGGTTACTATGAAGCCCAAAAAGGTGGCCTGATTAAGCAAGTTATTTAATAATTTATTTCTTATTGATCATTGTTATATTTATAATATGTAACGAAAGCTTCTTTCAGTTTAGTAAAATTTTTACCATAAAATCCCAAATTATCGAATGACTAAAATTTGAAATGGTCCCCACTCCTTTGTTATATTTCTATGCATTTATTATTCACTTTAACACTCACAAAGTAATTTTCCAAGGTTGGATATTGCTGGACTGTATATACATCTATATATTTTTTTTTCTAAACCAAGTCAAACCTTTAGTAACTCATGTAGGATATAATTAAGAACAAAGTACAAAAAGTTAGAAATTAAAAATACAACAATGTAATGAAACGATTTCCGAGCCATAAACTTCCCGGATGTTCTGATGCATTTGAGAACAGTTACAAACAGTGGTTTTGATTAAACTGTGGATCGAAGGAATTCTTTTGTTTCGAGAACTTACGAGTTGAAAATACATAAAAGGACGAATCCAAACATACTAAACCAGGATTATTCGAGACTATAGTAAGTAGAAATGGGTCAGTAAATGTTAAAATCATATTTTGAATAGGATTTATACTTTTTTATCATGCACTGTTTTTACCTGTGCTACGGATCGTCGGATAGAGAGTATATTTTGATATTTTAATATTTTGAAAAAGAAAAATATTCTTGCATTTCGTACAAATACGAGAAACTCTGCTAACTTCATAAAAAAACGTTCTAAATGTGAAGGGTTTTGGCTCATTTCCCATATAAGAACTACAAGTAATCTTTTTTTTTCTATTTTCTCAACAAAGAGCTTCTTAATCGTCTTCATTTTGTCACAATAAAATTTTTAAATATAAAATTAATCTAAAAATAATTTATTTTTTTGAATCTGTCATTACTTTCGGCTAGTGATCCAATCTCCTTAATCCGAATCTCAAGTTAAAATGCTTTACAAATTGGTTTTCAAACCAACTAATTACTTTGTATCCTGTTGGAATTTTGAATTAGGAGTAAACAAGGAAATTAATAGCCACAGCTCTAATATTAATACATGAATCTTAAGCCTCTAAAGTGGGTCAGACCTATCTAAATGCGAATAGACCAAGGATGGAGATAAAGATTTGTCTAGTAAATGTGATGAAAATAGAGCCAATAATAAAAGTAATAAAGTAGAATGTATAAATATTTTCTATAATATTGAGTTTCAAAATATGTGACAATATTAAGTGCACAGCTTTGATGAAGATACTACTAAGATTAAATTTTAGTGAGCTGAGTGAATATAGTAACTAAATTAGTAAAAATTTAAAAATTAAGTAGACTTTTGGATATTAGTTAGATATGAGTTCCTTTTAATGAAATGTACTCACCTGGGTCGCCAACAATTTAGGTGCTCTTACCTATAACAAAAAAAATATATTTAGTATATTTTTGAGTCATTAATATTATCAACAATTTTTTAGTTTGTAAACTATAGATCTTAAAAATCGCAAATTTGCTGCTTGAAAACGGTTTATTCATCTCTGGCCAGACATTAAGAAATTTTAACATACGCTACTGTGAGCACTTAAGAGCTTATAGATTAAAACTACCAGATAAGTCACATTACGCAAAACACCTCATTGACACCAAACACAAACGTACACTTAACAACAAATAACAGTGGAAGTAGTTCATATAAGTAAGAAGAAAGAAGAAGAATTTTTTTGGAGGAATATGAAATAAAGAAACATCTAAAATATCCTCAATATACAGTATTGAATGAACAACGAAATCTGGACCGTTCAATTATCTTAAATCACATTTTGAACTAAATAACTAAATATATTTTTAGAAAAAGAGGAATATTACTTAATACTGATTGGTTGTCAGTTTTATGACATGAAATTTATTTAAGTTTTTAAAAAAGATCTGTCTTGGAACCTTAATACATATTAAAACGCTTTGGAAGATTATGGAAATTCATATTTGTATAAATAGTAAATTTTTTTTAAATTTCCTGATTTATTTTACACTCAAGCTAGTTGAAGTATTATAATACAAACAATAAAAGGGAATTAATAGGATATTTGAAGCACAAGGATTTTTTTAAATATTTTTTTAATTTATGATTATATATATGCTGTATGTATACTGCATAAAATCAATTAAATAAAAACAAGAATATAAAAGAAAAAATAATTAAATATGATGTTGAATTTAAAAAATAGCATTTGGCATGACGTAGTAGAAGTAGAACGTATAAAACGTTTACTTATACAGATTTTCTCTTCCGATTGTATTTGGATCCATATGTCTTGTAACAAGTGAGATATTTCATCGTTGTAGAGTCAAAACCTCCGAAAATATGGAGATAAAATATTGGTAGCACCATACTGTGACCAACCTGACCCAGGTAGCGTCATAATTTCTATAATTCCCATTTTATAAAGAAATTCAAATCCGTTTTTCTTAGGAAGAATTATTCCCACAAATTTCAGTATTTTTTTTAGATGTTATAAAACAAACTCGATTTCTAAACATTACATGTACACCCAGACATCATAACCATAAAACACATAAAAATTAATTTTAGTTTCATACAAAATTCAATTCCAGCCATCACAATCATAACAATAAAAAATGACATGAATCTATTAGTAGATAATTAACGAGTCTGGCGACACTGTGGGAATATGCATCGTCGGTAATTAAAATCAGTATAAAAGACCGAGTTCAAAAGGAGCTCGGGATAGTTCAATTTTAAACTTCAAATCATCAGTACTATATATCGTCAACAACGTTCCAGCCGTCCCGACGCTCTGACCGCGCTTGAAAATCCGTACGAGACCGACGCCCATCGCATCGTTCTGACGAACATATTTTCTGCCAAATTTCGACGCCCCTTTATTTGCCGGTACTCTGACCACCTCTTTACCTCTTTTTCTTCCAAACTCAAACGACGTCCCAACTACATTGCGACGCCGTTGACATGTCGGAACCACTAACTGAAGACATACTCCCTATGGTCTGTGTATCTGATGATGGGCTAATAATTCACGGTGAGTGAATTATCCAAAGTAACCTAGCAATTAGTAGTAATGTAACAATAAATGTACATATAGACAAACATTGGGATTTCCACTTGTGTCCTGCCCATTGAATGGGACACAGGAAACATTTGCCTTTAAATTGTACCAACATAAAAACACTACGAATTTGGTGCGACCGAAGTGTTAGTTTGCCCTCGACCTATAGTAAATCACCAGCTGATTAGGGGTGAACGACACGGCGGTTGGCTAAGTTCTGTTTGCACTGATTCACATAAATATGGTCGATGTTACTACAGGGTTGGACTCTCTTAACTCTCTCAAAATCTGCAACACTAGGTAACTCTGAACATGAGGGTTAGTACGCTGGTACTGATCCGGCCCTACCTCAGTAGGATTACCTAGAATAATTTCCCTGCCTAGGTGGGCCTGAACATAAGGGTTACTCGTCGGTATTGATCCGGCCGTAACTCAGTAGGGGCACCTAGAAACCATCTCTAGTACTTTAAAAGAGAATTCAAACTTGAGTATATCTGCTGTATATCAAAGTACAAATATCTGAATTTGTACATATTTGATGGCAAATGGCCTGTGGCCGATTTTACTGAGCGGGACCACACGAGGTCCCAATGAGGCATTCAAATTTCCGATGTCTATTCCATTTAAACAAGTATTAAATAAATCAAGTTAAATGGCTTCTTGTGTTTGATTTCATTCGCAAATTTGCACCAAACTTTGCAAAAAGGATTTGGGTTATTTTTATACAACGTGGGGAATATAAATACATACAAAACTATTAACTAGACGATCACTACCAGGGAGAAAGGCCAATAAAGGTAAATATAGAAATATCGAAAAAAGGGGAACGGGATGGGTTTAATTATTAAAGTTTCTTTGTGTTTTTCTAATTAACTAGTACCCAGGGGTAGGTAGGTTACAACACCATAGATTTATTACATTATTACATCGAAGTTTTAATAGATTAATACTTCGTTATCAATAAAAATTGATTTTTATTTTAAAATTAAATAAAATTTGACAAAAAAAAATTCTTTTCTTTTTTATTTACATTAAATTAACTCTTTCTGAGTGACGTTCTCCTTTCTCTAACACTAAAGAGCGTAAATAAAAATTTCTACCCCAATAAATAACAGCGTGTACTGACAAAAAAACCTCGATATTTTATTTACGTTTACGTTTCCATCCCCATGGAGTATTTAGAACTTATTGATCAAAAGAAAATAAATTCTCTGAAGTCCTTTAATCTGAAAGATACAAAGCTTTGATTTCATAACAAGGTTTTACTCCAAATAGAAGAGTAATTTGTAAAAAAATTAAAAGTAAGGAACAATTTTATTAAAGTGAAGGAGATTGTTATAAAACGTAATATTATTAATTACACTAGTTTATTATAAGTATTAATAATATTTAGTTTATTTATCAGAAACATTAATTTGAATACATTCGACCTTTTTACTATAGAAGAACTTGGTAGATAACTTTTATAAGCTTACATAAGTAAAACCCAAACTGTATGACAAAACAAAGTCCTTTTTATTTTTTTTAGTTTGCTTAAAAATACTAGTATTAAAGGAAAAACCTAAAACTTTTATTATATTTCATTTTCCCCAATATTTTTCCTTTTTACCTTGAGAAAAAAATTGTTATATTCAGATATATATTGTAATGGGCTCCTTAAATTTTAGTAATGCTTTATTTATAATTTATAATTATACCCGGTATAATTTGAATGGATTATGTTAGATGAAATTGACTAATAATCAAAAGTTCAAAAGAAAAATGATTCAAACAATATATTACAATATAATAATCTAATTTTATTTTTAAACATAAAAAAAATCATAAATTATTATCACTTTGTTGTCTCTTGTGCAATAAGTTAAAGTCCAATTCTTCTTGATTGTCAGTTCAAATTTTCAGTCATATCACGGCCGTTGACTAAATACAGTTTATCGACTTTTCAACTGTCCCAAATATTCTAAAAAAATCCAACTTTACCCTCTTATTTGAATCCATCCACAACAGATAATGTTATATTCATAACATTATTGCATTTTTCTTATATGTTTCCTTTTTAGGTTATACACAATGCAATTTATATTTATACAATCGTCTTAACAATAATAAACACTAACTGAAGTTTTCAGTTATTTACTATGAGGTAATATCAGTTTGATTACTTCTTTAACATAAATTGAAATTGAGGTTAAGTAAAATTTTAAATTTCTTACGAACAATGGTGTTTCTTCTATTATGTCTCAAACTGAAAAGAGCTCTGTCAATTCTTTATGTTTAATTTTTTTAGTATTGATTCTTAATAATTTTGAACTTCAAATAAATTACGATTACAATGATATGAATTTAACTTATTTTTGTTATGTTCAAAGAATTAACTGTTTATAATCAAAATATGATGTTTTTATTTGCATCTTGACATTATTATTTTTTATTTCTACATTAAAATTTAGCTTATTATTAACATTTTCTTATTAAAAACCAAAAGAGAGCTTAAATTCGATTAATATGTATTCAGAATAAATAATTAAATTGGACTTGAATTATTCTTATTTTTAATATCATCTCTATTTTAATAAAGCTGTATATAATTTTTGACTTCAATTTAAATATGAAGTATATGAGACAATTATTATTATTTCTCATATATACAGTAGTATAAAAGTAAAAAAGATTTTATTTTCAATTCCACTATATTCTTCTTCTTAAATTGCATTTTTTGTATTTGTCGAGATCAACTTTAATAAAACTTCAATTAAGTTAATAAGCTCTTGATATATTTTTTACTTTTATTATCACAGCGTCGGGTCAATTTTACAGTTCTACATAAAGTTTGAAAAATAATTTCACGTGTTGTTAAGTTCTTGAACGTGATCTAATCGTAATCAAAATGAAAAATAGTAGAACATTCGATCGAAATAGAAACTAAAGCAAGAAGAAAACTATTTAAAATAAAATATGATCAGTTTCAACGTTTATTGTATATATATATTATTTCATCAGATATTGTAAGAATTAAAAAAAATCATAAGTCAATATTTGACTTTTTTAACTATTTATTTGATTTTTTTATTTTATTTGCTTTATCATTGGATAGAATTCGCGATCACGGAGCACTAAAAGGTAACATTATAGGGAAAATAAAATTCTTTAATTTTACATATTCATCTCGCCTTCATTACAAAACTTTCTATTAATTATATGTTTTGATTTTTAAAACGGCACGAATTAAAAAATACAGGTCCGCTCGTAAAAGTCACCCGCCTCTGCTTTTTATGGAAAGAATATAGTATAGTAACTCGGAATAAACATTATGTTGAATAAAATTAGTTGTATTACTTACCTAAGTAAAAAGCTAGCAAAATTTATTAACACTAGAAATAAAAAGAAATCTAATAGGTCTGTAGGTACTAAGGCAGAAAATTATTTAAAAAATTAAATAATAAATATAAATATTAAAAAGGTGAGAAATGGCAAGTAAGAAGAAGCTTTTGTAATTTTAATTCTACTACAAATATTTATTTTTTAAATCCACATAAGTAAGTAACAATGCAGTGTGTCATAAAATAAGATTTTAACATTTCATATCCTTCAAAAACGAGATTTCAATAAAAACTATTCAATACAAAATTCTTCTATTTTGTAATAAATATTTATCTAGTTTTACTTGTAAGTACGATTTGTAATATGTACTGCACTAGTTTGAAACTATTTCTATTCTAAATTTTTATTTATACATTTACGTAATTTCTGAATAATCTTTCATATTTTAAAAAAAATTGCAATAAATACGAAAACATAAATTTATTTATCTTTCCATATTTATTTTGAATAATTTCCATAAAGTAAGAGTTAAAACAATTAATTTAAAAAAAATTGTATATTTGAATAAATATGACGCTGCTATGATTCTCAAAATAAGATGAGAACAATACGAAATTCTGCTTTATTCGCCAAATCAGGTAAGATTGATACTCTTAAGGGTTATTTATCTCTTCGTTGGTAGTTGCAGCACGTTTACTAGAATCGCGATAGCGAAACTGACGCCTTCATTGTCTTGTTTATCCACAAAAATATAAGGATATAAAGTAGACACATTTATACAATGCAGTTCACTGCTCTTAAAAAAGTGTGATGGGAACATAAATAACAGTTGGTTCTGTAAAAAATCAGTATAATAACGAACATTACAAGTATTGTGATTTTTTTAAAATTACAGCTCTTTTATTTAAGAAGTAACGATACCGCATGAAACCGTAAATTGGAAATAATAGTAATAAGACGACTCAAAAACTGAAAGAAGTAGATCTGTCAAATGAGAAGAATGTACCTATCTTCTTTTATAAAATACTTTTACATGCCAGACAAAATCACAAGAAACTATCAAAACAAAAAAAAAATTATTTAAGTTTAAAGTTTTCATGCACCTTTATTTTAATTCAACCGCTGAGGAGTAAATTTACATTTTAAATACTGGGCAAATTGGATAAGAGATCGTACCTATACCCTAGAAATATACAAATCTATGGCAACAGTGTATTTGCATTTTTACACTCACTGTTCATCTCTTTTGTAAACAACTTGAATATCAAACTTCAATAATCATGGAGTGTGTGAATAAAAGTAATTGCACCGAGAATGATAAAAAAAAATAAAATGAATATATTATTTAAAAAAAAATTACTGTGTATTTTGTAATGCCCTATACATTATACAAAATGTGTCGTGATTTTGTCACAAAATTAAAACTTTGCATTTTAATGAAACCATATTTTCATTGTTAAATGAAATTTGACTGAAGGAAAACGGCAAATATTTGAATCTTTCAGATTGTTATGTCAAAAAATATTGGTGAAATAAATATCATAAGTTTTAGAATATCGTGGAATTTTAGATAAGTATATTTTATTTTTTACTAAGATATAGCTACTTGTGTTTCATTATCCAACTTTTTTTAGATTCAAAACTTCAAATTCTCATTTTTTACCTTTAAATTTGAAATAAGTAATACTTAAATTACAACATTATAATATGTTATTTAAAATAAAAAATTAAATATTTAACACATAACTCCGCAGATGTCTAAATTTTTGAAATCTTTCTTTTTCTACTATGATTAGAGTGCTGCTTCCATTTCCGATATTCTTAATCTGTCTAAAATAAATTTAATTTAAATATACTCTATATATTAGCGATACTTTTTTTAATTTTTAACATTACGTAATCCAAAAACCATCAACATTTTTTATTTACACATGTTTCAAATACCGGAATTAAAATTATATATTTTTAAATATATCGATGGAATATTTAACATTCAAACAAGGTTATATTTAATCGCAATACTAGATTCAAAACCTATTTATTTGATATAATGGAATATTAAACAGTTAGTTCTGTAAAACATATTCATCCTAAAAATGTTTAATATTTATTTAATATGAATTATAATGTAACGAATTTTAAATAGAAAAATTCTTATCATTGAATACATTTTTCCAATTTATTAAAGTATTGACAACATCGCTATTTCCTATCAGAAGGGCTTCCATTTCAAAGCTAAAAATAAAACGAACATATATCTTTATTAATTATGTATTAACTTATCCTTAAAAGAAGAACACCTGGAAAGGCTGGTATTTTTTAAAACGCATTAATCCTTACATGGGCATAATTTTGATTGATCAAAAATCACCGTCCACTATTTAACAGGCCACAGACGACACATTCGTTTTATTTCATCAGAAACCTTCAAAAAAAGAATATAATATTTAGAAAGATTCGACCATAAACCTTCGACAAACAAACATCTCGTTAAGATTCGTTTTTAAGACGTTACCGAAGTAACAACTCTATACATTTTATCTTACTCATTAAGATCATCAACAAGTTGTATAAATGCAGATTATCAGTCATGAAAATAATGGAACCCAATAAAAAATATAATAAGTAACTATTTAATTGTCTATGAACATACTTAAAACTAACAACGACACAACTAAGATACATTTTAAAAAATTTGGAATAATGTCACCTTAAAAAGAACTGTAACATTGTAATTGTATAGAATATTTCAAGATTTTGCTTTTTTAATTAACATCAATGAAATATATTCTGGTCATTTTTTAATTCCTACGAAAATATCTATTTTTGAATATTTTTATAATAAATTATTTATTATTTTAATATTTTACTTTTGGTTGAAAGATATAACAGTGCTAGAGAAATCTAATATATATCAATATATGAATGCAAAAAAGAGTGATTGAAATACAGTTTGCATTGCTTATTAAAGTCAAACACTGATAACATATTCAATATGCCAATTAGTTTTGGAAATAGAAAAACACCGAACATTCAAATTTGAAAAACCCAGTCTCTCATACCGATATAAATATCGCACAAATTAGATTTCATATAAAGCCAATAAAGTTTTTTGGTAAACATTTGTTCCAGTTGTAAATTATATTTAGCTTATTCATTCTATATCAGCGAACGTAAATAATGTGAAAAAAACAATTTTCCAACAATTGTTATGGAAATATTCACAATTATATTAAATGATGCTTTATGTTTTTTAGATTAGTGGAAATAAATATAAGTGGATTTCAAATTTATAAATAAATTAATAATATTTAATTATCTGTACAACAAATTAAAACCCTTAAAAATATATCTTTTGTTTACTCAGCCTACGAAGAGCAATGTTAGCGATAATTGTAATATTCGCCATCTTAAGTATTATTCAACAATTTATTTTATTCCTAGAGATTTTGAACAGCCTTTAGCACTTTAGTTAGAGTTTCTGTGTAGTTTTGAGGAATGTCAAAGTTTGAACCAGTTACAAGCAAATTAGGTCTAATTCAGACCCTTTAATGCTCCTAATTTGAATCTCAAATTATGCCGCGGGCCTTCTCTCATCTTTAAACTTATTTAAACTTTCACTTTTACTCAATTGGTTTCTACCAAAATTTAATATGCAATTTTTATACAAAAATTGTAAGAAACAATCACAAAAATGAAGTAATCCTGAAGATTGTATATCTAAATGAGTTCTTTATCAGCTGTAAGCCCAACGCAAATATCAAATATTCAGAACCAATTTCAATAATTCAAAAAAGAATTCAGACAGGTATAAGGGCTTATTTTTTTCCATAAAAATCTTTTGCTTCCGAATAAATTTTCTAAATCCTACATCAAGTTTTCTATATAGAAAATATCATTGAAAATACACGACGTCACTCTTTTCCTCAACAATTTATTCGCATAAAACAGTCATCAAGGACGTGACAATCGAGGCTGAAAAAGTCTATTCTCTGATATAGATTTATTTCAAAGATATAAAACAGAGCCAACGTGGTTTTTAGTGCTGTTTTTAAGATGAGAAAACGTTCTGAGTATAAAGATAAATTGAAAGACTTTAATAAATGGGTTAGTTTCTGTCACATGGTTTATTTAAATATGTATTAAATGCGAATTGATGTTTTTTCCAATGACAAACCTATTTATTTGATATTACTAATCATTCGCGACAATAAATCAATATACGGCCAGTGTATCTCGAAGAAAACAGTTATATCACTAAATATTATTTCGTTTTTAAAGGAAACAGTTTTAGTACGATAGATCTTTAAGTTCTAAGAAAAATTTTTTCTGTACAAAAACTCAAATTTAATTGTGTTATTAAATAATACGAAGAGATGTATAATACCTTCTGTGAAAGGAGTTTACGTATAGTTTTGAGAGATTTGGCACAGTACTTAAAAATTATGAAATGGGGATTTTATATTTTTCTATATTTCAACTTGGGTCAGATTTCGGGGCTCAATATATGTATGTTATGAAGATCAATACTGAATTAATAGTGCAGATAATAAGTGGTAATAGAAACCAATTCCTTGTTTTATAGTTAATAAATTTCCCACACAAAAGGCAATTAAGTGTCCAGTATCACCATTTTTTTTGGACAGAACACATACATAAAAAATAAATGTTTAGTAAAATACTGTTATAGTTTTTCCTGACCAAAAAGTAACCAGTACATTTAAATTAAAAAGTTATAAAAAGAACGAAAAACAAGTCACCAAGGAAAATTAGTAATGCATACTTTACTTTCTACTTACTAGAACTCAACTATAAATTTACTAAAAGAAACTACTAACCTGTAGAAGTGATAACTATGTGACTTAACTTCAATTTAAACGAGGTAAATCTTTGTTTCCAGATATTTCTTCTATAATTCAATTTTTTTCATTTTTTGCGCGAATCTTTAACCTCTTATTATTTATTAATGAAGTTTAGGTATTTTACAATTGTATCAATATCCTCTGTGTTTGAAGATTGCCCGGAGTCGCAATCCCTTAAGCAAAACTCCATAAAACCTGACTTTAAAGTCCAATTTTCCGAAGGCTCAATATTTTTATATAAATTACAACAATAACACTAATCGATTTGCTTGCTATATGAGCGTCAATTTCTACTAATTTGTTTCCCAGCTAAATACCAATATCTGTTCAATACTTTTTAAACTAAGTTCCAAAATATCCCTCGTATACATTCCGAATAGATATTGTATTGTATTTCAAAAATATTTATGTTTTTACGACGTTTTTATAATTTTGAAAATAAATTTCAATTCTTTATAAAGACACAATAGATGAAAGGGTCGCAGCTCTAACTATATTAGAGAATAGTGTTAATAAAAAATGCTGCCATTCTTTACGAAAAACTGGATAAAAAATTCTCCTATAGTATAACAATAAACACTTGTGTAAAGCATACACTTGTTACAAATGGTTATATTTTTAATGGATGAAATAATTAATAGAATATCTTTTAATACAAGATATTTTAAGATACGAATTATAAACACACAGTAAATTAATAGATCCCTTTCTGTTTTGTTTGTATTGAGCGTAGGAGGGTGTTGTTCTTTATAAGTTAGAGGATCAGGAACCGTCATCCATTAGTTTTAGTTAATATCTGCCATAGTTTATTAAACCTGCATTAACTTTACAATAAAGCACTTCGAATAATAAAGTGTGGAAGCATATATTACAATTAGAAAGTGGCGAAAGGTACTTTATTTATCATTTACCTAGGAACAATAACTTGTTAGCCAACATGTAAGTAATAAGCTTTATACAATGTATTTCCTCAAATTGGCAGAACAACTTTTGGACATTTGATTTTCTTATTCGTCAGTAAAACTTTTGAACATTCTGTATTACGATTAAACCTACAAGTGCATTTTTTTGAACGTAATGGTGTAATGAAAAATGGATAGAGCAATTTAAAATTTAATGCTGAAGAAACGACTGGAAATTATTACTAGATATTCCATTTGTTATGGAAGGAAATTCAGTGCTGGAATGATTCATAGATTTTTTATTGCTACCTTCCTTTCATTTTTATCTATATTAAAAAACTTTTAGTAGGGAGATGTAATAAGTCAATTTTGTCTAAAATATAACAATTTTACTAATATGTTTTAAAAGTAAAACTAAATTAAATATATTAATATATTATTAAATCTTTAAGAATTGTTTGTCAATTTTCGATTGCTTTTGATGGAGGTAAAATATATTGAATCAAAAAAGTTAAGTCGAAGATTGTAGTAAATGTTGGTATGTAGTGAATACCTTGAATTGGGATAAAAAATCGTATATTTTGTTATATACGACTTTTTCGAATACTTTTGAGAATACACTCATTTTAGGAATCGGTCTATAATTAGTTATTTCCTCCGGATGAGTTTTTTGTAAACTGGTAGGTATACTTGTAGCTGTTTCAAAAATGTTGGGAATATACCTATATAACATATTATATATATATTAGTGGTAAGGCTGTGTCAAAAATTGTGGAAATTTGCTGTGAGGCCTGAAAGTGTGAAAACTGTGTTTGATCATAAAATCAAGGTCGAGGTGCTTGTGGTTCTATTATGATTTTTTCATAATGGTTAATTGTACATTATGTTTATCGGCAATTAGCAGATCCCGACCGTCTGTTTCTTGTGAAGGCTGCAAAAACCATTATCATGTTATCTGTATCACAAAAACAGATAATCTGTTGGAACTTCTTCAAAGTATACCAGGGCTGTCCTGGAAATGCCCGGATTGTGTCAAAAGTTGCATCGTTATTAATTCCGATGGAATCCAAAATTTACTAGAATCTAAATTCGATGAAGCAGTATGTACTTTAAAAAACCAAGTTCTGTCAATGAAACCTGACTTCGGAGCTTCTAGTAATTTCTCCCCGTTGCGTCAACCTCTTAAATATGCTGATGTGCTCAAAGATCGATCGCAATCTGCTATTATTATTAGGCCGAAAAACAATAATCAATCGTTGACTCAAACGAAATCAGATATCTTGCGGCATCTCAATCCTACTACTGAAAATATTCAATTATCCAAGGTGAAGTCTGTTAAAGATGGCGGAATACTGATCGGATGTCTGAATCCAGAAGATAATGAAAAGTTAAGACATGTAGTGGAAGACAAAATGGCTGACTGTTATGAAGTTAAAGAAGTTACTGGGATTCATCCTCGCATTAGAATAGTAGGTATGACGGAGAATTTTTCAGCAGACGAGTTGCACAAATATCTTTTAGCTGCTAATTCCAACATATTCGCAAATGGTTCAGAGTGCAAGGTATTAAAAGTCTTTCCTACAAAAAAGAATCCAAACATTTGGCAGTCAATTGTGCAGGTAAATAAATTAGACTATAAGCGGGCCTTAAATTCTGGAAATGTATTTGTCGGTTATGATAGCTGCGCAGTATATGATGCAGTCGAGATTTATCGGTGTTTCACATGCAATGAGTTTAATCACTCTTCGCGAAACTGTAACAAAACTGTCTCTTGTCCAATATGCACCGGAGCACATGAGGTTAAACAATGCAAGTCAAAAGATAAAAAATGTTCGAATTGTTTGAAATTATCAGATAAAAATGTTGATTCAAACCATGCGGTCTGGGAAAAGGAGAAATGTGTTTCTTATACTGAATCTTGTAAAAGATTTAAAGAAAATCTATTTATATCCAAATAGCCATTACAGGTTAATTCTCATACTCCCCTCGTACGTGTGAGTGACTCCAGGTCAAGTATCGTTAAAAGTCCGAAAACATTATCTGTGTTTTATCAAAATACCAGAGGTTTAAAGACAAAAACTAGCCAGGTTTTTAATATGTTAATTCAACGTGAGTACGAGATTTTCGCACTGAGCGAAACTTGGCTTGATACATCGGTAAACAACTCGGAATTATTTCCAGATAACTTCAATATATACAGGGTGGACCGAGACTTTTTGACAACTTCACTTACTAAGGGGGGAGGTGTTCTAGTTGGCGTGCGCGATAATATTGCATCAATGCAAGTCGATTTGGCAAACTACTCTTTTCCAACTTTTAAACTAATTGATATTGTCATAGTAAAAATAATAATATCATTTAAATGCATCTATCTCTTAAATCTATATATACCACCAAACACTCCTATAACTGAATTTGAACAACTTTTTGAAGCTTTAGAGTCACTGCACATATTATATGATGGCGTTGCTTTGGTGGTTGGTGATTTTAATATTACCACCTATGCAGACAACCTAAATTCTGGAACAACAAGTAAAGAAACGTCCATCATCAATAACTTCTCAGGGTTTTTTGAATTGACACAAAGTAATTTTGTTTTTAACCATAAAAACAGACTTCTTGATCTTGTTTTCTTTAGAGGTAACTGCTTAGTCGAAAAATCATTAGACCCCTTTGTTACAGAGGATAAATATCATCCTGCTCTTGAGATCACTTGCACATTAGAGTCCAAAATAAATCGTAAAAGCAACCTCGAATCTTCCTTCCAGAATAATTACAATTTTAGAAAGGCTAATTTTCCGCTAATGTATGAGTTGATGTCGAGTATTGACTGGACTTTTCTGGATGCATTTAAAGATGCAGATGACGCCTGCATATATTTCTATGGGAAACTATATAATGTGTTCGACCGCTGTTGCCCCAAATATTCATTAAAATCGAAAAATAAATATCCACCTTGGTTTGATAAGTCTATTATCAAACAATTGCGTGAAAAAACTAAATTCTGGCGTATGTATAAACGTGAAAATGATGTGCATGCTTCTGAGGAGTTTAAACGGATTAGATCTAACGTAAAACATGATATCGATATCGCTTACAAAAAATTTGTTGAAAAATCAGAATCAGAAATCTCTAATAATCCTAATAAGTTTTGGGCTTTTATAAATACTAAAAAATGCAACTCTAAAACGCCACAAGTAATGTCATATCAGAATAAAATATTGGAAAATCCTCTTGATATCCTAAACAACTTTGCTGATTACTTTAGCCAATCTTTCTCTGCTTCAACAGCATTCTGTTCTACTTCTCACAATGTTCTCACTTCCCACCTCAATATTAAGAGTTTTAGTGAAGTAGAAGTACACAGGGTCTTACACTCAGTTAAGCCAAAAATGACCACGGGTCCTGATAGTATTCCGGCATTCGTACTAAAGGATTGTGCTGCAGTCGTTTCACGACCGCTTTCAGTATTAATTAATATCTGTTTGAAAACATCCACAATTCCATCCATGTGGAAATCCTCAAAAGTGTGTCCGATTTTTAAAAAAGGTGATAAGAAAGATATATCAAATTACCGGCCTATCTCTATTATCTGCAATCTTTGTAAAGTGTTTGAGATATTACTAGAGGAAGAAATATACCGTCATGTCAGTAGGAAAATTACACCAAATCAGCACGGATTTATGAGGGGACGCTCCACAGTCACCAATCTCATAACAGTTACTCAGTTCATAGCTGAATCAATCGACAACAAGGTTCAAACTGACGTAATCTATACAGACTTCTCTAAAGCCTTCGATAAGTTAGACCACGGAATACTTTTGGATAAACTTACCTCTTTTGGACTGTCTTCGGCTTTAATAAAACTTTTTGAATCATATGTACACGATAGGAAGCAATATGTTCAACTTAATGGCTTTAAGTCTGTTGAATACATAGTCACATCTGGCGTTCCCCAGGGATCCAATTTAGGACCTCTGTTATTTAACATGTTCATTAATGACATTGCCAGTGTTATTGACGTCAACTATCTATTGTATGCCGACGACTTGAAATTATACAGTTGTGTAAAAAACATTGGTGACTGTGAAAATCTCTTCAAGAATCTGGAGCGTGTTGTTGAATGGTGTAAACGTAATAACCTTTTATTAAATCCGGCCAAATGTAATATTATGTCTTTTGGTCTAAAAACCAATTTCTTAACTTTCAACTACATGATTGATCATATTTCCCTTCAACGACCTAAAACTTTCACTGATCTAGGCATTATTTTCGATGCAGCACTATCTTTCACCCACCACATTGACAACATTGTAGAATCATCCTATCGAACGTACGGATTTATTGCGCGTTGCAGCCGCGATTTTAAAAATGTGTCTATCCTAAAAAGCCTTTACTATGCATTTATACGGTCCAAGTTGGAGTACGCTGCAGTTGTGTGGAATCCGATGTACCAATATCACATTGATCGCATTGAAGCCGTTCAAAGACGTCTCCTAAAATTATTGAGCTATAAATGTGATGGTATATATCCGCAGATTGGCATATGCCACGCAGGATTGTTACAAAGACATAATATGTTCAGCCTTGAAATACGGCGCAACTATCATTCCGTAGTCGTCACATTTAAAATACTAAACAATATGATTGACTGTACTGACTTACTGGGGATGTTTAATATCTCTCTTCCAAGGATCACATCTAGAAGAACACAGACTTTTTATGCAAGTGTACCTCGTACCAATATTCTGAAAAATTCTCCGATTCATACAATGTCTAGTATAACTAACTTAATTAGCTCTGATATAGATATATTTGCTTGTAAATTAGGGGATATTAAAAAGTATTTTTTTTCTAAATCTTAGATTTTTTTGTATGTAAACAAATTTTCTTTTATCTTATATGTTCTGTATTGTTAATTGTTCTGATTTTTCCTACTCTGTAATTGGGTACCTGTTACCTGTAGAGCAGTGTAAATAAATAAATAAATAACGTGTTTTTTTTACCCTGCGATCTTTCGAAAACTATTCTTTAAAATTGACAAAAAGAGTTCCCTATCTAGGCATTATAATACGATCATTGATCTTATGTTTGTTGTTCTAGTTAATTCAGCTTAGTTATTACATTTTTTACAACAACTACTCCGAATTAATTTTCCTTTTCTATGAGTGTTTCTAAATAAATAACACAGCATTTTCATCACTGATTTATTTTTTTATGTTGAATTAAATACAAAATATACTTGGACTAACAATTGTTTAAAAATGCAGGAAAATTTCTATTAAGTCAATTAGTGGCATAACCAATATATAATTGTGTTTTATTTTGTCGTTTCTATTCCGTTTTAACAATTTCTAACAGAATTCAAACTTGTATAACAATTTATTAAAAATACAAAAATGCAACACTTAATTAATAATAAAATAACTTTTTTTAACAACGGCAATTGGCCGATTAACCGTCATGAGAGTGGATCCAATAGCCAAATTGTAATTTAGTGGAAAACAAATATTTCAATAACAAAAATTCTATAAAATACACATTTTAAAATTCACTTTTACTATATCAATTAGATAAAAGTTAGTTAAATAATACAAATCAAATTCATGCACAACATTACTGTTTACATATAAATCAGGTTAACTGAGCCATCTTCCGTTTAAAAAGAAAAGAAAAAAAAGTTTACTAAACCCTGTGACCCACCGTTCTTCCCTAATACATGGGAGTAATTAAGAAGGCATATTAGTCATATTCCCAATCCTTAAACGTTTATTTAATATTATTATACAGTATGATCGAAATGAAAGGAATAAATTCATTATTTCGTAAATCTGCGATTTTAGGGGAAAATCCTGAAACCAGTCGATTTTTATTTTTAAATGGGCGCTTCGTCAGATCACCTTTTTACTTTTGACGTCATCTCTGTGAGCGTGATGACGTCATCAATAAATTTTTTAAATAGAAAAGTGGATCTTGCAATACATCAATAGAAAGGTCTTTCAGGGTTTCAGGATTTTTCCTTAGAATCGCCGATTTACGAAATAATGAATTTATTCCTTTCATTTGGACCATACCGTATATTAACATATAATTTAAAAATTTATCAACCTTCTTTCTGTAACCAATTTATTTTGCTTCCTTTTGCATTTACTTCTCCGGAAATTTCATCAATAGAATTTATATCTTCGTGAAGCGCCATTTTAAATTTTTTCAATCCAGTCTCTCGGCGACGCTTGCTGTTATGCTGGAACTTTTTTAGAAAATAACCTAGCATCGAATTTCGTTATTCACTTTCCTTTAAAACACTTCTAAAAGTGAATCAAATTTACTAAGCTTAGCTAGTGCCTATCAAAATACATCACAGGCTTCTTGTTTAACGACAAAACAAAAAAACTAAAAACTTCGCAGGTATTTAAAATAGTAAAATCAAGAAAATAATTTTTTATTAGTTCCTTGTTTTATTTGCACTTTAAATATTTCAGATATTATAGTGTTCGGCTTATAACATGCAAATAAATAATATATTCCAGATTATATTTAGAAATAGCTCTCGATGTTACACTACTTTAACTTTCAGAAACCTGTTCTGGATCTTTATACAATTAAGTTTGACACTAACATCCTCATTAAACTTTTTTTGGATCGAAAAACCACACCTTCGTGTTAGCACGTGAAAAGTACATGCAGTGCGGTCTCTCCTCCTGCCTTTGGGTAATTATTCATTAGTGCTTTAGCCTGCACTGCCTTGTCAGTAGTTCCACAATTACCCTAATTATATTTTGACTTTGTCCGTTTGGCCAACAAGTTCTGAATAAATAGTTTCGCTTGGTACGCTGAAATTTCTTACCACCAACATACATTTTCATTTAATAAATTTTAATATTGTTTCTAATTTGAATTTTCATTTTATTAACAAATTCCCAACTAAAATCTAAGATCTACTTATTAATACCATTAAAAATAAAAACATTCCAAAAAGTTCTCAAAAGCTGGAAAACTTTAGAGATATTTTATTTTAGTTACGTAATACTGTTTATTCTCAAAAATATCATTTACCTTATAAAACTTATAAAAGTTTCATTTCATAATGCAGAAGTTCTGTATCTTAGTTTCTCATGTCTTTTGAAAATTGCCAAAGAAATATAAGTTGCTTGGAGCGGAGACTAATTAATTTCTTTTTGTGATTATTTGGTAATATTAGTTTCTTTCATAAAACTTGTTCCATTTTAAGTTCTATAAGAGAATATTTGAAACGTCATGGTAAATCTTTTGAGAAACGCATTAAAACATTTTTCGCCAAAAGTTTTGTGTACATACATACATTATGTACACAAGTTTCTGAAAGAATCGGTAAGTTTTCAAACTTGTATTATGTAAATTTGACAGTAAAATGTATAATTTGTTTTCAATAGATTCAATAGGTTAGTCGCAATATTTCAGCATCACATAAAATAGAATGTTGTTAAAACCTAAAATGTGAGGCAAAACTAACAGTCCGTATATGTACTGTAATCTTTTGGTTCTCCTCATAATATTGGGGATTTAAATTGTAAGTATTTTTGGTTTCTGTAGCTTAGTTTGTTAATATACTTCTAAAATTTTCCTATTTTCACACACCACCCTAGAAACCATTTTTGATCAACGTTTGTTACCGAAATCCTGTGATTAGTCTCTTTATGTTTATAAGGATAATTTTACCAGAAGTAAAATATCCATAGCTCTCTAATGTGGTATAATGGGATCAGCAAAATAAAATTTAAAGTCAGTATACCATAAATTACTTTTTAATTAAACTTAGCATACAACTGGTTTCGATTATATAGCCATCATCAGGTCTAGGAAACATTTTTACCATCAATGAAAATAAGACGAAGAAGAAGGAAAGTAAAAAATGACAGTGGTAATAAATGACAAAATGCAAAATTAATTATGTTTTTCCATTGATCTAATTTTAAAATCGAGATGACTTAGAAAAGACTCGGAAAGAAATATATGGGGCCAAATTAATTGGTGGGGAAAAAAGAAAACTTTGATATAATAAAGAAGATTATCAAAATTTTGACAAAAAATAATGACAGCAGAACAGATCAAACATAGAAGTATGAGCAATACCTTTTAGGCCCTGTTTTTCTGTTGTTTTTTAGCGATGCCAGGAATACTTTCAAGCAATACATAATGGAAGTCCCTTTAGCAGGTAAAAATCCTGCACTACTGGAACACACCGGAGGATATATTTGATATGCCAGGATTCGGTAAATGCAAAACATCAGTATAATATAAAGGTATAATGATTTTAAGAAAAGGTTTTTTAAAATCTTTTTTTATTTTCTAGTACTCATTATTACTGTTATTAATTTTAATAGAAAACACGTTGTTAATGAATTTAATTTACTTTTATGGATATATTAGATTAGAATTATTTTTTCCGAACTCTATAATTGATAAAAATTTTATAAATTGATGTATTACAAAAAAGTTTTTTGTTTAAACTCATTTTTCACCAAAATATAAACATTACTAAGTCTATTGAAATTCAAGTTGAAACATCCATATAGTCTAATTGTCACATTTTCAATTTCTTTTCAAATTAAAGCCAGAATCTTGAGTTTATGAGCTTTTCGGTTTTTCTAAATTTGTTTTCTTTTAAATACCAGGTTGTACAGTTTATTACTTCATCATATAAATCTGTAATAAAAAACTCATAGATATTAGAAGTTAAAATTTTATTTCAGTGGAGGTACCAACTAATTTATTTTTTATTGTAGGGAAAAAATTGTAAGATGCTAAGTCGAGATTATTGTATATTGTTCTGTTGTACATGCGAGGAAAATAATAATTTTAAAAATTTACCAAGCGACTGATTTATATTTACAAGAAGAACAGGTACGTTTCGGATACTGATAAATTATATTCTGTTGGATAATTCTTCCGGTGCTCCCCTCGTATATTGACCATCACTAACTAACTTTATTTGCACTCCGATTAAGCTAAGTGGAGAAAAGTCAAATAAAAAGTAAAGAAAAGAAATAAATTTTTATTGAAAGGTTGTACCTTAGCTCACTGAAAGGGATTTTCTTGAAATGGTCAATTTCTTCGGATTCATCGGAAGCGAAAATGGAAAAGGAAGAATTGTAAAGTAAAATATTATTTCCCTAAAATTACATATTTTTACTCACTGAATAACCAACTCAATTTCATAATATCTGTAGGAATTCGTATGCAGAGGTTTTGCATTTCTAACTTTACCACGATGGAACCAGCTAAACCAACATTCTATATCTTTGGTTAAAAAATGTAAATAAAATATAGAAATCTTCTTCGGTATGATTTAATGACGACAGAAATAAATATACTAATTATATTAATATTTCATTCAACAGATTGCCAATGCGAACTCAGGACAGGATTGTAGCAACGAAAATATACAATAGTTACTTTTTAAAGTAAACTATTACCTCAAACAATTACTAATATTAAAAATAAAAGCAAAGTTGTAGGTATAAAACTCGGAACACGTAAATAATCGAAAAAATTAGCATGTTTTCAATATGACCTTTTTAACACTTCTAAATATCCTCATATTCTGTGATACTCAAACCGAAACCTGAAAAAGGAAAACTTTTTAAGGCTCATTTCCATTTATATCACCCAATTTACGCCAGTTTCTTTTTCTATTTTCCACCATCATTTTTCACATTTTCATGTTTTGGAGAGTTGTTAAGGAAACATAACTTCTAGTTTTTCATTCGCAAGTTATTGCTTGTATACAAGTTTTCTGAGCGGGTGAATTTGGTATTCGACAGTATGTATGTATACTTTTCAACGAATTTTAAAAATTTATCTCTATACAAATATTATTAAAAGTAGACCTTGTGTATATAAGTCTAGAATTAAATTCATTGTTTCAACTCTTACTTTATGGAAATTATTCATAATAAATATGGAAAGATAAATAATACTTATCTTGAATTTCCATAGTTTTCCAAAGCGTTTTAATATATTTAAATCTCTACCTAGGTTTAAACTTCTTTCTGTCTTGAGAATGGTATTGTCAGATACCGAAACCTAGGTAGAGATTTAAAAATAATAAAACGCCTTGGAAGACTGTGGAAATTCAAGATAAGGATGATTCTGTTTCCATATTTATAATAAGTCTAGAGTCAAATGCTTCGTTTTAAGATATTTAATGCTCAAAAATTTTATCCCAACTTGTTTTCTTTATTTCTTGACTTTTTGGCAATGCACTGAACGTTATTACCATATTTGCAGCTCCATCAGCTTCTAAAATCGAAGGAATTTCCTTCAATTTCCATAAATAAATTTTAGGTTCGGTCTTTTGTTTAATCAAACTTTATTTATAGTCCTCGTTTGCTTGTTTTTCATTTTCATTTTGCTATAAAGGAAAAACTTCTATAGGCGATGTACTAAACTTTCTGTTAATAAAAGCTAGGAAACTTAATGATGCAGATTATAATGAAAATTTACTAACATAATAGTAAAAGCAGCAAAAGTAGCATGGTTGTTATCAGTTAGATATAATGTAAATATTGTTAGAGATACACAACAATATTGATTTAAAATTCCTTCTTCACCTTTTTTTTTAATCATCAATTGCTTCTGATTATATAGGAATGAAAAGAATAAGTTTAGATTAAAAAATATATTTTTTGATGTTTATTTTTTTAACAACAGTTATTAAAAAACTTGTATATTCAATTATTATATTAAAATTAAAAAAACTTGAATATTTTACTAAAGGAAGAGAATGCTAAAATAAAAACACAACGTTCAAATACAAAAGTCCCAGAAACTATTATTTTAATCATTGTATAACATTGCACTTCAGACCTTGAAGGCCCATAAATTAAAGTGGCTTTTCTTCTTGTTTTTCTATCAGTACGACAACCTCCCTCCATCCCTTACGGTTGTGAGCTGTACTCTTCCAACTCCCTTCAACTTCTTTAACATCTTCCAGAAATGTCTTCTAGGAAATACTTTTACACGTTTTCTTCCCATTCCTTCCAAAAGTACTAAAGCCTTTTTGTTGTCTGTGCTAGTTGTTCCTCACTTACTTTCACTCCTCCAAAAACTTTCCTTAATACTTTTCTTTGTCAAATATCAAACTTCAACCCTTTTTTTTTGTTAAAACCACGTTTTACATCCGTAAAATACTGTTAGACTGATTAGTGATTAATTCATTTTTACTTTTTATTGCTTTTGAGGTTCCTACATCCTTAATTCCCTTCATTACACTTCTATTTATTTAGATTTATTTTACGTGTTTACTGGCTATTAGTTTTTCTAAATATTGGAATTCAAACCTTTTGTATTTTGTATTTTTCACCGTTTTTCGCCATACTTTGTCTATGTTGTAATTTAGTTCCGGTTCTTTTTTATTAATAGCGTTATTGTTTTTTTTTGTAGGAATTTATCTTCATATGCACTCTTATATTTTTAGTTTGTTATAAATTTCTTCCTGTGTAGATTCCTTCACACTCTCTCCATTTTGTCCTTATTTAATTATTTGATTTTTTCTTTCATATTAACTATTTAATAGTTCTTTGAAACACTTTTGTGATTTTTTCCGAGAATCTCTTATTAATCAGCCACTTTTATCTTTAACTTATGGTATCGTTTGATAATTTCTTGTGTTTTTCTTCGATCTTTTGGTCTCTTAGTAGAAATTTTCTATTTCCTTTTTTACAAAAAGGTATTCAATGCTTTTTAGCTTTTCTTACATATGATTCCTTTTTTCTGTCTTATAGCTTTTTTTGGCTTTTTTCTTGATTTTAAATAGGTTTTTATTAAAGAAATCTTTAATTTCAACTAATATTTAAGTAAAAAACTTCAATCTTTATTAAAATTTGATAAAAGTATTACAATTTATATTAAAAAAGACCAATTGAAATTTAATGAAAAAATGTTGATTTTTATTAAAATTTGACAGAAATATACAGTTTTAACTAAAAAAAAGTTTAATTTCGACTAATATTTAAGAAGAAAACTTCAATTTTTCTTACAATTTGATATAACAATTACAATTTTCTTAAAAAGTTCAATTCTCATCGATATTTTAGGAAAAATATTAATGTTTCTATTTGTACTAACTATAAATATAAATTTAAACGTAAATGTTTTATCGTAATCATAGTTACATAGTAAAAAAATCCGGGATATTAATACCAATACAATCAACAAGTGATTATTATTAAACTGAATAAATTACATTCTCTTAAGTTAAAAAAGATCGACAACGAAACAATACTCTTTATTCGAGTGAAGAAAATTTTTACCTTGCCATTTTAAGCATTTTATCTCATATAAAATTTTCTGAGAAATATGGCACTTCAAATGGCGCTTCGGATTTGATATTTTACGAACTCGACCGGCAAATTCTAAAAGCCAGTAAAACTTCAAATAATTTAATAAATTTCTGAATCTATGTTTGAAAGCTTGATTCAAATTTTTGTATAGAGATTTTTAAAGTTTTTTAGAAATTCTACGTGCAGCAGAAATTAGATTTCTGTTCTTCTTTATACTTTCTATAAAGCTTACCGGAAATTCGTTATTAAGAAAGGCAGATCGTCAAGATTAACGATATAATATGAAAATTGATTAAATTTTTATTTGCTTTAATAATGAGCATTTCTAGTAGAAAGAAAACCGAAAATAGTTATCTGTGCGTAAAATGTGCCAAATAATAATAGTGAATTTAACCAATTTAAGCTAATTTTAACAAAACAAGCAAGGTAACTAAAATGTTGGTGAAAATATTTTATTTAATGCATAACTTTGTGTATATTGTACTTACAGCTATTTTTGAAACGAAAATATCTTCATTTTATTTTTAGTCAGTTTGACAATATCTTGACAAGGCATTACCGTATTTTCCACAAAAAATAATAAGACTAATAAAAGTATGCTCCTTTTTTTGACCCCCATTCAATCTGCCATCGAGAAATCTGTGCAGTAGACCGTTATGACAAAAATCGTCTTAAACTGCGAAATACATCTCGACAAGCCGTTGGATGTCCGTTAAAAAAGCGAAAAAGTCTCTAAAACTCGTTTCCCAAGGATAAAACCGCATATTCTCACCTATAACAAGTTTTGCTTTTCATAAAGGACCCTCATTCGTGAAGTAGGGATACAATTTTCCATTTTTCTTTTTATTAGTAAACCTTATCTCGAGGTTGCAGACACACGTTGTAAAGCAAAACCCGGAATAAGTTTCCAGATGGAATGACTTATGCCTACAAAAGGAACTGGCTACTAACATAATTATAATATTTTCTGCAAAATTTTCTACACATTGATTTTAAGAAACTCTAGTTGTACAGTTTTGTGTAATTTTGAAAAACAATTCGAAAACTTAAAAAAGTTAATAGATTATTTCCTATCCAAAATTAGCTTAAATAATTTCGATTTTCTTAAATTTACACCGTTTTAATTTATGAACTAAGAGCATTTTAGGGAATTACTATCCACGATAAATAATGTGAAACATTTATTGATTAGAAACTGAGAACTGCAAATGCACTGTAAAGAAATTTTATTGTAAACTTTATTTGACACTCTCTTTTCTCTTTTCAGGATTCTCGAAGTGTTAACGTTCAGTTTTTGTTGTTAATTTAATTTCTGATATTTTGTGCGTTATCGTTTACTTTTCTCTACTAGATTTTGGGGAGTAGAAGAACTATAGTCTAAAGTAATACTCTAGGATTTATCCTTTAAGGGTTAATTTCACGTAAAATATCTGCGTCAGGCGCTGAATTAATTTACTTTTACCTGGTAACTGATCCTAGAATTATATATTTAGCGAAACAAGTCCGTGAACTACTGAACGAGTTGACTAACTAAATCTAATGCTCTTTTTATATGTGAGAAAATTAAATAGGCTTTTCCTATACTAACTGCGGATTTTAATTACAAGAATATCGATCAATTCACTTACAAAAATCAATAAAGACGATTTATAATTATACTGTTAAATAGAGAACTAAACACCATTTTAAATGAATCACTTGAACCATTTTGCTATATAAAATGTTTAAGGAGGCAGATACCCTGTACGGGGGTTGGCCATTGAAATATTGTTTTTATAATTAAAATGCATTTAATAAGCAATAAAAAATCACCTGTCCGAAAATTTCCCCAAATATTTTGTAGTATATAAATTAGTGAGGGGTGCGAGTACACTTTACATTCGTCTATAGATTTAATTTTTACGGTGTACATTAAAAATAACAAAGAAAATCCAAATAAGTTCTATTCAATTACTCTAGAATACCCGGTATCTAATATTCGTGTCAAACAAATCGCTACTTTCCTCTAGTCCCACATCAATTCTTTCTTAAATCACTGAGTCGGAAAAAAAATAAAAAACAACTTTACCGAAGCGCCTAGCGTCTAACAGCAAACAACTTTTTTCTCAGTGAAAGATTATAAACAATCTGAAAAAGGAAATCGAAAAATAGAAAAAGGATCCTGAATTATTGACACTCGTTAAAGCTCTTTGACGAAGTACAACTTTTCGTTGTTGGTTATCTGACATTATGTTCTCTTTCAAATACAAAGTCTTTGATTTTTTTAGATATCAAAGATATCAAAGATCACAGAGGATTATTTATTTTTGTAAGACAGTTTACTGAGACGTAGATACGAATTTTGATTATGCAAATAGGGTGGTCGAAGAGTTAGTTTGTTTACTATTTATAATAATTGTAGTTTCAATTTTGGTGTCTAAACTATTTGAAGATATGGACCATGCGCTATTTGAAAATTTGGTGTTGGTTCAATTACTGGTGTATTCTAAACGTAATAAAACTCACACTATTGACCATTTCCAGTCGAAAATCTCGACATCTTGTATAAAATTATACTAACCTATTTTATAGAATATTTTTGTTCTGTTTGTTGTGTTGTAAAAATATAGATTTAAAAACAAAAATATTAGAATAGTTTTAGACTATTACTTTACTATAGTATCTAGTATTTATTGTAATTTTGACTTTGTAATTGTATTATATGTAACAGAATAAAATTAAATATTAATCTTTTAATCAACGAATAGAAAACTTTGAAATAAAGTCAGGAATCTCATTTAAAAAGATTCAGTTTTTTATAAAAAATTTAATTGTTTTTAAAGAATTATTAAGTTTTCGCTAACTTTGCTATAATTCTTTGTACCTTAGACGTTCTTTATACAAAGTACGTTATTTTAAGGATATTCAGTTCATTTAGTAAATGTTTGTATATAGAGATAAGAAAATAGTTATTACGATAAAACGATTCTCGCATGTTTCATGCTTATGTCAGTTTAGATAACATTTCCCAAGGATGTTTATCAAGTTTACAGTAAGTAATACGTTTAAGATAATATAAAAGTTATTTTTGATACTATTCTTCAATAATTCTAATTTGTGAGTTATTCAAAATCTAATGAATTTTAAACAGAAAATATGATATTATTCAATGGAATTTTCTAACACCTCCAATTTATTAAAGGATTGCCAACATTATAAACTCCTCACAAGCTTCTACCTGACAACTAAAAAAATATTTATATTTCGGTTCGCTATTAAGTCAAACCTTTCAAAAGGCAACACCCGCATCTATTTTTGATATATTTTTAAGACGCAAATCCATATATGGCCATCTGATATATTTATAATATATAGTGTGGAACAGGCAAGTGGAAAAAATTCATTATTTCAATTAATGTGCATATTTATAAAAATTTCCGAAACACGACAATTTTAAACTATTGAAAAAAATTAAATGGTTGACGAAATTCGATAGAATACAATAAACAATTGATAAGTAAAACTACTCACTTCTTGATTATTATATAATATAAACTATTAATCGATAACATTTTTGCTAAATCAAAGTTGATAGAATTTCTGTACATTTGTCGAGTTTGCTGTATATTCCAATAAACTCGTAAAACATGTTATCGACGTCACGGGATGTCGTTTCGTAAAATTTTATGAAACTTCTAAACTTTCTGCGTTTGATATATTTAGGTTAATTGCTGTCAGTGCAAACTTATCAACTATCTTGAGGGTATTATTAAATCCGAAGCTCTCTCCGCTCTTATATTCTAAATTGATGAAAATTTGAGCTGCCTAAAATCTCAAGCTATTCTAGTTTAATAAGATTATGCTCAGTGAATGAATGCCAAAAAATTAAGAGCTTATCAAACGAAATAGCATTTCTGTTAATTCAATTGGCGACGAATAATCAAATGACAAAGAATTAACTAATAAAATTATACTTGTTGATTAAGTTTAGTCATCCAAATATAATTAAACTTTTAAGCCATCACATTAATTATCACAAATTAGATTAGGAACTATTTATAGGAGATTAGCATGACCTGACTAGATGCATTACTGGTTGTTATATTTATTAATTTGATTAATTTTAATCATTATCGGTAATTTTAAATATGTAAATTCATCCTATAATAATATAACAACTGATTGCGGGAATTAATTGAAAATCTTTTTTAGATTTTCGAGAAATCTACTTATTCTTGTAACTATTATTGGAAACAGGATTTATAATAAACACATTTAATTAGCAGTTATGGATTTGATAAAGAAACAAAATATGAATAATTCCGAGAAACGCATCTACTGATATACTCGTATTTTATTAGTTTTCATAAACGTCCAAAAATATAATAATATACGTAGTTAGAATTTTTAATATTAAACCCAACGCACGTTATAGAACAAACATTGTCAAAATTTAAATGTTTGAAAATAAAATGTATTGTTTATTTGAATTTCTACATTTTTGATGCCGTTTGAGCACTGCATAATAATCATTAGATTATACTGTGATTTGGAGATTAATGATGTAAGAAATACCGATAATGCAAAATAAGGATACAATTAATCATTATGATTTAAGTTATTGTATTTTAAAAAAAATTAAAATTTTAAATACGTTAACGTTGGCACTGATGTTGATGCACAGACACAGTCACTTTAACTGTTCAATTTCTTCCCTAATTTATTTTTTGAAAAAATTATAATTTTAATGAAAACCAAATAAAAATTATTTTAATTATGTTTTCTAATGATTGGGAAATAATAATATTCTGAACTTTAAACAATAAATACATTCAAATACATAGCGTAATGGATGTGACGGGACTGAATGTAAAAGCTTTTAAATAGCGGAAATTTCATTTTAAAAGCTTGATATATTAGGAAACTTTGTGGTACATTTACGTACTTATCACTTGTTTAAGAGTTTTTCAGCCATATGGCATTTCATTGACATTTTGTGAAGATAATATAGGATAATTTGAATTTAACTATAACGTAAACTGAAAAATAATTTTGACCAATTTTTAAAGTACAAAATTCGCTTTTATGCCCTTTATGGAGGGTAAATATTTTAATAAACTAAATAAAAGCATATAATAAAATAAATTTATTTTCGCCTTTTTTTATTTTATTTTTTATTATTTTATGATACTGCCATCGACAATTTTATAAAAAAATTACTCAGGACGCCACGAACACTATTTATAAGCAACTTTTAGTTAATATTTTTATTTAAAATTTTATTTGCAAGTTACACCGTAAATTTTACAATTTTTAAATTGCTAATTATCCATTTTAATATTAAATTATTTACTTAATAATGTCTTTCTTAAGGAATACAAATCTGTTTAACTTTAACTTACTGGAAAATCATATTGTAAACACCGATCAACGACTTTTTTCGGGATATACACTTTATTTTTATAGAGGTCCTGTCATTTAAACGTGCGAAAATAGAATATTCAATTTGAATATGAATAAACGATTCCGACCCTTTTTTACTTTGGACCTTTATTTAAACACTTTTCAATCTAAAAATAACATGTAACCGTACCCAATAAACCACCAAAATAATTCCATTTTCATCGAATGAGTACTAAAAGGGAACTGGAGAAGCAAAAACCTTTCATTTAACGCTTTTACATTTTTTGCATACTCCATTGGCACGGCCTATATACCGTAATGGTTTTTCCGCCTTTCCGCGGAAATTCTTTTGACAGCCTTAAACTAGAGCCTAACGAGCAGAAGAGTAAAAATTTTAATTATGTTCTACTTTGCCCTCTTATTATTACTTTAAACTAAATGAATTTCTTTTGGATTACGAGAAATATTCATACTTTAAAAAATGCTACTCTTCTTATAAACGGTTCACTAAAATAGCAATCCAGCTTAATTCAAAATTTAAGTCAAAGTAAAAAAATATGATTCAGTTTTATTTTGACGATTTTTTTAATGTTTTGCGAAAGAAATTTATTACGAATTTTGCATTTGATTAGATAGCATTTTTAGGTAAATATTTATTTTTTAGATTTTATTTAAAGGCTTAAGAATTATTTTGACTTTATTTAATACCACTTTGATATAAAACAAAAAAAATACTAGAAAAGCCAATATATTAGATTAGTCTCGAATTTTACGGATTTTTAATAGAATTGATTATTTAAACAAAGATTTAAAATTTTCTTATCCGAAATAGCGCGGCCAAATTCTTATAAAACCAAAAAGGATATACGGCTTTGAAACATTTGCGAGGAATTTTAAAGAGATTTTCCCCAGCAACAACTAAACTCCACTTTAATACAGTGAAAAAGCAGGTGTACGAAATACTAAAAGGATGTGAACGAAAGTAGAGCTTTATAAATTTTAAATTATTATTCATCACAAAACATTCTAAAATCTACTACCACATCGACAGCATTTTATTTCTTCATTTTATAGTAGTCATTTTGGTACATCACAAAAAAGTAAATTTAAATTTGATATTATTATTATTACACTCACAGGCACGAAAAGGATTTTATTATTAAAAAACTAAAACTTTGCGCTATTCGATATTTTATTAGTATAATATTTTAAATACGAATAAAAATCGTTATTTTCAAACAAAAATAACAAAAAAATGTTTTTTTCGATGCCAATGTCTTTATAAGGCCATCCTCAGAGTCCTACAATAAAGTCGAAACATCTTAATAGATACAGGGTAATCTACATTTTTTATTAATTAACAAAAGTAATAAATTAATAAACATGGAATATTAATGATAATAAAAGTGTTAAAACTCTTCATTTTTTATTTACATCTAGTTTCATTGCAAATTACTATACATAATGAAAATAACATTTCTTTTAATCTGATATCAATCTCAATATTCTGGTTGTATCTTGTTGCTAACCACTGCTACTACCACATTATGGAATTACATTTTTTGCTTTTTTATTAGGTACTAAATCGTTCGTTCCACTTTACATAAATTTCTGCTCCACGTAAACCTTATTCCAATATTTTTTCAAAACTACGGCTTAGAGAATATTTATGAACTCAAACTTGGGTATACTCTGTAAATAATGCTGACAGGTCAGACAATATATGTCTGGATAAATTCAAAATAATAGGCCATATGAGGTATTTTTTTACAATTCTAATTAAACAAAAATATACGGCTTTAGCAGAAATATTGTAATAAATTAATATTTCTAATATTAATTAAAATCGATTTTAAACCCGAATGTATGAGTATTAGAAAAAAATTTATTTTCAAATATATTATGATAATATCATATTGAAATTTTTAACTAAAATTCATTCCAGGTTTGTACCAAACAACTATCAGTTTGTTAATTATTTTATTAAAACATACAGTATCATTTTAACATAAAAATTGTGGGAACACATAACGCCCTTACTTCGTTTATGGGGTTGAGGTGAAATATTAACAAAAATTGTATAAAATTTATTTAAATACCTCGCATTTCTGAAGAAAACTTTCATGATTATATTACTACATATAGGTATTAATAATAATAGTAATTAGTAATAATATCAATAATAGTGACGGTTTTAATTATATTTTTCTAGAGGAATAATAAAAGGCTAAAAAAATTCATTCCATTATTGTTTTAAAACAAAATGCTAAAACCATTGTTTCAAATAAGTAGTTTAGCACCCCATATAATTAATTGCAATAATTCTCCCGAAAAGTCAAGTTTGATTTTAAGTTCTATGTACGAATGAACAAAACGAACAAAATTGTAAAGTGTATTGTAGTAATGAAACGTTGTAAGAAGACTTGAAACATTTAATTTATAATGTTCTTTGTTTGTATAATTACTTTGGCGGTTCCAGAAATAACTAAATGTTATGCGAAATACAAAATAGTCATAGGCGGACCAAATGGTTTACTTGACAAACATGATTTAATTTTTAGACTTCCGAACTTTCACATAAAATGGCATACAATATAAAATTTTTGACTTTTAGCAATAATATATTTAATTTGAAAATTAATGAATCCTGCATTGGATGCGCCGTCTTGATTAGTTTAAAGTAATAATTAATTTCATAATTAGTAACAGTAGTAATATATATATTTTACTATATTTAATTCTTCTCTAGTTCCGCCATTGTGGCATAAATTATATATCTAAGGAATGATATTAAGTATTACAGATCTATTATTATACTTCTTAAAACAATTACAGATCTTTTGTCTTATGATTCATTGTGTTATAATTTAAAAAGGCTTGCGTTTAATTAAAGCGCTTGATTAATGGCCAAGAATCAAGACACAAAACGCTCAGGAATTTTCAGATTATCTTTCTAGCACATTAATTTGAATTACTCTCTTTTGGACTAACTTAACACAGCAAGATATATAAGATTCATTTATTAAATCTATAAAAATATACTATAAAATATGTTAATACAACTTTTAATGTTTTTTTTATGAAAGATGTGTGGGGTTACGTGTTTAGACTGTAGTTTAAATTGCCCATCTGATTTCCTCCAGTTTTTTCCCTTTTCTGATCCTAGTTTTCATTTGACTTAGTTTAAACCCCATTATTTCTCATGGTTCTGTAATCTCCTTCGGTGTTAAATAATCGGCATATCTAAGAGGTTACTTGTCTATCTCTCTCTCTACAAGAATTTTCCGTTTATTTTTCTTACTTTCTTATTAATGAGTCAAAGGTTTTTGTTCCTCGTTTTTTCCATTATTGATCGGATTTTTGAACCACATCTCTCCACCTTCCTAAAAATCTGAAATTATATATATTTAATACTTATGGATGAGCAGTTTTTACCTCAATTTGAATTTCCTAAGAAGGCTTAAGATATATGATAACCACAAAAATATTAATGAAGGTGGACTAAATCAGGGGATCTCGCTGTCCATTCTTATATATTTTTTTCTGTTGGTTAAAATATTATCTAACAGTTAAGTATTAGATTAAAGCGGTGGTGAGCCATCTTTTTGAAACAACACCATTATTATTATCATTACATCTATTCGATTATCAAGTCCTTGTTGAGGTTTTGAAGTAATTTAATCCCTTTGTTTAAAGTGGACGAACTATAAGTGCTGCAAAATTTTTTTAGAGAGTCCAAACAAGAACAAAAATATTCTGTTAGCAATTAAAATGAAAAATTTACCAGTCCCAGAGTTTTTCAAAAATATGTTTAGAGTGAAAATTGTTGAATTTATGAAAACCCCTCACGTTCTCTTTCTATACTAAATTGTAGTGTCATAGTACTTCCATTTTAATACTAGTACTATAATGATACCAGTGCAACAAACTTGGACTAAAATTAATACCTTTATGATATTAAATAAACGATCATAAAGTTACTGTTACAAAACACCAACAGATACTCTCAGTAATGAATATACTACATATTTAAATTTTATAAAATCCTAAACCGGTTTTTACTGACACAAACAAACAAACAAACATCATTCTCGATTTATTTAGTTACTGCTACATTTTCGATTTATTTTTTTTCATTTAGTTAGGACAACACGAAAATTATTCATATTAGCTGTGAATCTATTTATAACATCAAACGGTAATATCACCAGCAGCCAAACCTGGTGCAGGGCAGAAATTCATTTGAGATTCTGTTAATTTCGTGACTACGCTAATAATGTTACCGTTATTATAGAACCCCAGCTGGGTTACGTCACAGGATGCGAATTCCGAGTAAGGATAGTCTGTAAATGCCACAACAAAACTGAGGTACATAAAGGGTATCTCGTATCTCGTGAATAATAACCCAATTAATATGGACGGAGCGTAGCCTATCTTAGATGTTACATCGAGAAAAATTAACACAATATAATTTCGTTGTCATTATTACCGGTTTTCCTTTTAATAAAAGGTGTTAATATTTTCGCAAAATTTTGATGCTCTGGTATATACATACATTTTATAAACAAATATACAAAAAACTCTCTGATTTTCGTGACTGTTCTTAATTAAACAAAATGAAATTAACGACACACTCTAGAAACCAACTTTTTCCTTTTACATATTTTTGGGTTTAACTGGCTGAGAATTTTAAAACTTGGCGAGCTCGAAATTATATAAAGAGCACAGATGTCTCCTGGTGATAACAATTTAATATTTTATTTGTCCAACCGTTGGTATCTGGTTTTCAAGCTTGAAAAGTTCTTTGTTGTTCTTGATTATCTGGGGCTTTGCCAGTTGTAGAAAAGGTATAGCTTTTCAAGTTATTTTCGATTCATCCAATAATAAGTTGATAAATTCTCATAACTATTTCATTTTGTGAACTTGAGAACTATTTGTAACGTGTTTCGATGAAAATGTTTATTATTTATAATTAAAGACCTTTATTGGTTTAATTTAAGCACCGGGAATAAATATAAAGAAATCATTTTCCTATTGAAATATGTTTACACTCAAGTCAAACTTGAAATCAATTTACAAATATTACATACGTCCAGGTTAAATCTCCCGAAGGGAACTGATACCGATCAAATAAAGATTATTATCTAGTAACCAACATTTTGAGGAATTAAATTGTGAATTTCTATTACTTTTGATTTATCCTACAAATGGTAAACGGTGTATCTGGTAGAAGTATCAAAATGATTCACTTATTATGTGTTGGGTGTAATTGTAAAAGATAAATTATACTTTTCTTAAATTTCCACGGGTTTCAAATCTTTTAAATATTCTTATGAGAATTAGTTTGCTCTATCTTAAGAATACTTAAAACTTTGAAAAACCGTGGAAATTTAAGTACAATAAGGGTAGAAACAATCATGATGACAATGTTGGGTTCTCTGGATTCTAAGGTTAAGTTATATTTTTACTAGACACCAAAGTTAGACTCTCCAGGCCCAGGTGACAAACCATCTTTGGTTCAGTGATGTACCCTGTTTGCCTTGTATGTTTGCTTATTGTTCGGAGCCGTGGGAGTGAATGGAACAGATCTCTCTTAACCGAGACGGTAAATAGACAGTATAAATAATCATGTAAGAACGTGACCAAATTATTTACGTATGAAAAATTTCGACCACAATAAGAAAAATAATATTAATTTAAAAAATTATTACGTAATGGTTCAATTATGACGGAAATACTTTATTGTACTTTATTTCCCTTTAACGAAATCACCGAATCTTATGCTCGATGGAGGTTCGGTTGGAACATGACTTCAAATTTAAAGCAGTCTTTAAGCTACGAAAAAAAAAATCGAAATGTTACTTTATTAGGTTTGCTAAAAATTAAATTGATTAAAATTTTCTTTAGAATATTGTTACCATGTTAACATATTAACAATTTTTTGTCAAGAAAATTAAATAACAATGTTATGTTGCTAGTCGATGATTCTACAATGGACTCAAAATGAATCCAGTTTCATATTTCCTTGATATCTGCAAATTAGAAAGGACTTCCCTCTAAATATTACGTTTATATAAATATAATTAAGATAACTTTACTAATAAATTTTACAATAGAACTAGAACAAAAATTAGGAAAATTGTAGTAGGAGAAACAACCGAATTCCAACAAAGGAGAAGATTTAGTCGCTATAATCCCGAGATTGTATCCACACTTCATATTATCGGCTAAGGAATTATGTTCCGTGTACTCCAACTTGCTATCAGCGCTCTATGTATGGTGTGAACATCTTTAATAAATTCAAGTCACAGCAAAACAAGGGTAACAGTTTCAAAATCAATTAAAATTAAAGCTAAACCCGTAACAGCGGCAGTGTGAATGCAAATCGGAAACAGAAGTTTTACTTGTTTTTATGAACATATGGCTAGGAAACTTAAGATATTACTTCGATTTAGTATTAAATAAAATTTCATGAAACCACTTCACCAAAATAAAATTAAAATTTTGAAGCAGGTACATAAAAAGAGTATATGAAATGGAATATTTATTATGCGGAACTTTTGGCATCACTAAAGGTACTACCTTTTGCTTCAAGTAGAAAGTCCTGATTTAAATTTCAATTTTGTCAATTCTTAGTGTTAGAAATTCACCCTTTTCAATAGGAAATTAGACGCCACCATCTAAATCAAATTTAAATAGGCGCACCGAAAATCTTTCCCGTATTCTTCCGCCTAAAGCATTGCGTAAACTCGTGTTCCCTCTCTTCAATTTATACTTAAATTTGCGCAAAAAATACTACAACCAAAAATAGGGTCAAAAATCACGCATATGCACTTATAAATGCTCTTTTTCCAGACACAATTTGCAATTAACATAAATTTCACTTAATTGTAGAAGTTAGTATCGAAATTAATACACGTAATCAACTATTCGTCTCATTATTCATTCATTCCTCACAATTCCAAATACGAATTGAAATTTCCGATTAAAAGGTTTCACAACTGTGAATTAACCTAGTAAGTGCTATAATCGCGTTATCGTTCACTAAAAGGCAAACAGATGGATTTACCGAGCAATGAAACATTGGTGTTTCCATTATTTGTGCATATAATAAAGATTATAAATATTAACGAGAAAAGCTTTAATTTTAAAAAAAATATAATCGTATTTATTTGTTCACATCATTAGTTCATTTAGATTTTTTTCCCTTTCCTTTAAAACGGCGTTACATTGTTGCTCTTCGCTAAAAAGTTGCACTCTTCCCGTCTTAGTCACATTCATTTAATTTTCAAGTTATGTTTGCTTACAAGCCTGAAATTTATTATTCTTGTTTTATACCATAGAATTTTACTCCATCATTTCCCAATTAAATCAATAAATATTTTCCGCAAGAGTTATTGAGGAATATGGATGCCGATCACTCGCAACACTACCATTCCGAACCACAAATTAGCTCCACAAAGCAACAGCTATTTTTACCACAGTAAAAATATTACTTCATTTTTATTGAATGACCCGTTTTTTGCTTTAGATGCATCATTACCAATATTTCATAAAATTATGCTTACAATCATAACTGAAAAATAATTGAGCGGACTATATACAACGTGTCCCACCATGTTTTGACAGTCTAGTATCTCGAAAACTGTTCAAATTTAATAAAATAAATGGCTCGTATTATCATTACTGCACAATAGAATCATGACAATGGTGGTATCGTTGAATTTATTATTGAGGGATATAACCAAAAATGTAATATTAAACCGGTAGTCCCATTTAAAAAAAAATGTTGGGATCACATGACCGGAAATGAGAGAAAAAACGGACATATTTTTTATAATAAATATAAGCACTAGTTCGACTATTTATAGCTGCCAAATTTCCAAGTAGTCTTGTGGAGAGTTTTCGAGATATTGGACTTTCAAAACGTTGTTGGACACCCTGTATAGATACATGTAATTTAGTGCAGCAGGCCATACAGTCCAATGACTTTGATAACCTATTTATTATCTTTCTCCATCTTTTCCTGTTTGTGGCTTCTTCTCTCCAATTTACTACTCCTAAGCTCTCAAATCTTCTTTGACTACCTAAAACTCCTATGGAAGATCTATAGAGTGATATGGACAAAACGAACAAATGAAGAGCTAAAACAGTACATAAGAATGCGACAATAGTGCAATATTTTCATAAGCCAATACTAGGATGAACCGCACGTGTAATGAGAATAAGAAAGGATAAGTGGATAACAATAATTATGGAAAGAATAGAAAGTGGAAAGAGAAAAAGAAGCCGACTAAAGAAAAAAAATTATTACAATTTTTTACTTATTGATATAGAAACAAGCAATTTTACTAATATTTTTTTGTAAAAGTTTCGGAGGTCAATACTCACTACATAAAGGATACAGTAGATATTAACAAAAATTAATTTTGCTCCAGCATAATTCGGCAATACCTTAATGGATAGTTGATCAGTGGATTAAAGAAATCTACTCTCGATCGCTAGATCTACTCCCACTTAGTTATTTTGAGATATCTTGTAGCTGTAATCAAATAAACCAGAACCAGCTTTAAAAGATAAGATATCTCAAGACTGGGATCTTGATCCAATACTTTATATACTATAGACATCTGTAATAAAAGAGTACAGGTACAAAAAGTCATCCATGAAAGAATTATTAAATACCATGAAACCATATAAAATCACCCAAATACGCTACCGTTAATACCAAAAAAACAACAAAAGATTGAAGAACATTTGGTCAATAAACCTAGTATGAAGAGTTAGAGGCTACCCCGCTAGAATATAAACCTCATCAATATAATAATTGCTAATCATCTAGAACTCGGGATCAAATTAATTCATAGAATGTACTGAATATTCTAAATGAAAATTAAGGTTTATAAAAAAAATTAACAATATGTAAGGTTAGTCTAAGTAAAAAGCGATAATGCGAATGATATCACTATACTGTTAAATAAAATATTTTTATCAGGTAACCTGTTTTCTCCAAATAAGAAAATACGATATGATCTTTTTACAACTATTAGTAGAAGGTCTCAGTATTTGCTCCAAATAAACCTATAACCGTTTATAATATGTACTCCCACGTGTCATTGACAAATTTCCATCTTGAAAATATATTGGATTCTGAGGTAAAATGAACATAGCGCCCCGTGTTATTAGATAAACTCAACTTCCAACTCTCAGCTGAATATTTTTCAATCTTGGTTGCATACAATTTAATCTAGTAATCCTTACCCATCATTCTTATTTTTCTTCTATGAAATTATTTTCTGACGGTTTACTTACATATCTTCACGTCTGTAAATCGTATCGGGATCAAGCATTTCTCCAAGGCGTAAATCCATAAATAACTCGAAAATTTGCGGAAATGCGGAAAATTTGTACGTGCTCATAATTTCATCCTTTCAAACCCTTCGGTATGTGTTAAACCCTGAAAGGGTTTTTAAGGAAGTCATTATTTTGACCTAAATAGAAAAAAAAAGTGAAACCTGTATCCGTCTTATGGCGGCCGAAGAAAATTGAAAGGTTTATGGTATCGGAATTTGAAACGCATTTTTCGGTAAATTTGACCTTAAAAAAACTCAAAATAAACTATTGATTTCTTTTTCATGGCACCCAATCGAGTGACAAAAATTTAACCTGTAATATGAAATGGATTAGTAATAATTAGAAACTATAATATAGCAATTTTGCCTACAAAAATATTATGAAACACTCAAGAAAGAGAGTATTAATAATAGTTTTTTTTTTCAATACAGTTAAACAATTTCTACAAAGGATTTTTAAAATTTGTTAAATAACATTATCATTAAATTTCGATTATTTTTAATTATAATGTTATACATGTTTCTGAACTATTCTAATTTTGCCGTAAATTTAACTCCGGTCTTAACAAAACCAAATTAAAAATAATTCAAGCTTCTTAACTTTCTATACAGTGTCTTGATTTGGGAGGGATTCTAAAGGCCTTTGTATATACAATTGTGGTAGCAAATTTATATATAAAAGGATGTTAAAATTGTTCTTCATCGCCAACCATCTTAAAAGTTCCCTAATATTTTGTAACCGCCGACATACACCTACTTTAAAAAAATTCACATATTTAACGAACCCCTCGAAAGGGTAAAATTGACTTCTCATATATTCGTATAAGCTTTTCGTATTTTCCACATTTTCTTCTCGAAGAATTCTTTCTCCGATCCTAATGGATTTACTATATTGAATTTGGAAAAGAATATGCAGACTCGTCGAATTTTTTTTTATATGTAAAATTGCGGGGGCCGATATAAGCGTTTTGTACTTCCATAGCTTAGCTGCGAAATATAAATGGGATATCTAAGCAAAATGGATTATCTAGACACTTTGTGATTTGTAAAATAGATTTTCCGACTTGACATACAGATGCTGATGTTTGTGCTCGCATAGTCACATAGCAAAAACTCCATGATTTATGGATAGTTTTGAAAAATTCTACAGGGAGAATCCGTCAGCTAACATTAAAGTCTAGGTATTTAAAAGGGCTTTTTTCTAATAACTAATTGTTGGAATTTTGATAATAAATAAAATCAGAGTAGAAATTACTTACTTTTAAAATTTTAGATAAAAATTTATAATATAAAGAAAAAATAAAATAATAAATGGACAGTATACAAAAAATCCTAATAAAATTAAAATCAATGAATATGCTACCAACATTTTCCCTTGATATCAGAGTACTTACCTCGTACATTATTTTCCTTACCTATTTCGTGTAGTTGCAGAAATTTAAATCAGTAAGCATGATTTCCACTACTTTTAATAAAAGGTTTTAATTAATTTCTACGTTAATTAATACATAGTTTTTGTCTTTATTTAGTGGAATTGCAATTACCTCTTCACCTTTCCATTCTAGCTCTTATATGAAAATAAATTTCACTTCAAATGGACAATATTATTTTGTCGGTGTAATGTTGAATGTACAAACGGTGGCTTTGTAAATGATGAGATGTTCATTTGTCGTCCAAAATTAATAGAATGTCATTTGTTTGATGAATGACTCTAGAGAAGATGAGGGATGTTGACGTTTCGTTTGTTTTGTGCTATATATCATTAATTTTTGGGGCAAAAAAGGAGGATCCGATAAGAATATTACGCACTTGGCTGATGATTAATAGCGCAATTGAGTAAATGTTCCCTAACGAAAGAAAGTAATTGCTATAGATAGGAAGTTTACTTAGTGAGTCAGAAATTAATTTTCGGATTTATGGAACACAATTTCAAAAATATACCAGAATATAGAATTTAACTCATATTAATAAAGGGAGATAATGGCAGTACAGAATAAAAATTGAAAGTACTTGAAGAAGTATTTTGTTAACATTTATTATGGGTATAATAAACAACTTCTTCTTAAAAATACTTTTTCTGATTCTGTAGTAAATGGAGATTGGTATTAGTGTGTATAAATGTATGTACGACTCCACATGTAATATTGTATTAGTTTTACCGAGAGGAAGCAAAAACGTGGTTCTTACGATTTGTTAACGAATATGAAACAGTTTGGATTAATCAGACAATAATCGTAATACGTTAATGAGATAATTGGCACTTACTAGATTCTTATGCTTTCAGGTCTGGAGCTCCGATTCTGGGTTAAGCTCATTAAGTTAGTAAAATTATCACTCTCAATTAACAAAAGAAATTTATTGAGCGAGGAACATCTTAATAAGTAATAATGAAAATTAATACCTTGAAGAAATATTAACCATCGCCAAATTCGTTAGTAAACCAATTTGATCCTATTGACTAACTCAGAAAAAGTACCGGCAAAGTATAACTTTCAAAATTCAACAAGGATAATGTCACCTTCGCATGAGAGTACTTTTCGAGACGGGCGTTAACGACAACTGAACTTTTAGCGCTAATTTTGTTTTTATTTATTTTCAAGTTTCAAGTAATCGGGAGTGGTAAATAGCATTGACCATTGCAATAACCGAATCTTTGGGTATTAATTAAAATAAAAATAAACCACCCTCAAAAAAAACGCTCGTACTGCCTACATGACAAATAACTATACTTACACCTTTAATTGTAATTTTCTTAATACCAGTAGTAAATCTTATCAAATTTTTGCTACACATTGTCCTGCATTAACCCACGTTTCGTCTAAATAAAAAGTATTTTTATTTTCTGTCCTAATTTGTTTAATTCGTCTAAGATACTGTCGTCTCCAACATACAATTTCTTCATAATCGATAAGTCCCCGAAATCAATTTAAAATCAGTTATTAATATTGCAAAATAATTAGGTATTATCACAAAACATTTCTGAGATTTTATTTCTCTTAATGTTCAAATGGAGTATTAGTCTGTATACTTGTTGTATTGTTCCTGTTTGTTATGGAAACTAAATTGGTGTAAAAAAGGAAAAATTCTTCTTATTTTAATAATTTTAATTGACATAGAGGAGCGAAGGCAGTAAAACAGACCGTGAATAACAAGATCAAATTAGAATTGTAATTGTTGTACGACAATAGAAAGCGCGAGAGGATTATACAAAATTCTTTCTGGTCAAAGCCTATTTAGGTATGTCGTCGCTGAAATTTATCCAGGAAGCGGTGAATAAGGGATTTTCAACAGTTTCATTACTAATTGTCTCTTTTGTTTCTCGAAATTATGTAGAGGTTTGAAATGCTAAGATTGTTATTTCTGTAAACTAAGCAAGTTCGTTCGTATCTTCTAAGTTAATAATACAAACTCCCGTATTCGAATAATATAATTATCTTTCTTCAATATGGATATCTAAATACAGTAGAGTAAGCGACGTGTCGGACAAATTTATCAATTAGTTAACATTTATAATTATTTATTCCGAACTTGAAAATTTGTATACTAATTTAAAAGGGGCGTTAGTAAATTAGATTGAAGGTAATGAGATTTTCTTCTTAATAATTGTAATTACTATCACTATTATTTATTTCCATAGGCTTATGTTTTGTATTTTAATAATTAAAAATTGAAATTAGGAATATAGAACCAATTACAAACTATTTGTGATCTAAGGATTTTTTTGTTAAAAAAAGCCAAATTTAAAACTGTAAGTTGTCTTATTTCAAGGCAATCAATTATTCTTATGAACCTCTCCACATAAATATAAATTTAATAAGCCTTATTAAATTATAAATTTTTATTTTAGTTTATTTTTAGTTTATTCAAAGAAAGTCGACTTTTTTCAAATGTGTAGGCAATCTTTAATTTTCCTTTAAGCCTTTAAGATTTTTCTTATTATTAAATCGCATCGAATCGGATGTTGGAAAATGAAGGAACGGGTGAGAGATAAATTAAAGATTAGTCCTTATTGCAGTGCTACTTCCTGTTATCTTCATTTTAATCTGTAACAGCCTTCAAAAGACTTGCTCAGATTATTACTTTGCAACTTCTTTTTAGTCACAATACTTTCTTGTCAAGAAGATTTTTCTTAGATACTCTAAAAATAAAAAATGTATTATTTTTTTCATTAACGAAACAATGGTACATTTTTTTCTACTTAGATTTACAAATTAGTTCTAAAATGAGACGATCGAACGAGGTACCAAAACAGTTATGTGATTTATCTCTATAAAACATTTTCACTGATTTCTGAACTGTATTTATCTACAATTAAAAGGTTATTTCTCTCGGCTTGTATGTGGAATGAAACAAAACTAATTAAGCGGAAAATAACAGAATGCGATCCATTTGTTTCAAAAACAATTAATAAGTGTATACTTCTTTTGTTTTGCAGAAGATTGATTGTTTAGGATTTAATAAGTAATTTATTTACTCACATCAACATGTTTTTCTTGTTAGTAAACAATATCGATAAGATTATTTTCTTTAAATTCATTTAATTCTAATATTTACGCGCATGTACATAGTCAGTAATTGTAATTTTTTTCATTATATATAATATTGTTATGTACCATAAATTAATATATAACGTCCATACGCTAAATTATTTTTAAAAGGGTATATACATATATTTAAAACACACATAAACAACACATTAAAATAATGTTAAATTAATTTTTCGACATGCCGGATTTTCTTACTTACTTTTATCGTGTTTAGTAGACTAATTTCAGAGGTGGTTCTCATATCTCTTACTTTCAATACAAACGCAAAAGCATCACGAATTATAATTGAAGAGAAAAGTTGGTTAGTAATTTTTCGACTACCTAAATGTTGAAAGGCAAAATTTAAAAATATAATTATTTTTCAAAGTATAAATTTTAAGAGAATTAAAATCAATCGACTATAAAGTACACACATCTTTTTCCCTCGTATATACAGCAATTGTAAGTGGGTATTAAAAACTGAAATATCCGTCTTGGTTCCAGATTAGTCAGCAATGAATTCATCTTAATTTCACTGTAAAATAATTTCTCTTTGACGAAATAATGAAACAAAAGTAAAACAATAAATTAATTTAATTGAAATTCTTTACATAACAATGAAAGTAAAACATGAAAATTTGAACAAATAATGTTGCTAATAATCTGTATTTCTTACAGCATATTAAGTACAGCTTAATACCGTTTTGGCATTCTTACAATTAAATTATAATTTTCCTTTTAAAGTAATAAGATTCATTCTTGTAAAAAAACGATGTTGAAGAACTTAACGTGTACGAAAAGTACGCAGATGAGTAGCGATCCATCTCTGGCGCATATCTTACACATTATCGATAGGATTAAAGTCTGACGACTGTGCTGGCCACGGTAGAAAGGTAATATCCTCATTATCAAACAAATGCATACAACTGGACGTGAAATCTATGGAAATCGTGGCCACAGCTTAAGGTTGGCACAACAACACTTACAAGATTGAAGTTCTGTGTTATTCATAAATGCAGCCTTGTTTTGTCTTTACCCAGATTCAACAAGAGTGAGAGTCTGGAGAAAACTTAGCAACAAGAGAGACTCAGATTGTAAATACACTGTTACAGGAGGTCATATTTAATCAGATGATAAATCTAATGGTATAAAAATCGAGTCACCTCTTATCAAGGAGTTGAATGGTCCTCATCTGGGGGTTCAAGCAGCCCCCGACATGAGGGGCTCTCGTGTGGTAGATAAAACACGCCACGGGAAGATTTAGTGTCTAAGTGCCATAAGCGCAATGAGTCCCCTCTAGACCATCCATTGGCAAAAACTCTTTTTATATCATTTTTAGATAGTTGTTAATGTTTGTTGAGCACTTATTAATTTGTAATTGTTCCTCAACTTGTCGTCTCTTAGTGAATTCTTACGCACCTAGGGAAACCGCGCCGTTATCCAGGAGAGAACCCGTTTAATCCATGACGTGGTGGAGGTTGCCTTTGCTGAATTATTTTTATTAACCCCTTTTATTACCGCATGACCAAGCATACTGTAACATAGTGAAGGTGTCTTTTTAATTAGCACGAACCCACGGTTTTGCGTGTCAATATAATGGTCTCCAAGTTTTAATTTGGAGTGGAATAATTTTTCCTGTTTTTGTGGAAGGTACCTACTTTGGATCAGTATCAACCATGGCCAGCACAGTCGGCAGATATTAATCCCATTGAGTTTGTATGGGATCGCTCCTGATTTGTATAATGTTCTAAGTTCCTGAATATTTTATTTAAGAATATACCTTATTACCTCAAGCCGAAATTGATAACTTAATTTTAAGTATACCAATCAAATTACACTGCAATTACAATTAATTAATTGTTGACCAGTCAGGTAAGACATCGGTATTTCACTTTTTGAAGCATATACGAGAAAAAACTTCGTATTCCTTAGATATTTTTGATTTGTATAAATATTATTTATACATAAATTAAGAGAAAGCTTTTAAAAATATTTTCATCGTTTCGAATTTCTTAATTTTCCTGTCTTGGTTTCATGCGAAATTTATCTAATTTCCCAGAAACTCCTATGATTCAGTAAAGTGAACTAAATTAACTAGATATGCAGAGGACGCACTGCAAATTCGTTATAGTTTAGCAAATAATCTGATTGCCTGCGGTTATCAAACTTTATCAATATTAACTAAATATTGATGCACTGGTTGTAATACACTAATAAACCTAATATATAGTAAATCTATCTATAAAGAAAAAAAGATAGAAATTAATATCTATATCTAGTTCGGCCAAAAAAGATCAAATTTACGTTCTTAGTACCCAAATACCTAAGTTTTACCATTGAATGTAGAAATAGACATTTCTATTTTTCACGTGAAACATGAATATTGATTATAGTTTTAGACAACGCGTGAAGAGTGTTTAAACAAAGAATATTACCATAGCTTCATTGTACATATTTCCTCTTGACAAATAGCGAAAACGAGCAATTGAAATTTTATGTAAAATTTTTCCTAACTTTCGACAAAACTTAAAACAAAAACGCAATACGTTGGCTAGTGAGCGCTTAGGGAAATTATGCATAACTTTCGAAAGTTTCAGAGCGCAATTTAATCGATCTCAGACAAGAATGCAAAAGCAAATGTACGTACGTTCTACCTCTAAGGACGTTAATTACATCTCTGGGAACTATTATTACCTGACGAGTAACAAACTTTTTGATGTATCTGAGAACCGTGCGGAAATTAGAGATATGTTTCTTGTCTCAACAGTCTACTATCATCTCCTCAAAATTAGGTAAACAACTTTAGCTGTAAAAGTGGTAATGAGATACTTTTCAGTACGGAAATTCAGGTCGTTAAAACAAAATAACAGAATTAGATAACAACTTTTTATGGACAATCTTATAAAAGATATGAGAGATACCAAAATTGACTAAATAAAGTACCTACAGACAAGATCTCAATTAAAGAAACTTAAAACCAAATAATATATGTATGTATACGTAATCTCTTCATTGTTCCCTCACTATTATTATAGAAGATCACTCATTGGAGGCTATTTCGAGTTTACATTCTTAACGTAATTTAAGTTAACTAGAAACTACATCAAACTTTTGTTTGCATATGGCGTTAGACCACATAATGTCGTCATCGTTAGGAAGATGCCTTTACCCTCCATAGTTAGACGCCCAAACTGATTAGAAGGATTGAAATTTCATATCCCTTTTCAATCACCTTGTCGATGAAAGTTTTAGACAGGGAGAAAGTTCATTTAATACAGTAGAATTAATATAATATAAAGGATATATTTTGCAATATCTAATGTGTGGAAAAATATATTTTTTGTAATGAGCCACTACTGCAATTTGCGTTATTACGTGCACTAGTTCGTTGCTGAGATAGTAAATATGTCTGTTTGTGTTTTAGTTAACAATAATAGCTTAATTAACAATTTGAACTTATCATTAATATCAATAGCCTTAACAATCATAAAAATGAGTTTATAGTACAATAAATGAGTAATAATTTTTATGAGGAGCGTATGGAGACATTTGTGAGTATTTCGTGGGAGGATCTTGACTGATTTGAAAAGCGTGAAAAAAATCGTATGTGAGACGCGGCTGACTTGTGAAAAACCTGAAGGAATTCTTATTTTAGAAAATAATGTTACTGCTCCGTGTAACTTTCAGTCTACAAAAACAAGTGACGAAAGATTGTTGAACATTTGTCATATTAACGTACAATTTATATTTAGATAAAAACCCTTATGATATTTTATGTATTAGCGAACACTGGCTGAAAGCAGAGTGTCTGCAGTTAGTCAACTTTGATAATTATATTTTAAAATCTTATTTTTGTAGGGAAAACATGCAACATGGTGGGGTAGCAATTTTCGCAATGCTTTAAGCTGCAAGGCGATGAAAATATATTCGGCGCGATAATTCAAATTTGAATTAGACGGTGCCCTGTAATTTGCGGTTGGAAATTGTGAATTTCCTACACATATAACTTTTAATGATTTAAGTCTAATAACTAGAAAATGTATTTTGGTAGGAAGATAATGAAGGTAATTCTCAAGATAAAGGCAATTTATTGAATATATTAATATATTTTGCAATAAAGCTAAATAAAATAAAAAATTACATTAGCAAAATAAGAAAATAATATTCTCATTTTTATATAATCGAAAGTTTAATTGTATATATTATGGAATTTGATAAAATATAGTAATACAAGAAAAAGTAAAAGAATCTAGTTCAATATACATATAGCATAACTTTCTCTTGGAGCTATTAATTCGAACTGAATCAATTGGGGAAATATGGTTTTAATTAGAGCGCCCAAAAATTTTAATTAAAACTATTAATTCACGTAAGAGAACCAATAAATATTCAAAACTTGGGAATTAACCGTTCAGTTTATGTTAACTGGGCTAATTAAAATGCCTCTGCACCACACTATTAATTTATTTCCTTCATACCCTACATCTATCTCTGTAGATCCGAATCACTCGAACTGCCAAACCACACAGAATTAGGTGTTAGACGGTTTTTTTTTAAATCAGTAACAATAATATTATAAATAGTTAACAGAATGGTAATTGCTATGATTAAGTGGATTTCATTAATTGTTTCAACTCTTACTTTATGGAAATTATTCATAATAAATATGGAAAGATTAATAATACTTATCTTGAATTTCCACAGTCTTCCAAAGAGTTTTAATATATTATCTAGTAAGACTGTGGAAATTCAAGATACGTATTATTTATCTTTCCTTATTTAATAAGTGAATTTCTGTAATATTATTAAACATACAACAATTTCTCGCTAAATTTTTTTATCTAAGATTTAATAAGGCGGGCATTGCTTTTGCTGTTTACTATTTTCTAGAATATTAATAAACCTACTACGTGTAAGTCGTACCGGAATAGGAAAATATCCATTAGAATTCAAGAAGGGGTGTAACCTTTTGGAAAACTACGCTACGCTAAAAGCTTGGCTTTTAGATCTCAGTATGTAACAGCAACGTGCTTTTATTATCTCATTCACACCAATACCCATTTACACTTGATTTAAAGATTTTTGAAAAAGAAGATATATATTTTTATAGGATAGACAGTTATGGCATTTTTTAAGGAAACATTATTTGGTCATTTCTGCCTTCAGAAATAAAAACCAGATATAATATTCGCTATGTACAAATTATTCTCCAACTTCATGTAGAACTTCTTCATCATAAAGATTTTATATGCATATTTGACTCTAAAAACCCATTGCGCTTTATACATTGTAGATAAACACGTATAAAAATAAGTACGATTACAATGTAACTTTAACATCTATACAATTTCATTGTGCACTGTCTGAAATCTTGTCTAGAATTAGTGTCAGAGTTTATTTTGCCTTAGTTATTTTTACTTTTATTACACTAGAAAACTTTTCCGTGACTAGAAGTTAATCATAAAATAGTAAAATTAGTACTATGTTTATTGTTCAGAAAATAGTAAAACGGCTGGCATTTATTTAATTACAACGTAAATTTGTTTCTGGTTAGAAAATAAACTTAGCCGTAAAGAAGAGGTTTTACCATTCAATATTTTATAATAAAATATACAAGAGAGAATAGTTTTATTACTATTTATTAATTTATCTAGTGGAATACAAACCATATTCGCCCAGAATAAAATAACTTATATTTAATAAAACCTATATTACGGGGTGCTACCCAAAAGTTTCAGGAATATAAATGACTCATAATGTTATCCTTGAAGAGTCAGTGTACCATACAACTTAGTTGGGAAAACACATAGTGCCAAATACAGACATTTTTATTTACAGTATTGTTTTAAACGCGCTATGATTTTTGTGATAGCCACGGCCAAAGAGCAACGAAATTTCCTTAAATTTTATTTTAACTCATCAAAAGCGATAAAGGCCCTACAAATATCCGTTCAAGTTTTCGATGATGCAACCTTAAGTACATCAAGAACTTTTGAGTGGTTTAAACGTTTTAAGGACAATCGCGGGACTGTTGAAGACGATGGGTGTTCTATTAGGCCTTCATCTTAACATGAGAAGAATTGCAGCGAAGTTTGTTCCTCAACTCCTGATCAGCGTGACCAACATCTGCACAGTGCTCAACAAATCGTAGCAGAGGATCCAAAAAGCTCATCAAGTTCGGAGCAATGTCAAGTTAAAGTTTTGACATTCGTGGAATTGTCCACCAAGAGTTTATCTCAAGTGGTCAGATCATCAACAGTGCCTGTTACTTAGATAATTTGAAGCAGTTGGGTGAGACATCGTCTCAAGGAAATATGGAGAAACAAAACCACGATAATGCATCTGGCCACAGAGCAATCCTAAAAAGATAGTTTTAAATCAAAAACAACATACCACTTGTGCAATTCCCGGCTTCTGACCCGACCTATCACTGTGCGACTTTTTCGTGTTTCCGAAGATGAAATCCAATCTTACAGGATCTTGATTTGACAATATAAAAGAAATTGAAGTGGAATCACGGGAGGTCTTAAAGGCATTGACTTCAACCCACTTCGAAGATTGTTTGCACCCACAGCAAAAAAGTTGACAATGCTATGTAGACGCAAAGGATGATTACATGAAGGATATAATTAAATGTTTCATTAATAATACCTTTGTAGTTCTTAAATAATTGCTAGAACTTTTGGCTAACACCTCGTGTAATATTTTATACAAACTTGACAATATGATGAGCTATGTACCTGCTGCGCGCTTATGGTGTTTATTAAACTTTTAACAATATACTCTATTTAAACAGGTATAAACTTCAATTGTATTTAGTCTCGTTTTAAAAATTACTTGTTTTATTGAAACAATTACTCCATTTCATAATTACCAATGGTTAAACATACTATAATATAAATATTTACACATTTCATATGAAATGTATAAATTATATTATTCGCCTATAATTAGAACATTGCAGTGTTATTTAATTCTAATCAATTTAACAATTTCATGATATACAGTTTGTGTTTATTAATGACCACAATTCATTTATGCGTAATATGTTAAAATATTGACATTTCCATTTTCGCTTCCATTTAAATATCCCCATTATCAATTAGCGTAGTACAATATAAAATATAATAAAAGAATTATTACCACGTAGAAGTAGTACTGTACTCACCATAATATGAGAAGTTACAAAAATTAAGTGTGAAGCGGTTCTTTACTCGAGAAGGCTTTTCTTTTCTGAACGATACCGTTTTATGGAGAAAAATCTGTGGAAATGCTCAGGACAACAATTGTTATAAAACTACATTGATAAAAATGGGGAACACGGAAAGAGCCTCCTCGTAAAATGCACTATTAGTTCATTCGGGCGTTCCCTGGACAACGATACGAAAGTATCGGCTAATCTTTCCATAAACTGAGCTACACTGATTAGAGATCGTATCGAAAACATGGAAAAAGGGCCCTTTTTAGAGCCAAGCTTGACAATCATATCACTCAATGTTGAAGGCATTTCAAATACTAAGCAAGACTTAATCTCCAACTTATGCAAAAAGAATTCATGTGACGTCCTATGCCTCCAGGAAACACACAGGGGGTCATCACAAAGACGTCCAAACATACCAGGAATGGTACTAGTGAAGGAATGCCCCCATGACCAATATGGAAGTGCAATATTTGTAAAACCAGGAATCAAAGTAAATAATTTACAAGCCACAACACTTAATAACATAGAGCTGATCACGATTAACCTTGGAAATATAAGGATATCCTCCATATACAAACCACCGAACGAGAGATTCTTATTCCCCCAACATCTTAACCAACCACATGTGGTAATAGGAGACTTCAATAGCCACAGCACAACTTGGGGATATCGTGACATGAACGAGGATGGAGAACTCTTGGAGAGATGGGCCGAGGACAATGACATGACCCTCATTCATGATCAGAAACAGCCCGCTTCCTTTAATAGTGGCAAATGGATGAGAGGCTATAACCCGGATCTTATCTTCACCAACAACTCTCTAGTTACAACGTGCAATAAGACAGTCATGGACCCAATCCCACACTCCCAACATCGGCCAATTATGCTGAATTTTAGACCAGTGATAATGTCGCAGAAGGTCCCATTTAAAAGGCGATTTAATCTAAGAAAGGCAGACTGGAATAAATTCACAGAAGAGATCGACGAAGAAATTAGAGACTTACCACCGACCCCAATAAACTACGATAATTTCATCTCTGCAATCAAGAAGACAGCGAGGCGCTGCATTCCTCGCGGCTGCAGAACTTATTATACACCTGGTCTTACCAATGAAAGTAAAGATAAATACGAGGAATATTTAGAACACTACAGTCGGAATCCCTTCTCTCCGGAAACCATACAGCTAGGTGACCAGCTGATCGATTCCATAAGTAAGGAGAGACAAGGGGCATGGAAAGACACAATAGAAAGCCTAGATATGAAACACAGCAGTAGAAAGGCCTGGAGCCTCATTAAAAAGCTATCAGGCGACCCAACATCCCCTAAAGACCAAGTAAACGTTACCGCCAACGAAATCGCACATCAGCTTCTTCTAAATGGTAAGCCTGATCAAAAAGTGAAAGTGACAACAGCCTAGACAAGTTAATAAGGATTACTTTACCATTACAGAACTGGAAACTGCAATCGAGTCTCTGAAGGCCAGGAAGGCCCCAGGTCCTGATGACATCTTGAATGAGTTCCTGATAAACCTAGGCCCATCAGCCCTGAACTGGCTTCTTCAAATGTATAACTCATGCTGGAACAACAATAAAATCCCAAAATTGTGGCTAAAAGCTAAGGTCGTAGCAATCCACAAACCAGGGAAACCACGGGAAGATGCCAAAAGCTACCGCCCGGTGTCACTGTTATGCTCTCCGTTCAAACTCTACGAACGCCTCATTCTTAACAAGTATGGATTCCAAATAGAAAACCACCTAATCTCCCAGCAAGCAGGGTTTAGACCTGGGAAATCCTGTACTGGTCAGGTTTTAAGCCTCACACAACACATTGAGGATGGCTTTGAAAGAAAGGCAAAAACGGGGGCCGTCTTTATAGATTTAACGGCGGCATATGACACTATAAACCATAAAATATTACTGGGAAAAATCTTTGAAATGACAGGTGATTTACAGTTGACGAAAGTGCTAAAAACAATGCTATCGAATAGAAGGTTTTATGTAGAGTTCCAAGGATCAAGAAGCCGCTGGAGGAACCAGAAGAATGGCCTTCCCCAAGGTAGCGTGCTCGCACCCATGCTCTTCAATGTGTATACCAACGACCAACCAACCGGCCCAACAACAAGAAGCTTTATCTACGCCGATGACGTAGCTATCACCTGCCAGTCAAAAAACATCGCAGAGATAGAGGAGCACTTAACAGAATCTTTATCAAGGCTGAGCGGCTATTATAGATCTAACCAACTCCGCCCGAATCCAGCAAAGACGCAGACATGCCTATTCCATCTCAATAACCGACAGGCGAGAAGGGAACTGCAAATAGAGTGGAATTCAATTAGACTGCAACACTGCCCAAACCCAGTCTATCTAGGGGTTACATTGGACCGCTCCCTCACCTATAAGAAACATATCGATAAAACCAAGGCCAAAGTCAACACCAGAAACGGCATTCTCCGTAAACTGACTAACGCTCGTTGGGGGGCGAACCCTAACGTCCTGCGCTCCTCGGCACTTGCATTGTGCTACTCCGCGGCCGAATATGCATCTCCCGTATGGCAGAGATCAGCACACGCCCATAGGCTGGACCCTGTCCTGAACGACACGTGTAGATTAATAACGGGATGCCTAAAACCCACCAACCTTGACCTACTTTACATGCTAGCCGGAATCGCACCCCCACAAATACGGAGGGAAACCCTAGCCATGGCCGAACGACAAAGACAATGCGACGACACCAGACATCCTCTGTATCAACATATACCAGTAGCGGCCAGACTAAAATCTAGGCGAAACTTTATACAATCTACACAGCCCCTCACTGCCTCTAAAATTGCCACCAAGGAGGTAAGATGGGAACAGTGCCTAATAGACCACGACACTCCAACCTGGAATCCAAAAGAAAAACTTCTTGCAGGTTCGGACCTAGACTGGGATACCTGGAAGACCCTCAACCGACTCCGATGTCAAATGGGGAGATGCAAGACCAACCTCGTGAAGTGGGGATATGTGGATGAGGCAGCCTGTGAATGCGGAGAAGCCCAGTCAATGGAACACCTCCTATCGTGCCAATCCCTACAAGCCCCATGTACCCTCCGGGACCTATGGATGTGCAATGAAAATGCTGTGATATGCGCCAGACACTGGAGTGATATTTGATCATTTATAGTTATATATATTTGTAGTTCAGACACGATTAAATAAATAAATAAATTGATAAAAATATCATTACCCATTAGTCTCCTTGTCTATAAGAAAGTTTCTGAAATATACGCGAAAATAATACTTCAAATAAGTTCAGAGTTTGTAGGTCGACCATAGTTTATTATAATTATTTTATAAATATCTGGAGACGAAACTGACCAAAGGTGTGAGTTAACGACACGACAATGCCCACAGGCACATTATTAGAAATACAAAAGTTTATTTCTCGACTGCGGTTTCAAACAAATCTATTGTTCTCTCTATATTCTGCGTATTGAATATTTTCTGAACTGAACGTTGGTACAAGGGAAAACTTTATTGATAAATAAAATTTTATTGTGAGTCTCAGCTTGTATATAAGATGTATCATAGATGCATTGTGCTGTAATTTAATAGTAGTATTATGAACTGAATTTGAAACAATGTATACAGTCTATCAGTTACATCTTTATTATTAAGTTAAAAAAGTCTTAAGAAGGTTAGGCCACTATATGAAAGTAATGACAATGAGAAAAAATATTTTTTTTAGATTAATTTTAAGTTTTTAAAAAAATTAAAGAGATTTAAAATGCTTCTCCGTATTAAAAAAATAAATATTAATGATTTACTCTTCGCCATTAACTAATTGCAACGCTGTATATGCCAGAAATAGCATTCCATTTTTTTGTTCACTCAAGTGTTGATAATATACTTTTTCACTGACTTTTGTCCAAGAAATAATATAATCTTACGGATCTTATCAATTTTCATTTTTGCGAAATAAAATTTCATGTCTCATGGAGCACTCAACTAAATCATGTAAGTACATTAAATGCTAACCTTACATGTACATACATAAACAAGCAAATGTCCAGGCTGCCGCTTCAAACTGGTCAAAGTTTTAATTAGCCAAAAATATTTTGACTAAAAAATCCACAAATCTGTAATAAATAATATCAAAGTTTTCTATATTCGTTTCAAGTTTCATACCCCTAATCCGCTTAATATAAATGCTTCCCAAACCATTAAATTAAAGACTTTTCATAGTCAAACTCAATTTCTGGATACTTACTATATATCAACAATCAACAATATGTTATCTAAAAAAGTAATTATTTAAGATTATTTTGGAACATTCAAAATACTTTTAATCCTGACTATCCACCCCAACTTCCTTAATTGAAAAATATGAATGTATTCAGCTTAATTTTAAACTCTTATACATGCATGACCCTGTTAAGGGATTGTGCTAATTCATAATATAAACAAAACTTACCTATAATAGTTGACAAGATGATAAATCCCAGCAAAACAGCCGTCACTATCATGGAGACCAATTGCACAGTGACATCGTCAGCTCCCATTGTTTTATTGCTATTGTCTTTGATAGAACCGTTATCACTTCCATTTCCTATATCATACCCCAAAATCTTTTCCAAATTTTCAAAATACCGACTTGAATTCTCGTTAAATACTATAGGATGCCACAGCTCGTCAGATTCTATAGTGGTAATAGGTTTTAAAATTGTTAGAGCTAATTCTATTGGACCAGTAAATGAGATATTGGATAGAGAAGTATCGTTTAAGTATATGGGAACAAAGGGTATGGCCATAAAAGGAACTGACTGATTTTTTATGGGCATTATATACAGGACTGTAAGGTTTCTCACTTAATTACATTAGATTTAATATTTTATTAAAGTGGTTTCTACTTAGTCTTTTGTTTCAGAAACATTTTATTTTCCTGGAAAATTCACTTGCATTTAATGCTTATAGATTGTTAATTCGCTTTGCTTCTTTTTTCATACATGGAGCTACATTGGTCCATTATGTACCTAAAATGAAAAAAAAATTATATTAGATATTTATATAGGAAAGGTATGAATTTTAATTCAAAAGTATTAAATATAGTTGTTTGGAAAATGAGTGTTCTAAAATAACTCTTTTAAAAAAGCTTCGATTTATGTAGGACATTGTTTTCTTTAGATGTATGGACATATACAAAAATATAATATGGAATTTTCTTATACTTTATTTATTCATTGCATTAGTTTAGTTTCTTTTTTTTCAAAATAACTAAAATTGAGATGCATTGAATATGACAAAATAAAGGAATTGTATTGTTAAAAAAATAGTTAACGTAAAACTTGCACACATTTGTAAATTTTACATAAAAAACTAGTCCACTCTTTACGTGGATATATATTTGTAAATACATGAATACATTTGCAAATCGCAATTTGAATTAGAATTGTCCATTAAAACGATCACATTCAAAATCAATTAAAAATATACTTATTTGGAAGTATTATGTATGCACAAAGTGCTACATGTGAAATGTTTAACTCAATAAGTAAAATAACATCTTTTTGCCACTTTTGTTACAATAATATCGAATCATACTTTTTCCAAAGGTATATGGGTACTTAGATACGTCATCATTATTTTAAGGGTTTGTTTAATAATTCCAATTCAATATTTTGTTTTGATAAGGCATGAATTGTGCCCTTTCTCGGAGAGAGGGAACGATATTGCACAAAAGTCACAAACACATAAGTAAGAATTAAATGCATTGTTTATCTAGCATCAGTATTTAGCAAAAAAATAGAAGAGATAAAAGCAAAGGCATTAGAATTATGAAGGACAACAAAAGTGGAGGAGCCCTAAAAACTTAATAAGATCGAAACAAATTTCGTCCATATAAAACTATCATAAGATCTAGAACGATTTATGGATGTGAGTCCTGGATGATTAATAAGAATACAAAAGAAACTCTAAAAAGGTGAAAGGACAAAATAATTATAATAATCGTAGGAGTAAAAAGAACAGAGGAAGGATACATAATAACGACGAAATATTCTTATTGTTCGAAGATGCGACCATTGACAACAAAATAAATGCCAGAAGAATTCAGTGGTTTGGACATATTGAGAGAAGAAAGACCAATAGAAGAATAAAAAGTATAGCATGGGTAAAACCTACATACGAAAAAAAATATAGGAAGATCTAGAATAAGATGGAGGAAGGCAATGGAAGCGGAACTAAAGAAAAAAGACATAATCAATTGGAGGACTAAGGCAAAAGATAGGAAGGTATAGAAGGACATTATTAACCTCTGGACCTAAATGACCTACACACGAACATTTGTAAAAAAATCATATTATCGACGAGATTAAGGTAAAATTATTGAAGTACCTACTTTGCATATTTCCTAATATTATCTTCATTAACTTTCGTTCTATTATTCTTAAGTCATCTTCATCTTTTTTGGTTAGGGGCATTGTTTCCGAGAGATATAATAAGATTGGTCTTATTAGTATTTTATAAATATGTTATTTTATTTGTTTAGAGGGAAGTTTGCTTTTTAAAAGTTTTTTATTTGGTGGTAAGCTTTCTTTGCTTTTATGACTTTTTCTTCTATTTCCTCTTTCCTGTCTTCTGTGGTTAATATTTTTACAGCTGTGTATTTTTTAAATTCGTAGTATCCTATCCTAACTGTAGTATTTTGGTCTTTTCCTTTATTTATGATTTTCTTTAATATTTTTCCAGTATCTCTCTTGTCTTCGTTATGATTACAATATTATCTTCGTAAACGATTATCTCTCTGCCGTCTGCTCGATCCCAGGTTTTTTTGTATTATTCTCATTACCATTACATACTCCACTGTTAAAATAAATAGTGTTGTCCCCTATTCTTACTCCGTTATTTATTTTGATTTCTCCTTTTGGACTTATTATGGTAATTCTTGAGTTTTTCATGAACTTCTTAATTAGCCGTCTCAGTTTAACATTGACTCCAATTTTCTCTCCAGCTAACATTATTTTCCTCTAGATATTTTATAATGATACAATTTTAATTTTTAATATTCATGTTGATCGCAGTTTGAAGTTGAAAAAGTAATTCATGAAGTATGTCTCCTGCATATTTTGTCAGTTCTAGATTGATGCTTCTAGGTGCTTTACCGATTTGGTTGCTAGCAATAATTTCCCGGCTTTTGGTGTTCTTCCAATAAGTTTTCTCCTGGTATATGCTTTCACGAAATACTCCTTATACTGTTAAATCAACATTTGCTGGTATTTGCTTTTTTTGCTCATTAAATTTAGAATTTTCGTTTTTTATAGCCTTTGTTGTGTTCTAATAATTTCCATTTTGGTTTTAATTTTTTTATAATAGTTTTTTTTATGTTATTATCTACTTTATCTTTTTTCTGTAATTTTCAGGTGTTATTTGCATGCCATTTTTTATAGCATCCCACATCAGCAATCAAATATTTAAAAAATATCTCTTTGAAACATTTTACAGCGGAGCCGATCATTTTGGTATCTATGTGTCAGTTTTTCGACAAAGCAATAATAAAATACTAATTTTGAATTTCACATATCACAAAGTTAAATTCTGGATAAAATTTAAAATCAAATCAAATGGAATGATGGAATAACCGAATTTTAATTGGTATACATCGGCGTAGCTTAAAATTTGTTACTAAATAATTTATGTGATTATACATTTTTAGCAAAATTACTGATGTAAAAAATTTAATGATGAGTAAGTCCATTTTGGTAAATTTTAGGCTAATTATTTTATAAAAGGATGAAAGGAACTGAGGGGGTATTTTTGTAAGATATTATATGAGGTAAATAGCTAATTGCGAGGGCGTTTTAAAAGAGGCACAAAATTTGAAAGTGGCCTCTAGGCATATTTGGATAATCTTATTAACATTGTAAAAGGGATCCTAATGGATGTAATACCGTTGTTACACATTTTCTAGCTCGGTTTACTTCAATTTGGTTTTCGACTTACAACAGTGGAGATTTTTGAATTGCGTAGCAAAAATAAAAGATATATTTTGTAAAAACATTTGCGTGTAACACGTTAGATAACCAGGCCCGGAGTATCTTGAATTAGGTAGTATAAAATAGGAATTTTTTAGACATTTATAGTTTACTAAATTTTGTTTAGATTAAGGTAAACGTGAAAAAAAAACAATTAAAATAATATTATAATAACATGCTAATAATTAAATATTAATTTTATTTTTATATTCAAGAATGTTTATCATCAGAACGCAACGAAAAATCAAAAATATGCCCATCACTTAAAAATGTAGTTGTTTTTTATCATTCCATGAAATTTTCATGTATTTCTAATTCATAAAAGTATTGACAACGGCGCCAATTATAAAAACAAATCTCCACGTCACAACTAAATCTCATTTCTAATTTCTAATTTCTAATTTAGCCTATTCATAAAATATCATCTGCAATTGGTACTATTTGGCAAATCTAGCTCTGAGTTTCTTAAAAAGTTAGAATGAGAAAGCGGTTCTATATTAATTAAAATTGTTAACAAAAAAATTATTGGACAATTTAATTAGATTTATGAATCAGCCGATCCTTAAAGGCGACTTAAAGCAAACGATAGCAACGAAAAATGACTCTTTTTAGCGGATGAAAATCCTCGTGAAAAGAATGAAGGAGGTTTTTCATCAAGACAGAACCATTCTCACTGAACAAAATGTATAATGTATAAATAGAAACTTGAAAATGAGCTCGTTTTACTACCTGCGAGCCAACCCTGTTTAGAATGCATTAGTCCAAAAAAAATCTTAATAGAAAGTAGCGTGGAGAAAATTTATGGCACACGTAATGGCCCCCAAATGAACCACTTAGGGATTAAGATGTTTTAATATTAGTATGTAAAAATAGAAGCTCTAATAACATTATGATTTTCTTTGTTGGAATGGAAAGAATGTGCTAATATCAACTCACGGTATAAAATAAGGCCTCATTATTTCACCAAAGAAAACAAAAAGTATGTCAAGCATTATAGTCCGTTTCATAAAGTTTAATTTAAATTACGGAATTCATTCAACCAGAGAAGAATAATTAAATTTGTTTATGATATAGGATTACAGAGTCACTTAGCATATTTATTGTATATCTAATTAAAATCCTATTTTTTTTAAGAATATATAACTTAAAAACAGTTTACGATCAACTTCCATCCTGATTCTACTCACTTAATTTAATGTACCTCTAAAACCTAAGTTGTAATACAAGTTTTTATAATAAAAACAGAGAAAGAATTTAAAATGTAAAAGAGGTGCACTGGCTTAAATTCAAATTGACTTAACCCCCTTGCAGTTTTATACCTCTTGGGAGTATTATTTAGCTTAGATTATGGAGTGGATCTATGCGCCATTTAACTATATCCTTTGCAGATTACTATTAATTCTCATATACTTTGAACTGTAGTTCTCAAGTTAGACAATTACCTTTAAAACTACAACATTAGATTAGGTTAAGTTTACTGTAACAGAGACACTCTGCGAAAGCAAGATTAAATCTAAAAGCTAATAATTTATATTTTTCTAGGAATACTTTAATAAAAGTACTTAGAGTTACTTCCAAAGTTACAAATTCAATAGTCAAACGACAAGGTGACCAGAGAATTATAAATCATTTAGATACAAGGGTTTCTTCGGTAAAAATATACAAAGAGTTTTAAAATCAACTAATAGATGTTAAATTTCATTTTTTAAATGCATATGACTGAAATAAAAGTTGAAGTTTTAAATGACATCACAAATGCGTTTTACGACTGTAATTATATATACATAATGGGCATAGTTGGAAAAACTGAATTGCATCTGGAAAGGTATTTACGAGCATTTCATTCCATTCCATTTCATGTCGTTCAGATTGTTATTCCGTCATATAAATCTCCAAACTGAGGATTTTATTAGCTCTGTAAAAACTGAAACTCTTTAATAAACCGAAATTCATGAAAAAATTGTAAATGCAAAAGTAGCGCTAAGAATTCAGTTTAGAAAGCTAGACAAAATCATAAATATGTTTTAGTTAAACGTTCAGTTAGTTTATTTATGCCAATTTTACTTATTGACATAGTATGACTATCCACTAATTAGACCAACTTGTTTCAGTATCAAATTTTTTGTAAGAACCACGTTTTTGTAACATAATAAATACTATTTTTTATAACTAAATCTTAATTATGAAGAACTTACTATAAAGTTATTTATCAGCGGTGGCGAATTGTCTTGGACCTCAATTTAACTTAAGAACATATTTTCTGGCACCGTATTTTTGTTACAAATTTTATTTATGACTTTATTTAAAATCCATTATGCAATGAGACAGATTACCTAACTCGGAAATCATTCTCACAAAAATATTTAACCACTTCCTTAAAGCGAATATCTTTCAGGATCACTGAACAGTCAACTCAACTTTATCCAATCGAATGCTTTGAATAAATCGGGCAAACTATCAGAACCATGCTTCATTAGTTTTTAAGCAAGTGAAGAATAACATTTCATATTTTAATAACCTTCTTACACTGACAAAATTCTAAAGATTATTTTTATTTTAAAATAAAAAACCTCAACCTCGTACCTTCTCTTAAAACGTGTGCAAATATCCATAAAATGGGTTATCAATATTCAACGTGCGAACTTTATGTACACCAGCTTTATTTCTCTTTTATTTTTTCGTTGCAAGCGTTATCCACGGATTTTTTTAACAAAATCTGATTGGCAGTCAAAAGCCTGAAGTTTGAGCTTTTGGGTGATTAAAAATTTTGTTATGCGTCACGGGAACTTTGGCGGTTTAAAAGTTGGATTTATTTGTATAAAATATAGCTAAGACTGGATTATCTTGCTCTCGACTTTAGCCGGAATTTAAGAGTGTAGATTAGTTTTTTAATTGTTGTCTACTGTAGATCGTTAAACATTTATATTGGGTGTTCGACAAAATTAAAACAGTTTTTCACTCTAAGAGTTAAACTAAGATATTTAATTAGCTTAAATACGGTAGAAAAGACTGTAGTCTCACTTCTTTTACTATGCAGTGTGTTTTTAATAACAGTTTATTGAAACAAGTATTTATATACAAGGAACTTTACATCCTACTAGTGGTTTAGTGGTTGATTTTTTTTGTTCATTTTCTGGTAGATCTACACCTTATGGCATAGTGTCAAACTGGCATGTCCAAAATTCAATCTGAATCTGAAATAGAATTTCCTGAACGTAAAATTCCCAGCCACGTAACATTTGGTTCATTTTAAAATGTGAAAACGTTTTCCATAGGAAATACAGAATGAGACAACAACGTATAGAAAATATTGCGCCGATTAGCACGAGTAGACTAAGAACAGAGCACCATATATACAATAAACAAATCTTGAAATTGGCATGTGTAAATAGAAGAAAATCCACAAGTAGTTCGGACATATCAATCACATTGACTTTATTAAATATCAGTTAATAATTTCTCACTTTTTTGATGATGAAACTATTAGGACAGTTTATATAAAAAGCGATAAAGGACGGCAAGGTTCTAAGTCATGGCGTCCGAGACCACCTGATTTCAATTTCCACTATTTTGTTTAATTAAAGTTGAAAGGATTAATTTATTCAGAAAATATGAATTCAAAACAAGAATTAATCGAGGGAATTATTTACACTAATAGAAATGTTCGTCTACATATAGTAAAACAGCAAAAAATAAACGTTTCAAGATTCCATTTGGATAACTATTTGTAGTCTTTATTAGTTTTCCAATGGTTCACTTATGTATTTAACGTTTTTTTGTATAGATTTTTTTAGTTTTCTTCTACTTAATTTTTCTTTTGATTTTTTTTTATTTGAAAGCAAAATCTCTACAGGGTAATAAATCTACAAGAAACTAATAATTTCAAGTATTTTAAACTAACCCCGAATAAACGATATAATTCCAATGGAAATAAAATATATTAATAAGAAAATATTCCCTGATATGTTTGTTGTTGTTTTCCATTGAAATCGGAAACGAAAATCTGACAAAAGTTCTTTAGGGCAAATTAAAAGTTTAAAGAACATGTAAGTTAAATTTTGAACAAATTCGTAAAGTACTCCGTATATTATTAAACATGGTGAGTAAGCACTTTTGTATTTCCCATAATGAACTCTCTTTTCTTCCTGGTAGCCCCTATACCAATTTAAACAATTCTTTTATAATATATTACGTTTGGGGTTCCTTTCTTTCTTAGCAATTTGCACTTAATGATATTAAAAGGTTTGCTGTCTCTACTTTTTATATCATCCCCAATTATGAGCAGAGTTTAAATATTTGCAACTGCTGTCTAATTTGCTGTTAATAATAGAAGGGAAGCCGTAACGTGTCAAAACCGAGCCGAAACATTAGAGTGGTATTTCGCATTTTGTTAAAAAAAGCACTTGTTTTAATTGAAAACAATTTATATCAATTTGATATTCAAAAATTCAATGTTAATTTAGATATCTTTTTTCCTGACTAATCCTTGAGTTTTAAATAGAAAATGTGAAAGGTGAATATGAAACTTTTTTATTTGCACGCATATATATTTTTCGTATTTGTGTTGCATTAATAATACAAAACCATAAGTACGAAACAGGCATACTAATTTGAAAAGTTAAATCCGACTGTTCGACCCTTTCGGTCTCTGGTTTTTTATGCAAGTTTGTACACGATTTCGAATTTTATTTGAGTTTTATGAGTTTTGTGCTAGAATGTTCCGAGTGTTGTTATACGATATTTTTGTAATTTAGGACTTTTAAACTAATTTTGTGACTAATCAATTTATATTTTCGTTAAAACAAGTGCTATATTAAAGCAGGCTTATAAAATGTATCTACTACACTAATGTATTTTATAACTCGATTTTTAAATGGACACAAAAATATATTTAATATTTACATATACATAAAACCCATCTAGAAAACTGTAATACTAAATACATATTTTTTATGCTTTTAAAATTTTTAATTTAATCAGTACTTTGTTCACAATTAATGAAATTCTAAAAAAAATAACTAGGATGTGATGATGTTTCAGGTTTTCTTTTAGTGCTGACCCACCACAACTATTAATTTATTTCCAATATTAAATTCGATGTGGTAATTATCTACAACGTTCTAACAATTACTTTGGTCATTTGTAATTCTGTATTTGCTACAATAAATGGTTAAAATTATGCAAATGCCTCAATTTGCATCGGACATCCAGAATTAGTTCGGAATTTTAGGAATTTCAAAATGTGTATAAATTACATTAACTGAGAATATGTAATGGTGGTATCGAATTGATACGCTTAGGTTTAATTTACCGACACAGGATATCAGTTAAATTAATTTTGAATTACAGTATTCGTCCCAGCTTTTAGTAAATTAAAATTTATAAAAAGTTAGTAGATATTAAATTCGAGGAGTTTCGTGACAGGATAAATAACCTGTTGTCATTTTAAGTTTATTTTTTGTAATGCTCAATATTTTCATAACTCGATTAAATATAAACAGTGATTAAGTTGCCAAATTTACATTCTTTTTTTGCAAGATTGCTGTGCATACGATCAATTAACATATGGCAATTTAATCGAATGCTAAACATATCGGTCCTAAGAATTCTACTTCCAACTACTATCCAACTATTTTTTACTGTATTTTAATATTCGTTCAACCCTCTAGATTGGTCTAACAAGTCTGATTTAAACATCCACCTAGAAATATTTTTTTCTACAGTATTTTAATATTTTGCTCATACTTCTAATTTGATTTTATTTTTGTTTTTTAACATTACTCGTAATATTTTAAAATCACTTTCCGGTTAAAAAAGCTTAAAAGTTAAATTGCATTAAATGCAAATTATATGCACGGTATATATACAAGCTGTGTATCAATGTATCAATGAAAACAAAGATGTTTTTCCAAATTTAAGAAATCACAAACTTTTACTGGCAAAGAGACGAATTTTCATTTAAAATTTGTACCCAAAATTAAATATCCTGGAGCCCCGCAGCAACCCGATGTTTTTTTAAATATCAAGTGTGGTCAAGTAACATAATGTTTGAAAGGTATTTTTTTCCTCTGTATAATCCTATATTTTTTAGTTTATAAAATATTTTGAAGATATTTTAGATTGCAGTATTTATTTGAGAATACCAATATTTTTGATTTTAAGTGTTCCCATAAACAGGAATCCAAAGGTAAGAGATTACTACAATGTGGTTCCCTAAAATACCAACCCAAACATGTTTGGGGCATTTGTGTCTCCCATGAATAAATCGTATTAGTTTCACTCTCATAATTATGTCTATTTACTTCCTTATTAAACATGAATGCACAGAAAAAAATGTGTTATGCAATCAATGTTGTTTGTTTTTTAATAGTTCACTAATTCTTCGGAAAATTGTTAACGATCAGGTTCATTTTCCTTTAAGTCCTGAACTAATCTTATCTTATACTCGAACTAATTGCAAGATGGATTGTCGATTGTCTATTTGTAAATGGCGTAACACTGCCACTTCAATTGCTTTATTTCGCACTGGACATTCTACTTCCTGCTTTCGTTGTGAAATAAACCTGTTTATATAAACTTATCTTTTAATTCCTTAATGCATTAGTGACTTACGTTCCTTTCCAGATGATTGCTATTAAATAATCATGTCGTAGCCCTAGTACATCCAGCATTGCTATAGTACTTTTTCAATGATTTCTATTCATTGTTAAACTGAGTAATCATCAAAAAAGTAGGGGGGTTGCTGTGTAACTAAAGAGGTAAGAATTTTATACAACAATTAGCCCCCTTACCAATAAAAGTAAACTGTTTATTATATTTTGAAAAACTCCTTTGTTTCTAATCTACTAGATGCGTTTGATTTTTCGTTGGTATACCCTGTATATGATTTATTGCTCACAAACAATATTTGATAAAAAAAATTCAATTCAATTTAGAACAAAATGATACCATTAAGTACTTCAAATAATGCAGTTTCGTGCTCTTTGTAACCTTGTTTGAGCTAAACGATGTTGTTCATTACCAAAGTAGGTAGTTATTAGACAATAGGCATCGTCAAACTATGTTTTACAATATTGAACATGACTATAAATATTGTTAATTAGTCTATTGAATCATTGAATTGCTTGCATGAATGGGTTCTTTTGTAATGTTTGGATATGTACTTAATGTAGGCACCATGTCGTTTTGACCAATTCGCCTAATATTAGTTATTTTAACGTGAATCAATAAAGAGCATCTAACGACCAATTTAACATGAATTTATTCATGAAGTGAAAATGAATAATAGATATAATTTTTAACTGGTTAAAAAAATTTACTTTGCTTCCCATCGTTTGTATAAAACCGAATAATTGATAAAAAAAGAAAGAAAAACTAGATTAAATATGTAATCAATCACGTGTACTTTAAATGCAAGCTGTTTACCAAGTACACAACCTGAAAAAACGCATTCGTTTTTATTAGTATTTAGTAATAACAAAACTCATAATTTAAAGCCCGGTTAATATTCAATTGTTGATTTATAAATGGGTTACATCGCAAACGTTCTATTCTCCTAAAGTTTGCTCCTTTTCAGCAAAACAAAGGAAGCTAATAAATCAAGCCTGGCATATTAGCTTTGAATAGGTTTATTTTACAGCTGTACCAGTAAACAGAGAGAACCTTATTTTTTTGGAAATATATACAAAAAAAGACGAATGACGAAAACGTATACTGAAAAATGTCCTGGCATTATCAAGGAGAGAAAATGACATTTTCTTTGTATAACATTATTTATTTAGACGACAACAAAAATTCAAAGAATCGTAGATCCTGAGTTCATTATAAATGCCATGTTAAAGATCTTAGTGTCAGTCTAAAATGTAATTATTTATATATCAAATAGATCAGTATATTACCATAAATGCTGGAAGAGAATACAGTGGCGCGCTAGTAACAAAGCAACAGTTAATAGATATGTTTTTGCATTAATTTAATAGTTATCTTGAATTACAATAAACGGTACGAACCGAACCTAGCCGAAACGTACACGAACGTTCACGAGCATTCTTGCGCGGGCACAAATTACAATAACGAAAAAATATAAACGTGATTGTACATATTTATATAGTTATAAATAATACTGACTTCAACAAATATTTTCTAAAGAACCTCGATCATATTGTTAACTATCACGCATTTTTCTCTTACTATACATTATAAATATATTATAATTGCCTGAATAATTATTAAAAATATGTCGTTCTGATAACAAGCTTGTTGTACGTATGAAAAGAAGTTAAAATGTTTATTTAATTTACACTTTCGATATTTTTTATATTATTAAACCAAAGTTAACTTCTGGTCCTGATGCACTTGTTCGACCGCTGTCAATATTTATTAACATCTACATACGAATTAGCTTGGCCCCAAAAATTTGGAAACTTTCCAAAGTTTTCAATTACTGAGTTTATTGCTGAGGGTATTATTATTATTTATTAAATAGTAATTAAGAGATTTTCGCGGGCAAAGAACCAAGGCCATCTAAAGGGTATTTCTAAAGGGTAGCCCCATTTTTTTTAATAAAATATTTTTTTTCTTCTGGGTTAAACTTACTTGTTTGAGTTTAGGACCTCCTGCCTCAAACTAAAAGGATTCCACACTTTTCCTCATTTATTTTGTTAATCACAGTTTTATTTTTTAATAAAATGATGCGTTAATGTTGCTATAAACATTTTTCTGTTTTTCATTTATTTTGTTTAACTGGTTGAGCTACTTAATTTATACGTTTGTTTAATTCACTTTTATCTTTCAATTCAATATATTTCTATTTCAAAACGAATCAAAATCTTCAAAACTATAATTTTCTGACTACTTGCCAACTTCGTACCCTAAAATAGTTGAAAATATTTTCTATCTAAATTAAACAACCTGATATTTTATCTTAATACAAATTTCTGAATTCATCAATTCATTTTCTAGTTAGTATTATTTTTTTTTCTATGATATATAAGATTTTAATTAGTTATTGTTTTAGTTTTATCTTTTTTCATTTTTCTTGGTATTTAATTTTTACAGTTTCTGTTTTATAGATCTGACGAATATATTTTAGGAACAACAATAATCCCAAAAATAAAACCAAATTCTTATGAAAATATATAAATAACGTTTCACAGAATGAAACCATCACTCTTACAAATCATCAGTCCGGTATATATTTTAATTTTTCAATTTATAGCCACATTGTATCTACTCCAGAAAAAAAATATAAATCAACTCTACAGTAACGTTAAAAGATTTAAAGTGTTAGACGTTGATAGGATCATAAAATGGGTGAGAAAAACAAATGTCAAGCTTTCTCTCTAAATTCGATTTTGCTGTAAATTAAAATTATTATTTGTTTATTTAGTTATTTACTAAAGCCGATAACAGACTTAAGTGTTTGTAATAAGCTGGATGTGAAATTAAAGACTAATAATTTCTTATGTACATAAATAATCTATCTTTTTCAATATGGAATTTGTTTGGAGCAATGTTTAATTGTTCAGTATGTATAATCATTATTCTCTGGGTTATACATTTTCATTCGCTTAAATAAAGGTATTAGTTAGGTATTTTTTAATTACCAAATATTTATTCTGTTTTATCGAAAACTTTGATTTGAAAGTTGAAAATTAATATTTTTGTTTCACTTTAGGACCATCTGTATAGAGCATTTACTTTTTAATAGGAACAGTATTACTCAGTCTTAAATGGTAGAAACTAGAAAGTTGTTTAAATAAAATTTTGTATTTAGGAAACAAATAAAATAACATCCGATAAAAGGCATAATATACATATATTTCAGATTTTATTTTAAAATGTGTATAATTGTACTTTTATAAACTAAAATAAATTACAACTTCAAAAACTTTAAAAAAGTTTTATTTATTAAAATTAAATTAGACATAATTAGATCTTAAATGGTTCGATAGAAACTCATCTTACAGTATATATATTCTCACGAAATTCGGGAATTTTTTCAAATTTTTCGCGAGTCTTTAAGAATAATCGAATATTTGAAATTTCAATACGCTATATAAAATATGCTCAATTTTTCCCGTATTTATTTGGTATTTATAAAATTGCAATATCTTCCCTAGTAAAAAATATCCCCCTTTAAGAAATTAGTGCGTTTCAAATTTAAATAATCTTGCCTTTTTTCTTTTTTCTGCTAAAGGCTTTTTCCGTATATGCTTATGAAAAAAAGCAAAGAGTCAGAATCCAGTTCCTTTTAAGTATTCTCCATATTGTTCAAAAATGGGGAAACAAAGTTTGTTTTAAACCCAAAGGGGTTGTCCTCTTTCTGTGTTCTTTTTGAAGTTAGCTTTCATTTAAATAAGTTTCTTTAGAGGTGTTATGGGATTCAACTTTTTTTTTTATAAAATTTTATCATTTATGTACTCACATTTTGATTTGCTCAGTTTTAAACCTTTGTACTAAATTGTCACAGGGGATTTCTTGTTTGCTAATATTGTCTTAATTCTTACACAGCTGCTGTAAAAATTCATAAATAAGTAAAAGGGGAATCGTCTCTGTTTTAGAATAGAATGTTTTGAATTTCAAAATGTACTTTTATTTGTTTCTTAAATATGGAAGTGTACGTCTTTTTAATCGATTCTCTAGTTTCTACAATTTATGATACAGCAATATCAGTGCCACACTCAAAAAAATAGCTTCTATATATATTACATTTTTGTTACCACAATAATTGGGACATCCAAGGATAGGATCAATAATTTCAAACCTAACCTACAGTTGACAGCCATTTATTTATAATTTATTTAAGATCTTCTAGACTACATAAAATCATAAGTGTTACTTACATATGGTTGAACTCGTTTTGAACACAGAAGATTCCAAAAATGTATTTAAAAAACCAAAGTGACTAATAATATCATAGAAACGGTAAATTGAGCAATATTGCAAATCTTAAATCTGGAATCTCCATATCCCAAATTTTGTAGAATTCGTTCTAGCAATTTACGAGATAATTGCCCGTTTCCAGACTTTTGGTCCACTTTGTATAATGTGATATGTTATTTGTAAGTTTGTGTTCAGTAGTTTGTATTTGAAGATTACAGCTTCAAGAGGACCGCCTCATTTTTGAGATATTCTCAACGTTTCACCGTCTGTCATAAGCGGCTTCTTCAGTAGGTGAGGTGTGCATAATAACTCAACTACTGAACGTGGCCAGAGACGACACTGAATTGGAAAGTGAGTGGGGACAGGTCAGAAGTGGGAGTATGGAATGAAGTCGAATGACTATATTTCAATTAGAAGAAATATAATATCCATCTTCTGTGTTTATATTATTTGGATCTTTATGTAACACTATTGCTTTCTGAATCTTTCAATCGCAGAAATATGGAGCTTTTGCCATCAGTGTTACTGTATTATCAAGAGAATCTGGTGGTCCGTTTGGTGTTGTTGTTCGCCAATTGCGGACTGTATTAATAGGCCAAATTCATGTATCTATGGTGAAACTCTGATACGTGTTTGTACTGATCGTCCTATTTCTCCAATGTATACTTGTCCACATGAACAAATAATTTTATATATTTGATTAATTGTATCAACTCTTACTTTGTGGAAATTATTCATAATAAATATGGAAAGATAAATAATACTTATCTCGATGGATCCTTTGCGTGGAGTAGATTTTTCTTGGTGGTTTGTATCAGAACAGATTCTGAACGGTAGAAATTCTGTATGAGCTTAGAGTTGAGGAATTGAAGGGGAATTTTTAGATCTCGGTTCTTGGAATTTGGAAATAGAACTTTGTATGGTGGGATTTGTGGCAATGACTATGGATAATGGTACACTCATTGGAGTGAAGGAGATCTGACAGAATATTGTAGTAATATAGGATTGGGACATTGGTGAAATATAAACTAACGAGAACATCTTCAGGATCTGTTTGAAGAGTGGAAATTGTTGAAATTAATTTTTAGGAATTTAGAACGTGAGGTTGAAATTTTACGGTATATACTTTAAATAATTGGGCTAGATATCTGGATATTTTGTAGAATGGGGAGTTTATGGTATTATCTATTGGACGGAGATGACAGTAGTCTTCGTGACATTTAGGTAGATACGGGGAGAAACGGAATTCTTTGGTAACAAGGATTTTTGGATCTCAATTGGAAAGGCCGAGCCTCAAATGATTGAAGCGATTTCTCGCTGAACTTTCGATGTCAAATCTCATGGAATGGGAGTACAGGAGATACTATTTTGTAGTAACTTCTTCATTTTCTGGATGTATTACTCCCTGTCAAGGATATTAGGGGTTCTCTGGATGTTACGTAGAGCGAAGCTTTCTATTTTAGAAATATTATTATTATAAAAATTATACTCCTGTAAATCAGACATTAAGCTGATAATTATTATTCATTCGATCCTTATAACTAGGTATTAATTAACCAAGTGCATTCAAATAATATTAAAATAATTTTTGACTTCCTTCATCTCTAAAATGAACACTCTCAATAATAAAATGTTTAATCCAAACCTCAAATATTTTTCAATTAAAAGTTTATTAACTTTGGCAATAACCGAAACAGCGGGCTCTGGATATAGTAACATGGAAACGATAACCAAGTATAACAAGATAAACAGTGCATTAGGCGCGGTTAGATGCTAGATTGGTGACCGCCAGGAATATTAACGTTGGGAATCTGGGTTATCATCAATATGTAGTGTGAATATTGGCTCCTGGGGATGCTACGGTTGAGGTTGAGTTCGAAGATTAAAACAAATTCTGTTACTGCCATATTTAGGAGCTATTTATTCTTTTATTAAGGAAAAAATAAAGTATTTCCAGTAAATACAACAAGCAAAATATTATTTTAATATTCGTCTAAGCCAATGCCCTTGTGTAAGGCACTCGAGTTATTGACAACCAAAGTTCTGGTTATATATCGTTTTCGCTGATATACCTAATAAAGGATTACAATGAGGAACAAATATGAACAAAGATGCCTTCAAATTAAAATATAAATGAGAAAAATACGTTCAATGTTTTGTTTTCGCGTATTTACAACATCAGGCGAAATAGCCAACTAACAAACAAGAGCAATGCTAGAAAACAAGCTATTTGTTTTCATTTTGTGGATTTCGAGTAACCTGACGTGAAATATTCGGATTAACTTTAGTAAATTTATGCCAAGATAAAAGAAATGTTCAACAGGAAAATATGCAGAATAAGAGTCGTATTAATCTAATTATTTTATAAATAATATTTAATAAAAATATTGAAAGAGATCGAGTAAGTAAACAAGAAAAGATGAATAGTTTTTTGTTGAGAAAAAATTTTATTTTTGGACATTCTTAAATTTTCATTTAAAATCGTTATTTGTAGTTTAAATCTATCAACAGACTCTATTTTTAAAAAACGAAATAATTAAACTGCTGGAGGAAATAAAAATAGTTTAGATAATTTTAAATTGAGAGTTGGTTTTAATTATCGGTAACGGTTATCAAATTTAATTAATTTAGTAAATAACTAACAGCAATCGGAAATACTATATTTTTTTAACATTTAGTTTTCTAAAACAAGATGAATAATGTTGTTAATTAAAAACTGTTGACTGATTTTAATTTGGATATTTATATGCGAATATGTTTATTATTAATTTGATATGACGTATAAAATTGACGCATTTAGCATAAATTTAAGAAATGTAGTAAACTTGACTGACGATATGACCTATGATATAACTTTGATAGTCAATCCTAAAAATAAATGATAACAATTTCAATTATTTAATAGGAATTCGTGGACATTTTATATAAAAAACGAGTATAAATAATTATAAATAAAATACGCAAATAACATTTATTTACATTCAAACTGTCTAAAATAAATGCATCAAAAATACAATAATTTTCAAAAGTGTGTTTATTTTCGCAATCATAAACCTATGTAATAAAAACGTCCAAATTAAATAAATACATAATTATTTCTAACTTTTTATTGGATTCCGTAAATCGAAATTCACAGAACTCTGCCACCTCTGTTCAATAAATCACTCAATAATAGTTTCTTTTAAACGTTTCCTTCCAAGAAATTTTGAAAAAGATGAAAGTCTGATGGTGCTAATTCGGGGTTGAATGGTGGATGGTTCAGACTTTTGTGATTACTGCGCTTCAACTTAATAAGGTGTCACAATACTTTCAGCAGTTATTGCCTTTCATCTGTCGTTTAGTTACTGGATTTTAATTAGCAATTCACATTTTATCGCCATTACAATTTGACTCACACTCATTACCATTCTTGTCACAGCGCTCCAAAAATGACAAATAATATGCCATACGCTTTGTTTTGTTATTAGATGTGATAGAAACAATTTCATTGCTGATCTTAAAACTTGAGGGATTTTTTGAGGAACCTTATCAATAGAGAAGCGGCCCATTTTGACGAATTTTTTCAAAACTTTTGTCTCAACTTTTCATTAATGAGAACAGACCGTCCGGGTCGTTCTCCATCATGAACGTTTGACCCTTCTTCATTAAAAAACCTGCACCACTTACGCGCATTACCATTATTTATTATACCTTTCCCATAAACTTTAACAAGCTGCCGTGAATTTGAGCAGCTCGGAAATGTTTTGCGTTTAAAAATCGTTTTACAGGTCCCACTTCAGAATCGGAGGGATTCATTTTCTACAAGGCAAGAAACAAAGCAGTATTAGGCAATAATCACTATGATCACTACAATCTTAGTTGTCAATTTTTATCCCACAATAAACTGTTTAAAAATATTTCTAAATTCAATAAATCTAATTTTCTGGTATATGGCCTTCAGAGCAGTGTAAAATGTCATTTGGTGTGTTCATCTAGGTCTATGGTATGGTATGGTACGGTTAATCTATTCTTACTTATTGTTTTGTAATCGTTGAAATTACATTTTTAGTCAAGATGTTCTCTCTTACGTATGAGACATGAAGAATAATATTACATGGAAGAAAAACAGTTTTAATTCAATAAATAAAGGCCTTTAATATTCTTTTAATTAAGCTAACATACGGATCTGTACTATGAACTATTCGAATTGTTTTGAAATAAACTAATGAACCGAACCTAGCCGACACCTAGACGAACGTTCACGAGCAGTCGTGTACGTGCACAAATTACAACGAGGAAATAGTTATTTACTTAACCAGTTATGAAAATACTAATTTTATATGACGAATGTAATATTACATGAGTCAAATAAAATAACTATCTAATCTCGCCTTAAAATAGAGAGTTGTAGGGTTAAAAATGTAACAACACTCGCAGCTGTACAACTGATGGATATGTACTACATAAACAATATTTGTCAATGGTGGATTTTGTATTGCAAACTAAGCCGAAAATAGATTATTCTGATGTAGATAAGCGTTTTTATATAGAGGAATCAGCAAATTTAGCAAAAAATAATGGAGTAATAAATATTCGAGAAAAAAATTCTGTTGGCGTACTTTGAAGTGCTGAAAAACTATAAAGAATCTACAAGGTTAAAGGCAGAATTAAATATTTCTTGAAACAGATCATCATTAGGTCTCATAATATTACAAATTTTTCCTGCTGAATGTACTTGTTAATAAATAATCATATGTTTGTGACAATGAAATATAACCTTACATTTTTCTACAATTATCTCGTTTTTCTCTTCCTTTGTGTCGATTAGACAACGCTGTACGTTTGTGACGTTGAAAATATAACTACATGAACTATGACATGCATTTTAGTTTCGATTTTTCTAATAATTGTTTCTGTTGTCGTACAAAAAGTAGCGTACATAAATCATGCTAAACAGCATATTACATGCACTTGTCGTTACGTGACTCGAGAGTAATGTTTCAACTCACGTCTATAATGCTGTTTACAGTTCATGTAATGTTATAATATGAATGTATCTACACGATTTTTATCACAAAACGCATCATATTTTTTTAATTCTGCAAATAGATAAATCACCACGAGAATCCAACCATCTCATTTCCCGAATCGGGGTCCGAGGTTCGATCGCTTCTCTGACCAGCCTGTCAGTTGTATAATTAATGAACATTTAACAGATACATACCAAATCAAAATGTTTTCAAGCAGCTTGGAAAAATTTAATTTCACATCGAACTATGAAAGGAAAAAACAAATCAATACAATTCAGAGATTTAATAAAAAATCAATTTGATTTGAAGAACCTGTGTATATAGTATAGTTAACTAGAAATTAATATTTTTTTAAAACGTATCGTTTTTAGAGAACGTCGTTATAAGTAGAAATGTAAATTTTCACAATAAATTATTGTATTTACTCATTTATTTATTGTTACACTTCAACTTTCAGGAATCACAGTGTTATTATAATCATTATTTTCTTTTTTTCCTTCTTTAAAACTCGTTAATAAAAATCTTTAATAATATTATTAATATTATCATTATTATTATTATCACTGTTATTATTATTATAATTATTAAGCAATTAAAGTAAGTTTTACCACCAAATATTTGTTATTAGAAAGTTATTCGATGTAGGCTAAACATAATTGTTCAAATGGCGCCTGGAAAACTGAATAATGTTTCTATACGCTTGGATTGTTCTTAATCGATCACCGAGAAAATGGTAACTACCAAAATAATTCAACCTGCGGTTATAAGTTCACTTCGAGGGTTACAGAAGTATATCTGCGAATTCCTTAAAGGATCCCTAATAACGGCTGCAAGACGCGGGGATTCAACTTGAATTTGGCCACAATGGATTAACTTCTAAAGTTGCATTTGGAACGGCTCTTGACAATATACATAGATATTCGAGGAATCAACCGAGGAAAGTTTTAACAAAGAGGGAAGATTGAATTTGGGTTAACTTGAAGTCTTGCGAAACGAATACAAAGCAGGAGATATCCCTGTTGTGGAACATAAGAAACCCAAGTGTTTTGACTAGAAATATAAATGTAACCAACAACGGAATAAGATAAGGTTTTTTAAGTTCAAGAAACGTTTCGCCAGAAATAAAAAAATACTTCTGAATAACGATACTAACCAGAAAAATAAAAATTTGCGAAAAACTAAATTATGATTAAATATAAAATTGATATAAATAAAAAAAACCGGCTATCTAAAATCAAATAGAGCAGTGATATTTTTTCTGCATTACGAAATAATTGAAAATTTAATATTTGTTGACTTCTAAAGATAAAATTTCTATTTTATCCAAACATAAGAAGAAGAGAAAATATTATTTATTCGATCCCTCTTTGTGTCCACTTTTTACTGTGGAAATTTAATGTTATCTTAAAAAACTTCATTGGATCAAAACGTACGTATCCCTTTGTCCCTGTAAGCCATTTACCAATGGTATATTTTTTTTGGCTGACCGTCAAAGAAAACGGACTTTTCATTTTGTTATTATATCTTTCAAAGAAATATGAGAGTTGAAATCTTTGCGCTTTCTATAACTTATTTAGAAAAAAATCTGGTTAATTTACAAACTTTACGGGCGAATAAATATTAAAAAGAAAAAAGAGAACTAGTAATAGTTTTATTAATTAGATATAAAAAGCAATCATTTTAATTTTACAATTTTTATATAGATTTATGCTTAACTTAACACGATTTTTCTAACATATTCGAATCATCTCCGGAAGACATCAATGATGTCGATTCTATTTACAACTTGTAGATTCCAATATTGATAACATCACATAAAAATAGATCAATATTATATATGACAATCAGGTGTTTAAAAGATTATTATTGCAAATGAATGACATTGTAGATTAAACTAAAAATGAACTTAATGACATAAATAAAACTAAAATGTCAATAAGCGGTAGTTTTTATTTTTTAATAGAACAAGAGTTATAAAATTATAAATATTTCATATTACAGTAAAAATAATTCTCTCCCCACATGAAATTCTCAAGGATATGATGGAATAATTAGGTGATTCTGAGCCGTTAACGTGCAAGAAGCATAAAATTAAAAGAAAGAAGCACGAAATCTAAAGAAAGAGAAAAAATAATTAATTTAGTTCGTTTTATAGTCACATTTAAGCGATTTCATAAATGTCACTTTAATATGACACTTAATAATCAGGAATATTGGCGTTACCTGCGGGTTATTGCAACCTTTTACATCTCAAAAAATTTAGCGGTATTAAGATACCAAAAATTGTCCTTTTCAAAAAAATTTAAACAAATACCAATCAGAGACCGTTTCAATGTATTTAATGTGATAGTTTGATAAATTAAGGAAATTAAGAAAAAAAACGGTGTGTTTAATACGTACAAAATATGAATGGGTTGTTGGTAACAGCGGTGTATAAATAAAATATATCCCAGTACAATCGAAATACCTTCATTTCATTAATTATTTACAGAAACATTTTGTTTGGTTATTGGGTATATAATGACATAATTACCAAATATTAATTTAAATATTCACATAAAATTACTTACTTTAATTTTCTTTAATATTTATCGAGCTGTACATAAAATATTTCAATATATAACATTTTTTCAATTTCAATTTTGTATAATTTTCTTAACCTACTTATTTACACGATTCTAATTTCTTTTTAATGTAGCGTTAAGGATTTATATAATGATAAAAAAATCTGTTCCTAATCATACCAGAACAAGAAAATTAGTGGATTATCAAAAATAGTACAAAGAAATAAGAAAGGAAAGCACACATCTAGCGAATCGAAAAAGACATGGGTAGAAGAGAGAAATATGTCAGAAAATACCTGATAAAAACAGTTACAACCAATATTGACAGTGAAAACTGGGTAAAATACTTCATACAGCTGTTAACGCGACAAAATGCGAACGAAAACTGGAATCACTCTAGACTGAAAGAATATGAAAAAGTTCCTACGATAGAAGCGATAAGGGAATCATAAATAAACTCAAGAAAAATAAAGCAGAATGGCCAGATGATATTGTAAATGAAATGGTAAAATATGGAGGAAGTGAATTAACAAAAAGAATACATAAACTAACTAAAGACATATGGGAAGCAGAAATAGTGCCGAAAGAATGGGAGGTAGAAATGGTAATACCAAATGTGAAAAAAGGAGACTCAACGGTATGCGAAAATTAACACTATTAAGTACTACACACAAAATACTAACTATAATAAACAACAAATACAGTAGCGCAGCTAGGGGGGTATGAACAGGTACGGGTTTAGACAAGGGAGATCAACAATAGACGCTATACACAAAATGGATTAGACTATAGAGTATACAACATAAAAACTCATATTATCCTGTTCGTTGATTTTTAGCAAGCGTTTGATAATCTAAACAGAGAATTGATACAATAGATCTAGAGAAATTAGAAATAACCATCGAATCAAAAAATTATCCAAAATAACGATGGGACGCTCCAAATCTTTGCATGTGCAAAATGTGATGCAAATTCTCGTGAAACTTAAGGAACAGATTGAATTTTTTCCTGTAAAAACTTCCCATTATTATATATACTATACTATAAATAGTACTGTTCTTGGACTCTCCAATTCAATTAAAGAGTATGAGAAAATATTTTCAATTTGGAACGTTCATCGTTAAAATCTAAATTAAAACTGAATAATGAAACACCGGTGGCAAGCTTAAAATCCTCGATATATCGAGGAATTTTTTTATATTTAGAAAAAAATATATACTACATAAATGGATTAGAATTAGTAAATCTAGTTTCATATAAAGGTAGGAGAAATATTTTGTTATTCTATATTTCTGTATTTTGTCATTTGTAATCTATGTCTTTATATATTAAGTAATATAGGGACTCTTATTTAGTCCTACATGGCTTGTGAATTTAGAGTTGATATTACTCAAATTCTTACCACATTTCAAATGTTTTATTAGGTCTTACGATGGTTTATTAACCGAGACTAGTAGCCACTTTTATTTAACACCAAATAAAAAATTTTAAATGTGGTAAGACTTTGAGTAATTTCAACTATATATTTATATATTCTTATTATTAACAATAAAAATAATTACTGGTTACTATGAAGAGTCACCTATTCAACTAATTCTATGAAATTTTTAAATACTGCCTTGTATCAACAATATTTCTTGAATATTTGTTTCAAAAATGTTGAAATTAAAATATAAAATAATATCAATGCCAAATGTTGACAAACTTGTACAAAAGGCAACCTCACACTTTCATTGGAAGCTTTCAAAGAAGGTAATTTATTTAGAGATTCGGTGGCAGTTAATGTCACCTTTTTAGCGAGAGGTAAGCAACCCTTCTTTGAGAGATATTTCGTATGCGGCCATTGTAATGAACAGCTCACTTTTTTGTATATAGTAAGTTACCATTTCAGGTGAAAAACCCAGTCCAAGTGCTTTGTGGTATCGTGATTTTTTTATTGTGATCTACAAATACCGACGACAGTCGGATAAGAGATCAAAAGATTTGAAGGGAAATACGCCTACAATAATATTAAAGTCCTCTAGATCCTGTCATAAAACCTTTTGAACTTTAAATGCAATTTGCATTGCTCAAACAGCTTATAATGGAGTAAAATGAAAATATGAATCTGAATCTGATTCTAAGAGTACATATGGGTACATTTAATTATGTAAATAGTTTTAAGAATATTAAAGTAAATAATACTTTTTATAACGTTCTTTGAATCCTGGTAATAAAAAATTAAAGTAAAGTTAGTGAGAGATTTAAGATAGAAAATATATTTGATTTAAAAATTAAGGTAAATATATAGAACGGCAGCTACTGTATGAATAATATTATTTGAAATTGTTTTGTCTACAAATTAAAAGTCAAAAAACACTTTAATGTTTACTTAAATTTTCTATTTTAAATCTTTAGGACTATGTTTTTTCCATTTAGTATAATTCTGAATTTCAGGTTCATAAAATTTTATAAATTATTTTATATTAGTTCCTATGTTAATAAATCATAATAAATTACCTAGAACGCATAATATAACAAATATATTAGACAAAATTTGACCAAAACTCTAAATTTATCAATTAAAAAATTATTTAATAATCTATAAACATAAATTAAAAATTAGGTAAAGGTAATATTTTAGTAATAAAAATTCACGCACCTATTGATATGCATCACATTCTTAAAGCACTTCAAATCACTGTCAATCCTTAATAAACAAATCACAAATTTCGTTAAGAAAATCAGAAGAACGCTCCACGCGTTTTTCACAATCGAAATCGTTACCGGCTTATCAAACGCCCGTTGTGCATCTACAAGTCGCTCAGATCCTCGCAGCGTCGCTATAAACTGACGCAGGCGTCGCGGGCGTCTCGGCGATACGATGCGATTGTAAGCATCTGTGTGCCATGGTCTTGGTCCAGATAGATGTCACTTTTGATGAAGATGTGAAAAAAAACGGTATATAAATTGTTCAGAATGTACATTCGTCGAAGAATGGGGAATGTCCTAATTTACGACCGTTCCAGAAATGATTAAAAGTAATGGATGAAGGTGATTTAGTGGGTTAGTGTGCTAAGAAATTCTGTGTAGAATGGGTTTGAGGTTTTCTAAAAATAATTCGGAAATTCCTTCGAAATGTATCTAATTGTTTTGTTTTTATTTAAATCATTGGTATGTCATGCGCCAATGTTTAATCACGTTAAACATTGTAAAATAATACTTAAATTTTTTTAACATGCATGTAAAAATAAAATAAAAAGCCTTTGTAATCATAGTTACATATTACAGAACGTGTCTAAAGTTTCTTAGTAATACGAGGTGCCACCCAAAAGTACCAAGAATTATTTAACAACTACGGAACAACTTACTTTTAATGCAAAATTTAAAAGTCTCCTTCAAAGCAATCACCCTTTGTGCCTACACAATATTGTCAAATATTTCTAAAATTATAGAAAGGGTAATGAAGAATAGGTTCCAAAGCTTTTTAAATAAATACAACATTTTATCAGATTATCAGTATGGCTTTAGAGAGGGTAGATCAACTGAAGATGCGATCTTAAATTTAACATCTTCTATTTATGATCATATAGATAAAAAAACTCCCGCGGTAATTATTTTTCTAGATCTTTCTAAAGCCTTTGACACGGTATGTCATAAAAGGTTATTAAATAAATTAGAAACGTATGGTTTCAGAGGTTTAGCTTACGATTTATTAAAAAGCTATCTCTCAGACCGAGAGCAAAGTGTTGAAATCAACGGTACTTTCAGTACTCGAAAAAAGGTAACCTTCGGTGTTCCCCAGGGAACAGTTTTGGGCCCCATTCTTTTTACCAGTTATATTAATAGCTTACTCTTTCTTAATACCTCAGGAATAATAATAAGTTTTGCAGATGATACTGCAGTCATGTACTCCGCACCATCTTGGCAAGAACTGAAAGAAAAAATAGAAAATGACTTTATAAAAATATCCAAATGGCTACAATTAAATAAATTGACATTAAATTATAAAAAAAGCTGTTACTTACCATTTACTTCCTATAGTTCCTCATTACCTAATCTTGGCTCGTTAAATATTGGCTACAACCAGCACATACCCGAATCAGAGAATGTAAAATATCTTGGAGTTGTTATCGATCGACATTTACGTTGGGAACCACAAGTAAAAAATATTCTAAATAAAATTAGAGGACTTATCCCCAAATTCAAATATTTTTATTTTTGAATTATGGTATTCTCGGATGGGGAGTAGTTTTTGATGTACATTTAAACCATCTGAATGTAACTCAAAAATGGATACTAAAAGTGATATCTAAAAAATCTATCTCGTATCCTACTGAAGAATTATATAAAGAATGTCGAGTATGTGACGTCAGACAACTTTTCTGTAAAAAAGTTCTTCTCTTCATCCATGAAACTAAAATTATATTAGAGGTACACGAGCACCAATACAACACTCGACGGAATGATGGCATTTTTTCCCTCGAAGTGAAAAAACTTTAGGGCAAAGATGCGTAAAATACCTAGCTCCACGTATTTATTCCATGTTACCTATTTCTTTGAAAAACAATATATATTTAAAATCTTTTAAAAAAAAGTTGAAAGACTGGGTTATCTGTAATGAACGGTCAATGTTTAGTAATGTTGTCAATCAAAGGAACGTCTAGTTTCCCTCATGCAGTTATACACAAAATTTGTTCAAATTCAATATGGAATTAAATTTAAGAAAATGGATTAAAAAATCAAACAAAATTTATATTTTGAACAAAACAAATACAAATAATTAAAAAATTATTGTAGTAATAGGATTGCCTATAATAGGAATAAAATTTAAAATACGCAAATAATAGTCTTGGCGTACATCATTCTACAGTTTATATGAGCTCAATAGAAAAATAAAAGCCAGGGAAATATCAAGGCAAACATGGTATAATAAAATTTATATTTATATTACACAAAATATTGTATCTTAAAATAAAATAACATATATAGGTACATATACTTAAGTAAATATTTGAGACTAAGAAATGAAAATTTAATGGCAGCCAATATGTAAAAGATATTGAATTAGAGTTTATGCCTTATGGCTACTTCCCTAGATTGATTTATTTGCAAGAGTGCAATATATTTAACTGCTTGAATTATGTATTCCGTTACTCACTAAATGGGAAAAAATTGTCAATAGAGACCCTAAATAACATCGATACTTTCAAAGTTGAGTAATAACTGCCGTATCCATTTCCACTTACAGAAAATATTGTATCCAATGGCGATCTTTAGAAAACATTTTACTCTCTTGTTATTTAAGCAACTGCCTGAAATTCAAAGTAATATTAATAAAGGGTAACTCGCATAAAACTTCTCATTGGTGTAGTTAGTTAAATAACATATGTAGAAAGTAAAATAAATTTCATATTTTTAAGTGTTTCCTTATCCTTATACTAGAACAACCCAAAATATATTAAAAACAGAAAAATATAATTAGGGATGACAAGGAGGTGACAATGTAAGACAAAACTAAATAACTATAATTTGAAATCCAACGTATTTAAGGTTTTCATGAATTGACATACAGATTTGGCATAACTAGAAAGGGCATACATGAATTCATGGGAGTGATAAAGAAGGCGTTATGAAATAGAGATCTTGAAGTAGGGATATTTCGAGGTGAGAACATCGTTCCAGTCAATTCGATAGTAACGTACCCACAGTCGCGGTCTACGTCTAGTATATATAGGATTCTTTTACTCCCTAAGATTTCGCTTATGTGTGTTAAAATACTTTACAAACTTGTATATGATTATATTCCAGAATACTCTTTACGGTAATTAAGATTACCAGAAATAACTTTGGGATTTGATTCAATTGTCAGAGAATACTTGTAAAGAAACTTTTTGTGATTATCTACAGTAAAAAATAAAGGCCATTAAAAGTTATGATGACATTATGATTCTTAAACTAAGAAAGACACTATACATAAAGTTTCATTTTACAGTTCAATTTCTTTGTTGACTGTAATAACCAAACGGTTCGATAAAGTTTAAACAGAGTATAGAACAGAAATAATTAATTTCTACTCCCCATTTGCAATTTAAACTAAACACAATAGAAAAAATAAACGTGTTAGAAGAAAAAAGACAGGCACTATATAAAAATACAATTTTTTTAATTAAATTTACTATTATGCTTTATAGTTAGATTATTTAATTTTTATAAAAGTTTATTAAATTAAATCACTCCACGTAATATGGAGGCTCCATTTATATTAATGTTAAAAGCAAATGCAGGATATTTTATATTCAAAAGATGTTCACATTTAGGGAGATTATCATCCCGTAGAAAATTTAGAAGCCACAGGATGGTAGTGTTCAACGAATATTGATGATGTATTCTGTTGGTTTCGATTAACGCATTGCATCTGAAATACAGAAAATTAATGAAATATTAAATCGGAAATCGATAAATGAAGTGCTGAATTGTGGCTTTTTAATTCTCGCCTTGCAATGCCAGGATTTATTGAGGAATTACCGTTGACCTGACATTAATGGAGATATATGTTAAGTTTAAACTTGAGCATAGGAGCAATGATTCAAATTGATGGCACGCAAATTTTGTTAAATGGACATTTATGATTTATCACATATCTAATGCCATAATTAGAATAAAACAAGATAGTATGGGGAAAACGCTAAAAAAAACACTATGTGTAATTTAATTTTTATTAAAAATCTAAAGAAAGTAATTAATATTGCAATTATATTCTTAGATGTAAAAAAATACATATATAAAATTCAATTTTCTTTTACAACGTTTACAACACAAATGTAAATTCTAAACACCATATGTACCCAGACGTAATAACCATAAAAATAAACTTCATTTTCATTCAATTCCAGATGTAATAATCATAACCATAAAATCTGACACAAAGCTATATTTAAGAAAATTTATAACATCGTGAGAATTATAGATTTTGATTAAAATCATATAAAAGACAAATCTCGTCCATCTCAGGACATTTTAATACAAAATTAAAAGACTCGTCTTCAATATACTCTGACCAAAATCTTGACGTTATAGCGTCGTCCTAACTTACCTTAGCACCTCTACAACAGTATAACTTCAATAATTTCGACCGCAAACTTCGACGTCTCCCGTTTATCCCGACGCTTTTCTACTTTCACAGTTCTTCATTCTAATGTTTCATCGCTCCAATGCAGAGTTTCTACAAAATAACGACGTCGCATTATTTGTCAGTATTCTACCCAGTGCATCGTTTAGTGTTATTGAAAACAATATATTCTTCTACTGCCGAAATAAATTATCTATATATATATATATATACCTCTTTCGACGCCGACGCCTGAGAAAAATGTATGAACAAAAAAAGAACGGGCAGCTCCATTTTTGTTGTTTAGAAATTACTGCTTTTCGCTTTTAAATTGCACCATAAATTTGTTTTGTCCGAGATGACAAAGCATCCTCAAATATCGAAATGAAATCATACTTCATGTGATTAAGAGATTGTAAATTCGCAGAAACATGTCGCGATATTCGGTCCAAAAATCAATAAACGATAGTCGTGCGTTTCTAAAATAAAGGGAAATTTGAGAACACAGTATTTTGTAATTTATGTAATAAAATATCACAAAAAAGTACATATCTCTTTATTCATTTATCACCAAGTTTACATAAATAAATATATAAACACATTGAAAATATGAAATAGTGTTTAGAAATTATAACAAAATTATGGTTCCTCACATTCTGGTTCAGAGACGTCATCTGATACCTGAGAAATTATAACAGGTTCTGTAGAGATATCAATTATTTTTATCAACGTAACTTTTAATTGATCCCATATTAATTATATTGGATTAAGCTTGTAATTGTAGAGTCGTAAGCGAAGATTTTTAATACCTCGTTTATTGGCAAGTTCTTCAATATTACACTTTTTCTAATTTTGCTTATGTCTCTTGACAATAATTAACAATTCTGCTTTCATTGTTGTATTGTCAAAGGCTATATTTTTGGAATATAACCATGCTGCAATTTCACATTTATTCCATTTAGTGGTTGGTAAAATTTCAAGTAATCTGGAGTGTTTACTTGCATTGTCAATTACAACAACCGAATGTTTCGGTATTTAATAATTTGATCAAAATATTCTTCAAATACGTTTGCATTCATTTATTAGTAATAATCAACGCCTTTTTTGAATCAAATAAAAATAAACCACTATTAAGAAAAGCGTTTAAACTGCCTATAGGTAGGACAAACAATTATAATTTCACCTTTACCTTTAAATTTCTTAATACTAGTAGTAAATCCTGTAAAAATGCTTCTTGAAATAAGTTTATATTTTTGTCTTGCCAAACTTTTCCTACACAATGTCATGCATTAACTCATATTTTATACTGCAGTCGTCGAAAACAATTTAAAATCAGTTACAACTATTGAAGAATTACCGCATATCCCGCACTAGAATTTGCATTCTAAATTAGGTATTATCACAAAACATTTCTGAGAATTTACTCTCTCTTAATGTTCAAATGAAGTACAACAACTGATTTGAATTGATCGGCCTGGCATTGTTATGGGTTAAATTTCAAACAATTTCTTATATAGTGAGAATTTGTTACAGGTCAATATTTCAAAGCTACGTCCACACAATGCATGAATTTGTTTACTTAAAAGCATCTCGGAATTTTTTTTTGCATTTGACCGAATGCTCATTCAGCCATTCACATTATAATATTTTTTCTGAAAGGCTAATATTGCATATTTACAAAACTGAATATTCTTTCTGCACATTACAAGAGGAATCTATACAATAAAACATGCTCTCGCCAAGGTGTTGATCAAGGCTTTTATAAATAAACAAACAATTTATATCTATTATTATCTCAACTGAACAAAACTATAGCTGAGTATATTTTGTCATAACTACAGTTTAATTTTAGCTTTCTTAATGAGTTCAACTAAACTTTTTATTTTGTTCTAGCAAATAGTTCATGCTATATGGCGATTGTGTATTTAGTAGTATCATTTTTCTACTTTTTTTATTAATTTCCGTTGCATATTTTCGGCATTTAAAAAAACGTGATTTAAATATAAAAAGATAAATTATACTTATCAGTATGTCTACAGTACTACAAAGCTTTTTAAGTTATATTTAATCGACCTAGGGTTCGCTATTTTGACATAGCATTTTCTAAATTTGACAGAAAATTGACAGATTTTTTATGAGCGTAAACAACTTCACATCACAAACATTCCAATTGAGCAATACATACAATATTATTTTTTCCTAAAAATCTTTTTGGTTAGTATTATACAGGTACTTAATCCAAAATGTAATTTAATATCGTTGAAATTCCTAGGTTTAATTAATGTGGCTTTTGAATTTGAATAATTTTAACAAGGCTGTATTAGGATTAGTTCTTAAAGGTGCTAACAAAATTACGTGTTTTAGGTGGTATCACTTAATCAAAACTTACAAGAATAACTATAAACCAAACCGTTTAAATTTGGAAAATTTCTTGTTGGTACATATTTCCAACTCCCTTCGATGCATTTATATTTTTTAAATGTTAATGTAATATAACAAACACACTGTACATTTCCTTTCTTAAAAGTTAATGTAGTTTATATTTTGTGACTTATTCGTGGGAACGCTAGAATATGGCTTTCTGAAGAAAAAGGTTTCATGGGTACAAGAACTGTTTTGTAAGATTATATATATTCCATTAGGACTGGGTAAACATCACAACACTTAGTTAAAACAACAACTTATTTTATTATTAAATAATAGTGTAGTAATTGACAAATGTTATAAATTCAAGTTAAAATCCACCCCACAATGAGCGTCTGGCCCAACGAATAATACAAAAAAATATATAATAGTTTCTATTTTCGGTATACAATAAAACTTAAATTGACAAGAAAACTGTACTGATAATGTTTCAAAATTACAGAAAATTTCTGAATGTATTTAAAAAGGCTATTTCGAAGTCAACTTAAATGAGAACAATTTGTTTTCAAGATATACAATTATTTTTTTTGTGGTCGTTTATCTGTAGTAGAAGTCAAAACGAGATCGTTAGTAAATAAAACAGAATATACAAAAGGTTTTCCACAAAACTCTTAATAAAGAATTGTATTTTAATGAAGGCGTTAAAAGGCAAATGATATTAAAGCAATTAATTTAAGAAAAAGCAGATCTTGAAATCGCTTAATTATATATATATAATAATGCTTTCTTTTGTAAGACATGAGACTTTATAAAATTAAAAATATAATATTCAAGATATTTTAATAATTTTAAATCTTGGTGATAGAATCACTCGGTTACTTGTTCCAGTAACTGGTCGTAATTAATTAATATTAATGAATTTATTAATATGAAAAAATATTGTTTGTTTGCTATTTATTTTAATGAGGATTGTATAGTATTTATTAAATGTTATATCTTCAAAACTATTTATTATTTATTTATTTATTTTATTATTTTACAATTACATTTTCTTCGTTGGTCTAAACGTTCGGGCTGAACATATGTATTTATGTTACCTCTAATGCACGCAATTGGAGTAAATTACTTTGTTGTTAGATTAAAAGGAAACTTAAAACAAAAGTAATTTACTGAATGTAGGCAATTAAAATTGTAAATATGTCATTGCTCGAGATAGGAAGTTTTTAACCATTTAAACACCAAATCAGAATATTGCAATTCACTTAACACGGGTTCCGTAACTTTATTAACATTATCTGGAGATAACTAAAACTAATCATAACTTACGATATTAACTATTTATACTATTCCTATGATAGCTGAAGTTTACTAAATCTGTCATCCTTGACCAAACAGTACAATGGATACAATGAAATAGGACCTTGGTCCTTATTTGGCCTATTTTTATAACTGTAAATTTCTATACTTTCATATGCCCTTAGCAAACTTTTGTCATTAATATTAATAATTAACTTAAGATTATCTAGAATTACCCTATGGCCGATGTTAAGAGCATTTTCGGCAACAAAATTGTTCAGTTCTTTCAATTCTTAATGGAGCTAAATGTTTTTTAAACCTAGTATTGATTAATCTTCTCGTTTGCCCAACATATTTTTTATCGCAGTCTATGCAACCAATGTCGTGTATTCCACTTTTTTCACAGGTGCCATTTTGTAATTTTGGTTTCCAGTGTATTGAAATTTTTTGATGACTTATAATTTATTTTAAATCTATTTTGTTTAAAATTTTCTACATTTCTTTGTGAATTCATGTATATTAATTATAAGAGTTTATTACTATTAAATTGTGTTTTACCTACCTATTTCGATGAATCAGTTCAATAGAAAAGTAGGGAGAGACTACATTCACTTATAATTAGCAAATCCACATTACACCATTAACCCTCACCCTCTCATTGGCAGAATTTCTCGTTGAGATTTTATATCATTACTCAATAACTAGAAAAAAGACTAACATAACAAAAGTCAAATAACAATTTTGAAGTGTTTTTAAGTCATTCATTGGTTTCTAACTTCAACTTTTGACTCTAGTAGCTAAAAACTCCAATCCAAAATGCAGAAGAAAAAAGAATTTCATATTTGAGTAGTTGAACTTATCAGGAAATTCAAAAATTTAAATTTGAATTCAAAATGCTACAATAACTTTTTTACCCTTATATAAAATAGAATAATCAAAAACATTAAAACATTAAATTTGACGAGACGAATCATTTGAAAAACAAAATTATTTTTTTTATTTTATTTTACTCTTATAATATGTAGAAATGGAGTGGAAATTAACTAGATCAATAATGTTTTATTAATTATATTTATTACAATTTTATTATTTTTCGATGGATCTCAATTATTGTAAGACTTTATTATATTACGCCTAAATAAAATAGAACGCATAAAATTGTATTTTAATTTTTAATATAAAACATTTTCTCAACATTTCGCTAATTGTTATATAACAAAAAATGTATATAATGTTTATTACATTCTTTGACTTAAAAAATCATCATAGTGAAGAAGTTTCTTTAAGTTCTTCTCTTTAATTTATTTTCTAATTTCCCAATTTATTTTGTTCTTTTCAAAGAATACGACTTTGATAACATATAACGTATTGCTCGTAATACAGGATTCCATAAATTTCAACGATGTTTAAGCAGCTGTTGCATGACCATTTTTTTCAATCTTCTCTCCCTTTAGAAGAATCTGAATTTCTTCTAATGTTTTGCCTTTCGTCTCTGGTACGAATAGTAATGTATAGAATGTAATAAATAATGCAAAGCATCCAAAAATATAGAATGGAATGTGGATACCAAAATTGTTGTATATAGCCTGATATAGATTTACTGCAACAATTCCTCCGATAATGAACATAGCGTCAGACAAAGTCATTCCCAAAGCCTTAAGATTGTTTGGAAATATTTCTGCTGTAACTACAATCGGTACTATTCCTACACCAACTTTAAATACTAAAGCATAAATCATGACAGAAACAATTGGTACCCAACTGAAGCGCAGCACATCGTAGTCCAAATACATCAAGTGAAAATAGACAGCAATGCAGAGTAAGCATATTCCAGTGAGGATGCTTGAAAATATTAATAAAGCTTTTCTTCCATAGTTGTCTATTTGGGTAGAAGCGAATATAACTGACAGTAACATTAAAGCTGCAAATAGAATAGCAGCGTGAGCACTGTCCATATACATACTACCTGCTGAATTCAGTATAGTATGAAGATTCATTAAAATCACTGAATATGCGCACAGATGCTGCCCAGCATTTAGTACTGTCATTATTAATAAACCCTTCCTGTTACTAGGGATGGTAAAGAGATCTGTAAATTTCCCTTTATCTTTTTGTTGTTCCTCTATAACTTTAGAAATTTCTTCAATTTCTTTGATACTATCACAGTAAGGTTTAAAATATTTAATAGACTCTAGAGCTTCATCAGGCTTATTTTTTGATAAAAGGTAAAGCGCGCTCTCGGGCATTCGAGAAAATACTAATAATTCTAATATTGCTACGGCTCCCCCAATCACAGACGGAACATAGAAAGGTAAATAAGGTCCTACTGAATAAACTATTAAACATCCTAATAACATCATTACATAAATGATGCTTGATAAAAATCCTCTTATTCTGGAATCTGCTATCTCAGCAATGTAACAAGGAGCGGCTACGAATGCCATGTTACCGCACATACCACAAAAGAATCGGGCTACGAAAAGGTAAATCATATTGGTTCCAACTCCTATGGCTATCCATGCTAGCAGTACCACAAATGATGCTAATAGTAGAGACTTCTTTCTTCCAATTTTATCTACTAGGTATATAGTAAGTGGTAAACCACAGAAGGAACCCAGTAAGAACGCGGTTTCCAAGAACTCAGCTTCACTGTGGTTAGTTTTAATGTGGCTAATATCGCTGATCAAATAAGGGATGTAGGGTGCACTCCAACCATATGTCATTCCATCTGATATAGCAAATAGGGTTCCTAAAAAATTAATTATATTAAAACATATATAAACAAGAATATTAGATGTTGATGAAATGTTGAATAAAGATATATAGTTAAAGAGTACAAGGAAGATTTAAATAGATATTGATACTAAAGATTGGGTGAAAAAGAATACTATTTGAAAAACGCACAAAACCTAAATATCATGTTTAACAACAACTTGTATTTAAAGGTAAACAATGTAACAACTGAACTGGAACAATCTTTCGAGAAACGTATGAAGTGAAAGTGCTAAAGAATAAAATAACAAATAAAAAAGCCTAATGGAATCGACCATATAGAAATTAAAACCAAAAAGAAACAATAATAAGTAAATAGTATATTGTGCAATAAGTTGAGAAAGTCAGACTTTTCTCACGGATGTGACAATTTATGAGTCAACTATGTATATCTTAATTTTTTGTTTATTCTCCATTTAAATGCTATGTACAACAATACCATAAAACAAATACCATGGGAAAATTTTTCCCACGGAATGGGCAATTTGTTATATTTTAGTTTCATGAAATGTGAGAAAAACAATATATTTCTTAGCAAAAGTAGAAAAAATAAGTTTTTCTTTAATCAATTCGCAAATTCACAGATATATAGCTTAATTTATATTTTGTTTTTATGACATAATTATCTATTAAAAAATTTATAGCCAGGATAAAAAAATGAAAAGCATGGTCATAAACTTATTAATTATATAAACAATTATGAACTTTTGAAAATATATGTAATATAAATAACTTTCCGCAAAAATATAATTATTATTATTATTAATTATTATTATAATTAAAAGACTTTTGCATTTTTTTCGTTAGACATGTAAAGAAAAATGTAGAGAACTCAACTCGCGATGTTTTTTGTTTATTCCTGACATATTCTCTACCTCCAAAGGATTTCAAATTTCTTAATCACCCTGTATGACTAGTTTAGTTTCTTGTATATATAATGTTATATTAAAATAAAAACAACAAGACTGCATTTTCTGAGACCCTGTTTCACTACTTTGATGATTAATGTAATAAAAATAAATAAATGTTATGACTTCCCGTCCTAATATTCCAAAATAAATGAATTCCTAAATAAATGAACTCCTTTGATCTCAGATAAATATTTTATGTTTACTTTTTTAATATCATAAAGCTTAGAAAGTTAAATAACACATTTGATATAAATAATTCAAATATAGATTCAATTTAATTAAAATTTTACTCATAATTGTTTCTAGCCTTATCTGATGATGCCAAAGGTTGAAACAATTGCCATAAAATATTTAAAAAGTTTTAGAATATCTTGAATATTAATATAAGTATATTTTATTTAAAGCACATTAATTTATTCCATTTATTATAATTTTGTATCCTAAGTGTAATATATATAAATGTATTTTATCTTTTAAATTTGTAAAATTTTACTGTTTTTAAAAACTATTCAATCATATATTAAAGAGAGTTTAGGCGTAAAAAATTAATGAAAACCCAAACCTATTAAATAAACAAAATGTAAGTTAAATACCTATAAATTGGTGAATGACAAAGTTAATAATTTAAAATAATGGAGGATAATTTCATTTTTAAGGAAAATTGTTTTTGTTTTTAAAGGAGGAATATTATTGAGTCCTTTAGTTCAGTTACAAAAATAAAATCCGGATTATTAGATTTAATTAATAAATATATTTGTTGAATACTATCAAAATATATTGTTTTTGTTAAAGACACAGCAAATTTTTTATAGAATTTTAATGAGCCAATTCAGACCATGAATATAAAATAAGACATCTAAATTATACCAAAATCAGAATTAATCTTTATTTTTACCTTCTCTTTTAAATACTCCTTAATTAATTCTAAGTAAATTCTGAATCTTTATTCTATATCTCTTTTTACTTTTAAGATGTCTAGTTAATACTCTTTTTTCTACTATGAATGCATAATTATTATTTTTTTTTAATATTGTATAAAATACTTTAGTTTTAATAACTTGAATTGTATATTTTAATTGTTTTTAAATAATGTTTTATGTGACTTTCTACAATAAATTAACTTGACATTTGTTATCACATAAGACATTACGACAAAAATCGATAAATTAGATAATAATAAGAGTATAAAAAAAATAATTAAAACTGGAGGAGAGAGGCAAAGAGAGAAATACTGAGAAAAATGTATATTATAAATATATAAACTCCTGGACAAAATTAACGCACCACTCATATTTTTCTCAATAATCTTTATTTATTGTTAACTTAGTGTACGACAAGTAGGCTATGGACCTTGTTTGACACTGACAGATGTTATTTAAACTAGCTAGTGTCACATAATACCTTGTTTTGACAGTAATTCATATTAAACTTCGTTTTAGAGTAAATCTGTGTTAATTTTTTTTTAAAAAGTGTTGATTAAAACAAAATTTCTGTAAGAAGCAAGCGTTTGTTTGTAATTGTTTTTATCATATGCATGTTTTGAAGTTCATTTGCGAGTAAAACAAGTAAGAAAAATGAACCGCCAAAGAAATTTGTCAATAGAGGAGGCAGTGCGAGCATCGACTCTTCTGGATGAAGGATATTCAATGCGACATGTTGCTGGTTTATTAGGAAGACATCATTCCAGTATCAGTCGCGTAGTGAGACGTCATAATGAAACAGGCTCGTACCTTCGAAGACCAGGACAAGGGCGAAAACGTTGCACTAATCAAATTGATGATCGTTTTTTGAGACAACGTGCTCTCAGAGACAGGAGAGTTACCAGCAATCTGTTAAAAAATGAATTAGCGGATGTTCGCAACGTCGCTATATCATCTCGAACGGTTAGAAGACGTTTACATGAAGCAGAATTGAGCAATAGAAGACCAGCCAAAAAGCCCTTGCTTACCAGAGAACACAAAGTTCAGAGATTGAATTTTGCAAGACTACATCAGAATTGGACCATCAATGATTGGAAACGGGTTATGTTCTCCGATGAAACCAGAGTTAGCCTTAAAGCTCCAGATGGACGTGAGCGTGTCTGGCGAAGACGAGGAGAAAGGTTTGCTAGCTGTAATATCTCTCCTAAAGTACCTTTTGGTGGTGGCTCTAAAATGTTTTGGGGAGGAATTTGCTTCGATGCTCGTACGGAATTAGTCCCTATACGTACGAGGTCTATGAATGCCCAATATTACTTAGACAACATTATTGTCGAACATGTAATGCCTTTTGCTCCATTTGTTGGGCCTAATTTTTTATTCATGCAGGACAACGCTCGTCCCCACGTGGCAAGACAGGTTATTGGTTACCTAAATGATGTTAATATCCCTTTATTAGAGTGGCCACCTAACAGTCCGGACATGAATCCTATAGAGCATCTATGGGAATATCTCAAAAAGAAGATTCGAAGTCTTAGACCTCCTGTTGTTAATCACAACCAACTTATAGAGGCCGTTATTGAAGAATGGGAGACTATTCCGCAAGCGTTTGTTGAACATTTAATATCAAGCATGCCTCGACGCATGAATGCAGTAATAAGAAGTAGAGGAGGCCCTACACGGTATTAGGGTTCACCAAAATTCATTTATTGTGTTTCACATATTCTTTTTTCTTTTTTCAATTTGAAAACATGATAACTTAATTATGCATTTTCAGCAAAAACAAATTTTTAAAGAAAAAATAAGGCAAATTAAGGTCATGTTAAGGTAATATTCGACTAATTTTTAGGTATTCATTATTGTTTCAATTTAACTAAGTTTTATTTTGTGTTTATATTGTAAATATTTAGAATAATTAAAGTGGTGCGTTAATTTTGTCCAGGAGTTTATATAAAATATAAATTAATAGAAAATATCTAACTAAACAGTAGTACTCACCTAGTATGTAAATTGAAAGCAAGGTTACATTTGTTTAAAAACATTTAATATAGTTTTTTTATAGTCATCTTAAAATCCATCTTTTACATTCATAACCTTTGTAATATATTTATTACATTAAAATTCAATACAAGGTCTTTTTTATTGTCTTCTGTTATTTTTAGTTACACCGAATAACATGACAATCATTAACTAAACATTTGGATAACCTTCTTAGAAACAGATAATATAACGAAATAATCATTAATATTAAAAACTACAAAATGAATAAAGACAACCATCTTTTGCTTTAAGTGTACAAGAATGTTGTAAAATGTATATGAAACCCCTAAATGTTAACACCAATGACACTAATAATAAAAAAATATCGATGAAAATCCATATTAGCTTTAAACAATCATATATTGGATTCCCTTAAACTAGTAAAACTTTACGAGAGAATAATTTTCACTTCCATCTTTATGATAATTATTACACAAAAACAAAAACGTACCAAGCCTTTTTTATAAAAAAATCAAAAATATCTTACCAGAAATGGCAGCCACCATTTGAGGAAAAGTTTTTTTTATTAAATGGAATAAACTCTCGTTATCCATTTTGATACATGCTATCCCTTCACTTCACCTCAAGAAAACAACTATAACAATGTTTTAAATGTATTTAATAAAAAGTAATTAATGTTATCTGCGTAACGGTTCAACAGTTTTGAATTGAAACTTTTTAAATGTGCTCGCTTATAGTCTGAGACAATTTGACTTATTCTTTATTTTTTTACAGCAAGCAATAATTTTATTCCTTCTTCTATGTTTCTTATAAATCTATCTTTATCAATTATTTCTACCTGTTTATCTGTATTTATCTGAATAAATAAAAACTAAGTAGACCAGATGTTCCATGCTTCGCCGAGATATAAAAAGTTCTTAAAAATTTAAAAAAACATAAATAAATATAGTTGGTGGAACATAAACTTGATACTTTTTTATATTTTTCGTGACAACCAAGAGAATTTCAAACTGAAACCTAAATGTTACTTTGTTATTTTCTTAGAGAGATAATTAAAATAACGTCAAGCTTTTGATTTCTACATCTCCGCCTCTCTAGTTCCACAAAAAATTGTTATGTACTTAATAATCAGCATTTTGTTACTGTTAAAGTGACTAATTTAGAAAAATACCAGACAAGCTATAAACTTAGTGGGAAAAAACACTAATGTCTAGAATGGCGTCTGGTAAACCAGATCCCTTCGTTAAAAGGGTTAAACATCAACTGATTTTAAAATACACTTTTTCCTGAATATTTCTATTTTTTGGCGCGAATCTTTACCTGCCGGATGCGACACTGGAATGTGGCTTTTTCGAATTATAGAGTCACATACGACTTTCTGATTATTAATGAAGTTCCGGCTTTTAACAATTCTCCCAATATCCTTTGGGTATGAAGATTGCCGGACGCAATGAATGATTCCACAGAGGAAAACTCCGAAAAACTTTTCATTTGCTTGATATTTGCAAGAATAGTCAATTTCTATTTAAAACATTTGTTTTCTAGGTAAATTCCAAAATCTATTTGAATTAAGCTTCATAATACCCGATATATATTTTTTGAGTTAATCTATTGTATTTTAAAAAGAATTATATTTTCAGAACATTCCCAAAATAAAATTTGTATCTTGAAAAATTGTAAAGTAAAAGTTTTAATCATTAATCATTTTTTATTATTACTAGATTACGATTCTCTGAAGTTACTAAATATTATTATTTATATTAAAACAGCCAAAGTCTTACATTGCTAATATTTTCTTTATAATAATAATAATAATAATAATAATAATAATAAGGGATTACCCTTTCACACATTAACTTTGTGAACTTATGTTCTTATTTATCACTATTTTTCTATTTGTTCTTGGATGCACCAACTACACTTTTAAATTTTAAGAATATTTTATCTTTTACCTGCTATTTTTTCGGCCTTAGTCAGCATTTATTATTAATAAAAGTCTATCTAACCAATTTATCTGTCATAAGTGGGTTTTTACATTTTAAATTAAATTCTTCTAAATTCACGTAGTTTCGTATATTCTCGCTTAAGGTTGAATTTTTAACTCTGTCTTTAATTTGAAACTGATTTTCTTAAACTATCCCTTCAAATGTATGTTCTTCCATAAGTTGGTTATTACTTATTTCTCTTGTTTTTTCCCAATATCAGCCTGTGCATTCTCTATTGATTGCAGTTTTTTCAAGTTAGATTCTGCCCCATACAAGTATAGCATATTGAATTACAGGTTTAACATACGTTTCATATAGTTGAATTTTGAGATTTTTATCTAAAGGACATGTCTTATATATGTAGAGTTGGATTACTGCTTTTGCATCTCTAGCTTTTCTTATCACTTCTTTAATTTATTCCTTAATTTTTTTTTATTTATAACTCCTAAATACTTTTGTCTTGTTCTTCTATTACTTAAATGGCAAACTTTAATTTTTGTTTAGGTTTTTTATCATTCAAAACTATAATAAATTGAGTCTTTTCCATATTGGCCTAGACTTTCCCTTTTTCGTAATAATTTCTAATTTCCTCCAAATGTCTTTCTACCTTAATTCTTGCACTATCTGTTTTTTATTTTAATTAAATACTGAGGTATTTTTTCTCACTCCATTTTGACTATTAATGCCTTTCTCCATATGGCATCATATGCCTTATCAAGATCTAAAACTGCAATCGCTGTTTTTCTTTTTAAAATCAAGTTTAACACACATCTGTTTATCACTCAAGCTGTATTTAATTCCCTCCTAAATCCAAACGGTTCTTCTTTAATAATTTTGTTTTATCTAACTTTTTCCAACCCTTTAGAAATAATATTTAATAACGAAATTGGGCTATGATTTTGGGGGTATTTATGATCTTTTCCCGGTTTTGATATGGGTATAATTATTGCATTTTTAATACAACCGTGTAAATATAATAGATCTGGACTCAGGTTTTCTTTGGAAAATGTATCAATAGTTGAATGTTAAATTATTTTTATTATATTTGTTAATTGTATAATAAATATGTGTATAAGCAACTACTTAATGAAAAACTATATCAAAGTAGTGAAACACTGAAATAATTAAAGTATTAATTGAAATTGTGGTCTTTATATAAACGATTATTTGCACATTATAATATTTTAAATAATATACTGGATGATTTAAAAGTAATTTTTCTATTATGATCAGGAAAAAAAAATAAAAATAAAAGACAAATGATAACTTGGCTCTAGGACTATATGAAAAAACCCATAATAATTAATTGCAATAAGAAAACATGTTTGCAGCTACCTGGTTTGGAATATATACGTAATTCATACATACATTCCTAGAATAAACAACATATCAGAAATTAATTAGAAACTATATAAATTTAAAGTGTGAAATATAAAAATATGCAGGATCCTTATTTTATCAAATATAATAAATTGGTTTCAAAAATAATAAATAAATTAGCTCACTAATTATGAATTTTAATAATAGTAAATTATATATTAATGTAAAAGGTTACCAAATAGATAATTTTCACATTTGTTTTTTGTGAAAACTTCAGAATGTTTTAATAGCTATAAGCTTTTAATATTTGTAAAATTCAAGCTTGTTATATTTCTGATATTTTTTTGAATCTAAACTTTTCAAAAACTTTTTAAATTTATATTTTTCCTTAATATTTTTATTAAAAAATAATCGTAAAGACTAGCTTAAAAATCAGTGTCCATAACTAAAAATCTTAAACCGTAGAAAATAATTTTTTCTATTAGCACATGAACAAAGTGAGGCTTTGATAATCAAAAACGGATACGGAAAACTAATGCAAACAATCAGTGAGTAAGAAACTTGTACAAACTAGTGCGAATTTCATATTATTTGATTGACTATATACACGAGACCGTAATGAGGAACCGGGTGGAAAGAAAGACTTAAAACAATAATTTAATCTCCCAAGCCTCGTCGTTTCGTTCCTGACTTTTCATTCGTTTAGTGCAATAAAGCGATTTTAAAAATGCCGTTCATTTAATCCAAAATTTTGTTATTAATTGTCTTATAAAATGTGTATAAAATTCTCACAGAAATGATTAATTACATTCCCCAGACTATAAATCCTTATCTCTCCCAAAATACGTAATTTACCATTATTGTTTAATTTAACACAATTGCTAACACGGGTTAAAATAAAATTCTTTAAACAAAAACATGTTTGTTAATTACTTTACTAACACCGCCGGGGGCAATTATGTATAATACATAACCTTTTGAAATTGTACGAGGATTATTCTAAAAATGCTCTCACTACTTTTAAGGCGTAGTCGGTTTTGAATTATCGTTTATCCCATTTTACACCTATTTTAAGTAGTCACAAGGCACAATCCTAGGTTTACATAGGCTGATTTTTGGTTAAAAACATCTTAACGATATTTTCTTTTGGCATCAAATATCACAAATGTGAGTTGTTAATTTTAATGTATACAGGGTGTCCGCGAAAATAATGCATTCCTTTATGGGGGAGGTATAAAATGTGCTATTGATTAAAAAAGTCTTATAACATTTTTTTGTAAAGTCAACGGTTTTCAACAAAAAAATAACATTGATTTTTGTATACCTGGTATGATATCTACAGTAAATTTACTAAAGCCGACAACGCCGCCTATTCTGAAGCGCCACGAAAAACAGCTGATATCTGGCTTTAATAGGTCAGTGGGTTGGTTTTATGCAAAGAAAATCAGGTGTCTTGTTTTTATTGTATTCGATGATAGCTAATCGCAGTAAATACGAGTAAAAAACTTTTATTTTTGTAATAGATAAGAAATAGTGCTAACAGCTGACTTTGTATCTTGAGAATTTGTTTAAAGTGAACTTATTTTCTTGCAATTTAATTGAGAAGTACTATCTTTATTTTAGAAATAATGACCTTTGAAATGTTTTGATTTTTGATTTTGATAAATGTGGAAAATTTAATTAGACTAGATACACAAAATAACTTACCATAACGTCAAGCTACATTTAAGGCATATCGAAAAGTTTAGGTTCAGCGACTGCGATATTGTTTATAAAAAATGTTCAAAATGGTTTCCATTTGCACGCACACACGCATTAACGCGGCGAACCCAATTTTCATTAATATCATAATTGAATAAATTATGACGAATTGTATCGGCTGCTGCGAAAACGCGATTTCGTAGTTCATTCTCTGTTTCAATCTCAGGACGATTATCATACACGAGGGACTTCATATGACCCCAGAAATAATAGTCCATGACATTTAAATCAGGCGATCTTGGTGGCCATAAAAATGGTCCATTTCGACCAATCCAACGGCGAGGATAATGATCGTCAAGAAATAATTTTACAGCTCGAGCAAAATGTGGTGGTGCGCCATCGTGTAGAAACCACATGTCCTGACGAATGTTCAATGGCAACTCTTCTAGTAACCCTGGTAAAACATTTTCCAAAAAGTTTAAATAGCTATCTCCACGTAACTGTCTCGGTAATTCGTATGGTCCTATCAAAGTATGTCCAATAATACCAGCCCACATATTAATGGAAAATTTTTGCTGGAAGTTTGTTCTACGCGTTGCGTGTGGATTATGATCATCCCAAATATGGCAATTGTGGAAATTCAAAACTCCCTGTCTCGTAAAAGAAGCCTCGTCTGTACATAATATTTCAGAAGGAAACAAAGGATTTCTGGTTGTTTTATTCTGAAACCATGTACAGAATTGTAGTCTCCTTGCAAAATCACCTTGATGCAAATCTTGCACCCGTTGAATGTGGTACGGATGTAATAGTTGTTCTTTTAATGTTCTGTGTACACTAGTTCTACCAACATTAACTTGCCTTGCGACAGATCGTACACTCACTGTGGGATTTTGGGCAACAATATCTAAGATATCCTCCTCCACTGCTAATACACGATCCGTGCGATTTCGACCACTAGTTTTTTTAGGAATTACACTACCGTTTTCCAACAATCTTTGAGACACGGAAACAAAAGTACGACAGTTTGGTTGCCGCCTATTTGGGTATCGTTCATTGTAAAGTCTTACAGCAACACGACTATTACCCTGTGATTCACCATAAATAAGTAGCATATCGTGGTACTCGCGAGTTGAAAAAAATGCCATCTTAATATTTTTACATTAATTTGTACCATAAGCACCTAGATACACCTCCCAACGTTAAAACTGGCAGTGGCATCTAGTAAGTGACTAATTACTTATGCTTGTGACTACCAAAATATTAAAAAAAAAAAAAAAAAAAAAAAAAAAATAGTTCCGATTCTTTCTATCTTCGCGGTGTTGTCACGTTGTGATTTCCGAAGGAAAGTTTATTGATCATTTTTGTGAAAACTATTGATGTTAGAAAAAAAAATTATTAGAATTTTTTGTTGCTAATAACACATTCTACCAATCCTCTAAAGGAATGCATTATTTTCGCGGACACCCTGTATATATATATATTTTATTAAATTGAATTAAAAACAAATAAAATCAGCTCGTTTATTTTTTACAGGATGGTATAAAAAATAGCATATAGAGACAGGGTAAAATATTGATCCAATTTGTCTTAATTAAATATTAAATAATAATAGACATAGAGTCTCCAATGTCAAATTTTAAAACTTATTTAAATCTAAAACTTCAACGTTTTTTTACATATAAACTTGACTTTTTTAAGCTAAAGGTCTTTGAATCTGGGTAATAATAATTTGGCATCTATTTCAATAAAATTTATTTATGGACATAATTTCACATACACGTAATAGAAGCAACTGCTGGGAAAATTAGTTTGTCGGTTCCCGATTATACTTTGCTTGATTGCACATAAAAATATCTCTACATTTTCATTTGTAGGTAGGATTCCCGGACAACCTACGGATTTTCAGTAATCAACATCCATTTTCTCCATGTTAGCTCTGGCGGGTAAACATTTTATTTTGATTAGAGGGAAAAGAAGTGGTGGAATGAAATTCTGTGATACAACACTTATATTTTATATCTGTAAGTAAAAAGGAATTCACACTTAACAATTACTAAACATATCACCAGATAAACAACTAATTTGATTTGATACCTTATATCGAAATGTATACCAAGAGTAAAACTAAAGCCTAAATCCGTAAGTGTATTTAAATTGAGCAAATACAACATAATTGAGAGAGGGCGGTTAGAGGGAATATTAAAAATAATTCAGTCTCTAACTGTAGTTATTCGCTTAAATAACTTAACTAAGTCGTCAGCGAATATAGGACTACGTGCATAATTGGTACATAATTTTAAAATATCGAAAATAGCGCAGGTACCAGAACTGATCCTTGTGGCACTCCATATGAGACCTGAAATTTCTCAGAAAATTGATAATTATGGTATACAATAAAATGTCTATTCTATAGATAATTGCTAAATAATTGAACAGTATCATTACTCACTCATACACAAATCTAGCTTTTTCAACAATATGTCATAATTCACAAGATCAAATACTTTACTAAAGTGAGTATATACTATATCTAATTGCTGAGAGAATGCGGCTGTTCGTCTTTCTGTAAACTATAACTTGATTATAGTATTAGCTTAATTAGCAATTGAAACAACAATTATAGGTTTATTAAATATACAAAAATTGCTCAACAATCATTAACAAATATTTACAAATGACAAAAAGAGTTCTTACCAAGGGGATGATGCTCTTGAGGGGCACTTTCGTCCTTGGGCACTAGGTATTCTTTCCCATGGTCGGGGGCCCCCTTAAATTCCCAGATGGCGACGACTGGACCCTCGTCCACTTCAACTCTCGCCAATATAAGTGTCTCGTATTTATATTAAATAATGTTTATGTTCTTGAAAAGTAACCTCACGTAAATAACGCTCTTTTAAGAATGTGAAACAATGTTTACTATACGATACGATTACTAAATATAAACAAGTCCGGGAACTATTGAACGGTTTAACTAACTAAATATAATGCTCTTTTCGTATGTGATAATATAAAGAGTGTGAAAAAACTAGTTTTAGAGTTTTATAAAATTGAAAGAGGGGACGCGAGCTTACATTATGCCTTAAGCGGTGGAAGAAGGGAAAGATTTTCGACGCTAGAAATTTAAATTTGAATTAGACGGCGACGTCTAATTTGCCGTTGGAAGTGGTAAATTTCTAACAATCAGTATTCATGTTAGTAAACATAAGATGTTCTTTAGCTCTCACATTATTCTACAACCTCGCTACATTATGTTACGAATTCAGAAATAGCGAACTTTACATATTGCATCGTTTTAATTAGAAATGAAATTATTCCGTGATAAATGAGTTAGTTTATTTACAATTAATTTTAAAATAGTACGCTTACCAATTATAGTTTCCAAAATAATTTGTTTGCTATCGCTAACTGTATAACGGAAAATAATATATTAAAATAATTTATATTTATGCTAATTATCTAACAGGTCAATTCTAAGAAACCAATACTTTAAATATTTATACACTTTTTTTAGCTTTAATTGAAATGTTTGAAATTAAATTTTTTCTAAGAAGTAAAAATAGTAAAATATTATTTAATTCTCAGTATAAATGAAAATGGCTTCATATAGAAACTAACATTTCTCTGTCAAGCCTATAAAATTTCACCGAAAAGTATAAATGCATAAAAGCTGCCAACTGGCACTAAAAAATTATGAGACACTAAATAGAACAAATATAGTTTAAAAATGATTAACATAATTTTAAGATATTTTTAGGAAAATTTTTCTTAAAAATAAATTATTAGGAGTTCGGACCCCGAACATTTTTTCTTACATTGCAAACTCTTCTTATTTTATTTTTTATAACACCATAATGTTGAGTTTACAACATTTTGTCATTTGTATTATTTTTCATTGAAAAAATATGTTCGAAATTGGAAGCTTGAATCCTATCTTTTACAAAATAAGCGTATATATAAGTATTAAGAGTTATTTTGTTTTAGTTATTTTCCTTAATTAACACTTATTTATAGTAATTTAAAATATGTTCTTAGTTTCCAATTTTTTTTTGTATTTATAAGATTATAAGTGATACCACATTATTTAAAAATACACTTATTGAAACCTTCTATGAATACTAAACTAAAAAGAATTACGTTACGAAAAAATAAAGTTTAAAATATTTAAACAACAAGACGATTTGCATATTTAGAATTAAATGGATAACCAAATAGAATGGAATCTTGAGCCATTATATTTTTTAAGCTCCTTGTATATTCCGTTGCTATGTAACTTTTTGAATAATAATATGTATTTAGTATTAACAGTACTCATACAGAGATTGTCTATTACGTGATGTGATATGAAATTAATTAAATATTTGTTATATTATTTTTTATGAATGCATATTTGAGAACTTCACTAATATGCATTTAACTACAAAATATTCTCTAGAAACAACTCACGTATATGTTTATTTACTTTGTGCAAGTACATATTTCAATAAATATAAAAATTAATCACAGGAATTATACAGGATGTTATTTCAGTCATTGGACAAAGTGAATGGATATGGAGTGAAATATTACGACTGAACTAAACATACTTAAATTAATATGTTTCTTGTTTCCAAAAACAGGCTGTTTGAGTTTATATGTAAAGCGAATATTTATTATTACTTTATATGGATATGGAATATCTTTGTTCCCCCAAACTTTGATAATCTGTTCGTAATTTTGATGATAATTCAAACAAATTGTACCTATCTCATCCTCTTTAAGAACAGATGAATTAGTTCATTTCTAGACTAATCGGTATTGCTCAAATTATTAACACAATTCTTGATGTTTCTTACTATATTAAAATACATATTTTTTTATTATAATGATCTATCCAAAACTAAGAGTGCATATTTATTATAATATAATGGAATTTAGGTATATATGATTAATTTTAGTAACTTTGTTAATAATAAAATTTTGATAGAAAATTAAATTTAACAATGTGTTTCTTCAGCCTCTTCTTCTTTTTTTATTTCTATACTTTTTCCTTTTAGTATACTTTGTATCTCATCCAATGTCTTGCCTTTAGTTTCAGGTATATAGTAGAAAGTAAAGTAAGCTATAAAAAAGGCGTAAAATCCAAAGAAATAAAAAGGTACAAATAGATCAAAAAACCGTATCAAAACTTGATAAATTTGAATAGAAAGAATACCGTACAAAATATACAAAGCATCAGCTAAAGTCATTCCGATTGCTTTCATATTATTAGGAATAATTTCTGCAGAAATAGTAAGTTCTAGATTACCAACACCTAGTTTAAAGAAACAAGCAAATAACATCAATGCCGCGACTGGTATCCAACAGAAAACTGTAACGTCAATATCTCTTGCTTTTAAATGTAAGTAAACTGCCAGCGTCAAAATACACAATCCTGATCCAACGGATGAAATCATAAGTAGAGGTTTTCTTCCGTAATTATCAACTTGAATAATTGAGAATCCTACAGCAACTAACATTAAAGCCGCAAAAATTATAGCAGTATGAGATGAATCCAAAAATACAGATCCTGCTGACTTCATAATTAATTGGAGGTTCATTAAAATGGCTATATAACCGCAGAAATGTTGAGCACTATTCAGCACCGCCAATATCTTTATAGCTTTCCTGTTACTCTTAACCATAAATAAGTCCTGTATACGCCCTCTCTCCTGTTTTTGTTTTTCTAACATCCTTGCAATTTCGTTTATTTCTTCGGCAGTATTTCTGTACGGCTTAAAAAATGTTAATGCTTGCCCAGCCTTCTGTTCCTTATTCTTAGAAATTAAATAGTAAGGAGACTCTGGGATTAAATAGAAAGCCACCAATTGTATCGCTACTATTACAGATCCTATAAGTGGCATAACATAAAATGGTGTATAGGGCCCTATACAATATACTATTAATATTCCAATATGGATCATCATGTAAACTATTCCTGAAAGAAAGCCACGAATCTGTTTGTCGGAAATTTCTGCTATATACATTGGAGAAGCTATGTAAGCCATATCTCCTGCCATACCAGAGATGAACCTGGAATAAGTTATAAGTCATTAAACTTTTCAGTTTTTTCCTAAATTATCAAATTTGAAAAAATATAGCTAATATAAAAAGAAATGTATCGATAGATTTGTATATATTCTGATAGCTAACCAACGTAATGCACTGAACCGAAGCTGGACAAAGAAGGATGACAAATTAAACAGACAAATCTCACGATAGCACAGGCTAAGGAAATCTTTGAAGATAAGTAAGTATAAGACAATCTGGCATTGGAGACCTAGCAAGGGTTCAGTTTTTGCAATGAAAACAAACCGAAGGAGCTACTAGCAAGGCCGCGCATTTATACCAAATAAACCTTAAAAAAAGTGTTTAAGAACAAGGAATCAAAATCCATTATTTAAATCACGATAAAACTAAGTACTTGCAGAAAAAATGTCTATACAATACTAGAAAGAAACATATGAGGAGAATAATAATTCTTTAGATTATATGTATATATATATATATTTATGTAAGCGAAATATAACTCTTGAAGGCATCAGATTATGTTACTGAAAGCCAGATACTAATTTCTGAATTCGCATCGTATTTTATTGTAGTAATTAGAATTTCTCATTGATATGGTCTTATTATTTGAAAAGAGACATTAGACATTTTTAACTTGAATTTGAAGGAGTTTGAGAGTTATATGCTTATTTACAAAATAATTGTTATTCAATATCTTACAGCTAGCAGTAGAAGTTTTAAACTAAGTAAATTTACAAAATATAGGTTCAGAATCCTAGTAAATAATGAACGAACATGCTCAATGTACAAACCTTCCTATAAAAAGATACGTCATACTATTCCCGAAAGCTATGAGTATCCATGCTATTAAAATCGACAATGAAGCCAACAGCAACGATTTCTTTCGCCCAAATCTGTCTACGCAGTATATTGTCAATGGTAAGCCGCTTAATGCTCCACATAATAAAGCCGTTTCCAAATATTCTGCTACTTCCCTAGTAGTTTTTATATGACTTTCGGGGCCAATGAGATAAGGAATCATGGGTGACGTCCAACCGTAGGTCATGCCATCAGAGATAGCAAAAAGGGTACCTAACATTAAAATAATATATATTATTGAGTATACTTACAACGTATAGTATTTAAGACCAAAACCAATGGTTTTTAAAAACAAATTTAAATATTTCCTACGTATACTTACATATCTAGATATATTTAATAATGCTAAAATAAATGCATATTATTTGCCAAATTTGCTAAATATTCAAAATAACCTGATTGTATGGATCAATAAACAGTTTTAAAAGAGCTTATGGTAATGTTAAGAGCTTTTTTAACTATATATCTATACTTTTCATTTGCAATACATCATAAGTAATTGAAATAATTAATTTTATCAGATTTTTTGGTACCTACCTATGACCACTGCTAAAATTTGTCTTGAAAAATCTCTAATATCCAAAACTCTTTCTTCGTTATTTTTGCCAACCATTTCACAATGCTTTCTTATCGTTACAACTTATCATACATACACTTTCTTACAATTTTTATATCTAAGTTGATAAACAGCACATGGCAACTATATTCAAAGCTCAAAATTCTTCAGTATAAACTTAAGCAGCAGACAAAAATATAATAAATATTAATTATAGAAAATCTCATTTTCGAAAGCAAATTAAACACTCATTTATTTTAATGAACTCTTTAAATTTTAATTAAAGACCAATTATTTGACCACTGAACTAGCCTGAATACTATTAAAAGATTTAAATACAGGCTTAAATTGCTTATCTTGTCATAATTGTGGTTTGGTTATTACTGCGACCAATCTATTCTTATTTTTATAATTAAATATATTTCTCAATTATTTTTTCAAAAAATCTTATAAAAATTATTAGAAGATGATTTTTAATGTACCGCTTTCTCGAAATGATACGAGCGTTTTCATTAAATCAGTTTTCATTATCTGTTGCTACCAGCCTTGCCTTATGTCTATATTGATTTCCATTAATATTTAATTTTGCTTTAAAAACCCACTTAGAATGTACGATTTTTTATGTCCATATAGTTATCCTTAACCTGAGAAGAACTGACTAAAGAGATTAATTATAGATGTTCATTGAAAAATTGACAAACATTTTCTCCTTTGAATGACAGTATTCTGCTAGTCGCTTTATTATAGTGTTAACCTGATGTTTTAGATCATTTTCCGTTAAATAATCCTTGGAAAATATTCATCGCCATTATCTGTCCTGAATATTTTGATTGGGGTTCTCACCTAAACTTGAAATTCCCTAAATCTTTTAGGTAATCAATCTTTTGGTTTGAGAAAATGAGCAAAAAATATCTCCAACTTTAATTTTTCTGATAAAACTTTTTTCTTTAAATATTTTTCTTAAATAAGTACGTTTTAAATACTCTAGACACTTTTTCTGTGCTTTCAAAGTTTATATTAAGGTCCATACATTTCTTCAATATTAACGTACATTTAAAAGAAGAGAAAAATTAAAAAAGTCGTATTTGAAAAATTTATTTTATGCGTTATTTTATTTAAAACCAGTTTGAATAAACCATTTGCTCTAAATGTAATTTAATTAGCTATATTCCTGATTATGTGATTATCAGTGTCATAACGACAATAAGAGTTTTATCTACTAATTTGGAAACTAAATTAGCCGACATCTCATGCAAGTGATATAACATATGCAGTTTTAGGAAGAGAAAAAAATGTTAAGAACCCGCATATTTTTAGCATCTGTGTTTGTGACGTAAATAGTAGATAAAGGTTCTCAAAAATCCATTTTTTTTCTAGAAGACACTGTGAATATATATGTATGTGTATATATGTACGTAAGGCTTGGTGACAAATAATAACTGACACACGTGAGATAAACAGCTCAAACAATCTTGAGATTTTGACACAGAAAATAAAAGTTAATATGTTTCTTCCGTTCTTGTTTCGTTTCTATACTTTCTCCTTTTAGTATACTTTGTATCTCGCTTAATGACTTGCCCTTAGTTTCTGGAATATAGTAGAAATTAAAGTAAGTTATAAAGAAGGCGTAAAAACCAAAGAAATAAAAAGGTGCAAAAAGATCAAAAAACCGTATCAAAATGTACAAAATATACATTGTCATTTCGATTGCTTTCATATTAGTAGGAAAAATTTCAGCAGTTACTATAAGTGGTATAATACCAACTCCTAGTTTAAAGAAACAAGCAAATAACATCACTGCCGCGATTGGTATCCAACTGAAAACTGTAACGTCAACATCTCTTGCTTTTAAATGTAAGTAAACTGCCAGCGCTAAAACACACAATCCTGATCAAACGGATGAAATAATAAGTAGAGGTTTTCGTCCGTAATTATCAAATTGAATAATTGAAAATCCTGCAGAAACTAACATTACACCAGCATAAATTATAGCGGTGTTAGATGAAACCATAAATACTAATCCTGCTGACTTCATATTTAAATGAAGATTCATTAAAATAGCTATATAACCGCATAAATGTTGACCACTATTCAGCACCGCCAATATCTTTATAACTTTCCTGTTACTCTTAACCATAAATAAGTCCTGTATACGCCCTCTGTCATTTTTTGTTTTTCTAACATTGTTGAAATTTCATTTACTTCATCGTTAATGTTAGTATCGCTACTATTATAGATTCTATAAGTGGCATAACATAAAATGGTGCATATGGCCCTATACAGTAAACTAATAATATTCCAATATGGACCGTGATGTAAACTAATCCTGAAATAAAGCAGGTTCTATCAATCGCTCTATACATGCCTTGATCATTGCAGCAGTTAATCCATGGAAATCAATACTAGGTTTGCGTTTTAAGAACAAAATTATCTCTTTAATATCATACTCAATGACAGGGGCCATAAAGAATAAAGAAGAAGCATTAGGAAGGAAGATACTTAGTGCGGTCAATAATACTGCTTAGATTAGATTCAGAAATAGAACTAAAGAATAAAAGTCCCAGAATTTAAGGAAGTTCTGTTTCCAGTTGGATACTATTATTGCTTTCTTAAAAACCCTCTTTTTTGCGCCCTCAAACACTTCTTATAGAACTTTCTAATGTTACAGTAATTATACCAAACAAATGGAGAGTTAGTTTTCTTAAATACACTCATGGACATCCGTCTATCGATCTTTTAACTCATTTAAGGACCATGTTATTTTAATGGAAAACTAATATCAGCATTTCTGGATAAAGTATTAATAATTATATCAGCAGTATCATTAAAGTTACATGCAGCCAAATTAAAGTCATTCCAATTAAATTTGTCAATACAGGTCGCAAAATTGAGGTTAAAGTCATGGACCATTCTCTTTTTGTAGTAAATATTGAGTTGTGAAGATTTCGGTTTGAATAACAGAAAAGTACATTAGAATTAATATTGGTAATGATATTATCAAGACAAGATCGAGATGATAAGCAGATTCTGGTAGGAGCGTGAATAAAATGTTGAATGCAGTAAGTTTCGAATATAGGTAGCAACTGTCTACATACTTATCATTTTCATCAATGTTCACATTAACGTCTTCTATAACAATTATTGTTTCGTATTTATGATTCAGATGATCAATTACTTCGGAGAGTTATTTATAAATATAGTAATGTTGTCTTTTCTACGTGATCTGTATAGTCCAAAAAATACACCATTTTTATTCATGTACAACATGTGCAACATTCAGTGTAAATAGCTGAACAAAATTTACTTACATCTACTTTATCAATTCCAAAATTTTCGTTATATTATTGATCATTATATCAATCATTATGACTAGCCTTTAACTAATGACAACAGATCGTGTATCAAAATTATGGTTTTATGATCCAAATTGCAAATAGAAACTGCATTTGTTAAACATTATATAGTAATTTTATATTCAAACGTTTATGATGGTCCGACTATTATAATAAACGTCTATTAGAAAGATTTTAAAGTTTAATCCTGCAGAGACTCTTAAAAAATTGTATTAAAAAATATAAAATATAAAATAAAAAACGTGAGTTTCTACTAAATTAAAATTATTAATACAATCACAGCTAAAAAACATAAATATCAAAAACAATACTTTTCAATTTCTTACATATCACTAAAATTTGATATACATTATTTTAATTTAAAATATACTAATCAACAAGAAATGTAAATAGAATATGTATATTTACATGTATGTCAGGCTTAACGACAAATAATAAATGAGACTTGTCAAATAAACACCTAATATAATCTTGAGATTTTGACATAGAAATTAAAAGTTAACATGTTTCTTCAGCCTCATGTTCTTTCTTTAATAATGTACATTCTCCTATTAGTATACTTTCTTCTTTTAGTAAACTTTCTCCATTTAGTTTATTTTCTTCTTTTAGTTTATTTTCTCCTTTTAGTATACTTTGTATTTCGTCCAATGATTTGCCCTTAGTTTCAGGAATATAGTAGAAAGTAAAGTAAGTTATAAAGAAGGCGTAGAATCCAAAAAAATAAAAAGGTACAAAAAGGTCAAAAAACCGTATCAAAACTTGATAAATTTGAATAGAAATAATACCATACAAAATATACAAAGCATCAGCTAAAGTCATTCCGATTGCTTTCATATTATTAGGAAAAATTTCAGCAGTTACAATAATTGGTATAATACCAACTCCTGATTTAAAGAAACAAGCATATAACATCACTGCTGCGACTGGTATCCAACTGAAAACTGTAACGTCAATATCTCTTGCTTTTAAATGTAAGTAAACTGCCAGCGTCAAAATACACAATCCTGATCCAACGGATGAAATCATAAGTAGAGGTTTTCTTCCATAATTATCAACTTGAATAATTGTGAATCCTGCAGCAACTAACATTAAAGCTGCATAAATTATAGCAGTGTAAGATGAATCCAAAAATACAGATCCTGCTGACTTCATAATTAAATGGAGGTTCATTAAAATGGCTATATAACCGCATAAATGTTGACCACTATTCAGTACCGCCAATATCTTTATAGCTTTCCTGTTACTCTTAACCATAAATAAGTCCTGTAAACGCCCTCTGTCTTCTTTTTGTTTTGCTAACATTGTTGAAATCTCATTTATTTCATCGTCAATATTTCTGTACGGCTTAAAAAATTCCAATGCTTGACCAGCCTTCTGTTTCTTGTTCTTAGAAATTAAATAGTAGGGAGACTCTGGCATAAAATAGAAAGTCACCAGTTGTATCGCTACTATTACAGATCCTATAAGTGGCATAACATAAAATGGTGCATAGGGCCCTATACAATATACTAATAATATTCCAATATGTACCATGATGTAAACTATTCCTGAAAGAAAGCCACGAATCCGTTTGTCTGAAATTTCTGCCATATACATTGGACAAGCTATATAAGACATGTCTCCTGCCATACCAGCGACAAACCTAAAATAAAATAGTATTTTCTTAAATTATAATTTTTTCAAATAATTAATTAATTAAGCTAATATAAAATGCAATCTATCTATAAAATATCTGATTTAATAGCTAATCAACACATCAATACTGGTAGTTGGTGATATACCAACCTAATCCCTAAAACAGAGACTTGACAGAGGCTGATCTCATCAAGGCATAAGCTAAAGAAATTTATGAATAATATGAAGATCAGACAGCAGAAGCCATTATTATTTTGTTCAGTAGACAAAATATAAATAAATAAAGGTCCTTAATAATTCTATAAATATGTTAGTGATATTCTATATAAGTACTTACTAGAAAGAGATATATCGAAATAAAACTCTTGAAATCATTAAATTGTGTTTCTGGAAGCAACAAACTAATTTTTAAACTCCCATCGTATTTTATTGTCGCAATCGTAATTTCTTATTTTAATTGTATTATTTGCAAAGAGACGTTAAATATCTTTAAGCAGAATTTGAAGGTTTCAGAGAGTTATGAGTTGATTTACAAAATAATTGTTTCTTCAATATCTTACAGCTATCGTTAGATGTTTTAAATAAGTAAATTTACAAAAAAATAGGTTTAGAATCTCAGTAAACAATCGACGAACGTGCTCAATATACAAACCTTCCTATAAAAAGATACGTCATACTATTCCCGAACGCAATGAGTATCCATGCTATTATAATAGATAACGAAGCAAATAGTAACGATTTCTTTCGCCCAAATCTGTCTACGGAGTATATTGTCAATGGTAAGCCGCTTAATGACCCACATAATAAAGCAGTCTCCAACCATTCAGCCACTTTTTTAGTAGTTTTTATATGACTTTCCGGACTAATGAGATAAGGAATCATGGGTGACGTCCAACCGTAGGTCATGCCATCAGAGATAGCGAAAAGAGTACCTAAAATCAAAATAATATGTAAGTATTGAATATTTTTAAAATATATTTCCAAAAAATAGTTAAGACAACCAACGGCTTTTATATTTTTAAATAATTTGTAGCAGTTAATCCATTTTCTTACATATTCTTAGATATCTATGTTTTTTAATATTATGTATTATTTTTAAAGTAGGTACTATTAATACTATTTTTTTAAATCATAATAGGAACAAAGTGCACAAAATGATATTTGTTAATCTGTACTAACTAACGTATTAAATTGTACTTGAACTCCATGCTCTAATAAATTAACTGAATCAATATTAGATTTCTTAATTCAACTGTTTGTTCATACGGAATTTATTTCATTTCAAATAATACAATTTTTATCAGTAGATAGAAAACCATTGTAAATTTTTATTCGTTATCATTAAATATTTAATTATTTTAAAAATAATTTATTTAAAAAGAGAACCTTTACATTTTAAATGACTAACCCTTCTTTCATAATAATACCTAGATTATACCTAAATGTTATCGCTTCCAAAATAAATTTGATTCCCCTCAAACACAAATTTTCACTCTCAAATTATAACTCTCAATAATTATATATAAATAAACTATATTTTCCGTTGATTACCTTATTTATTTATTTTACATTTTTTTGCAAAAAACAGTACCTTTTTTATGAGAAAAAGTACGTAGTTTTAAAAAATAATCCTACTTAGTAGAAAAAACAACCTTAACAAATTTATTCATAAATCAACACCCTACCCACGCAAAAACTTCTCTTTCCGATTAAACAAATAATGTTTCGATATAACTATTTGATTTAGAGACAAATTTTATGCCAACTTGGAATTTTTTCACTTGATTTTTTAATGTTACAATTCCAAAAAAAAATTAAATTTACCCTTTTAACGACCGTAACTCCCTTAATAATATTTAACGACCCATACTCATAGGAACTTTTTTTACCAGTTTTAGGAGTATTACCACCCCTCCTGAATTTTTTTATACCATTTCAATGACACTATGTATATCTATACTTTTAATTTCCAGTACACCATAAACCAAAAATAATTTAAAATATACCTAAATTAAAAGACTTTTGTTTTCATACAGGTGATTACATGGTAAATCCATGTGACGAGTTTATATATTTATTTACATTATTTTATTTTATTAGTTTTTATTTATGTACCAACCTGTGACTCCTGCTAAAATTTGTCTTGAAAAATCTCTAATCTCCCAATCTCTTCCTTCGTTGTTCCTATCAACCATTTTAGGTTTTCTTAACGTTTCCACTTATCACACATACATTGTTGAGAATTTTTGTATCTTATCCAAAGAAAGTAATCAGCAGACAACTGAATTCGAATTCCAAATTTGTTCAGTATAAACTTAAGTGGCAGACAAAATGATAATAAAAATTAATTATAGAAAACTTCATTTTCAAAATGAAATTAAATTATTTTAATTTACTTTAATCATTTGACCACTGAACTAATCCAAATATTAAATTTTTCCTGAAATATTTTGCAAAAACCGTCATAAAAAAACTAGCTGTACATCATGACTTGCACGGAATGTTCATTTGACTTCCAAGCTCGTTAAACAATGTTAATATTTATAATATTGAAAACTTGAATTAACCAGTTACTGTATATTGCTCTCAGCCTTTGGAATTTAAAACTGTATAATCGCTATTTGAAATAACACAGAGAAGTAGGCGGTTCTTTATCCAAAAAATTACAGCGCCGGCCTCATCTTTTACGATCACAATCGACACAATATTGTAAATTCGATATGAAAAACATTTAAAATGTTGAGTTTAAAACAAGTTAATATGCATATTTTATTAAATGTAAAATGACTTTACCTAACATAACATATATTTCTGGATTTGTATTCTTAATGTAAAGATAAATGAAGAGATAAATAAATACTTTTATTGCTACAAATAGGCCATTATATTGAATATTTTTCTATAACGAAAAAAATTGGTATTCCAGGTATACGTAGATTGATTTCATATTTATATATCAAAATTTGAAAAACTAATACACAGTTTAGATGGTAGATCCTAAAACTAGCCCTACAACCTTCTATAATTTTAACATAATGTGTGTCAAATATGAGGTAACCAATTAAATTTTAGCAAATATAATATTACCCTGTTAAGCCGTATTTAATGATAGATGATACTTACCTCAATGACTCTCATCTGCTGTAGAAATAATTTTTTAGATAAAGCTGTACTAGTATTCTTTTAAAATGTTTATATAACCATAAAAAAATATTTTATCAACGCATATCTTTGCATGTATGCATACCATAATCATTTGAATAGAATGTCTTTAGTTAAATATAATACATATTTGGAAAGGATTAGAAACAATTAAAATTAAATAACATTCTGCATTTTAATATGATATAAAGGGATTAAATATGACAAAAACTCTATTGTTTTGTTACAATTTTATTTTCAATAAGTACATCTTGTAGGCGAAAATATTGCGTTCGAAATAAGAAATTTTTTTTCAATTTCATTTACTCCTATTTAAGATGGTTAATAAAATTTCTACCAGCGTGAGAAAAATAAAATATAATATCACCAATTTTTATTTTAATTAAATAAAATAAACATATATCGTAATAAAAGAGAATCATGTTATATTTATTATTATTAATAGATAAAAATTTAATTTATTGTTGTAGGCATTCTTGATGCTGTAGAAGGTGGCTAGAGTTAAGTTGGATTGGTTAGTCTAGGAGCATATTTAAAACGTCTCGCTTTCTAATTTCCAAAATTACAAATAAAACTTTTATAGAAAGGTACAGCTTTCTAAAATAAAATGTGGAAAAGTTTACTTTTCCACACTCTCATAGAAAACAAAATAATGTCTACCTTCTAGTTTTAATATCACATAAGGCTGATGATGAGTCTGTTGATTAGATACAATTTACATTTTTATTGTAACACAGTAACAGTAATAATCACTCAGTAATTAGCTTTGTCAGTCTATTTTTTCCAATAAAAAATTTCGACTTCCCTGATTTAATTCATAGGAAAACTGGAGAAAAGTTATATTTGTATAAAGACTTATTTATCTATATAAATATTAATATATCAAAAATGAGGTAATCTTAATAAAATAATAATTATCTACCGAACCGTACCTTTACAAATATATATTGAAAATATGTTTGTCTATAATTTATAATAATTTGTCCACATTTAAACTAGTTTGAATTCTATGCTGTACCAAAACAACACAATAGGTAGGTAATCTCTTAAAGTTTTTAGTATTTTTATTTTAATATTTCTAGATAGTGAATATAAAAGTTCTGATAATTATTATAATAATGAGGAGATACTGGAATTATTACTTTTGCTGCATATATCAACATAATATTATTTACATAATCTTATATGTACAAATTATTTCCAGTGAAATTAGAAACGAATAATATTTTTATATAAATTGAAATGATAACAGGTAAAATTAAATAAACTGACTTACAAAATCTTTAACTTTTTTTAAATTCCTTCATTAACAATTATATTTTTTTATCAAAACAAAAAGTAAAAATCCACAAATCCGACGACTTTTTGATAGTCAAATATCTCGAAAACTTTCCACATAACAAGTATGAAATTTGGATAGCTATCAACAGTCGAAACTGATGCTTGTATTTATTATAAAATTACTTCCGTTTTTACTCTCATTTCCGGTCAGGTGACCGCTACAAAATTTTTTTATACAGGACAACCAATATAATATTACATTTTTGATTATACCTTTGAAAAACAAATTCAAGGATATGACACTTGTCAATATTCTATTGTGCAGTAGTAATAATATGGGCATTTATTTTTATTAAATTTATTAAAGAAAGATTTTGCACTTCAATATTAGCTTCGAGTTTTCCTCGAGTTTCCGGTTATCTGACGCCTACTTTACTTTCTCATGTCGAGATATTGGGCTGTCAAAACTCCGTCAGACACCCTGTATTATTGACAACAGCGAACTATTTAAAAATATATCGATAAAAATGATATAAAAGCGATATTTTTTAGATTAGTCACCCGACAAAGTTGGCATGTATTTGAGATCATGATATAAAACTATCTGTATAGTTTTAACATTCTGATTTTTCACTGACTTGTACTTTTTTTAGTTCAATACTTTCCCCTTTTAATATACTCTGTATCTCGTCAAGTGACTTGCCTTTAGTTTCTGGTATAAAAAAGAACGTAAAGAAAGTAATAAAGAATGCGAAACAACCGAAGAAGTAAAATGGTACAAAAAGATCATATACCCTCGTCATAATTTGATAAATTTGAATAGCAATAATTCCACCTAAAATAAACATAGCATCGGACATGGTCATTCCTACAGCTTTCATGTTACTCGGAAAAATTTCAGCTGTTACAATAATTGGCACAATACCAACGCCTAATTTAAAGAAACAAGCGTATATCATCACTGAAACAATCGGTATCCAACTAACAGCTATCACATCAAAACCTGCAAATTTCAAATGAAAATAAATGGCCAAAGCTAGAACACATATTCCTGATGCAACTGAGGAGATCATAAGTAAAATTCTTCTTCCATACTTATCCACTTGAAAGGAAGAAAACCCTGCAGAGATTAACATTATAGCAGCGAAAAGGATGGCGGCATGAGCAGAGTCCATATATATTGAACCAGCTGATTCCAGAATTAAATGAAGATTCATTAAAATCACTGTATAAGCGCACAGATGTTGACCCATATTCAGTACAGCCATTATTGTTATAGCTTTTCTATTACTTGCTACTAAAATTAAATCTTGTAATCGCCCTCTGTCCTGTTTCTGTTTTTCTAACATCGTTGATATTTCGTTTATTTCATCGTCAATGTTTTTGTAAGGTTTAAAAAATTCTAAGGCCTTTCTCGCTTTCTTTTCTTTATTTTTGTATAAAAGATAGTAAGGCGATTCTGGCATAAAATAGAAAACTGCCAATTCCGTCACAACCATTATGGATCCGATAAGTGGTGTAACATAAAATGGTGTATAAGGACCTATACAGTATACTATTAGTGTTCCAATATGGACCATGATATAAATCGTTCCTGAAAGTAGACCACGGATTTTTTGATCGGATATTTCTGCCATATACATTGGACAAGCCACAAAGGCCATATCTCCTGCCATGCCAGAAAGAAACCTAAAATAAAAAACATTGCCTACAATCAATCGTAACTTTCAGTGGAAACTTATTATAATAAATTATTTTTACAATAAGTTGTCCTTAACATCATTTGTATGTTATTTTTACAGCTAATGAGATACCGTTAAATTTTCAAATAACAGTCGCTTATTACAATCAAACATTAAAAACATATTCCGGCGTTCTAATTGTTTTCAAATTTAAATCTACATTGACAGAAATTTTTTGTCTTGACATCGCCAAATTTTGGAAATCATGTCTCTTTTAGGTTTATAAAAGAGTTCTTCTTAGAACTAAAAAATTCAATAATTTGGGCTGTTTCTCCAGTAGGCGCTAATAGTAGCATCCTGTGAAATAATTTTTAAAAAGAATCTAGAAATAAAAGACACCTGCTCCGCTTGTGGAAAACATTGTGGAAAACATTAGGTGAATTAAAAAATTGTATGTACGTAGTATGGATAAGACTTCTATTGGTAATTTTTGGTGTGAAGCAGATCATGATAGACAACTGCAGGTCCTTTTACGGAATGACATCTCGGCCTTCATAAGAATGAGGAGACGTTTTGGGGAGTTACAAAAACAAATGAAAGAATCTTAGTAAATAATGAACGAACGTGCTCAATGTACAAACCTTCCTATAAAAAGATACGTCATACTATTCCCGAACGCAATGAGTATCCATGCTAGTAATATCGTTAATGACGCAAAAAGTAATGACTTCTTTCGTCCATATTTATCGACGGAGTAGATTGTCAATGGTAAACCACCTAATGACCCGCATAAAAGAGCCGTTTCCAACCATTCAGCTTCATGTTTTGTGGTTTTTATATGGCTTTCTGGACTGATGAGATACGGGATCATAGGAGAAGTCCAACCATAGGTCATGCCATCTGAGACAGCGAAAAGAGTACCTGAAATGATGATAACAATAAAAATGGAAGGCTGAAAACAACATATTTTACATGAAATAGTAGATAACTAAATTAAATAAAAACCAAAAAAAAATAATTACATGTAGCTAGAACTTATTTTTCTAATTACCTACACAAATAAATTGTAGACTTTTTTTATTTTATTTTATGTAATCCTGAATAATATTGAAATGGTTTAGTTGCACATTCCACCGCTACTGGCTGTGAAAACATGAAATCTCAGGATAAAATTTAGGAAAAGCAGTATAACATAACCTAACTCCTAACAGTTTCCTGAATATTCTCCTAAACGTCAGGAAATATTTGGACTGTTCGAGAAACCCAAAGAGTGTATAAACAAGTTTAATGGAGACAAGAAAAAGTGCTTGTATTATATTCCTGTTAATCTTTAATTTTAATTTTGGTAAAGCCAGTTGGAAATAAAGTTGTACAATCCCCCCGAATGTTAGCAATTGCTGTCAGGTGTGAGTTAAGGAGGAAAACTTTAGAGATCTAGAAGAGCTCTCCCCGGAAGCAGAGAGGAAGAGTCTTACCCGAAAGTAGAAAGGCTAGAAAGCAACTTGTTGACTCTGCAAATCGAGCTTCGGATAATGGAAAAGCGAATCTCCTGCCACTCCTTCAGCAATAAAGAGCGACAGACACCCGGTACCAACGGAGTTATTTAATGTTTGATCATATTATCAAAAGTCGGTACTTTTGATGCTAACACTCCTTTGTCTAATTTTCTGAAGCAGTTCAACGCAGTAGTTAGTGATAACTGATGGTCCACACAAGAAAAGGTGGTAACATTCACCATAGCTATGCAATAAATATATTATGGTGGATTTAACAATTTCTCTAAAATTTTCAAAAACGTCAAGAACTATCTGGAATGTTCGAGAAGCCAAAAGGAATGTTCGAGAAGCCAAAAAGTGTGTACTAATAAAGATAATAAACAAAATTAACAGCATTATAATGTTCTAGCTATAAAATTTGTAACTAAAAATAGTATGTATCGCAAAATAGGAATACATTAAATAATTTCTTCCATTTCCAAATATTTTAATTATTACTAAATAACAAATAAGTAGTTGAATCATAAACTTTTCTTGGGACTTCAAGTTTATAATTACTTTTAGAAAAAATATTGTTTGCGAAAGTAATCTAATTTTAAATGAAAACATAAAATAAACATAAATCTAAATAAGCAAAAATAATACAAACATCTGATTTCAATAAATAAAATAAATTTATTAATCTCATTTGGTTACACTTACTTTAAACATATTTTATCAATGTTTAAAATTTCAAAACTCGGATAAGTGCACTCTTAAACATAAATTATTACTTATACAAACAATTATAATTTCCCTTTATTTAATAGTATTCTAATAAAATGCAAATATTTTATATTTTACTTTTATTTGCATAGTTAATTAGGTATTTAATTTTATTAATTTTTAAGATAGTTTATAAAAAAAATCAGTTTGTGACTAGCAATGAAATATCCTATTATGATATAATATAGGGTTTGGGGCATCACATTCTACACGACATTTGGTGGCCAACAATTTTGAAAAATGTTTTACTATATATAATAATAATATTATGTTTATTACATATAAAATAGACGTATAACATTAAATGTGTTTTTTTTAACAGAAAACTATCTATAATCGACTACTATGTAAATGAGAGATTCATATACCAAAGGAAAGTACTTAACAATTGAGTTTTCTGTATCTCCATTGGTTACCACAATATTATGAAGCACTATTAGACGGTTCTAAGTTATTTTTTAATGCTGGTGTTAGCTAAAAAGTTGAAAACACCAAAATTATATAATAATATGATATACGGATGAGAGTATCAAAATATTTAAAGATAATATTTTTCTTAAACATAACCAGGTATAATAAACACATAGAGTATTTACGCGATCTATACAGTTGTTTTTTTGACTTTCACACAAAGATTGGTTACGTTACCTGTACCTACAAATATATTTTTCTTTTCGCAAGTATTGAGAAAATTTGAGGAATTTCTTGTACTAAAAGAAATTCTAACATTACTTTTTCCCTATTTTTTCTTCTAAAATATTTAAAATTATTTTAAGAAATTCATTTCTTATCAACCATTTGTATTACTAAATATCTTAGGTTTATATTTTCCTAAAATAATTTAAAATATATTTCAACAACCTTGTTTAAATAACATAAAGAAGATAAGAATTTGCGAAAAAAGAAAAAAATACCGGGGTCAAAAAAGGCAAATCAGACTATAATGATTACAATGATTACGACTCGAATAGATCTTTTTATTTCATGTGAATATATTAAAAATGTTTTATGAAAATTAATTTTGTAAAAACAGGTATATATTTTTTAATAAATGCATGATTGGATTTTAATATTCTTTTTATTGCGTCATTTGGCTCATTTCATTTTATCAAAATTATTCAGATTAAGACTCTCTGCATAAAACAAAGTGCATTTTAAATCACATCACTATTTTCTCAAAAAATGAAAATTTTATTCCAAAACTAGTGTTCAAGAAACCAAACCTTTATAAAGCCAAGGGTACTACAGTCACTATTCCCTTACATAATAATGTTTTAAAAAATTTTGCAAAAATTTACCCGTTATCAACATTTGTCTCGTTATGTATGAAACATAAGAGAATTAGACTAAGAATCACAACATAAAATTCAAAAATTGTTAGGTTGGGTTTTGATTTCGTGTTTGATTTAATTTGTTTGATTTACTATTATTTATGAAAGCGGTTTCCTCATTGTTTTAAAAAATAAAAAAATGGCGTCTCAACAAGTCACTTCCGTTAAACTAATTTTAGTTCCTTTTACAGAAAGATAATTTTTAGTGTAGTGTTTAATATTAATCGGTTTAGATCTTTGTAGATACCTGTAACAGCTGCCAAAATTTGGTTTGAAAAATCCCTTAGGTGTCTCACTTCTTGGTTCTCAACAGTCATTATCAATGTATTCCTTATCTTTTCGCTTAGCACACATTCATAGTTTGACGTAACATTAATGTGTAGCAGTTAATGTTATTCAGAAAAGCCTCAGTCGATAACTGAATTGCTGGATGGCAATGAAAATGTTTTGTTACAAATATTTCCATCGTTAGGATCCTCTTCCAAATATACAGTATGTCTCAATAATATTTACTATTCTTAATTAAATTTTCTGGCTTTCTGTTTATAACCTATTTTGCTTTTTCCTTTTATTAGATTAAATAATATATATTTATATTATAACTAGGTACTTTTTTTGTTCATGAAGAGAAATGAAATTTATAACATATTTAATAAGTAGAATGTAGCAAATGTATAGATGCCCTGCAGCTGTTTCAATTCTAAAATATGACATTTTCAATTCTGCGCGTTAAATTGTTCTCTAGAAAAGAATTTAAAAATGTAATAATATATGGAATGTCCCAATCAAAAAATATAAAAAATGTTTGACAATAGAAAGATTTAAGAGAAATATTTAGAAGTAGTAATGGCATTTAAAAGAAGAACATTATAAATGGGACAGGAGATAGATTTACAACTTAGACATGGAACAAAGAAAACGTGTACGTAGCATTTACTACTAAAAAAGGGAAATATTTGGATTGTAAACAATATTTTGACAAGAAGTATATACGGGGTGTGCCACGCTCAACAGGACAGAACCTAGTGGGAAAATTACCAAAATTTTTAAAAACAGAATGTCCCAACAATTTGAAACGAATTTATTCAAATATTATATAAATTATTCAAACATGATAATTCCTATAACATATCTAGTAATTACAAGATTTTGCAGATCAAAATAAAATTAAAAAACAAACATTATCTTTATGTGCCTTGTGCTGCACATTCCTTGAATGTGGCGGACTAAATTCTGTCGATTGTCGTCAAGAAACACTTAACTCTTTTTCGCAGTATAAGAAATTTCTCTTATTATTATTATGATTGCAATTTTATCCTAATGATTTAGACGAAACATTAGAAAATATGTGCGTGCAATTTAAGTACCTATTTTTTGAAAATAAATAATACCTTCCTATTCTTTGTATCGTTTTACTGTCGAATCTATCCCATTTTCTTTGTGTTTTCAACTAAGCTTATTCTCTTCCCTGATGCTCTAGGTCTAGGTCATAATGTAATAAATATGGTTGGTTTTCTGACTATTGTCATAATATGATTATTCCTTCTGTCTCTACGGTTATTTATTTAAATTTCTTATCAAAGTGACTCCGCTGGTTATTAGCAATATTGAACTTGATACTTCAACTCAGCAAGTGTTTGTCCTGGATAAAGTTACATAAGATATAAAAATAGACACTAGATATGTAAACTTGAACTCATGAACTGATAATATATAATTATTAGATAATTTTAATATCACAATTGCTCTAACAGTTTACACTTTTGGCACTGATTCCGTTAGTTTTTTTTTTAATTTAATACTTCCTGAAAGCTAAGTGATTCTGTTTAAACTCACAATTACCATTAATTAAGAAAATATTAGGTAAGCTAACATTTTGTGTGAAAATTTCTAATGGTAGAATCCTATGGAAACGATATGCAAATCAATGCGATATGCAATCAAACTTCGAATTGGCGATATTTCAGGGGCTCTGTCTAGCAATTTCCACACCATTCAATATCCTAATATATCCAAAAAGTGCTACCCTACAAAACTCTGTAAATTAAGTATCGATAAAATCACTTGACGAAAAATTCGGAAAATACAAATAAGCAACGCGATGATGTACAAAATGTAAGTGCGCAAAATGAAACGACGGAATCACAAAAGAAACATTGAAAAATGTTTTCATACACAAAGTCAAATTAGATCGCCAAAACAATTTAATCATGAATGATGTATTTCTTAATTTTTTTTTGTACTTCATATCAATATAATTAAAAATTGTAATGCTAATATGGTTTTCCGGCCGAACCTGTCCTATATTCTTGGTAAGAGATTTTTTGGTAGTAATTATCGAACGCTAGCTAATTTTATTCAATGCTCTCTCATTAAGAATAATTATTTTTTATACAAATTTATTCAACTACTGAGTATTACGTTAAATTAAACTTTTAACCTTCAAAATTAAGAATAGATTATATTATGACTAAGCCTTAAAAATTTTTTCTTATAATGAAAATAATTGTATTAAAAATCAAATAATTAATATAATAATTAAAAAAGTTAGTTTCATATAATGGCAGTTCTAATTTTGTGGAAATAGAATAAATAATGTATTTATTATAGTTTATTCATATTAATTAAACCGACCTTAATACAGAACAATAATGATTTCAAAAAAGCATGATAAATGTGTTCCAAAATTTACGAATGGTCAGTTATGTGAGGAAATGTAATAAATATTTTTCAGTTTTATTATAGTTTTTTGATGACAAACAAAATCAAATTAGCGGTTATTTCAATAAATTGAAAATTAATAAAACTAAGTATCTGCCACATACTTTTTTCTCATAGTTCAAATTGTGATACATTAAAAAAAATGTATTGTATTTTAAAAGCTTTTAGAAAAGATGTTAGTGATTTCTCATTCAAAAAAATGAACGAGGAAGAGTTGAAATTATATTTTTCAACAAAAGACCAATTCATACAAGGGGGTAACACTTATTTCAACACACATTATATGATACTGATTTATGATAAATATTATTTAATATTACAGTAATAAAACAATCATTCAATCATAACATATTGATAAAATTCAATCGTTTATCGAGATTAATAGACGTTGATATTTAAGTACATTATCTCCAGAAAGGAATTAGTGAGAATTGTTGGAAACTTGTCATTGATAAAACGCACTCTTCAAGATAAACGTAAAAATTGATTTTATCTCTTTAGTATTAACAAACATTAAAATATTATTTTAAATACATACTTGTATTTGTTAATTTCACACAATGACTAGTATTAGGCAACTAACATCACATTCACGCTGAAATATCAGTATAAACGGAAATGAAAACACAATAGCGAATACTCTATCCATAGATAAAGATTATAATAAACCGGTATCAAACCGCTTATAAATAGTTCATTATAAGAAAAATTAATTTCTTATGTAACAGACGAAGAGAAATTAACATACTTGAGGCAATAAAGGAAAAAAGATTAACACTTGTACCTACATAATTGTAGATGACCTACCTCTTATAATGCTATGATTAATGAATGAGAAAATTTCATAAATTGAATAAAATTTCTTATATAAACATTGTCAAAAGTATATTATTCAAAAACACAATTTTATTTGCAATAATGAAGCACATTAATGAAAATAAGCTATCAGAGTATTTCCTAGATTTTAGTCAAAATCTATTTTATGTGATAATGTAGCAATTAAATATAGATCCATTATTCTGGCAAAGACATATTTCGATATTAATTAGCACCTTAGTTATAATACAGCAGGTTTTGCAATATTTGCCTTGAAAGGAATAATGAACCTTGGAAACATAGTGATCTCATTATTATATAATCTTATTAGTCTTAATTACAATAATAATAAATACACCTTTGTACAGGTAATAAATTGTTTCTTACCTGCGAGAGCAGCTCGCATTTGCGCAAGTCTTCCATCACGTTTACTCATTACAATGTAACGGAAATTTGTTTATGATAACTTTCACTCTATAAATTAATGTGTGTCAAAACTACAACCAAATGCTAAAAGTTGTTAGTTGATGGGGTTAGGATAGCCACGAGGAGGTTGTTTATAATAAGTGATTATCTATTTCGATATTTTTGTTACCTAATTAAAATGCTGCGCTCGCATTCGTCTAGTACTTAATCTATGGAGTAATCGGTACTTCTATAATTGCTAATCTGGCATAAAATTTGAGATGCCATTCAACAAGCTATACATTTAAATTTTGTTGTCATCATCGCAGCGTTGCCAGGGTCTGACCGCCGAATGTATAAATTTTGCAAATCATGTGATAACTTACGAATCCATTAAAGAAAATGATGATGATATTACTTTTATTTTAACTTATAATTTATATTATTTCTGAATTATAAGATTTTATATTTCAAAATGTCTTGGGTAAAATTAGTTGAATTTTTAGTATGTGGTCTATTTCGACTTCTTGATCAAAATAACATTGCACAAACTTACCTCGATTTGTTTTTGAAATAAAAACTTAAAAAAAACTTAGATGAATAAAATAAAAGTTTGTGAGGCATTTGTTTATTAGCTATCCAACAATTTATTAAACAATTTATTAAATTGGTGAAAAAAAATGTTTTTAAAAAACCATCAGATCGGTATTTACTTTATTAGTAATAATTCTTCCAAAAAAAGGTTCAACATTCCTCTAAGAGTCCTTACATTATTCTTGAAAATAAAATTAGCCGATATCGAGTACTTCTCTCTGTCAGTTAAAAAATGTTAAAAATTGCGCACCTGTATTCTCCTGTTAGAGGGTAATTTCATAAGTAATCAGTTATTATTTAAATTACATTAATTATACGATTCATTATTAATACAATTATAGCATTAATTAAAACATAACTCGCATAAATAATATTACTATGCTCTCTAACGAATTACTCCTTATAATGTTATAAATAAACTAAACTATCTACGCTGTTGTCCTATGCATCGTTTTCTAGCTTCCATTCTTTAAAATCCATAATCCAAATTTGTTTGATTCACTCCCTAATTACCGCCGTTCTTTCGATTTTAGAACACATCCTTTCTGATATAAATACAAGCATTCGTACTTTAAAATTCCATACAGACCTTAATGCATTTAGATCATAAGCCAGTAATGGCACACAGCCTCAGTGTTTAATTTAAATTACGAAAAGTAAATTAACTTTATTGGGTTCGAAATTTTGCAGTACGATCCATGTATTCTAGACATTAAGATTCTTATTTGAAATATTAATTATCAACAGGATCATTTTTTGTTATCTAAACAAATCAAAATATATTAACGGAAAAACATAGTATGTTAAAACTGTTATTGAATTTTATATGATTTTAAAAATGAATTTCATCCTAGATTAAGATATTTTTTCGCTAAAAAAAAATATGCATATTCATTTTTATATTTAAAACAGAACATAGAAATAATTTTATCTTCTGCAAGAAATATTTCAACTAGCACATAATTAGTATTATTAACATTCTTAAAAAACAATATTTTATAGAAAAGATTTCTTAATTTTATGAATTCTATGAAAATTATAACATCTACTATTATTTCATTTAAAACAGATTCAACAACAAAGTAATGTCAAAATAACTAAAATTTAATCAATTCTTCATTATTCTATTCACATTTTTCTTCATACCGACAAATTTCCGATAACAAACGGGCGATCAGAAAAAAACAGTTTTTGAAGAAATTTTTCGAAAATATAATCTAATATTAATTACCAAAACACTTCATTCATATCAAAATTTCTTATCAATTTGTTCTATAGTTCAAAATAAATTTTATACAAACATTAAACCAAAATATATTTGTTTTTAAATATTTTAGATCTTTTAAAAATTTCAGAAGAATTATCTCTTTAGTATATTATTTAAGAATCTCTATTTATTTTTTTATAGTGTTGGGTTGTATCGTTAAAAAATGTAATGGTAATTTTTGACAAACTGCAAGTGCACTGAGAGCTCTGTGCATTGTATTGATTTCTTAGGAACTAAGTTTATATATTCTTCAACAAAAATTTTCATAATCTAAAATTGTTAATAATGCATCATTAGAAAATGCTTACTTTTATTATTTTTCATAATCTGAAAACATTTGATTGGTTATTAAATATTCTCAATGATTATTTTTTCTGAATGCTTAATAAAAGTTTATCCTTAAAATCATAACACGGCTTTCAATTTTAAAAATCTCCTGAAGATAATAGTATAATTAGCGAAACGCGCGTCTAGTAAAGCATTTTTAACTCGGATTCAAGAATTTTAAGACTCAAAAAAAAAGAATATTGTGGCTGCATAGTACATCAATAAATAAATAATAATTCCATGTAAATTTCAAGATTTGAACAAGAACTTTTGCCCCTACTTTAACGAAAAAAATATAACTATGATTTAAATCCCTGGCGAAAAACAATTTTGTTTTAACTTCGCCTCTTTGTATGTTTAAAACGGAGAATTTTGAATACATGTATATTATTAAAATATTTATAATTTCATGAGGTCATCCAGTGATATAAGTTTGGTAACCAAATTTTAAGTCTCCTCCGTTATTTCATCAAAGACGTCGTTTTGCATAATACTAGTTGGTTTATGTAGACAATACTGTATTAATTAAATAATGCCGATGAAGAAATGAAGATAATCGAATAAATGAAACAAAGCAAATATTTGAAGTTTTGTATTGAATGATCCTAACCTATACGGTGTTACGAACAGATGCTACTTACAAAGACATTATTAACATCTAAAATATTAATTTCTAAATTTATTTATATATGTATAATTATTTACTCTAGAATTCAGTACATTTGGAAGCGGCATTCAGAATACCTCAACGCATAATGTACAATATTTCATATCAAACTCTGTAACAGACATAAAAATTGTTTTAGGTAAAAGAGTAACAGAACATTTTGTATATTGTGCGAAAATTATAAAGAATGTCAAAAAATTATTAAAATCGTTGTAGCAAAAACTACAATTTATTTTACTTTTACACATTTTAAGACCTTTTAGAATGATTTAAGAAAGAAACGTTATACTTTTATTGATTTTTTTTTATTTAGCTAACAGTTTTAATCCAGTTTGGTATATCATTTCTGAAAGGTGTTTCACTATGTTTTTCAAATGTGTTCCATCTATCTATTTTGACAAAGCGTTTACAAAGTATACATTTTTAAGATGTTTCAAAGATATACAAAAAATAAGTAAAGTACCATTTTAGTACAATTGGGACAAAATTTGTAGGAAAATAAAATATTTCAGCCAAAAAGTATCGTTTGTCTCTTAACCCTTTTAAACATTATTGGCTGTTAAACGGTGAAAAAATATAACTTGGCACTGGTATATCATACTGTGATGGATTAAAAACGACTAATAATAAGAGAATAAAATTTTTGCTCTTGTTTATAGTTTGTTTTTTGAAAAATTATTTTAATATTACAAAAATAAAACACAATTTTTAAGAACATTATTAACAATATACAAAACGAATATTAAAACAAACGTTTATTTTCAATAAAAATTATATGTCTGCTAAAGAGTTTGCTTTCTAAATACTCTGGGCGAGTTGCAGGATGTTTTCTCAGTACGAAGATTTTTATTAAATTTTGAAAGAATAATAAAGCAGACGATACATATATTTAATATACAAGATAGTAGTGATTTTGTAATAAACAAGATAAAATATTTTAAAATGTTATAGTTGCATTACATATTATAAAATGATTATTTATATTATTATGTGGAAGTATAAATTCTCAAATTATATCTGGCACGGAAAGTAAGTACTAATAGATAACTACAAATTGAATTACTTTTTGTTTAGTTTAAATTTTTATTTTTATTTTATATGTATCAACAATTGTATACATGGTTGCTGAACCATCAAATTATTTAAAAAACTATGTAAATAAAATTTTAGTATTTAGAATATTCTATATTTTATTATTTTTTTCAAATCAGTAGTTTACCTGACAATTGAAAATCACATATTTAGGAAGGTCTGTATATACGAAAATCGTTGTAGAGATAGAGAAATCAAAAACGATTTGCCTATTCCTGTCTTCCGCTTCCAAATTGTCGTTAAAAAAATTTGTACACAGCCTGATCCATTTTTTTCACTTTTTATGATTTAAAAAAAAGAGGTATTGACAAACTAAATTGTAACGCAATTTATCTTGGCCAGACCCATAGAAATTTTGAAATAAGGTACAGACGACACTTACGACCTTATAGTATAAACAATCAGATAAGCCACAATACGCAAAACACCTCAATGACATTAAACACAATCTATACTTCACAACACAATTTAAAGAACAGTAGAGGTACTTCATATAAATGACAAGAAAGTAGAACTTGATTTTTTAACGGAATATGGAATAAAGAAATACCTAAAATGTCCTCAGTATTGAATGAACAATTAAATCTGGGAAGTTCAATTATTTTAGATTACCTTTTGGACTAAATAGGTACCTATATAATAACCAAATTTTTTAGGATAAGAAGAATATTATTGTACAAATTGCAAGACAATGATTGGTTGAAATGCTTATGGTATGAAGTTACTTACGGTTATAAGAAATCTTTCAATCTTATATCACTCTTGACAATGCTAATAAGCTAAACCTTGATCGTGAAAATATGAATTTAAAAAGCTTCATCGTATTGGAAATTCAGATAAGTATAATTTATCTTTTTATATTTAATATGGAAATAGTTTTTATCTTTCTTCAATGTTTTTTTCACAACAGGCCTCCAAAATATGTAATTTTGAATTATTTGTATGATCTAAACTAGTTATCAGATTTACAAAAAAATTAAAAAATGTAGTAAAATGTCTTATTAAAAAGATAAAGTGAAACAATTTCTTTACATCACGGGTTGCAAACGACATCAAGCATATCCATGTTATATGCACGGTTTTCATTTAATAAAGAGCAGAACATGATAAAAATGTCTTATGTTTATCACATCCAGATTCTTACAATATGAATAATGAGGCATGATTTTTTAACAAGTATAATTATATTTAAGAAACGAATAACTTGGTAATAATGCAACTAGTGGAATCAATTCTAAAGTATTTACAAGTTCTAAATAGCAAAATTTGTAGATTTAATGTAAACAATTTTGAAGAAAATTTAGTGTATCTTGCTTTATTTTCAAAAAACCTTATAGCATAAAATAAATATTTAGTATAGTTATTTTAGATAACATAATAATGTAACAAATTCTATACTAACGTTGGAAAATTGTCAAAAGTAAAAGCAGAAATATAATAAATATTATTTGTCAAGTTTTTTACTATCTTATATAAACAATTATAGGTACCTTTCATTCTTCGTATTGAAAAAAACCCTAACGAAATTATTTTTACATTGCACTTATCCAAAACTTAAAATGTAGTTTCGTAAAACTAAGCAGTCACATTTTGTTCAAAGTGTCATAACATATTTGCAAGTTACGTCCCAAATTGGAATATGGCACAGTAATCTCTTTGAAACGAGACATAAGTTGCAAATTTACAACGGGCAGTCGATAATTTGTTCAGAGAGTACGTACTACTACTAAAGCAAAAATAAATGTTCAAGTTCAAAATAGATTGGAGTCAATACTTATCAGCGGTATAAGTTCGTCTTTTATCGCTACAAAGACTTTTGAGAGGGAACCAGTGCAGTTTAAAATCTACATGAGACCAAATAATTGAACTAATTTTCACTTTTGTATTTTTAAATCTCGGCTTTAAACAAAGTCTTCTAAAGATTATTTAGGCTAATTTGTATCTCATTTTAGATTTTAACTGCTAATTTGTATCTCATTTTAGATTTTAACTGCTAATTTGTCTCTTATTTTAGATTTTAACTACTAATTTGTATCTCATTTTAGATTTTAACTGCAAAGTAGAAAAAATAAGATATTGAAATAAATATATAAATGAAAAGCCATAAAAAACTAGGATGATTACACAAATTTATAGTTTTATCATACACAAAACGTTTTTAAAAAAGTTCAGACTATTTTAAAAAGTAACAATTATGTTTGCATTTAGTAGTAGATCACTGGTTTAAAAAAAGAATAAATGCGAAATCCTGAGAAAAGCCAAACAAATATGTTCATTTTAAATAGTATAAAATATCACATCCCTTTTCATAGTAAAAATTAATATAAACTGAACACGAAAGCAGTTTTCCCAAACGAAACAAAAATGTTTAAGTTTTCTTTAAAAAAACGTATTTACATTAGAAATTTTACTGAAAATTATTGCAAAAGTTAAATATTTATTTGCACTACAATAAAGCTTTTTTTCTGGTTAAGCGATTCGCCAAGAATACAAGAATGTTTTTATTACCAACTTAACATTTTTACTCATCATTATCATGAAAAAATCATATATAAACGATTTTAAAAGGTAAAATTTAAATGAAATACTAGAAACCATATTGATTAGTATTTTCAATTTCAGAATAAATATAATGAGTAGATAATAAATTGTTTAATAAAAGACGTTCTTATTGCCCGAAAAATGTGAAAAAATGCAAAACCAAAAATATATCAATATCTAAAGAGAAATAAAAATTCTCTAAAAAATGTCTGCATGGCTCGCCACAATTGTAACAAATAAAATTTGAAAAGTCAAAAAAAGTCAATTTTACAATAATGTTTCTTATATAACATTTTTCCTATGTACACAATAATTACAAAGTTTTTTTGTAGCAATATACATCTAAATTCTAGATTTTCAAATTCTGGTAAGTGAAAATAAAAATTTTTCAGGATAATATTGTCACTATTTTCAAATATAATTGGATTAAAGGTTATCAGAAGTCTAAAAAGATCCTGCATCATATTATTTTATGATAAAAGAATTTTTGGAATTACTTTTATCGTAAATTAATACGAGAATATATTTTTTTTTCTTTCTAGAAAATTGTTTTAATTTCTATTTCTTTTTGAGAAATTTTTTCGACTTCAGACTAACCTGTATGACTCTTTTATCTAAAGCAAAAGCTAAAAGAACCAACTCATCTGTCTAATATATAAATTTGAGCAAACATATTTGAAAACAAAAACGAAAACAGCAGCAATTATATGTGGCACGAAACGTTGTCTTTTCACACAGGGTTTTCAATTCGACTAAACTAAGTATATTTCCTTAAAAAAATAAAAACAATTTAAATTGCACCCTTTGAATTGCCCTGTATGATACTTGGATGATGCAATGATAATTTTTAAGCGAATTTAGTCATTAGTTAAACAAACAAGAGAGATGACATCGAGAATTCTCAGATTAGTTTAAGTTTAACTTCTAATTTTAATTAAAATATTGCACAGGTGTTTTGAATGTAAATATTTGTAAAATATAGAGTTTACCAAACATTTTTAAACAGCCAATAACTTCTCTCCGTTGTTTCAGAAGAATGAAGTTCACGTTTAATAAATAATTTAGGGATTGGAGTTTACCTATATAATATTTACTATTAGAATACCCTTTAATAAAGAGATAAGTATTATATATTCTATATAATCATATTTTTTTATGTTTTAATTTAATTATTGTACAGATTTTATAATTAATATACCTCACGATATTTTAATTGGGTTTTTATTTTAAAAGTGTATTTTGCTCTTTGTTTTGAAATGATAAATTTCTCAATATTTACGTCATAAGTAAAATATCTGAGAATTCCGTTTGAATAAATAATGAAAAAGGTATATGAGGTGGATTTTTTAAGTGGACTAACAGAAATAACGTAAACAGTTAAAGTTACGAGGTAATGAGACAAATAGTTACCTATTTTAAGGAATAATTTGGTGAAATCCAGTTTTTCGCATTTCTGGCTTTTATTATCAGATATATAAAAAATTATTAGATGTTTCTCTATTTTTATATACACGGATTTGGATTTTTATTTCATTTTCGGAATCATTCTTGATACTAAATACTACATTAATTCGACAATCATCAACAAAGTTTGAAGTAAGGTAAAGAAATTTATAAGTATAAGTAATAAATATTTAAGAAACTGAAAGTTTTAAAAAAATTTTAATTTCGATTATTTAGCCCATAAGTGCCAGTCAAAAAATCGAGAAAAAAGATAATTCAGTTATGGTCCATACAATTTATAACTTAATTATATCAAATAAGCAACTTTTGTTTAATTGAACTGGTGCTGTAATTTTAACCGTTTGCGAGTTTCCTTTGTATCCACTTAATAAAGCCTGTATATGGATATTAATATAAGTAATTTTTGCTTCACTGTAAACTACGTGTAGTTAATTGCAAATTGCAATATCAATTTATTTTTTGTATAAAGATAGTATTTCTTTCACAACAGAAAAACAATAAATTTTTAATCACTTATTAAGTATAAACTAAAATTATTTAATTTAGCATTCATTATAATTGTTATTAAATTATTTCAATTGAATTATAAAATATGTTAAGAACAATAATCAACAAGTTAATTTTAAGGGCAGGATAGTAAAAGTAAATCTAAACTGTATTAACATTTATATTTGGCAAACTGTTCAATATTTAGAATAATCAAGTAACTGAAATTATAATAGAATACAGCGAAAGCTTAAAAACATAGTAACACTTACCTAAATATCCTACATATAGACATTAAAAGCTCTAAAAGGCTTTTAATGTTTAAACAAAAAATTAATCGAAAAAGAGATCACATTAACTTATACATTTAAGTACGTTTAGTTACACTGCATCATCCATTTATTAAAATATAATAATTGGAAAAGTCTAAAAGATTTCAGGAGCGATTTGTAACTTTCATTTTTTATTATATAATTAAGACTTACAGAAAAAATATGTAATAAAATATTTATTTCAAAATATATACGAAAATGATAATTATTGCCAAAATGAATTTAAAAGGGCAAAAAGACTTCCGTTGATAGCCCTTTGGTTATTGTTATTTTAATTTAAAATTTAAGAAGAGAATATAATATGATAGTATGAATCACAAATATTACAATATCAAGCTATTTTTTTAAAGATAATGTAACTGTCAAATTTTATGAAAAATGTAAGACTACACTAATTCGTGTATTGAGTTAAATATTTTTCATTCAAGAGTATCCGAAAATGTAAATGTGAATACGCTCAATAGAACGCTAGTCCTTAAGTAATATTTATCTAAAACTAATTTAGGTTACACTTTAATTTTATTTTAAATCATTAAATAGAAACGAAATATGAGTAGATTTATATAAGTATATCAAAATAAACAGACTATTTCATTTTGTATACTTAGTTTTATCCACTTCAAATTCTAATTAAAAACAAACCTTAAGCATTAATTTCTATAATCGGAATGATATAATTCTGTAAATCTTAGTCATATAATTCTAACATTATAGTTAATCATTAAAATCTTTTGACTTTCCACTAGCAGTCCATGTCAATAACTACAAAATATAAAAAATGGGAAAATTTGTAATATCTATTAATATATATAGAGGTGATTTTGGCAAATGACATTTATGTTACATAGTAAAAAAGACTCGCAGCACTTAGGTCCAATTTGAGATCAAACGTACTGCTTGAAAATACATAAAAACTCCACCAAAAGAACGACAGTTCAATGATCACAGGTGGTTTATCATTTTGATTAACTAGAGGCTACGTAACGCTTATGATTGACCGAGTCTCTTTGTTACCGTTAGTATCCGAATTATCATTTCTGACGCACTGTCCAGTCAACTGATTGACACTTAACGGATTGTTTATATCGTGGGGGTTAGTCCCTACGGGGTTTCGCGTAGGCTGATGGTGGTGAGACGGAGGTGGTAACGGTACCTTGACGTCGAAGCTTTCGTGGGGCGTCAGGGGGCTCTGCAGCATGTAAGGACTGGCTACGCTCACTGATGGACTGGCTACGCTTGTTGACGGGCTAGGCATCACCATTCCACCGGGGCTGGTCAAACTACTCAAGCCCGACAAGCCGCCCGGGCTTGACATCGATTGATTTAGACTTTCATTGTCGTCGTCTGGTGGTGTGTTGGCGTCTCCCATGCTGCCGCAGCTGCCTAGATTGTCATCTGATTGGTTACCATCGTTTCCATCTCCTGCCTCCATATATCGTATACACTTTTTCTTTCGCCTGTAAAAATGTTGCAAAATTATAATTTACTCGTGATATAACGTATAACCTAAGGCATGCTTGGCTGACGGGTTCGAACATGCATGGTTTGTTAAGAAAATCCTTGAATGATGTGTAAATATAATGTGGACATGCTGTAAATGTTTTTAAAATGAAAAATAAAAATAAATTGTACACAAGACTAAAAACTTTTAAATTCTCTCATATTTATTGGTGAAAGAGGTAAAATCAGTTCTACTTTTAATTAACCTAATATTTTTACAGCTCTTGGTACCCTAACTAGAAAAGGCTTTTGAACCCTTAAGATAGTTCCAAAGTGGTGTAGAATTATAAACTTGACTACACACGAATTTCAAATTTTATTTCAATAGAACTGCATTACTACCATTAAAAAATTTAAATTCCCGCTCTTTATTTAACCCTACTGGGGACAACTTTGCGCAGAGAGTTGCTGAATCATCACTCTTCTTGAAGTGAAAATGATGGAATCAAAAAGAAATGAAAGTTTAAATACTGAGATCTCGAATAGAAAACGATCTAGTTATATATATATATTATTTCATTTTTCTTTACTCTCTTAAAATTTTTCAAAATTCCATAGATTCTTTATATCATAGAAAATAATTGTGAGGATAGAAAATTTTGTTATTAATTATCTCGGATTTTAAATGGTCAAAAAAAAGGTTATTATTATATAATAAAAACAATTAATTTAAAAAAATTTACAAAAAAATGGGTTGTCGCTGGAACTACCTTAAAACTCGTAAGTTTTAAAATGTGTCAACTAAATGAGGTCCTGATAACATTTCTAGGATTACAGGACTCTGTCTCGAATTTAAAAAGAAAATATTTATAAAAAAAGATTTTACCTAATTACACCTAATTAAGTTGTCACAATGCATTAAAACCCTCTGCATCATTCTTATATGAACTTTATAAAATAGAAATATGATGAACATTGGGTATTTGGTTTAACTTTAGCTTCAATATTTTTTACATGTAACAAAAATCCTAATCAATAATAGTTGAACCGTTAGCAGAAAATGCTTTGCTAATGAAATAAAACTATTTTAAAAATTAAAATGAGGTTGAAAATGTTACAAAGTTTTTAGTACATTATAAATGTGTTATTACCACTTATGGAATAAAATTATTTTTAACGTTTTTTTAGCAAATAACAGAGAATTAACAGACGGGTCAAATTTAAAAACAAATCTTTTAGGTCAAAATTGGATTATACAGGGTAATTCGTGTATTTGCAATAATAAATAGTTAATTTTAGTTGAATGCTATATTATGATATTTCTGATTTCTCCTTGATGAGCTGAGTTCAACAAATACTTATGATTTAGATTATAAAGGTAATAATTTTTAAAGTATTTAACAAGTCTGCAAAAGTAGGTAAAATGGACGGTTTTAAAATCCAATTTATTTTTCTACAGTGCTGTTTGTTTTTGTTTTAGCGCATATGAAATGCATGCCTAACTTTTTCTAAAACTTGTGGTAAAATATTTTGTATTTCTGTATGTATTCTGTCTTTTGACCACCAATTTTATCTGAATTTGTAGCACTTTATTCTGGAGATAACTCCATAAAAATAAATCTAAAAGAGTTTAGTGATGTACCTAGTTACTTAATGATACCACTCTGTCCAATTCATCTATTAGTAATAGTTTCGTTGAGATACGTTTTTATAAATCACTTAAACCTTAAAAATTCTAGATCGGTTCTTAATGATCAAGAATTCAAAAATTTTACATTATACAGAGCAATTCATTTGACATTTTTTTTTCAAAAATAACAGCAAAAATAGTTTTATTCCTTCAAAGGTAATCACACCAACCACAATAAATAAAACAAATAATATATAAAAAAATAACAAAAAAAAAATATAAAATCTATCTAAACACTGAAAACACCAACACTGCTGTTGACTAACCAACGTTTTGCTATAGATTCACGTAAGTTGGTTCCTGAGGCGATTGAGCTGTGGCAGCACCTCCAGTTGTGTGCAACAAATTGCCATGGACTGTGGACGTTCCTCCTCCCACTGAGCTGTTCTCGGGACTAAACAATCGTTAAATGTACAAGGGGGCGGCATAAAGTATAGAACATAACATTTACAAACATTCAAAGAAATGCACAATAACACTCAATAGTGAAAGAGTATCGTCATTCGCAATACAATTAACATACACAACAGATATATAAAATTTACATCAAAATACATCGAAAAATAAATAACAAGATATGTAAGTGCATTTTTTTTATCAGAAAATGTGTCTATTCATATGGAATTTAAAAATTTGGTTTGTTCGTTAAGCCCCTTGCACTTAAAACAATTGTTCTACTCAACAGCAGTGTTACAGTGCACAAAAATTAAGCCAATTTTGTCCTTTTGTCTTTGTGGGAAGACACATTTTCTGATTTTTTTTCTTACATATACAAAAACGTACAAGTGTCTTCCAGTAATATTCTTACAATAAATAAATAATAATTAAAAATAAACAACAGTCTTTCCACATAGATTAAGTAACACCAAAGAGATAAAAGTACATACAGGCTCTAGCTGCACTTATAAAATATATGCAGAAATTATAACCAAAGTGCGCATATATTATATTACTTCCATTATTTTTTAAGAAATAATCTTCATGTACAAATATTTAAGAGAATCAATGGTGTTCAAAAGAAACGCTTCTTAACTTGAAGATTTAATACAAAAATTCTAGTTCGCATATAACAATTGTAACCTTAATCCAACAAATGTTAAATTTTTTAGGAAAAACGTAAAAATTAAAATGAGAGTTTTCTTATAACTTCCTTTATTTAATGCGACATGTTTCTAGAAAACAAATAATATTTTTACGAATATTGGAATAAGAAAGAAAGAGCATAACCCAATGGTGCGCTCCAATGCCAATTAGAACTGGTTGAAAATAATGGAAGTAAATCATTAAATATAAATATTAAAGTTTAAAATCATTTACACTTTGGTTATGTTTGGAAAGAAAAATACCCACAAAAATAAAGAACAAAAGGCGTGCAGAATCTAAATTACAGATGTAAAATAGGAAAAAACGACTCACCTGCATGGTTTACACCATTGGCTTTGTTGATCTAATCCATACCTTGCCCGACACTTCTTCATACTATTACCTATTTGTAAATAAGACCAATATGTCATTATTCAAACCCATATCGAAAATAATTTTAAATTAAACTACTTATCATTGTAATCATTATAAATAATAATTATTTTTATTGATTAGTATAAGTTTCTAATTATTTCATTTCAAAAACACACTAGAGTGCAATAGATGAAGTAATCTGTTCACTAGTAAAAAAATAAAGATTTAAAAAATTAATAAAGTTATAATTTAGAAGAAATGATTACAACTTAGTAACAATTCTTCTCCTCAAGAACTTTCAAAGGTGAGAAATCACTGTGAAAATCTATTAGATACAAATTATTCTTGAGTAGAAGTTTATACAAGCATTAAAGTCAAACTAAATTTTATAATATGAAATATGTATATTGAAAACTGTTTAGAAGTAAAATTAAGTCGGACTTTAATTTTAGCTAATCTATTACTACCTACAACTACATTTTAGAAAACTCAACATTGGCTTTCTGAATTTCTTAGTTAGCCAATACTGAATTTAATTGGTGAATTTAGAATATTTTATATTTTTTGTTTTCTTAAAATGTATATATTGAGTTTACAAGATCTTGTGTGTTTCCAAGATATATATTTTTTTATGTGTAAATAACATATTTATTATAATTACAAATTCTTTTAATATGAATACACAAGCTAAACCGATACTAATTGTCATCAAATTAGCTTTCATTCTCACCAGAAGAAATGTTTTTAATAATCATTTAAGAGAATTCCCTTTAAACTGTAGACAATAATTTAAGTAATCATTTTAATTAAATAGGCTAACTTAATATAGGACGAAATCTACTATTTCTATTTTAATTTGTAAATTTTAAACAAATATATTTTGTTATGTTTTAAACTATAAGTACTCATCATATACTATTGAGCATATTAAATTATAAAAACTGAATGTTCGATTAGTAATTCTACAAATTAAGCAGTAGTTTAACGTTTCTAAATTCACCATGAACGATTGAAAGCAACTAAACTTAAATTCTAAATTAGGGTCTAACAAAAAAATAAGGAAGAAAATCTATAAAAAGGTAAAGAGGAAAAAGATAGAAAATAAGAGTCATGCTTGGATTTCCTGATGGGCAAAAGATCTACTTAGGGTCATGCAGGCTGCTGACAAACGTGCATACGACGACTCCAACCAACAAAAGAGGGGTCCGCTAGACCCTCGGCAGAATAGGTCCCGGCTGGCCAAACCGTTTACCCCAATAACATGCAATAATATAATATATAGATATAATAGAATAGGTACGACTCGCAAGTTACTCTTAGTACTTGAATCCGTTTATCAACTTGGCAAACATTTTATCGAAAAGTCACAATAATCCAGACCCTACATGTATTAAGAATAGTTTAAAATTACTTAATATTTTTGAGAAATATCTTCAGAAGTTAACGTCTATGAAATTCTAAAAAGTACATTTAGAAGCGGAGGTAGCTTAAATGCATGCAGGTACTATTTGAGCACATTTCTCAAAAACACATCGAGAAATGGTGGTGAGAAAGGCTTGTCGAAGAAGCTGCTAATAAATCTTTTGTCCAAGAGACTCAAATTAACTTTTTTCTTCCTGATAATAATCTTATTGTACTTTTAATTGATTTAGTAATCACGTTTGAACGAAACTTTACTAAATCTAGTAAAAACATAATAGTATTTCTAAGAAGTAACTAGTTAGAAGAGAAATAAAATGATCATTCTTTTCATAAACCATAAGCAACTTTGGTTGGCATTAGCTCTATTTCACATTTTAAATAAATAAACATCTCTCACACAGGTCAAATATTAATATTTTTTTTAATTAAATGTCAACCATATAACAAAATACTAATGTAACCAGATCACTATTACCTATACATCAATGGTCCGGTTAATAAAAGTGGTTTGTGAAAAGTCTAGTGTAGTCGGTGAGCCAAGTTGATGAGCGGAAGAAGATGTCGAAATAAAACAAAATTATAATAAAACTAGTAAATTGCGAGGGTGGCTACCTCCATCGGCGGGGTCTTGTTTGCGCTTCCTCTTCTTGCCGCGAGTGGCGTTGGCGCGTGATGACCAATCGGGATAGAGCTGCATGTGCAGCTGTCGTTCGCGGCGAGCCAACTCATAGTATTTGGCCTGCTCCTCCCTACCCAGCGCGTGCCACTAAACAAAACAGAGTCAACATTTTGTCGTACCGGCAGGGCACCAAGAAGCGCGCAAAAATCGCCATGCCGGCCGCCCCTAGCTGTCATTTTTCGTTCTATTTTTGTTTTTTTTTTTTAATAAATGACATTTGGCGTTTGGCCGCCACCGACCCATTCTGCTCGAGTCTGGTAGTATGCACATCGGTCAGAGCACCGGAGCAAAGGTAGGGTGATTTTTACAGATAACATCCGTTTAAGAACCCACACACTAGCTGGTCAAGCTGGACTATGCAAGTGGTGTCCTCACCAATCAAATGGTGCTAAAGTCAGAAATCTATTACCAAAGTTAGAGTGTCGACAAACACAAGCCGTTTTTATATATGATTGGGGCTCATATTTGCCGGCTCGCTTGCTTTGGTCATACATTTACGAGTCGGCTTAGACTTAATGTTTCTAAACAATAGTGTACCAATTAACGAATAAAAGATCAGTTTATTGAATATTTATAGTACTTATTGAACTTAAAAATGCTACTATTATATAATATATTCGATATTATTATTTTGAATTGCTAGAACTTTTTTTTTATTTCAAAGTCATTTGTTAGCAATAAACTATGTTATTAATAGGGTTTTACGAAATTTTCTGTTTTAAATAAAGGTTTTGTAAGTAACTTTGATGAAGAGGTAGACTATCTGCGATTTAAACTAGCACTTCTAATGTGTTAACTGACACTTTTGATCGCTTTACAAACTTAATTCTCAATAACTAAGTAAGTAAAGAAGAAAATATGTAGTTAGTTTGTACTCCCCTTTTTGTCTAGAAACAGGACAACTTGCATTGTTCAACGGGTTACAACATTGTTTACATGCGTTATTATTTTTAGCGAATGTTCTAAATGTTTGTTTTTATTTTTTTATGTTAATTAGAATTGATTTCTGATGACAGTACATATAAAAAACAAGTTTTATTTCTGGCAATTTTTGTTAGCGATAACTCCTTGGTTAGTTGAATATGTGAAAGTGCTCAAACGAATGTTACACTGTTATAAAACTAGCCATAAAAATATAATAAAAAAAGTTAAACTTTTTGTAAAGATATTTTTAAAGTCTAGTTTCGATTAGTATTAAAAAAGAGTTCGAGTGCAGTTTGTTAGTCCCTAACTCAAAAATAGTCTCCGTGTACATAAACCCATCAACATTTCATCTTGCAAATAGAAATAAAATCGGTTCAAACATTAGGCTGTCTGCAATGGTTTTTAAATCTCCGGAATATTCGTTATAAGGGTCACGTGACGGGTTTCGGTACACGTAACTGGTGAAATTTTGGACGGACACTACAGACTAGTAGGTTGCGCCTGCGCGTTTGATAACTACCTCCCGACTCGATAGGTGTTCGCTCTTTCTTTCGCTTCTTCTTCTTGGTGCCGTAACCGTAATTGTCCCGTGCGCTCCAGCCCGGGTACAGCTGCATGTGCAATTGGCGCTCCTGGCGCGCCTTTTCGTAATACTTGGCCTGTTCTTCTCGGCTCAAGGAGTGCCACTAAGCACATATATCATTAACTCACACACACCTCATCACCATTTAATACTCTCATACCAAATACACAACTTATACTAGATTTCACAGATTTCACTCTCAAGCTTCTATAATCCACACTAGTTTGAAAAACCGTATATAGTATTAACAAATCAAATATTCATTACGAGTAAACGTTTGAGAGTTTCTTCTTCATTGTCTTACGACAAAATTTCTGATCTACATTCATTCGGCTTTAGGATTTGCGGTTATCTGCATTTAAAATTTAAATAAAGTAATTTCAATTCAACACATTTGAAGAAACTAACAACAAGGTCACATTATGACTCGACAAAGATGTACCTATTGGATAGATAACAGTTGGCATCAAATGGCAGAGAAAATACAAACCTCAACAGAAACTAAAATCATAATGTGGTAAGGTGCCCTGATTATCTAAAGAATAAATTATAGAATAGGAGTCAAGGACAGAATAATACCATTGGAAGTAGAATCAGTTGAGGAGAAAATTGTCTAAAACTAATTCGTTGGGCACCTCATAAAATAAATAATGACAATTGATAGTCAAAAGAGTCTGGAACTCAGGAAATTTTAGCAAAAGAACAACAGTGCCAAAGAGAAACATATTAAGCATTAAGTCTGGGAAAGCTCACATACAAAGGAAATAATTATGGGGCAATGCTCTATATCTTAATGGTAGAACTTAAAACGAGAAAGGTTATAATGATTGTATTTTATTATATTTGTATTAAGCTGGTTGGTATGTCAGGTGCTTTCCATATAAATTTTAACTTATAAAGGTTAAATGATCACATTCTTTGTATTAATAATAAATAGAACAATAGAATAAAATTATTCATTGGATGAAATTTCGTAAAATCATTACATAGATTCAAATTGACAGATGAAATTACTTTAAGCTAAAAATTATAATGCTGAGAGCAGACAAGTTACATCGAACACATTCAATCTGCATAAAATTTAATACTATAGAGCTGGAATCGGAAATCGGATTTTGTGGTTTTTTGTATTGTAAAATTTATAACTACTAAAATACAGTGTTGAATGAAGTAATAGTGGTAAGAAACAAACTTTTCAACAGTTCAATGAAAACACCAATTTTCACTCTTTTGTTAATTTTAATATAAAAAACAAGGATATAGTCAAATCCAGCTAATGTAACCATTTCCGGATAACTGACATAACCCTAGACTTTAGATGTTAATTCCTTACGATTCTAAGAGATTTATAACAGATGAAATAGATTTTTTTTTCGCATATTGCAGATCTTATCTTGGCTTAAGATTATTTTTAAAAGTTTTGATCATTATATTTTTTTCGAATTTTACATACAAGGTACAAAAGGTATTTTGGTATTTGTTTTATGAATATTTTTGAGGTAGATTATATTATTATATTATCAATATAAAATAATTTTAATTATGATTTTGATGGGCGTTGTCGGTAATCATTCACCAAAAATAGAAAAACATTAATTCTAGACTTCATTCACCCAATTGTCACTCACTCTTAAAAAACTATCGTAAAAATTTAAAACTTACCCGTCTCCCTAGAATTTGATTGATTGCGGCGCTTTCTTTTAATGTACATTCTGCAACAACTTTAGCTCTCATTTCCTTCATATACAACATAAAGGCATTGAGGGGTTTCTTTATGTGAGGCTTCTTCTTTTCATTACCATCTTGATTATTTTTACCATCTATATTGTTCTTGTGGTCCACTTGCGACCTAAAAAAACGAGACAAAATTTTGAAAAAGTCCTGATATTAACAAATAAGACATGCGAAGTCAATATTTTGGAAAAATGGGCGAATTTGAGAATGAAAATTATATATGTTAGTCTCAATAGGAACTGTTATTTTAATTTTATTGTAACAACTAATAAAATAAATTTTTGAGAATTTTCTTCCACAGCTTGAATCTTTATGAATAAAAATCCAATCCCAATAATACCGGGTTCTATTTCTTAGTTTTACCTAAAAATAAATACATCAATATAAAACAATGGTATATGGCAGGTAAAAAAAAACTAGAAAAAGTTTGAATATCTTTATTAACATTATAAAATACAATAAAAAAACTTTTTGATTTTACGCGTAGTTTATCAATGAAGTCCATTTCTTTATGAATACCATATAAGATTTATACATATTAAAATTAGTTTTATAGCGGTTGCAGTACTAATTAAACATTACATAATTTTCAAAGCAAATTTTTTTATAATTGATAATTAAATTTTAATAATCGAATTTAGCCGTAAATCCATAAATATTAATTACTCTTTTATTATCTTGTTATAAATGTAATATTGTTTGGAAAATTAAACATTATAATATGAATAATAAATTACTAACTCAAATAATAAATAAAATATAGTATTCATTAACAAAAACAGGTGATTATGATTTATTAATTCCGGTGGCAAATATTAACACAAAATAAATAAAGTCGTACGCGATGATCAACAAATTATAATTTATAAACTCTAAACGATTATTTTGTTTCATATCAGTAATTTTTATTAAAATTTTAATGATTTTATTTATTAGTAAATTTAATGTAAATATTAAAAGTTTTGTCACAAGTTAACATTGTTTTGTTTTCCACAAAAAACATTTTTTTGTGCTAAAATTTGTAACTGCTTGCCTGTTTAATGAATAAATAATACTGAAAACTTAGAAAAGGAAAAATGTCTTTAAACTGAAAAAAAAAAAGATTTATTAATAGAAGTCAAAAGCAGAATATATTTTTGCCATAAATCTACTACATATCAAGATTTCTTTCCCTTAAGGAAAACTTTCTAAAGTGGGGCTTGAAGTTAAGGCTTATTAAGTCGACGAAATGGGCCCAACAAAAATTAATGAAATAAACATATAAAAATCTCTCTAAATCATCATAAACCTATTATACCATTCCGTTTTTAACATGAGACCAATTAAGTAAAATTTTATTTACTATAATTGATAAATTTATATATTCTTGTAGCTTTAAGGCAAAAATTTGAGCCAAATAAATTGTATTGGTGTACCTTGCGCATTATTTTCCAATCCTCCACCGTTTCATTAATAAATTCTTAATTAACATTTCAATGCATTTATTGCTACTTGCTGTCAATTCCATGGTTATGTAATAATTTATAAATTCCTACAATCAAAGCTAATGTAAATATTTTTAATATTAGTTTAACCGAACATTCTTACCATTTATTTTTTTCGCTTTAAAAAAATTCCGTGTCCAATTCTTACACCCACGATGATAAGAAAAAGATCGTTTTATAAGATTTACATAAGCAATCATTTCAATTTAAATTAAAACACAATGTTTCAATCTTTCCGCGAACAACTCACTGAATGTCAAACGGTTGTAATACCTATTGATCGTTTGATGTTAGACCGTTACCGCCACGCATGCTTGCTAAGGGAGAAAGTCGCCAAGATCAAAGGGATATGTTCACGATTTAAACTTCCAGGGGATTTTCTAAAGATTTAAATATATAGGGTGAACAATATTTATTTCCAGTCAGTTCAGCTTATAGAAGAGCTCAATGTCATGACCTGATCATCTATGATGCTTAATTCCGGGCTCCTCTCTTTGACTTTCACAGATTATAAAAAAAAGGCATAGTTTTAATACGCGAGCACAATCAAAAATCCTAAAAGCAATAATCACTAATAACATATTACAACCACTAGTACAAGAGAGAAACCATAAAAAACCGAAAAGAAGAGCAGACTTGAAACAAGATGAAGAAGAGGCCTTCTTAATGGAGAAGTCTCTACAGGACAATAGTGGGACTTACTAACTAATTTTCCAATCAGCCAAATAACTTATGGAATTCTGATTGCTGTTCAAAAAAGCAATTTAAGAAAAATATCTTTCAAGTGAGAGAGTAAGAACACATATAGATATAGATCTGCTATCAGCTCCTAAATTGCAATCTTCTTCCGAATTCGTTTTTTACTCCACTAATTTCTTATTATTATTTAAGACTTCAGGAACGTCTTCCAATACAGAAAAGATAAACGCCCATAGAAAAATGTATTATTGAAATACTTGGCAACCTTCACTAACCTAGTGATAAAGATGGATAAGGAACCTTCAATTTAACTAAATAAATCTATACTTTTAGCCCTAATTAGGTATACAACGTTCTTTGGTGAGAGCGAAACAAAGTAAAATCTTTTACTTTTATCTGAACAGCCTAAAATAGAGCTTTTAACGAAAGTAGACAGTATTAAACTAGCAAAGTTAAAAAATGTATTTGTTAAGACTTCAAAAGTTTTGTATACTCACGGATTTTTTGAGTATTCATACTATTGATTCTACTCTTTCGGTTAAAAATGTCATCTAATTTATACCTGGTACTAATTTTATACGAGGTGTCAAGTTGCATTTGTTAAATCTGAATACCCGTTTAAGATAAATCATTTCTATTATACAATATTAACATCCGCGTTCTTGATGGACTAACTTAAAAACCATTTTTTTTTATAATATAAATCTTAACTACCCTTTTGTTTGACATAAGTTTTTAATTTTTAATTTATACCCAATATACATTCCTGCATAATTTTTGTACAACAGTTTTTTCTTAGAATCCGTTGGTCTGGGAAGAATTAAATAGTAAAGCCCACACACAGATATGCATAATTTGTGCTTTGCTTATAAGGTCAATTGTGTCGGAGGCAAATAACCAGTTCAATCAAACTAAATTGCATAATTAGTTAGATTGAATTATATAATCGGAACAGAAGTTAGTACTAAGTAATAGTTAAACATTACATGCAATTTAAATTTAAATAATCGTTATTTTCAGGGCCATTTTAAGAGGAAACGAAGCGATACACGTAATTTTTAAAGAAATATATGAGAAACTAATCCTGTTTAGAGATGTGTTTAATTTCCGATGATCAAAGATAAAATAAATTAATCAACATTATAATTCAAGAATTTAGCTAAATTAAAATAGTACGAAATAAATGAGAATTTATGAGCGTCATTTATGGTGTAATATTCATTGTTGACGTTTAGTAAAAATCGCTAATATTTATATTTGTTTAAAACCGACATTTTCCTAATTAAAAAACAAACTTTGAAAATAGAAATGTATTTTTATTATTTTCATAGAAGTAATAGGAACTATCCGACAGGTCCTTTTGGAGTAAAAATAATGACTTACCCTGTATTAGATTCCTTATCGTCGCTGTCACTTTGCATCTCATTTTTAATTATATCATCGAATCCAGATGGAAATTTATAAGAGGAATATGTAGTTTTCTTGTCCAGAAGGTTATTTAAAATTTTGTTCGAACTAGGTTTTATGTTAGGCTTTGTCTGATAGGATTGATGCGTGTTGAAATAGGGATTTTGTTGATTCATTACGGAATTCATATACCACATAGATACAAAATTGTTATTGTCTAAGTTATTAAAAATAGTTTGAGGATTGTCTCGATTAACTAATTTATTATTATAATAATCGTTGAAGGTATTTTTTTCGTATGAATTTCTCGTTTCTTCGTTTTTGCATAAATATTTCCGCAACTGTTCGGTGTGATTGTTATTTTTTGTTAAATCCAAACCTTCATCGTTATTTTTTTTCAATGATAGATCTTCTGGAAAATCTTCGTACTTTTTGGAGTCCGGAGAGTCGGATTCGTTGTTGTTTGTTTTGATGTTCTGGCTACTTTCGACAACAGAAAAAGGGGCTACTATAGCAATAGGCATTTTTTTCAATGTGAGATTCAAGGGTTCTTCCGAAATTTCCATAATAAGCTAAGAAGTCTAGTTGCACTTGAGAGAACAGCTAATATCGGCACTTAAATAAAGTAGCATTTTTGGCACAATTATTTTAAAATGTACCGCGAAGACTGAGCTTGTGAGAGAGCGAGGGAGATCAACAAGTTTTTTATGTAGCACTTTATCACGAAAAATCAATATGAATGGCTGTAGCGAGTCTCTTTGTTTGGGTTGAATGGAAAACAAGACGGGCACGTGTACCTATCGCGGAAAAGACCACACCGACTGGCGAACGGAGTTCTGATCCCTTCTGGCACCTCAGAAAATGACTTATTGCTCAGGAATGTGCATATCACAGGTGTAATTGCGCGAAAATATGGATAGGGACACGCGAGAGATCAGAACACGAAACTCGGATAATTTACAAAATGTACCAGACAGAGTTCGAAACGTCCGATAGGCCCGATAGTGTTGTTACTTGTTAGACTGAGATAGAAATAGGTATGCTCGTTAACTGTCGCGTCGTTACATTTTGATGGATTGATCCTGCGATTCATCCGCTGTCGCATCCAGGGACGTCCAGCAGGAAAACTCAAAAAGAGGACGAGCAGTTTTTCTTTCACTGCATTTAAAATAGAGAATTGAAATTTGCTAGTTTCCTTATGTATCTATATATATTTTACCCTTTATTAAATTGATACAGTGTTCTAATTGATTTCCATAGCCCTACTAATAAAATAAAATTTTAATGGTATGACTGAGTCACATATTTCCAAAAAAGTTTGAAAAAAAAACATATTAGGTAGATCTAAAGTGAGTAAATTATTGGAAAACGATCGCCCTCTGACATATAAGATAAGGTATGCGTTCCGCTCATTTCGCTCAATTCTGTAGACCTTCTTAATTATAATTCAAAGATTACAATCGAACTTAATTTTTTATCTACCAACCTCCGTTTTGGTACACCACTGAAGCCAGATTTTGCAACCGTAAACGGTTGAAAAGTTAAAAAAATGCGAGTACACTCTTTGGGATTTTATAGTTTAGCATTTTTTAAATCCTTTCAGAGGCAATAAATTACGTTTAGGCTTAATTGGACCGGAAAGCAAGAAATTGAAAAATGAAGGCCTGGCTTCATAGAGCATCATGTCATTCATGTCGTATCGAGGACTGGAAAGACCAGTCACCAATTAAATGTGATATATGCCGCTGATTTATTAATGAAGGGTAATGAATAATTATACCATGGGAATAAGAATTATACGGCTTTATAAATATTTAAACGTTGACAATTTGAATAAATCAATAATTGATTTATTTTATTTGTATATAAGTTAAGTAAGCATTTAAATTATTGTTATGAATTAGTCATGTATAAAATGCCTTTTCTGGAATCAAACAAGTTAAAGATTGTTATCTTTAACATGGACTATTATGTATTTCAATATTTTATTTTAATACTGAATAATCGACATTTGAAATGAATAATTAGAATAAATTAGAAATGTATATATCTCTTAAAGTAATAGAAAACTAAATATTAAAAATAGAATTTTTTGATTTCGTCTGAACTACAGAAAGTTAAACTTCTATATTAGATAGAAAGACGATATTAATAAACCCAAATGAAAAAAGTTGAATAAATAAACAGAAATCCATTGTTAATCTTTCTTCAAATTCAAAAATACTTCAAAGTAACCAAATGTAAAGGAAAATTATTTTTTAGTCTTTTTTTGCTGACACTCGGAGTGTTTTCATTGAATATTATAAATATGTTTTCTAAAAGGGAGCTCTTTCCAATTCAAGCAATCTTTTAACTTTTATATTTTAAACGTAATCGTCAATCTAAACAATGCATGGCGTCTTTTTTGTTGAAAATGCCTGCGTGATGAATGAATTTATTAAGAGTAAAAAGCCAATGAAACCTAATTAACTTAATTTCAATGTAGACTATACAAGATGTTCCAAAATAAAGTGGATAAATTTCGTAAATAAGAACGAACCTATATTCCAAGTTGAGTATTAACGAAGTTACTGGATGGCTGAAAATGGCTGAAACTTTTTCTTGAAATTAGTTATTTTACAGCAATTAGTGACTAATTACATTGAGAATGGCTTTACGCCACTGGATATATATCTTCATTTTTGGTACCAGAAACCAAAAGATCCTTATAAAATGTTTTTACAAATTCGAAGTTAAATATATGCTTCTTAAAAATTCTATTTCTGTATTAAATTTTTTAAAAATTACTTTTAGGCACTGGAAAATTTGAAGATTTTCCTCATTTTACCTACCAAGTCGATTATTGATTCACACAGCTCAAGCGCTTTATGTTTTATTCCATTTCCTGCATTTATTACTCCAGTTAAATATCCGACCTCGTACGGGAACTAAGGGAATCATCAAAATATCCAGAACGAAAAAGAAGGTATTCAAACAAAAAGGGAGAGAATTCTGCGTTATCAGATTCGAATTTCCACCCTTCGAAGGTAGATGGAGATGTAAGTTCCATTAGGGCTGATTTTTAACGGATGGAATTTTTATTTGAAAGACAGTAAGGACAGCAATATTAAAGAAATATATTATATAATATAATTTAGGTACAAAATACGAAATCCAGTCATTCGGCACATCTAAATTTGAGGACGATTCACAGGCATTCTGTTAAGTATTAAAAGTGGATAAGTGCTTCTTTCCAAGACACTTTGATCGAGATATCAAAAATTTCTTCGGTAGGTGTATATAGGCTGTGGCAATTTAAAATTTTCTAGACATGTACATTATATCCCAAATTAGGGCGGCAATATGTAGATAAGTGTTTTTTTGATGAAACACCCTGTATTTTATTAAAATTTAAAAAAATCTTATGTTACTCTTATTAAGAGTTCTACATATTTTTGATAGTTTTCGATGTATGTGATTTATTCTAAATCACTATTTTGCTAACAAATTAATTATAATTGATTGCTTAGACATTAATCAACTGATAAGTTGAATGCTTGTCTCTAAATAATAAAAATGTCCTATACCAACATCCACTAATTTATTAAGACTTGTTTGTATTGGTTTACCTGCGTCAATAAACATTGATTATATCATTGCCCATGATTTATTAAGTATACCATGATGTGGATAAAAACTAATGTTCAAAATGATGTCCATTTTTTTTAAATATCCGATCTGATTCTCTGATTGTTTTTTACATTTCTTAAAATATCAGGAGTTATGGTTGCAATCGTATCACGGATACGAATTTTCATATCTTCGACGGTCGCTGTTGAAGCATGATATACCAAAGTTTTTAGATATTTCTCGAAAAAGAAGTCCATTGTTGTTAATTCAGGTGACCTAGGAGGCTAAATTTTCGGACCACCTCTACCTATCGACTTTTCTGGATATTTGCGACTTAAAAATGTTCTTACATTAAGAGAAAAATATGCTGGAGATTTGCAAGTACATTGATATTTTGATATCTAAAGAATACTAAAGAATACGATACTATTACATGTTCTATACGTGCTTTAGAGATATACCATTTTTTTTCAATGTATCGTTCCAAATTGTTCGTTTTCGGTGCTGTAATAGTTAAAGGTAGGTCTATTTACTATTCCCATTATCATGGAATGTTAAGTCTGTAAATAACAATAGAATTTGGCAAAAAAATAATTTTGTGCCTCTGAATATGGTAGGGGTGGTAACGATCATTTTTAGAAATCCCTTTTTCACTAGTTTCGCTTTGACAATAATTCTTGTATTCACTTTCGGATTTTCAATGACAGGTTGAAGAATATCGAATCCGGTATTATAGTTTTTAGTTTTCACCGACAGTATTTGTTTCACGAAACCTTGTTATTAGTCTCTCAAATCCTGCTTTACGAGGAAAGTCTTTTAAGAGAAATTCCCGAAGTATGAAAATTATATTTAGTCGGCATTAAAATGGATAAATATTCTTTTATGTCAATGATCTTAAAAGCAATTGTCAATATATAAAAAAAGATCACCTAATTGATTCTGGTAAACTTATGCAACTAAGTCTAAAATTGGATAGTGGTTTGGTATAAGGTAACCTTAATATTTATTATTTATTATTTATTATAATTATTTAATTATTAATGCAGAATATATTTTTCAAAAAAATGACAGACAAAAATACTAAATTAGGAATGTTTCATCAGAGGTACAGTTTTTTGTTTTCTTTAACTATATTAAAAGGAATTTTTTTTCTTACACTTTCCAACTAAAAAAACTTATATGGTCTATGGTCTATGGCCTATGGAAAGCAGCATGTATCATACCCGTGCGGAAACTACATTTCGCAAATTGTGAAAGTACGTCAATTCCAACGTTTTTATTTTTGATTGATGTAATGTCTACATTAAAATTAAAAATAAAAGTTATTTGTTTGTAAGCGAGTGAGGTCTTGCACTATACGAGTCAAACATGACGAAAACACACCTACTCGTTAGATGATTTTTTCATATGGTCCTGACAGTTTTAACTAAACGTGTTCCGTGCAAACACTCGAGCAAAAACAAATAAAAAAAATTATAAACGCCCCGGTTAACGTGAAATTTCGAGATCAAAAGGCCTCATTACAGATTCTCGGAGAAGCAAATGAAAACGAATAAAAAAGAGAGAGGAAAGAGTGAGAGAATCGGAATACTCCACGGAAATAAATGGATATAATTCGGTGGAACCGTCCATGTTAGATTCTAAATTGCAATTATTGCTCCAAAGAACGAATGGGAGAGAATCATCCGAACACATTCACACACAGTGCACAGATCTGAACAAATACGGGGGTAAATGAAAACCAAACAAAAAACAAAATGCGGAGAGTGCCTCTACGACAGACCCGTATCGTAAATTTGCTCGGCCATGTTTTCTTTTTTTCTGAGCTGATTAGCAATTTATTTTTTAATTCTTAATATACAACCACTTTGAGTCATTAACACCAAAAATTAACTAATTCGAGCTTTTAAAGTGTGTAGTGTTCGTTACCTTAGTACTCAATTATCCACCTTTGGGCAACTCTTTCTAAAGCATCTCCTAAAAGACTTTTGTCATTCTTTCATTTATTTGAATACGTGTGATTAAATGGTGTTCTATTTATTTACAATTCAACCTTTAAAACTTTGGAATGAAAGTTTTCGTAATACAGTAATCAAAACGAAATCTTTTATTATCATCTTTTATATAATAACATTTACGACCCTATTTATCGCAGCAGTAGAATATTTGCCCTAACAATTTGAATCTCTACATCTTCGTGGTCTTCCAAATACATCAGCATCCATCGTTAATTTAAAAAAAAACTTTTACCTGAATATCGACGAAATTAATTCAAAAACCTAATAAATGTGTGATTCCAAATTTATCTGGTTTTGCTTTTTCATCGAATAGAAGATAAACGACGTCAAAAATATTGTTCTTCTTTTTCATTTATACAAACAAATATTCTATGCTATCCAATCCTGATAAAATGTCTATGTAATATAATTCAAATACAAATCTAGTGGAAAATGTGAGTTAAAAAAACCCGTACATCTTAAATGCGGCGTGACATGATCAATGAATAGTAGCAATAAATATAAACCTAAACAACTGGAGAAAAAATTTTATATTCGCGAACGCCGTAATTTTTAACTGATCGGAATTCGCAACTGATGATTTAGGTATATTAGACAATTTAAGATTAACTTAGAGATTTTTGTATGAATAATTTGTTATTTACTTCACCATTTCTTATGCTGACTGGTTTTATTGAAATAGATTAAGAAAGTTAGGTGTCAGATGGATAAAAAATGTTTTTAAACTACTCGTAATTTAACCTACACTTCCTTGATATTATTAAGTTATATTTACAAAATTTAGGATAAGTCTGTAATTTCCAATAATTCCAATGGTATTTCAACACAATTCAATAACTGAATTATTTAGTTTATATTTTGAAAGTCTCCTCAAATGAAAATTTATCGAGTCTCTAGTTGCAAAGTTTCCCTCCTGCAAAAGAGTAGAGTTCCCAGTTGAGAAGTCACAATTTCAATGATCATCCCCAAACATAAAATATTTTTATATAAACTATTACATTAAACAAATTAGATTGTATTCTAAGAAAATGAGCGTAAGAAAGTGTATAAAATAATGCATGGGTACGGGCTCACCAAATTTGGGGATGCACCCTACGAACTAGTTCACCACCGTACAATAGTGGCGGCGAGCAAGCGAATAAAATATTTTTATTTTATGCTAATTTTAGTTTATTATTTGTAAAAGAACATATAAAATATTTGATGCTCATGATCATACAGAGAAATGCAAACGACTGTAAAAATTTACATGTAAAAAAATCATTATATATGATTATATTTTCAACAAAGTCGTTCTGATACTGAAATAGAGATTAGAAAGACTGCTAAATACAGGGACATGCAAGAAAGTTACTTGTCAGAATTATTTAATACCCCTAACACTCCACTTACAAAAATTATAATATTTAAAAGCACTTAATGAGGATAATTCATTGTAACAGAAAAAGTTAAATAATAGTTGTGAGTCTAGTCCAAAGACTTACTATTACAAATGGTTATTAAAAGTGCAATAAAATCTAATACATGTATATAATATAGATAAAACTTCCGAATTAACGTAAATCGTACTTAATCAAGCCAGTTTACAGTCAAACCCGATGAGATAAGTTATAAATAAGCAGTCGAAACTTACGTTGTCTGATTATATGTGCGTTTTTTAGAGAAATGGCTTACAGGTGATGTAACTCTCGAAAATTTTGCAAATAAAGAACTGGTTAATTACTACTTTTGATGTGTTGTGTTCATTTAAATATTTCACGTCAGGATTAATAATAAAAAGAAAGCAAGGACCGGTCCTGTGACCGTTAAGCGGTAAACGTGAGAGAGAATAGGATGGAAGCGTCGAATTGAGCCGCCTCTCCTCCGTCAATGTCGCCGCTGCCGCTTACTTCGCTTTGGCGGCATCAGCTGCCACAGCTCGGCATTTGGTGGGTACAACGAAACGAGATGCGGTTGCCGGGCAACGAGCTGACCAATGGCCGCGATGTCGATAACCAATCTTGGATCTCATTTCTCGCATGGCCGCCCCCGACTAGGATTACCGCCACCGCCGCTGCCACGAGAGGCGGCAATTAGCACCACCACCGCAGAAACGGCAATTGTTACGATAGTTCTCCTCCTGCGCTACGATATATTTATTCTCTTGTATTCTATTCTATCCTTGTATGCTATTATTGCTCACTGAGTGAAATTTAAGTAACAAACAAATTGGTCAGTATTTGTTTCCAATATAGAAATATAATGAAATCAGTAGAAAAAATGTGACAGTGCATTGCTCATTTATCTCGAAATGTGCTGATTTGTTTTATTAATATATTAACATTTTTGATCCAATCTAGCAACTTTTTATATTTGCCTAAACACAGCCAAGTAGCTTCACTTGAAATATAAAAGCTAGGCTTGGACATGAAAAACAAGCTTTTTAAAAAGAAAATTTGACTTCACTTGAATTTCGCAGACGCGGGATTTGTATTAGCTTTCAAGGTTTTTCTTGTTCCTCCCACAGGAGTAGTCTATGACCTTCGAAAAAATACCCAGTCTCACTACTGCCAGTTGGAAAAAATATTTTATTAGATTTCGTTCCTGCAAAAGGATCGCAAACAGGTAATTCTATTGTTCAAATATTTACAATTTTATAACCTAGACAATAGCATTCAAGGTGAACCAACAGATAATGCCTACAGGAATTTTACTATTGCCGTGGAGTTAGCAAACTAGAATGAAAACTTTCATTCGTTTTGTCTGTTTTGCCCATGTTATAAACTTAGCTGCACGGGATTAATATTGATGATTTCGAATGAAAAAATGTATAATTCTGAAACTTATGATAGTGATGATGAACCTGGATCAAATTCTGTACAGTGTGAAGTTCAGTATAATTCATTCAGCTGTTAAGACAATTAAAGCGAAAAAAGACAAAATATTTGAACAACTTAAAATTAAATTGGGAAAATGTTGTGGTATTTTAAGTTTGAAGATAAAAATGTCGAAATTAGATGTTACTAAAAGGAACTCCTCTTTGAGATACTATTTTGTATCTCAAATTTAAAAAAGGCCATTAACGTCCTATGTAATACTACGAACGAAAGAGTTTGTAATTATTTAATAAGTTTCAGTAAAACATCAACAACTTTGGAAGTAAAAAAAATTGTATTTTGCCAATGGTAGTAACAGAAATCGACTTATTACTAGGCAAATTAAAAAAAATTGGTAGATGACGTGGACAAAAAAAGTGAGAGCAACAACGTTGATGATAAATGTTGGCGCTTCAATCCGCACGTGATAAAACATTAAAACACTCTGGGTATATTGTATAATATTAATACTGAATCTACAACACAAAGTCGAAACTATCTCATATACTAATTGGGGAAAGCTTTAGAAAAATTCGAGAACCTATATAAACGCGTTTACTACTGTTTACTACTGTATCGATAATGATGAATTTGTTATAGCTTTCTTAGCATTTTTAAATGTGTCTGAATAGTTGGACAAGACATATCTTCGTAGTTTCGAAATTAAACTGTTTTTTCTGTGTTAATATTATGATTTTCTTGAGATTTGGACTAGAATATTGTTCTTGTTTCTGTTTCATTATAAAATGTTAAAGTTTAAAACTACACTTTGTGTGATTCTTCAAGTACCCTTTCTCTAGAATATATTTAAGCAACCGCAGTATATAATTTTATATTTTCAACTTCAATAGTTGCGCGTCGCTTAAAAACAATTGCTTAATGCATTGACTACTTATTAGTGTGGTTCAAAAAAAAACTTTTCAAAAGCCAAATTTTTAAAAACCAAGCCATGCCTATGAATCAGTAGTACCATTAAGTACCAGTACAGATTTCTACTTTTTGTCTTAGTAATACCAACTGATATATTTCACCATATGAGAATTATTCCAAAGTCATTTAAATGCATGAAAATGTACAAATATCGAAAATTTCTTAATTTTCTTGGACACCCACGACGAAAAAATAATAGAACATTAAAATGTTAGATTCATTTCATTATTTGATTGATCTATATCCGCAACTCCTGCTTGAGACAGTTTCTAGTGACTTTCACTAATCAATTTTAAAGAAATATGCAGCAATCTGAAAGGTATGCGCGTTTACATTTGCGACAATCCTTCATAGTTTCAAATACTGTAATGTAATGTTCTCAATGTGTCGCATTTAATATTGAGCATTGTGTGCAAATCGCAGATTCTTTAACAATTGTATGATTTCACTCTAGAGGCTGGATACAATTTAGACCGGAAAATCGTACTTATTTTAAGTACTATTTTCTCAAAATAATTCACAGATGTAGACAGAATTAAATAATATCTGTATTTAGAATTTATATAAATTAATAATAACATAAGTAATTGACCTGATTTTAAATATTTGCCGTACTTATCTCAATATCTTTTTTGTTATGATCCCTAAATACAAATTAAGAACACCGAAAAAGACAAAAATAAAAGCAAAAAATGCGTCTTTTACGTTGAATAGGTTGAAATTGATAAATGTAACCAATTTGATCATGTATTTACAGCTGTTAAATAATTGGCTTTTATTTGAAATTTACCTATATATGCGTATCTTGAGTTGAAACTACTACAAAAACATTTTTCTTAAACTAATTGTATACTAGATTATTTTAACAGTAAGTACATGTTTAAATAACTTTTTATCCATAGAAGTTGTTAACCTATTTCCCTAAGTTGATAAATAGGTTCTGTCTATAATTCCACCTTACAGAAATTTAAGTACAAGTAAGTAAGAAAATAACATCGATTTGGAAGAAAAATGTACCTATAGTAAAAAACAACCATTTTTTTAGAGTATATTTTATTTAACTTAATTATTGTTGTCTTCTAATGAGGAAACCAGTAAAAATTGTTGTTTTTGTCTAGATGTCTTTTTAACAATTCATTATTTGCTTAGTCTTACTCTTTGGGATTAAACACATCCTTGTTTTACCTATTTACCACCAAAAAGATCTTCAACTAAGTAGAACTTTCCTAATATTCTCCTTTGACATTCATATATATATGTATAATGAAAAATCATTTTTAGCTTACCTATGATTAAGATCGGGCAATTCCTGCTTAGGTCCTGGGGTAACAATTGCCGGGTGCGACGAGAGGTGAGGCGGGTGTGGCGATAATCCTGGGTGAGGTTGGATCAACCCGGTTGGCGAAAATCTGTAGAAATCGCTGGACAAACTGCTCGTTGAGATCGGTAACGTGCTGGGGTATGGACTTCGGAAACCCGCACCTGGTGACAAAGGGTACATGCTCGGAGTGTGCCTAAAACAAATCGCAACGTTATACAAAAATTTAGAAAAAATTACATTAGAATAGATCATAGATGGGAAAAGAATTCACTGCTAAAAAACTAATTGTAATATACAAAAAAAATGGACCAATTGGAACTAATAATGTTTCAGATTGGTACCAGGAATAACTAGGAATTATTCTACTAAATGTTATTTTTATTGCCAGTCGAAATAAAAGTGAAATTTTTCCAAAAATAAATAGTATAACAAAATTTCTCTTCTAACAAAATAAGTTTGTAAAGCACATTAAAGAAACTTTTTGGAAAGTAAGTTTCGTAAGGTCTAAAATGAGAAGTTTCTTAGTTATTATCTGACTCATTGCAAATTTGTTTTATAGATTTAAGTTTCAAGTAGAAAAAATCAGATATAAAGTACTAAAAAATATACAAATATTTGAACATATTTTACATCAATTTATTTAACAACACATTTTTTTTAGGATCAATTATATTTTTTGGTAACAATAAAATCAGTTCCCTAGAAAATATTTACAGTGCAATGTATTACTAATCTGTTTAAAAAATTAATACCGATTCTTTAAAAACTACCTTGTATCTTCCCAAATAATGGTTATGACTTCAACACTTCTGCTAGCCTCAATATGGTTTGGTTTCATTTTCGTATTTATAGTGATTCCTATCTGATCTTAATTTTCTTCTAAGAACTAATTACAACTTTTAGGTCAATATTATATTTGCACTTAAGATATAGACATTTTGTTATAGAAAGGAATGACATGCCTGTATTTAGAAATGAATAAAGCTGTCAACGTAGAAAGTATTAGGAAGCCAAATTTTAGTCAGAGAACATTGAATGTTGTGTTTTGTGATTTTAGTGAAGACATTTCTGACCTAAGGAAAATCATCATGTTAAATAAATAATTTAAATGTATATTGGTTGTTAAATAATATTTTGCCTATATGATATCCATTGAGCTGTACATTTTTTATCCAAATTGTAGAAGTCTAAAGACTTAGTTTCCTCTACTTAGTCTCTTGGAATTACTTTTTGCTTGTTCAACTCTATTTTATTTTTACTCTCTGATTTATCTATGTCTTCAAATACTTGTTCCCCATTTCCATTTTTCCTTTTTTCCAATTTCAACAGGTTTCCATTCCATGAATTTTTAAATTACTACCTCTGTCTCTATTTATTCCCAAGCAATATCTTATTCTTGGGAATCTCTTCTCTTTCACCATTATTTCATCTGTTGAAACTTTTACTTTACACATTACACATTAGTCCAAACTTTTTAGATTTTATTTCATTACTTGACAGTCTTTACAAGTGACACATCTTGAGAGTAAACGATAGGCGATTTTTCCTTGTTATTAAAATCTGATCAACGCTTCAGCATATTTTTCACGGCTAAATGACACCCCTTTCCCCGTGATATCCCCAGAGAATTCTTCATGGAATGCTGGGCCCTTTGTGGCCTGCAAAATCCCATTTGGTCGCAATTAAAGAGTGCACGACAAAGCCGATTAGGAAGAAAAAAGGAAAAAGTGAGCGTGAGAGAAGAGGATTTTCGATTAAAGGGAACAAATGAGCGTTGTTGTAGTGGTATAATAGCCGAGGATACTTACCAACTTGCCACCTGTGACATTTCTGGACTGAGCATCGGATAGGGGTATTGGCCAGCAGAGAATGGGTACATAGGGGGTCTGGTGAGGCCTGCAACAAAAAAATTATATTTTTGAAAAAAGAACTATTAACCCATTTCTAACACTTATTTTATTTAAATATCTAAGTTAAAATTACAAAAAAATCATGTACATAATTTGAGAAAAAGATTTTGTGTAGATTGCACTAAAGCAAAAGAACACTTTGGTATCGGTAAAAAAATTTGTTTTTCACAACAGTTTATATAAATGGGAATTGAACGAATAAAGCCTTGCTGGCTCTACTTTTTATATTTAAACTATTTATAAAAGGTAAATTTAAAACAGACGCGCTATCTCCTATCAAGAGATTTTTTCAATTTGATGTCATACGAAAAGTCCGATTTTTAACAGCCTGTATCTATTTTTAGTCGGTTTGTTTTAAAATACGAATTAAAAAATACCCGAATAATATTATTACTATATTGTTTTACAATGTAAAACAATGCTGTTATCATGAATAATAATTATTACTATTATTAGTTTAAATTATCGTTGAAATGTCACAAATTAGGACAGAAATAAAAATAATTTAGTAAAAAAATAAACACAGTTTATTTATTGTCATTATTCAATTCCCATTTTTATCACAGTATACATATTACCCATAATTTCCCTCAGCGTGTAATTACCCATAAATTGAGGTGCCAATTACCATAATAGGTAATTTCTACTTTAGATCTATTAACGTAAATGCCGTAACTAAAAATTAACTTAGTTTAATAAAAAAATACTGTTTATTTTTTACTAGTACTTAGAAGAAAGTAGAACTCATAAAGGAAAATATATATATATAATTTTAATTAATTAATTAAAAAATTAGTTCAAATAAATCTTCTAAATTCAACTTCTAATAACAATTACCCACCTAAGCAATGAAACTTGTCAATAATATGTAAAAGGAGCGTAATTTATATTACGCATTAGGTAGGTAATTGTCGGAAGCAATTCCTTTGAAAATAAAAAGTCAATGTATAATAAATGAGGGGAACGGTTACTGAATGAAATGAGCAATAAAAATGATCTCGTACATATGTTATTAAATTAAATAGTAGTCAATGAAATTTTCACTATGCCTCCCAGGCATTCTTCTTTTAAATTATTAGCTTGGCTTGCGGTGAAGTTTGTAGAACGCCCACTCTTTTCCAAATGCCATATATTTTGTTTTCGATGAATGTCATAACGTTTTATCGTTTGCAAAACATGCAACGAAAAAATTAAAATTGATATTGTCTGTCCCGTATTCAAGTTCAAAATGTGCGTTTCTTCTTCAGACACTTTAATTCTACTTGCATTATTCATCATTTTGTTATATTTCTTCTAGCTACAACACTAAATTTCTGATTATTGAGAAAATACTAAATAATGAAGTAATAAAGTTCGTCAGCTTCCACGGCCATAGTCAATCTGAAGAACTGAGATATGTTTCGCCTCTAGCTATATTTAGTAGTTGAGTTACCGTGCATATCTCGCCTCCTGAAGAAGCTGCTAATAACAAACGGTGACACGTTGAGCAATATCTTAAAAATCAAGATGCCCTTCGAAAGCAGTACCCTTCAATAAAAGAACAATTTCAAAAAATGAAACATTTTGACCACAATAAAGCAATCATGACCATATTTAGTTGTGAATGATGGGTGAATGAGTAGTACAGAAGAGCTTCCAAATGAAAGTATAAAGTGATTAAGAGCTGCAGCGCCGACAAGCTTCTTATGAGGGTTACAAAAAAGTAGAACTCCAGGGATGAAAGAAAAAACAAATAAAAGCGTAAGCTCTTACGCAGCTCGTAACAAGGACAAATGAAACTTCCTATGTGCGCTATGAAACATGGATAATAAATCGGCATTAGCTTGGGTACCAAAATACAATTAGCAGAGCAATAAAGAGGAAGATTCTCTGGCCCAAAGTAGCAGCCAAGACTATGCTTCTTCTAGAGTATTGAAAAAGCAGTGATATGTTTTCGTCTCCTGCACAGAGACCAACCAAATAGTCCATTCAAGAACATCCGCCCAAAATAAAAAGTACTTACTAATTATAATAGAAGGGTAGTTAGAATAATAACCAACCTGAGAAGACACTGCAAACTGAACAAAAACCATGGGGTTGACTCAGGAAGTGACACAACAGGTTTTGTCAGTGTACGAATTGTGCTACTGTGCAGGCCTAACAAGGATAAAGTTCCTGCCACTAGGTATAGTGAAACTTAAAGGAAATTTTATCAAGATTGTCGAATCTGGTTAAAAAAACCAAAGTGAATAAAATATTCTAATGTAAAAGGATATCGACGATAGAAATATATAGATCGAGGAAAAAGTAATAAATTCCTTCTACAAACCTAACCTAAAACCTTTTACACGGATGAATTCAAAATAGTAATTATTTAGAACATGAATATAAAAGTTTAGTTTCCTAGAAATAAAATATAGTATTTAAAAAAAGTTCAATTACCATTAAACACATTTTTTGTTCACCTGATGTGTTCTTCAAATAATTGTTTGAACTCATATGACTTCGTGGTAATAATGACTTTTTCAACTCCAACCGATAAAAAATCAATTAGCAATAACACCATATGATGAACAATGGTGACCCTATGTGCAAGTTGGAACTCGAAAAGTCGCAGTTGCCAATCATCATTTCTAAGATAAAATTCTTTCTCCCGGTCAAGTAAAAAAGGCCATAAATTTGTATTGAATTATAAAGGACAATTTGTCATTATCACTCACTCTATCGCCTTAATTAGTTTAACAGCTGACCAGAGAACATACGAAAATATTTGTACAAGTTTTAAGTAGTCGTGTGATGAAAATATGTTCAAAGTGAAAACTGGAAAACGACATGTACATGGTGTATTAATTTATATTCAGTGTGATAAGGTTTGCCTAGTCCTTTTCAATGAAATAACTAAAAAGACACAGTTTGGCATTTATTTCTTGGATGGCTGGAATTGAATGTTTCAGAAAAAAAAGCATGAATGAAGAATTTTTACACGTGGATCATTTTGAAATACTCTTAACATATAAAGTTCATTTTTCGATAATCACAGATTACGCCGCGTTATAAATCATACATATAGTAAGCAGTGAATATTCAAATTTCCTCGTATTTAAAAACAACCTAAGTCGACATACCGTATTCTATTGGTTCTCCCTTCGTTGTATTTACATCAGTAATTGGCAGTCGATAGTAGAGAGACGATACAATTAAAATACACACTGGCGATACCGGATGCCGAAATGGCATAAAGAAAAATCAACAACACTTGAAAGAGGAAAAGAGAAACAGTAGTAGGTGGAAGGTAGGGACGTGTCGAGGAGGGCCAGACAAAATTAGATTCGGGAGTTCAAAGGGACGAGAACTCCGAGTGTCGAATTATGAAAACACCTCCAAGTCCTTTGAGAAAGGCGCGCGATATGCAAACGACCAAGGATAATTAGGATAATGGCAGCCACTTCAATACCTGCCATGACCTGATACCGCCCGCTTCTTTTCTCTATCTAGCCCAAATTGGCGCTCTGTACGCTACTTATGTTTTGTTTTCGTTAAAACCCCTCCAAAAGCAACACTTGTTGGACTTCTACAAAAGCGCTGAATAAATACATCGTCTATCTTAAAAACGACAGCTCATACCGTTCATGCGGTTGAAATACAATATTTTTACTCTGTAACAATTTTTTCTTGATGAAATGTCATTACCGTATGTATATATAATAGAGATTGCCCACACATTTCAAACCGATGTGAGAACCTCTCCACTTTTTATTTCAGTCCACTCGTTTGATGTTCTTTAAAGCAGCAATAATTTGATCTCAGATTTTATTTTATAGTACTGCTAAAATAATGTCTTCAGTGTTCTTTAAAATCCCAAAGTGTACAATCGGGTGACCTGGTAGGCCACTAGGCCACACCAAATCATCATCCCGCAGCAATTCCTAAGATCATAAACCTAATATTATTATCTATAAGCTTAATTACTATCTTCTAGTCCCATTTTTAGTTCAAATACAACACTCAGTGGTAGAGTGAGGAGCCACCCATATTAATTTCTAATTTTGAAAAATTAGAAAGTGATTTTCTCCTTGAGTGAAATTCGAAACCACTTAATAAAATTTGCTTCGGATTTTGGTACACGCGTATTTTGCAACCGCAAGGCTGATCTCCTATTCTCTTGTAATTAATAGGCTTACGAATATATAAATCTGTAATTTTCCGTTTAAGTTATTTTAAAACATTCATTAAAAGGTAAAATAACAGCACAGCGTTTATTTTTTTAAGTCGTGTCACGCCTCGTGTAATTTGAATCTCTGTCGGTGACATGGGAAATGATGAAAATGAAGTAAAAATCGCCATTTTCCATTACTTCATTATATTTTTCAATTCTATGTAAATCTGAATGCTGAATCCGCAACTCTCTAAGTAATTGGGCTTCACAAAGGATTCTGTGCATGCAACAAATTGGGGAAATAACAGCTCAGCAAAAGAACTTGATGACGGCTCCAATTGACTGGGCCGTGTAGCGCCTGGTTGTCATATTTACATTTCTAATTGGCACTTTCCAACACGCAATCCTTCTTGGTTCTCTCTCTATGTATGCGATGAGTATGTAAAAAACTCGCGCACAACTGAAAATTGATTACCCAAGGCATTTTACATTGTTAACTCCAAGAATAGAAATGTTTAACTACTAGGTGGGTTTCGGTTTAGCATTTTTACGCAAAAAACTGAAGAAAATAGCACCACTTTGCAAGACGTGCATATTACAAAGTATTGTAAGAAACCAAATGATCGAATGCTAACTGAAGAAAATGAACAGTACGATGGATACGGTAAAGATACTTCAAGTAAAGATAAAAGGAAGATTCAGATGAATCTAGAAGGAGCCACATTAAATGAATCGTGAACGGACTATATCTCAACAAAAAATTAAAACATGTACAATTTACATAAATATTTGTGATCAACCAACGATTAGTAATAGTTTAGCTGCTTTAGAAGAGCACACAATAATTTTATCAATGACCTAAACACTTTTATAATGTCAGAAGCTTAAAAATACTAAGGAGTCACCTAGAAGTCTAAAGGATAGAAAAGCAATACGTATATTTTAGAAAAAGTAGTGAACTAATGACTATAGAGTTTAAAGTTTGCATTAGAGATACTACAAATGCTCTGTGTGTTCTTTTTAAACTTCTCTCAATTTAGGGTTCTTGGTGCTGGTTTTTGACATCAAAAACCTCAATTTAGATCACGTGACATCATTGTACCGATGCGGTGGAAGTGTGTGTCGAATAGCAATTATATTTTTGGTCGGCGTGTAACAATGACAAAAACTGTAGTAATTAACGAGCTCAGGCTCTCTATCCGGCACGTGCGCGGGCAATGCGGTCTGCCAGTGCCAATTTGCACCGAATTTCACCATTCGACTCTCACAAAGGGGAGCGAAATAAAAAAAATAAAACTCGTTAATGAATCGCTGATGTATTCATATGCACGTATAATGTACCTCTGTGTGTTCATCAATCTGAAGTATCTTTTTTTTTTTCGATAGCCGTGTCAATCTCGTTTCAACATTGATGAGCTAGGTTTTATTCCAATCATCTAACAGTCTAATACGATTAAATGTATATGAATTTACAATTGGTTAATTCCGAATATAATACCGGGAAAAATCATAATAATGAATAATTTCGGTTAATATTTAGTAAAAGTAAAACACTAGCGTATATTTATATATTCATTACTCACTTTTTCAAAGTCTTCCTATCTATATTTTCTCTGTTTCTTACTTGAGATAAGCATAATTACTTTGTTAAATGTGTATGTTAAATCAGATTTGTTCAGTTCAACAAAAATACTGTTTCTCTCTGAATTGTTACTAGTATTTTTTCCAATTTGTGTTTAATGCATTAGTTCGTATTTGCTTTCCTACAATATGTGCAATACGAATAATGAACATTACACATACATGGTTCATTTACAAGAGGAGCAATATCGATTATCACAGACGAAAGGTGTCCGTACATCCATCGACATTGTATAACCAACCCTTTCAGCCTCTCTCAGCTCTTTCAGTCCCTTTTTTCCCTCTCTCTAGTTCTCTCTCTCTCTCTCTCTCTCTCTACGACAATTACTCCATGTTTTATTCTAATGAGATCCGGGAAGCTTTATTACATTTGTCATTCGATAGTATTATTCGAGTAGAAACGGAATATAGTTGTAGATAATATTTTTCAATCACATACAGATTTCATAAAACAAAGGAATGAAAAATTGGCAGTCTGTTACTATAAGTAAATTGCAATGAAAATTTTCTTTCATAATTAACAAAGAGTTTGATAAGAATCCAGTATCATCAGACTTGATAATAGAAGAAGAAAAAATTAACACTTAAGATAATATCTGTGATTATCATATCCAAATATTAAGAAATATCGAGGGCTATACATATGGATAAAAGAAAATTTAATGGATAAGTAATGTACCAAAACGGAACACTAAAAGTAGTACATTATATAGAAATTTCATACATTAAGGGAATTGATGATTTATTTATTATATTATAAAACGGTGAACATAAATATGAATTTCAAATACTACCTTATCAATAATAAGTATAGCAGGAAATAAAATAACTTATTGTATTCCCATTTTCCGAATGGCCTGCACATCAATTTGATATTTATACGTATACATGTGTAAGTACACGTTATTAACGCATACATGCCTACGAATGGATCAGAAATAGAGGGACCGTATTATTCTTAACACGTGTCTACGAGCCACTCATGTGGTTTTAATGACTAACAAATAATGTACTTGACAGTGATGCATACACTCGAGTATAATTAATAAAAAAATTGACCCCCTCGAAATGTACACTTAGATTTTTACAACTTTACCCATACGTCATTCACATTTGAAGATATAAAACACGTATTTTTTAATCAAAGAACTACTAAGAACTATTATAATCCCTAATTACAAATAAAGAACGTTGAAAAAGACAAAGATACAAGTGACCACGTTTGACAGGTTGAATCTGAAAAATGTGATCATCTATTTACAGTTGTCATCCTTCAAAATTCATTTACATTTTGAGTGCATTGAGTTGAAACTACTACAAAAAACCCATTTTTTAAAATTATTGCAAGCTAGAATATTATTTAACAGTCAGTAAATGTTAAAATAATTTTTTATTAATACAAATTATTAACCTATTTTCTTCAGTTATAAATAGGTTCCATTTATAATTGCACCTTATGGGGATATAAATATAAGCAAGTAAGAAAAGAATATCAGTTTTTATGGAAAATTAACACGACCGGAATAAGTCGATTAACAAAAACGGAATGAAAGAAAATATTTATGTAATAGATAAACTTGTATGAGAACATGAAACTGAAGTACTTGAGCAGATTGTAAGTCATATTACAATATATTGGCAAATATGGATACAGCGACAAAAAAGTCATAAATATGTGGCATGAATCATTAGCTAAGTGTGATGCTGAAGTCGGTGTTAGATTAACTGAATCACGAATAAAAAAATGGTATGATCGTGAAAAATGTATTTGTTAAATAGAAATTGGCCCGGTAATCTTAAATGTTGGAAACATATCTGAATCAGAAAGTGGAGATGAACTATGAACTACGAATTATTTAATGAGCAAACAAATAATGAATTTCTATATAAAAATCTAGTTAAATTAATAAACGAAGTTAATGGTAGACAATATTTAACCATTTAAATATAAAATGTACCTCTGGTTATAAACATACCATTTTTATATTTCTTATATTGTTTAATAGTAAATGGCCCGCCCGATAAAATGTAAAAGCATAATAGGCATCTAAGACATTCAGGTTTATTTTAACTACCCATACATCTGCTGGATTAGTAGTCACCTCGTTGGCTTATATTCAATGATTTAACTGAAATATTTTTAACGTATTTCATATCAATACAATCAGTATGGGCAAAGTTATAAAAATCCAACTGTATTAAAAATCTAATTTAGTTTCTTTTAGACTCTTCTCAATGTCATTTTTGTATAAGAACTCATGTGCCTGTTTCAGGTAAAGCTGTATAATAAGTGCGCTTGATAATTAATAAAATGATATATTAATTTAAACCAGTATGCACAACTAAAATCTCACATCTGTTTTCATTGGCAGGATTTAATGAATATTAAAAAAAATGAGTGAAAAACAATTCACCTCAAAATGTTTATAAATGTTTACGGGGTAATTAAACAAATATTCTGCACGTAAACGTTTACGTAAGTACATACAAGAATACCCCAACACTTTGTATGGCGTATTTTGAGTTCCAAAGCGACACTTTCTCGTCTCAAAAGGGAGTTTAGACTAATTGAAATTGCTGATTGTCTGTTTTGTTTTTGGTCAACCAAGGACGAAAGCATTTTTAAATGGAAAAATAGTCTGGGAGCAAACATGAACTTTAAATAAGTAAATTCTATTTTCATGAAATAATAATTCAGATATTTTATACATATGGTTAAATATGAATTTTTTTTTTCATTTTGTCACCTGCAATTTTTCGTATATAAAATTTTTTTATACTAATATCGATGGTGTTGAGCCAAAAGAACCAAAAAGAATCAAAATAGCCAATCTGATTTATTTAGCAAAACCTCTTGAGCTAAAAAACCAACGTGCTATACTTTATTTTTATTTCCTTACTCAGTGGTTAGAACATTGGATTCAAACCCGAGAGGTTATGGATTCGATTTCCACAAAAGAAACCAGCACTATCTCTTTTTTCACAATTAGAATTTAGTCTTCAAATTCTTGGTGGATTCCCCATTCTACCATTCACTGCTTTATTTAACAGAGTTGTTCCTAAAGTGGTTTTGGGAATAGTAACAAAGCCTATACAGAACACCAAGCTAATCACATTAATCGTAATCCTAACCAAATCATTTTCAGATAATAAAAGCAACTTAGGAAGTTCAGTATAGAGAAAAATATTCAATGTAAGTTCTGTCGAGGATCAAATGAATACACATATTCCGGAAGAAGTGTTCTTACAGAACCCACTGACAATAAACAACAAATTTAAGAAGTTTTCCTAACCTGGAAACTCAGGAAAGTTAGTAGCAATTTAGCCCTTTCCACATATGTACCTAACATCCAAATTACAATGAATTCTGATTGTGTTTTAAACAATATGCGAACGAAATTATAAATCGGACGAATGTTGCAATTCGTTGGTAGGTAACCCAAGACTATGAAGTGATCGAAAAACTGTGTTGCAGTTGCAGATGTCGCTGTGTGGCTACATAATCAAACAAAAAAGGTCACTAGACGTACATGGCCCGTTTCAGAAATATTCGTCGGTCGGTCAGGATTGCTGTAACAGCAGTCACGATGGATGTTCGTATCGCATACGGTATAATGAACAATTAAATTACAAATGCACTACTACCCAATTACTGTTTCCTGCGGGGCGCACCAAGTGTGTTCGTAAATGAACGGAATACTATAAACGTACTACCTAAATGGCCGACGAGGGAGAAGAACGATACCTCCTAGGTACTATACAGGGTGTTTACTTTGCTCCTGAATTCCAAATGATTTTAATAAATATTTATAAACCAAAGCAAGAAACTGTTGGAAAAGAAAACAACGAAATTTTTGGATAGATGTACAGGATATTAAGATGTTGTTGGAACAGAAAACTAAAAATTTATTCTAATTTTGTTAAATTCAATTTCGGTTCCAAAACCACAAGTTTACGTTCAATCACAAATTAGATTCTCGCTAATGTTGATCTTTAAACCTCGAAATCTAACAAAAATAAAAACTTCTTCAAGAGAATCAACCGTTCAGTAACTGGACTATTTTTTTTCAGGCTTCCCACTAGTGCTTTTCTTTAGAAATTAACAAATATAATATAGAGAAATAATTACTAATGAAATACTTTTTTGGAAACTTATTGAAAAAGTATGACTTCAGAAAACAAATGTCAGAATTTTCTGTTGTTGGTTATGTACAAAATACGTACCTTCGAGGAACGCACTATTTTCGGGACACCCTATATGTAATACTAAGTTTGACCATTTTTTCAAACATGATTACTTTTTTATTTACTTTAATCCCATTTAATTTCCAAAAATAGACTGTTTAAATATATGTTTCTTATTAACAACACAAAAAGAAAAATGTTGAGCACGATCTCACAAAAAACAAAACACTTCTTCTGCAAGTGATTTATTGTGAATTCATTAGTGATCGTAAAAATTCAACCTCTTTTTTGGCTTACAGAAGAAATAAAACAGGTTCTTATATTTGCACTGGTGCGTTACTGAAACGTACCTGTTCTCAAATATTTTAACTTTCGGTACAAAGGGCCAGTTTATTTTGCTAACATGAAATTTTACTTTAACAGCTAACTACAGGGTACAGAACATCTAATATTTAAATACCAATATTTGTCTGATATAAAAAAAAATATGTTGCCCTTACAAAGTATCGTAGAGCCCACTATTCACTTAAATTTAGTTAAAACTGAATCATAAAATTATATATAAAACATACAAATTAAAAATTAAGGAATAAATTAAACTAATTTTTGTAATTAATAGTTGGTGTTTCCTGTAAAATAATTGGATTAGAATTCTAGGTATGAATGTATGCATATTATTTATTGTCTGAATAAAGTTCTAGTAAAAAATTCCTGTTTTTTTAATTCTTTTTGAAAATGCTGACAAAAATATCATCATTTTATGCATTGAAAATATTTCATATTTGTTTAGCTATAAAATACAAATCCACTTCACGTACATACAGAATATTAATTTCGGCTGGATATTAAATACCGAGGGGTCTTTCGATATTCTAAATTTAAAGTTGGATATGGGTTTTTTACAGGGTATTCTGAACGACAGATCGGAGGGTCGAACACAATAGATCCACCAAGTATGGTGCATTAGTCCACAATAGGCCCTTTACGAACTTGTTGATCTGAGCAACGGATATATCATCGAAAATGGGGCGCACAATGACAATTGGAGATACGACAGCGTATTTAATATACTAATTTGGCAGCAGGAAGCCTACACGGTGACCCAAAAATTCGCTAATTGATTAAATGTTTATCGTAATAAAATATCATTTGAGCAAAATCGTATCCTTCTAGAATATTCGAAAGAACTCCAAACAAAATATCTTGTCTTAAATATTTATTTTCAGTAAGCTACTAAAACAGAATACTTAATAAATAAATGTATAAGCTGGATCACCGTGTATTTAGCTACAATTCCTGCGTCGCGACAATGTCGTTTTAATCAGTTTCGGATTAAGGAATTATCAGGTATTCTCGTTCTGGCTGTTCATTTTATAGTCCTTTGGAAAGATTACTTCTTCGGGCCTCGCCGTATCCGTTAAAAAAGATACTCTTTATGAATTCACTACCTGAACATAATTACTGTTTTATTAAAATTCAACGACACTGAAAAGTGTAGAAAGAAAAAAGGGAGACGACAGTAAGGGTTTAATTTTATTCTCCATGGAAGGACAATCTTTTACTGACTGTTAGCTTTTGATAATATATTGAATTAGAATATTAATTAGAATTAATACTAAAACTTAATAACGAAAAAAAAATATAAATTTGATAATTCTGAAATTTGAAACGTTATTCCGACAAAAGTAAATATAAATGGTGATTTTTTTACAATTTCAACATAATGGCATTTACAATGAAATCGAAAGTCTCATGATTACCTGGTAAAATTTGAAAGAAGTTTAAAATTGTAATAATAAAAAATTATTGAAGTTAAGAGAAAACTCCCTGTTGTAACGAAAATTGAGGTGAGGTTTCAAACAATTGTTTAGAAAACGAGGGTACAAAGTTAAGTCGACTCATGATTATATAAAAATTTTTACAGAATTTGTAAGAAAAAAAATTGGGTAAAAAAAGTCTTTTCAAAAGATCGAGTCGGTTTGGTTTAGTGACTCAAGGAGTCTGGTTTAAAGACCCAACAAATTTTGTGTTTTTCGTGCGCCTGGTCATATTTTTTTGTAAGTAAACTTTTGGATTGTCTAATGCGTATTATTTCAACTTGACTGGAAAATTTGTTCTCAGCGTAAAAAGACTCAAAATCTTAGATTTAACAACCCGTCGTTTAAACTAAGTACTTGGCCCCTGCATTTGTAAGCTAGGGCGAATTTTACCTTCCTTCAGGACAACAAGGTGCCTAAGCTCATAAAAATTATTTGTGGTACCTTTAGAAGATTGCGTGGCATTAGTTATTAGTTGTCGTTCTTTTCGGAGATTATATTATATAAATACTTTCTCAAAATAGGATATATATACAGATCAATTATTACGTAAAATAAAGCAGGTTTATTATACTAAGGATAATAGATTTATCCCAAAATTATCCTTAACAAAATGTAGGGTAGATGATTGTGTGTGAAATATGTCATACAAAAGTTGAAATAGAAATCTATTTGCGAAAAATAGACCTTTATTTAATTCGTTGGTTTATAATATTTAAAAAACAGTTTCTAAAAATAAGTATAAAAACTACAGGCTACTGCCCTCCACCACTAAAAAATTGCTACCGACCTTCTTTTCACCAACCCCTATAAAAAAATCAAATTAAGTAGGGCACTTATGCGAGGCTCCAACATGTAAACATTTTTAGATACTATTAAAAGTATGGGTTAATAATAAAAAAATATATCAGGCAATTAATTTATAAAATATGTATACACTGTATTAGTAACGGATAAATTCATTTTTTAATAAATTAGTGATTTGTAAGTAAAATTAACATGTCAAAATCACATTATTTGAAAATATTTTTAGTTCTTGCGGTGATTACCCTCTATTTTTTAACGTTGCAAATTATTTGCAAGGGTTTTAATTCAGCTATATATAAGTTTGTGAATTTCTATTATTTTTATTGAAAAAATATTATGTGCATTTTTATAAATTTTAAGATGAAATCAGCTCGTTACTACTAGAAAAAAGACTTGAAAACGTGAATGATTATTGATTTTTATGTAGTGTGTACTTCCATGCTGGGCTGTTGAAGACCTAGTAATTTTTATACCGCTTCTTGTAATTTTCTGTTAAACCAGTTTTTCTTTTTATGATGACACTTGCTTCCAATCACTTTGATAAATATAATATTCCGGCGGTACATGTTCTGCTATTCTTGATTTTGTTGTTTTACTTGTACGGCGTCAAAACGATGTTCCATAAACTTTACTGCCATAAGTCATTCTGTTTTTCCTACGTATTTTTTTTTACTTTTAAACGGCACATGGTAGATGCATTTTGTTTTTGTTTTTTGATTTGGCTTTTATCAGAAGACTTCTTCATGTTGTTTTCAAGGATTTTATGTTGTATCGTCGACCGATACATATGACAGTTGTTTTCGTGGGCCATTTTTGGATATATTATTTCGAATTTTTCTTATTTTTCTACGAATTTCTAGAGAGGTGTTTCCACGACTTTCTACATGTTGTTCGTTCCTTTGTCAAAAGAGATTGATTTGAATTTAAGATACTGTCTACTATGATTTTCCATTCTGTACATCATTTTTATGATGTTTTTGTCTTGCTTTTTCAGCATTATACGCATAAAAGGTAAACTGATTTGGTTCCCTTTCCATCTTATACCATTTCTGGAAGTAATGGTATAAATGGACAATTATCATCAAAAAAGAAATAAGCATCATCAAAAAAGAGTAAACTGGTTAAAGAGAAAATTATAAGAAAATCATTAGATCTTCATTCAGTGGAGCATAGAAATACACCCCATATGGAAACAAATAAACAGATGAATAAAGAACCTCCAACAGTGAAAAATTGGAAGAACCTATCCACCTATTGTGAATAAGTTTCAAATGGACATCATAAACTGTACTGTATCAATGCTGATAATAAAGTTTTCTAATAATTTGATCTTCAGCAAAAAGTCTTCTAAACAACTGTAAAATAAGAAATTTTGTCTAAAAAGTAATAGTTGCAGTTTAATATTGGCTTATGTATTACTTAACTTAAGTTCTTTCCTTATATGTAAACTAATTATGTCTAGGAACCTCAATAGGTACCCCATTTTGTCACAAATTATTTTGCTTATATTACTGAATTGATGTGATTAATTATTGTTAATTTGAGTTCTTCATGGGGTCAAAGGAGTGAAAAGGTAGCGGCAGATCGGGGGATACCTGTGGCGGCGAGCAGCGGCCCGAGACGTCTCCATTCAGCGGGGCTGAGGGGCTGCGGCTGCGGTGAGCCTCCGTACTCACCCATAGATGCCGCCCCCTTGCTATCCAGCTGGTACGGTGGGATGCCCATGTGGGCGGGTGGTGGTTGCGAGAGCGGATCTCCGTTGTGGCAGAAGAAAGGCATGTGACCTGTGGGGCCGAGTCCCATCTTCCCGGCCTGAAACAAATATAATTACATTATTATTTCGTAGATGTAGTAATACAAAATCTTGAAATAATTGACGGCACAGAAATAAAGAATTGCTGAACTGATTTACAGATATGTAGAGCATTTGAATTCTCAAATGGAAAATAGGAACCCTATTATTATACTACCCCAATTATTTCGATTTTGGGAAAAAAAGAACTAACATACAAAAAAAATCTAGCTTTTTTATTTTTTATATTTAAAAGTCCACCTTACATTACATAATACTGCATATCGCAAAAAATTCATGCAATTTCTCCAATATAAAATCTTTACAAATATTTTCTCAAAGAAACTGTTGAAAAGAATTACTGAGATAACACTGCAATTTGCACTGTCTGTATCTCATTAAAAATAATAACCGTATTTTAAGGGCTGAGAAGAATCATGAAATATAACCTGCATGGTTCAAGATTCTTGCTCGATTCTCAGTCAAAATATCTTCAAGTTGAATAGGATCAGCTTCATAATATTAAAACCCGGATCTTATAAAAAGAAAATTAACAAATTAATTAAATTATTATTTTTTTCGATAAAAGTTGAAACTACTAAGTACTTGGTTTATTCATTAGATCACCAATTTTTTTTTACGATTTCTCTTGTAAATGAATAGTTAACTACATCTACAAATTGGGTGTAAAGTAAAAATAACATGTTATGTAATGATAAAAAATGTATGTATGAAGTTTATGGTGATCAAATTTGGCAGTTCGTACTAAGGTGTGAAATCAATGTTTATTTTTTATTTGTTTATTTTATTTAACGTTGGTCTAGTTCTGAGAGCAGGGCTGATCACTGAAATTAACGTATTTCTTAAATTATTTTATTCATTCCATAAATTTCCACAATTTCAAGTACATGTTAAAAGACTGCTGAGACTCTGACACAATGTCGCGACTTTTAACAGTAGTGATGTGCAGAATCAAATACTTGGTATTAAAATAAATTAGAATAAATTTTGCGTACGAATATTTGACAGGCAACCAACCGACTTTATAAACACTGGGTATTGGAAACGTGAGTAATCGCTTGTTTTCTCTATACAAATTTCTCTACAAGTTAAAATACGGAAAAGAATGAAATACGTCTGTAACCCTAGTATTCTAGTCTACCATCATTTCACGATTTTCATTAAAAATAACCTTAGTTAATTCATAATTTTTGATTGATAATTCTAGCAATTCGTGTACCTCTCATATTGGAAACAAAAAGTGGAATAAACTTCAATAACTGTAGCATTTCATTAAATAATTCTTATATAGAGAGTTGATTTAGTAACCCATTATAATTTTTGTTTAAAGTTATAAATACAATTTCTTTATTGTAAAGACATAGAAAATATGGTATCCAAAAAATATGTGAAGGTTTTTATGTAATTATTCGGTTTGCAAACTCTTCACTCATATATAATTTTTATCATAACGCATTTAGTACATAATATAAAAAGTGTATTTTCAAAAAATCAGGCTTGGTGGGAAGACTCGATTGTTATAGGCGTGTTTACGTGCTCACTGAGCGCTTAGTAGTGGCAAATGCCACAGCAAGATGCTGCACCGAAAGCAGGTCTTGAAGACAAATTATATATTTTAGTGAACTATGGTCATTTCTTTAGGTTTTAGAACAATATTTTGCATTGTTCTAAGGAAGCAGAAGTTCATCCAAAAATGAAGACCATTTTTTGACTTTATTTTAAGACAAAAACAAAATTATAATTTGTTAAATGTATCTAAATAAATGAATTTGAATCAATCGGCTGGTTAAAGAACGCACACTCTCGTCATATTGGTACAGTGTGTATGGGATTTCTTTCGCAATTTCTTTCTCGATTCTTATAAATATATAGGGTTTTCCATTAAGAGCGCAATTTTTTATTTGTTAATAAAACACAGTATGTCAATTGTAATGATTCAAATTTTTATTTAAAATAAATGTTTAAGGTATGGCAATTATAGCTTGAAAAGAATATCTGACAAATGACCATTTCTAGCTGCTCTACAATAGGTTATTCTTTTGTCAAAATTGTTTATAACATTTTCACACAATTGAGGTTCAATCTCACCAATAACACGAATTATTTCAGCTTTTAATTCATCAATTGTTCGTGGATTGTTCCGATAGACAAGATTTTTAACGTAGCCCCAAAGAAAATAGTCCAATGGTGTTAAATCGCACGATCTTGCTGGCCAATTAATATCACCATTTTTTGAGATTACACGCTGAGGAAAAGTTTGATGCAATAAATTGATCGTATCACCAGTTGTATGACATGTTGCACCATCTTGTTGGAACCATTTATCTCTGATATCGATATTTTAAAACTCTGGCAATAAAAAATTCTCTATAATGCGATTTGTGGAATGTTTAATTGTTGTGAACGTCGTGTAATCGAGATTCTTGGATCATCTTCAACATTCTCACGAACTGCATCAATATTCTCTTGTGAATGACTTGGACGATGACGAATTGATATTTTTACATCCAAAACTGAACCACTTTGTTCAAACTTTTCCACTATTCTCAATATTGTTGATTCATTTGGACGATTATGTCGAGTATAAAAATCACTTAATTTACGAAAAACAATTTTATTTTAACGTCCATTTTCATAATAAAGCTGAATTATTTGGACACGTTGTTCTACGCTATATCTTTCCTTTTTATAAATTGCCAACTATAGTAGATCTTAAATGTCAATGTCACTTTGAAATTCGAATGACAGATATAAGAATTATAACTTCACAAAAAATTGCGTCCCTAATGGAAAACCCTATATAACAGCTTACTCTAAACAATTCTTAAAACACAATAACCTAAATGAAAAATATATTTCGATAAATTATTCCAAATATCTCTTTTAACTGTACTAACAGAAATGAATATGTTGAAAAAGTTAAGACGTTTGAACGAAACAGTGAGCAGAAAAAATTAGCTGGCCTGGCAGACATTCCTTGGTTGGTGACATTGGCAACACTAACAGTGAGGCGATACTTCAAAGGGATCCACAACTTTGGAGTGAGTGAGAAAGCAGCACTAGCAAAGCATTTTTAATCATGCCATGAGAATTCCACTATTTTGACCTAGTTGGATTTTATTAGGAAGAGAAACGAACGAATTTTGCTCTTTTAAAAGTGTGCTACTTACAACAGGTTTTTAAATGGGATTTATTTAACAAATACAGTCTCTCACAGAATTTTTGTATTTATTTGTTTAAGATCATAAGATTTATTTTATTTCCCAAGGTAAGATCTAGTTTAATATAGTATGTAAAAACCTGGAATTAATACTAACATAAAGGTAGGCCAAGCCAGTAATTGTTGGCCCACATCCAACCAACTCCAGGTGTCTGTTGGATAAATCTAGGGAGCTAATGAGGTAAATCATACAGGTAAGTGTAGATCCCAAAAGAAGCAACTGTGCGTATTCGGGACGGTAGAGAACCCATACTTCCAAAACATGGAAAAGCGGAAGAAACCTTCTGCAACTTGGGCAGTTGCAAAGATACTGTTAATGTCGAGGAAGATCTTTTTTGTAAGGACATGTTGGCTTTCATAAATATGGACAGATTTAAAGAAATATACCTTTTAGCTACGCTACTATTAACCTTTGTGAGGCTTTATTTCACTTTGTATTAATTTGTAGCACTAATCAAAATTTTGTACCTATTATATATATATATATATAAAAATTTGTCGCACTGTCGCATCAATGTAGTTTGCAGGACCACAACCAAAATAATTGGAAAAATCGAAACATCTACTCTATTTATTACTCATTTTGTACTAATTTGAATTAATAATTAAAAATTTCATACCTAGGATCATTTAAAAAAAATACAAAATTAAAATTTTGATTAATGGTACAAATTAGCATAAAATGAGCAGTCTATAAAGTAGAAGATGAGTTTCGATTTTGGTTATGGTCCTGTTAACTACATATGACCAGTACCAGTACCACCGTTTTCTTTTTCAAATGGCAAGAGGTACAACAAAAAAAGTGGTTCGATTTGGTTTAGCTTTAATAAAAAAAAAAACAAATAATTTTGATTCTTTTTAGAGAAAATTCCAATGATTATGTAAATAAATATTTTTGAATTCAAATGAGCATGAATCAAAAGAATGTCTAACATTTTTTCTTCAAAGGAACTATATAAATATCAACAGCTGTCTGGATTGAGATGTGTACAATGGTTCGTAATAACAATATTATCGTACAAAAGATGACATATTACAGGAATTACGTTTACTTTTGATAAATGTGTTAGAAAAGTTCTACTATCGATAAACGGAAATCTAGTGACTCTAAATATTTGTTCTAGATGAAATTTTTCATTTGTGTTTGCTTCTTTGTATCAAGATTTGTTTAACAACAGGATCAACAAACCTTAATAAAAGTTAATATAAATGTGAAAGATTGGCATGTGGTCCTACTTTATACAATGTATATCAGAAGTAGAGAGACAACTCACTTCTAGTTATATAATAAAAATAAAAAATTGCACAGCTGAATTTAGTTTGGCAACCAAATAATTATGCAAAAAACCCTCTTTGGTGATTCCAACCAAAACCATTAATTAAAATATTAACGATAGTCGAACTCGAGAACGAATTCAGCATTATATTTGTATTCCTCGACAAATTAATGAGCGACAAGGAGAGATAAGGCCTTCAGGTCTGTCTTCCTATCGTTGTCGCGGCACACTTGCATGAATAAACAAAAGACCTAGACAGGAAACGGAGGAGCTCGAACTCGGAGCTAAAACGAGCAGTCAAAACGAACGCAGGGAGTACTGACAAATAAATCTCTGCAATGTTTATTCATAAATGCTGCACCACTTCTATATTTAACAAGAACCAGTAGAAGGTAATACGCTAATTAACAATTTTATGGAAAAATTGAATAATCATTTTCAAAGAATAACGAATAAGAAGAAAAGTGTTAATGAACTTTCGTAATTCAAAACAAAAAATAGTCACGCAATAAAATTAATCTACATTTTATTTATAAGCAAGTATTAAAAGTTGAATCAAATTGATGTTCTATTTAAAATTGTTCTGGTGTGAATTGTCTAAACTAAATAAAATTTTCCTTTGATCTTTAATGCGTTAAAATTATCGAAATATTTTAGGAAGGTTCGTAAATATTATTCCCCTCTTTTTTTTATCTCCACCTCCAACATTATTGATTCCTGTAGAGGCTTTCGGTTCGTTCTCCGGTTCAGCCACAAAAGGTTAACATTATGCGAAGAAAGTGTAAAATCATCAGAGAAAACGTAAATTTTGGGAGCTTATGAAAGAGGAAGTTTCGAGTTTTATGAAAAACCTTGGCTTCACCGATCTTTATTAATATAATTCGTTGTTTTAGAGGATTTGGGAAGTTTTTACTCAATATTTATTTTTTTTTTAATAAAAAACATTTGAAGATATCCGAAAGATAATAGCTACACAATATCATTTTTCGACATTTCAATCAAGCTCCTGGTTTTTTTTAATAAGCTTTAAAGCAATTTCTCTGTGACATCACTAAATTAGCAATATTGTCACAATCTAGTTTATGTTTATTAATAGTGTAAGTAACACATACAAAATTGAACCCAATATACCAATACCCTACTTACTTGTGGTATTACTGTTAAGTAGGGCTATTTAATTGTAGAACAATACATTTTCTTTTTTTTTAGCAATTTAGACCATGTAGATCCATTGCTTCCATTTCCTTGACAATTTTGGTCCTTAATATGCATGAGTCCTCTTTAACTATATCAATTCATCTCTTTCGTGGCCGTCCTCTTCTGCTTCTTGCTCCTCTTCCCAATTTCTGTTTCTGTCACCCATCGATTTCCATTAATTCTAGCATATGGTCTAACTAACCATCTCGCACTCCTAGTTCTAATCACTTGTAACACATCTGATTTCTCGACTTCCATAGTCAAAGTTGCCCCTAGATATTCAAACTTTTGGACTTTCTTAGGAAATATTATCTGCTTGATCCTGCCGCCACTTTTATTGGTCCTTTGTAATTTTCCAGATCATCATTTATTGAGATTGCTTTGTTCTCAAGAAGCTGAAAGATGTTTTACACAGTTCTCTTCTGGATCTTGTCATAAGCACAATGTTAAAAGCATATACCAAGTATTGATGTCTCTTGTTGTAGATCATTCTATATGTGTTAACTCAGCTCTTCCAAAATACTACCTCCAACACTAGATTAAATAGTATTGTTAACAATGGATCATCTTGTCATATTCCGTTGTTGATTGACTGGAGAGGCTGTCCTTTACCATAATTTTATTTATCGCCTTTTGTAATGTAATTTTAATTCAATTTATGTAATACTTGGTATTACTCAGGACTTCTGATACAGTCACATGCCTGCTTAAAGTCCACAAAGAGCATATATAGCTCGAGGTAGGTTCATATGTGCTATTTTTGGATAATTTATAATAATAGTGTTAATTTTGTCACTGCCTTATTCTGAGAACATCCTGGGTTTTTAAAATACATTTTATTAATTATTTCACATTATCATCCTCACTCCGCCTCTGATCATTACAAAATATCGCAATAAATCCCGCTCTCTGATTATAATATTCTTTTTCTTGTCTATTATTAATACATAGGTACTAACTTTTTATTTATGATTGTAAGATCCGTGATTATTGTTTTGGTAAAAACAGTTTTTAAACTTTTTCCAAGCAATATACATATATATATATATAAATACATTTTTGTGATATATATAGGAAATGTTGTGTTAAATTAGGAAAATAAATTCGAATTTTTTTACCGTATTACCTACCCCCGAGTCTGTCTCTGTTCTTTCCTGAATGTCCGTCGCTCTCACTTCAGCAGATGAGAATAAGATGAGAAAGAGCAACCCGCAAAGAAAGAAAGAAAGGAAGGAGAGAAAATCCGATCCGCGATTGTGTACGCATGTGCCCGAAAAGTTCCTGACCAATGGGTCGGGTCGATGAGACGCCGGCGACGCGCCGTAACGACGGCGTCGCCGTCGCGCGGGTCCGCCCATGAGGTCCATGTGGATCGGATGTAGATTGTCGGCAATTTAAAATGTATTTTGTTACTTGGATGATGAGAACGCGTTGCGAATTGCTTGGAAATGCCGTCGCAGTTTAGTTGCTCGTTTATTTTGGTTCTTCAGAATTTATAACTTCCAACATGTCTATCATATTTTATTATTAATATTATTCTTACACAAAATGAGTATAGTAACACAGTGTAAACATGATCTTAATTGTAATTATTGATTCTACCCTTACTTTGTAGGATCTATCCATTAAAATGTATTTGTCATCCTTATTAATACGAGAAACAGAATTATTAATATTTAATTTATAAACAAAAATTTCAAACAGGATCAAATTTTGGGTTATTGAAGATAATTGACTGTTTTCAAAATAGCTTCTTATTAATGAGCAGGTATTTTCTAAAAAGACAAATATTTTGTACATTTTCTCTTGCATTTGTATTTGGATTTAAACCCAATCCATAGAAATACAAATGTCTTCCAATCCAAAAGACTCAAAGATTTCAGAATAAAATGCCTGATGCATCTACAACTACGGTTCATTTAGTATTTCTTGCTCTTCCTCAAAAAATGAGTTTGGATAACTCTAGGGTTGACACAATGGTTTGAAAATTTCTAATTAAAGTATTCTACATAAAACAAACAGAAACAATAAAAAATGACCTCATTGTCGTGAAACGTTCTTTGTTTCTCGATTTTCGGTAATCCCGGAGTAATCTCGTTCCTTCCGAGGGAGGATGCAGTAAAAAATATATCTCGAGCATTGTTTCCGAATAAGTTAGGCACGCAGAAAATTAAAACAAGAATCGTCCCGTCTCGACGTTGTCGGCCATATTGTATCGTTGACTGATTAAAAAAGCAATTGCGCTCGGCGTGCATGCATATTTCGGCTTTAGAAAATTTGTGAATTTTTAATCGCGACGGTGATTAGTCCTCGCTGATGGCTTAGCGTAATCTTCCGCAGGCGAAGGGGATGACGAAAGCAGAAAAGGGGGAAGTGAGAGAGAGAGAGAGGAAGGGATACGTGGATCGGGCGCGGGAACAGAACCGCCTTTTCCCAAATTTTCAATTCGGAAATTCTAAGTTTTAAAAATTAGTAGAAATTTCATTATTATTAAATGCTTGCCGGGTCCTACTAGTTATAGCAAAAATAACTTTTTGACCAAATCTCCATGTAAAACAGTCTTTATATAAAATGATACCTCGTTATTAAAACCAAATTCCACTTTCTCTCTTATTTCCTTTTGGTATTCCTATCCTTTTTTCCCTCCATTCCGCTATTTCTAATATTTTTATTGAGAATTGTAGTTTTCTTGAGAGATTGGGAAGTCAATTTTGGAAGTTCGATTAATCGAGACGTAGTACCATTGCGATTAAATATGTTATTTATTTAAAGAAGTACGTTGCTCTGATATTTTACATCAGTTATTTATTATTGTTTTTCCTTAGCCGCTTTTTTGGAGAATCGTTGAATTTTAAGATAAGGATAGGATAGAGTCCACAAACTAAGAGTAGAAATAACTATTATGACTAGATTTAAGCAAATTTTCCAGTATACCTAAAGGACACACATGGTATTCCAATAAATGCTCCCATACATGGTCTTTTAAAAATCGTTTAAGTTGCTACAAGATACGTATAAGTATAAAAATACTTAAAAAGTATATAATGAAATGTAAATATTAATAAACTATTTACGACTGGACTAAATACAGGTATGTTACTAATGCATAATGGCTAAAATTAATTTTTATCATTATTAATTTTTTATTTATTACTCAATTCAATAAATATTCTCAATATGAAATATATCAGGGATTAAAAGAAATATATTTCAATTATCATAAGAAGGTAATAACTAAAACAGAGTAGGTATAACTGAATATAATCTAAAGAGAATGTCAAAAAAAAATTGATAAAGTTTAAGTCCTAAGGCATCCTCATTGACACTAGGTATTAAAATAGCTAGTACAAGTGCTATTAACCAAAAATTTTTTAGAAAAATAATATTATTAAAAAATGTATAACAAGAAATCATATGGTATAGATATTACTTGATAATAAGTAATAGTTTAAATGTTTATGATGGGAAGTCAAGTATGCATAAAAAGAAACTGTCAATGTTTGACAATGCGATTAACGAAACTTAAGTTACAATAATTATTAAAAAAAGCCTTTGAATACTGTGAAAATTCAAGATAAGTATAATTTATCTTTCATTTTTATTATAGATAAATTCTACAAAGTAAGGGTAGAAATAGTAGAAAAATTAGGAATTTTTATTTAACAACGGATTATTTATACGACGAAAAAATATTGCAGAACCTCTTACGTTCGTCATTTTCTTTAACTTTTTTTTAATGTTTGATTTTTAAATTACATTTAAATTAAATGATGCTGTATTAAATAAATGTTGACATATATTTATTTACAAATATGTGTTAATTGCAACCATAATCGCCATCTTGAAATTAATGATCTTTCAAGACGGTCCTGCAGTTCGACCGCCTCCACGTCACCCTCTTCGGTCGTCATGGAGACGGCTTCGGGCAGGATATGGAAATGAATTGAATGCATGCCACTACACTGTTCTATTCGTTTGTGTTTATATGTCAAATACCACACGTTACGAAGTCTTCTCCTTTCGCAAAATGAAAATCTACAATTGGTGTATATACTTTGATGCGCTTATTCCACAAGGGAATTACCAGCTTGTAGTATAACGGCAAAAAAGGATTGGGTTGACATTTCTAATTAAGTAAAATGAAAAAAATTACTTCTTCAATGTTATTTATCAAAAATAAAAAAAATATCATTTCGTATAGACAGAAACTAAAATATACCTTAAAAAATGGTAATCTTATTAAACGTTTGAACTTAACATAAAAATATAATTCGTCTTTAAAAAATTTTATTAATTAATTAATATAATTTTAATCATTTTCCCTGCTGTACAGAGGTGGTGTTCTTTTTTGTTTTTCTGGGAAAATGACCTTCTGGCTCCAAGCCAGTGTGATATTTCCACCCTTTGGTTGACAAACACCTGCATAATTACAAAAATAATTAGTAGTCGTGTGCGTTTCAAAAGAGAGAAGTAATCAGCATCACCCGTTCGATGTCGAACGCCGAATCCTGTCACTTCCACGGCTTGTTTCGCTTTGAACACGGCAAAACAAAGCCGTCGCAGATGCTAACGAGAATATTTTCTAGGCCAGTCCTAAAAATTAGCGGATAACCATCATTTCATTACATCTCTGAAGATCCTTTTATTTTTTGTCAATGTTCGTCATAGACGGCTTTCCAACAAAGGAGGAGGTGCTGCCCGAAATTCCAGAAATTATTTAAGAACTAGAGAAATATTTTCTTTTAATTGTCTCCTTCAAAGTAAGTCACCTTTTGCGGGTACACAACATTGGAAATTCTCCTCGAAGTCATTGCCTTTTGGACCTCCTGCAATTCCGCTTGAATTTCCTCAATGTTGTCAAATCGACGTCCTTTAAGATGTTATTCTCGGAAACACGAAATAGTCGCACGGTGCTAGGTCGGGTGAGCACAACATGCATGTTGTTTTTAGCCAAAAACTGTCTTGTCAGGATCGTAGGGTGAGCAGGTACGTGTATTATCATGATAACACAAACCAATCTTTGTTTCTTCACATTTTAGTTGCTATCTATTAGATCTTAGTCAAGAGATTTGGGTCCTTTGCTATCGTTTGTTGAAGCTCTGTGCAGATGTTCACCAGTTGGTCACGCTAGTCCTGCGTTGGGAGTCGGGAAACTAACTTCTTCCAGACCAGAGCTATAATAAAAATCGCAACGCCTTTGAAACACTACGGTAGACAAATCGTCCCTATTCGACTCTACGTGTTTAGTTGTTTAGTCATTTAGCACACTGACCCCCCTCAATGACAACATAGGAGCCACCTAGTGGGAGGACGTGGTACTATGATTTCCTCACGCGTACCATTTACATTCCTCGAATTTTTGTTTCAAAATTACATACTAGCGTCAATCATTGCCATATATATTCTATGAGTACATAACTAGAGTTTGCACTAAAGACGTAAGTTAGAATAATACAGTATATAGCTACAGTTTCAAACAGTATAACAATTCACAATTGAAATGTTATCAAGCCATGCTGAAAAAATTTGGATTTTCAAACCAACTCAAGTTTTGTCATTTGAAACTCTTTTGTGTGTAAGACATCAAATTTTTTTATTAAACTTAGAGAGGAAAATACATACATTTGTGATCTTGCGATACTCTTTCTGATTCTATATCCATTTTTCTTGGCCTAAACATGTTCAGTGTGCGTAAATTAGGTACAGGTAGCCAAAGTGTGGGGTTTCAAACGTGCCGTCGATCGTTCCCTCCTATTGTTTTTCCTCCTCCATCGTCTCCTCCCTATTTCCCCAATCCTTTTACCATAACCCTTTGGTGATTACGCGAAAACTGCTGCTACGGTTCTATTCTTTTGTTGAGCCTGCATTTGTCGATGGCTTCTGTTTTCTAAAGTACAGTAATTGGTAGCAAATTGTTTTTTTCTTTTGGTGTAAATTTACTTTAATAGCTATAGACCTAATTTTTGTTTGAAGGATTTGATGTAATGATAGTATCAATATGATATATAAAACTATGTAGAAAAAAAATATTACTACGTTTCTTTATAAAGATGTTGAACATTTAAAAGAGCAAATTTTTCTTTTTGTTCTAGTAGGAATAATTGTTGCTTACTATGATCCAATAATAGAAGGAACAGTGTCTCGATCTCCATGCTTCTGAAGTCTTCATTGTTGTGGTATACAAATAGTTGGAAAGAGGATTAGGATAAATGCTGATGACACTAGATGAATATGTAAAATATAGCCAGCGAAAATGGTGGAAAATGAAATAACCTGGCTAATCACATTAAAAAATGGTATCCTTTATGTAGACCATGTCAAGTCTAGAAACCTATAATTGTACGTAGTTGCTTAATTTTATTAGTGTTTATCCAAATTGTCCCTATTATCCTTTACTTTTGTTGATTCAAGCTGGATGTTTTCTAAACTATTTTCCATGTTGGTTTCTTATTTATTTTTGAAAATATATTCGAGGTTGTGGTCTTTATACCCTAGTTCAGGTCCAACATATTCTGTAGCTAGGCTTTTTTAAGGACGCTAATTAGTATTTTTATGGCCAAGGATACGACAGCAGCTTGGGAGGCAAATCAGTCTTAAATTGTTTAGGTTTGCCATAACCTTGAGATTTCCAACAGCTTTGCGGTTGTTAGTACTAGCACATTAGAAATGTATACAGATGTATATCGTCCTATTGACAAGATCGTATGCTATATGGTTCCTATTTCAACTATTTTGTTGAAACTTTGTTTATAGTTGCTAATATAATTTCTCTATTTGTTCTTATGTTGTTTTTTTTTTATTCAATACTAAAAATCTTTTAAGCTGGACTATTCCAATCTATCAATCAAACCTCAGATAACCCATCAAAACAAACTTATAACAAAATAAAAATCTATCGTCCGCTAGGCGTATTAATACCCTACCGAAAATAGAGATGAGATACACAGATTTAGTCAAAATGGAATCATGAATAAACACGTATAATAGAGTATATAAAAGCTCTTATTGACAGGACATAATGCCATAACCTTATGTCAACAGGGGATGTATAAAACACGCATCATTGTGCAATACAATAGACTTTCCCTTGGCCCTTTCTGTCCACCTCTCTGTGTCCATGTCCTCGCTATAATAAAGCTCGCTTTTAGCAAATTTGAAGGGGAGATCCTCAAGATAGGGGATAATTAATATACTATATATATATATATGTCGATTTCGAGGGAAAGGTGACAATGAGGTGGGCAATAGATTAAATCAAATGTAATAGATGAAAATGAATACAACGACTATGATACATGGCAAACGTTTTCTAAGGAAGCGGGAAATCTTTGGGGTCTTAAAGTCACTTTTTTACCAATATCTCAAAAAAAAGAAGATCTTTTATTTTCCGGTCACATTTGATGGATGGTCCAAAGAATTTACTATAATAATCCCAAAAAAGTGTTTTTGTATTCTGCATTTAATCTATTTAAAGCTCAATAAGTGTGATCTTTAAAATAATAGCCACTTAATTGTATTTTATATCTGAAAAAACGATATTTTGGGTACTGTCTTATCTTTTAGAAGATTATTTTTGAACATCAACACTGAGTGGTAATGGTTCATTATAGGTGTATTATTAAAAGGCTGTAAAGTGAGGGCGCTAATAGAATATTTTAGTAATAATAAGCCAGCTTTTAATATCACCAATATGTAAATTGAGCTGTTAACTCCGTTAATACCTAGTTGTAAAAACGCTCGTAAACCTTTTAAAAACAATGAATTAACGACTGAAGCACATTATTGGTCATTCACGATCGAGTACGATCGCCTCGGGATGTCATAATTTACTTGATGGTAATGAAGAAATTATAAATTAGATTTTAAGAGTTATTAACTTTTGTAATTGTGAGTGGAATGGATGAAAATAGTAATGAGATTTTTTGTTCAAAGGATATAAGATTATCTATATGTGAATATTATGATGTAATTAATACACGCTTAATAAAAGGAATTTAAAGGCTATTAATAGTGATTAGGTTGTTTAAACATATAGATGAACATGAAATAACTGTAAAAATAGTAAGAAATAATTTAGATCAAATACGAATAATTCTTCAATATCCTAATAAACGGCAGCCACCGTAGATAAAATGGAAAATCAAAATAAATAAGCATAAGAAGAAATACAAGGTCCGTCAGTAATACAGGAAATTTTTAAAGTTTATTTTGTGCTCACATATAAGTTTTGGTTTATTGTTTATTGTTTGACATTCAATGCCATTTATTAAAATTGGTGCAGCGGTCCATTATACAGCGTGCTCTTTTTGTAAATTCGTTTTATAAAAATGGTATACGAAAATAAACAAAATTAATGAAATAATGAAAACCCAGGTGAGTTGCTCGAAAAGCCATTACATACATAGTTCCAAAGTTACGATGTGATGTGCACTTTTATCATTTGTGATTACTGGGCAACATTTTTTCCAAAAGGAAATACTACAACTGTCAAGCGTTATAAACACATGGAAACAACATTTTTAATACAATAGCTCTCAAAGTCACAAATCATACCCATTCTTGCTTCCAAAGGGATTCATATCCAAGAGCCAGATCTCCTGGCCGGTAAGATCCCCAGATTTATGTACATGCGACTTTTTTCATACTATACCATAATTAAAAAAGAATGTCGGACAAGAAATTATACTGATTCAACTTGACGTGCTTCGTCGAATGGCGGAAAATTTTCGATCAAGATTAGAAGAATGTTTACACAAAAATGGTTCTTACTTGAGTGGCCTTGTTTCTCAAAAGTAAAATGACATACTTTACTCAACTCAAATTTGTAAAAAACAAATGTATTAATGTTTCACGAAAAAATTGAATACTTTTAATTCTTCTCCTGTAACGGCAGACCAACCAAAAATGAACTTAAATGGAAGGTAAGTTAACAGCGTAAATAGTGTTAAATATTTAGGTATTTATTGGTATACGGAATTCAATTTTGGGGAAAAAACAGAACTATTTTAACAAACTGGAAGATCAGAATCATGTGATAAGTGGTAGAAAAGTTCTTGGAACTTATAGAACATAGAAATGATAAGAAAGATACAAAGTGCAAAACTTAATAAGATTTAAACTAGTTAATTCAAGATTCAAAAAAAAGCCATCCATAAAATCTCGACAACTCAAAGTAAAAGAGGAACATTTATGTTATATACTTACTCAAGCATATACATAATATATGATAAACATTTTTAAATATTTAGTTGTTGAACATCGAATATTTTGGATGTTATCTACATAAACACGAACGAGTGGTCCCATCTGTCACAGTTATTGTAACACTGTTAATGTTAATACAAAAACAGAACTCTATAATTTTCATACGGTTCCCTAAACGTTATCTAAGCTGATCGTTTATCCAAAGTGCCCCTATGGCTTGTAAGGACGACGTAATGCGTGTAGTATAGTATATCGGAACCGATTATCTCTATCATAAACACATATATGGCTATATCTTCGTAATCTGGTACCGAATAGAGAGACGTGTAATTTAGCCAATTGCCGAAGGGTGATCTTCATAACTCTGGCAAGGGCGAGGGGTCAACCGAGGGCTTCGAGATAAAAGGGTATACGTGTGGATGCTCTTAAAAACACGTTAAGTGTGTAGTAATGCTTTTTCACATTTTTTTATTCAATAAAAAATATTTCGTATGTGATCTTAATGGAAGTTTATTTGACGGCAGGTTCAAAAAAATAAGTGATGCACTTTCTATAATTAATGTTACATACAGATTTTTTATAAAAAAAAAAGCGTATTTTAAATCTATTATTGCATTGAAGTGTTGTTGGAAATCTTTTTTCAAGCCAACTATTATTTTGTCATTTCAAGCATTTTAAAATGAGCATTTGTGATCTTAATTTGTGTTCCAGTGAACGAATATACAGATTCGGCCCGAATATTTGAGGTCATACACGAATCCATGTGAGTGATAAAGAACGCGTAATAAAACAGCGAGAATGCAATACTAATATCTTGAAGTAGGGATGTAACATTGTAAGTTGTAGTTTGCCAGTATTTTCTGAATTCATTAATTAATAGAATCAAATAGGTTTATTATAATGAACCCAGCACGATTTAATAATTCGATCTATTAATTTAATTTCACTTTTCATTGTCAATATACTCGTGGTATTACTTATATTTTATTGTTAATTCTATCATATTCCGCTCCCTTGTAAAGAGTTTGGAAAAATTTAGTCATTTCTTTATGGCGATTGTGTAACCTACCCAAGATGAATGTATCCTATACTGAGCGTCCTCATAATCAGAGCCGAGGTCCTGTGCCCTGATAGTACCTATATAAATCTGGTAAGTGCCAATTTTCTATATTAATAAAGTACGGATATCGGATGAATGTTAATCAAATCTATCACAAAAGTCCAGATGCTCCTCCCGGCATAAAATAATACAAACATCTCCAACCTGTAGAAAAGCGGCTTAATAAAATAATCACGCTGTTTCATGTATTGTCCTACATACTTAGACCCATGTATATTAAATGGAAATTAAAAAAGTTCATGTTATCAATACACAGAGTATCCCTAACAATTTTATAATACCCTGTAGGACTTCTTTTCGACTCTTGATTAAGGCAAACTCTCATTTTCTCTCGCTTCCTCGCCTAGCTTATTTATGAATTTTCATGAAATCTTTCGAATTCGACACGTAATTTTAAATCTTCCTCAGCTTAAACGGTTCGCTTCAACGGATCCTCAAGAGTACCTGTCACAGGGGGAAAATACCTAATTCTGCAGTTCATCTGGACGCTTCGCTTCTTCTTCATTTAAATCACGAATACCATTGGCGGAGCCAAAAAGGAAAATGGGGCGAAAGAGACATGAAAATATATATTTAAGAAAAAATTCTAGATAATCGTTCGATATTTTGCAAAGAGGGACCTCCAATATCAGCAAAATAGCCTGAGGGTTTTAAAACCAATAATGAAGTGGGAGGTAGTATATTTGGTACTAAGCCAAAGATAAGAATCTCACTGAGTTTAAGTGAACATAAGGAGGAATTAAGGCCAAAGTTTCACAAAAAAATTATGTTTACGTCAAGTTTTATACAATCTAAATACAGACAGAAGTTTGTGCTAAGTCATGAGTTGCTGATAGGCTGTTGCAGATTGAATAAAAACGCGAACCTCATAGAGAACAAATCACATGTAAGTTCTGTAAGAAAAGAAAAAGAAACAGTAGTTCCTACTGATATTATGGTTATCCACCATAAATTGTTTAGGTCGAGGCGGAAAACGCAATATAATCTACGGTTTAGTCTAACCATGGACCTTATTTTCCTTATTATCAAACTGGTCCAACAAAACAAGAGATTTGCTGGGTTTACTGTCAGTTTTCTTCCTTGTGCTGATACATAATAAATGGTTCTTATTATTATTAATATCCCTTGTCAACTTCTTATTAAAATGTCACTGCCTTGTGTGTTGGCACTGTGTATCCTCTTTTCTTTCTCTCATCTTCATTCACCTACCAGCCGAGAAAATTTGCATTTTAAACAGGCACGGGTTTCTTTTAACTCGCTAGTTCTCTCGTTAAATGCTAATGGCCGCTATAATGAACAAGCCAAAGTAAGGGAACAGTGAAGGAGATCGTTGAGAGGAAAGTTGAAAGTGAGTCTAGTCTCAAGTTTTTTCAGTTATAATCTATCGAAAATAGACATGTCAATTGAGATATTAAAAAAACGTTTAGAACTGGAGTCTCTTCTTTTTTGGGTTTATATATTAGTGTAAGATTTCGAGTAGGTCTTTTGGCGCGAACATATCAAGGAAATCCTTACATCGTTTTTCGCACCATCAAAATCAGAATATAATAAAATATAAACTGTTACATTATTTCTCCCCCAATTTCTTGGTCCGGAAAATATATGAATGTACTGGGCTTTTGAAAAAAAAAACAGTTCTAATATATGCCAAAAACGGAAATTCCAAATTCAAGTTATTTTCAACGAAAATAATTCAATCACCTAAAAATTTCAAATTCCAACTTTTACAATAAATAAATCAAGGAAAAAAGACCATGAAAAACTATTTTGCTGGTAAAATATTTTTCCTGTGACGTTAACTACAGCTCCAGCAGAACGTTGACAGTGGCATCCCGAGAAAAAAAAAACATACTTCTCGACATGCGATTTAATATTTTGACAATGAAAATAAAATCGGTGGCTTCGTTCTTTCAGTAGTGCCTAATCAGCATACAATGGGTTCGAGTCCACCATGGTTATGTTATAAATAACTTGCGTCGGTAGATTGCGACGCACAGTGGCGTACATGGGTAACAACCAATAAAAAATGCTTCTATTAATCGTTTGTAATTTGAATTAAATGTAAAAAATAGTTTATAATGAACCATTCTGTATAATTCCTATATGATAGAAAAATAAGATATTGCTTGAAACGTTTTTCAATATATATTATTATAAATAATAATAACTCAAATAAATAGTGTATACACAGGGAATCAGATTGTACATACTTGAACCACTCGAGAATTTTTTCTGAGTTGACTAGAAGACGACACTATTGACTTCTACTTAAAATTGCCGTTACTAAATTGACAACGGGAAACAGTAACAATATCTACACACACCACGATGCTGACTTTAACACTTGAAGCTGTTGACTTCTCCATTAAAATTAAATAAAACGAATAGGGTTATATTCGAATAATTAACAAAAAGGAAATCTAAAATATTTATAGGTATGCATGTAAACGGGCCAATTATATTTTGTTACCGAAAATGTGCGTTATCGAGTTTGTCCCTGTAGTACGTAACTAGTAAAAGTATACTGTACATATTTTACTCGTATTATGCGCCGGAAGCATCTGTTTACGAACCTACTGAATTACCCAACAACAGTAAATGAAGACCGGTTACTAAATACATAGCAAGACAAAAGGATTAACAAAAAACGGTAAATATAGGGTGAATAGGAAGCAATAAGGAATAAAAAGATGGACAAAGTAAACGATAGAAAAATTATACTTGAAAACCTATAAACAATACCCTTGTATTTGAATTTATAACATATAGAACATGTTTCTTTACAATATTAACCTATTTCCCAAAATATTGAGGGAATTTGCTAAAAAAATATTTTTAACCAATCATTAAGGTATCCAATAAAAACTGGCTTAACAGAAAAGTTATTTAATAGATGGACGCCACTGGGAATTCATGTAGGATTTATTAGAGACCTTATGTTTTGTTAGGACAAAAGTAAGGTCTGACAGTGCTCGTAAACAGAAGTGAGTATACCCCCAAAAGAAAAAGCAAGCTACTTCTAAATAAAGAATTTTATTTTTTATTTAATCTTGAAAATGAAAGCAAAATCAAAAATTCTTATTTTCCTTGATTTGCATAATATATGTATGCATTTTATTAATTTTGATACGTAGTATATAGTTCTTCTCTTTTTCTTCTAATGCGGTTATGAAACTGTCTCCTAACACTTGGCAATTGAAGAGTTAAATTTTTTAGCCAGGTTTTAACGATTTTGTAATACATTTAGAAAAAACAAAACAGGATCTAAGAGATAACTTAAAAATTATTCATTAAAGAAAAATTAACATAGAAAAAAGATTGATTTAAACGATTAAGGTACATACAAAAATGAAAACAAAAAAGACCTAAAAAGGTAAAGCAGAATTACGGCAATAATAAAAGAAATAAAATGGGAATAGAAAGATAAAACAATTAGCGCAGGACAAAAGTAGAGGAATACAAGTAAAGTGTGAAAATGGAGTACGTAATTTATTAATGATTTTGTAACTGATCTAAGTAATATAAAAATCAATTTTTCATAGGTTCTATATCATCGCAGTTTTCATAAAATTAAAGAAAAAATATATGAACTTTTCCATTTTTTCAACACAATCTACTTCAACAGTAAAAAAACGTATTGGTAATATTGAAAAGTTTAAATCTGGAAAAAAATAGTGAAATTTTGGTCGACACACCTTCATACTTCCTTTTTAATTATTTTGTAAGAAAAGTAAAAAAAAATATTACTGAATAACCCAATAACACAGTTGCATTAACAAAATATTTTTAATCTTTTTAACATAATTAAAACCCAAAATGAATTATAATCAGATAAAACCAAAACTGCTGCAAAGACCTTCGATCCACAGCGAATTTTAATCATAATAGTGGAACGAATATATAAATTAAATCCATGTCACTGTTGATAGATGTAATCAATATTGTAATAAAATAGGAAAATTCATTGATATTTTATTCTAATTTAATGAATTTACACAACATTTGGAACGCGTTACTTGCAATCATTAAAAATTTCCTATCAATTACTTTTATTCAACAGGAATATTTTAGTAATTGATAATATCGGAATGTACGCTGATCATTCAATATTTTAATAACAGAAATAATAAAATATAGTTTTGATTAAAAAAAGTTAAATTCAAATATTTTCTTTAAAATATCTTAAATAAATGAAACAAAATCTCTTAACTACTTTATTCCTGGAATTTTATATAATATCAGTATATAAATTCGTTTAACATAAATAAATATCTCGATAAGAAACTATTATTTGCATAATTAACTCTGCTAAATATTATTAAAATATTAATGTGCATTAAACATCAAAAGAAATGCGCTTGCCAAGTGCATTAATAAAATAATAATTTATACTTTGATATGTTTCAAAACTTAACACAGTTCAATTCAAAATAGTCGTTTTGTTCAAAATTTAATCTAAAAAGTAATTTCCTTCGGGATGCTAACATTTAGCATCTAATCTAAACTAAGTTAATTACCATTACGCTCTATTCCCCACTAAGAAAGAAGACTTAGTTAGTTGAGAGAGAAAACAGGAACAAAAATAGTTACTTCAGAAATTAAAATTTGTATTTTTAAGAGCGTAGATTGGATTAATTATTTAATAAATAAAAACCAGGAATGTACATCATTTGGGAAAATTTGCGTATCAGCCTAGAAAATCTAAACTTAATTCAAACAATCTTCATAATATATTTCAATCCTGTTCAATTTATTTAAAAACGGGTAATCTTTAACAAGAGATTATTAGGCATACATATTTTTAAAACAAGTGTTCCAAAGGTTTTGCAAAAGATTATAGTATTTAAAACAAATAGTATAAGCTTTTTTTTTAATATTTCTTGATATTTTCACACTACAAATATATAACAGAATAACATTTTAACTTAATTAACATTCAGTAATCCAAATTGGTCTTAAATTTTTCATTTTATATCCTAATTTCAGCAAGTTCAGACATTTGCGACATCAACAACACGCGAACTATGGCCAATATTTCACAGCCCCACCTCCCAATTTTCAAATAAAATTCCCAACAATCAGAAAATCCGGTAGCAGTATTTTATGTTGCCTATAATTATCAATGGGGATACGGACGAGTCGCCCTGAGTGATTTTTTCCGGACAAAAAGGCAGAATCCACTGTAATTTCCCTAATTTGAGTGGTTGCCACTTTCTGGCTGACCGGTGTTGCCAAAATATACACATTATCGAGTTATTAGTGAGAAAAGCTCTAAAACTAAATTTGAAGCGAAAAATTTATATAGACGTGTGGATTTTTTTAATTGAATTCGTACATATGTTGTTATAAGGAGGAAAAATTAATCATTTTTCATATGTGACTATTCTCTCACAATGTATTTCTAACGTGCATCACATTTATGCCAACTCTATTAACGAACTGATGTTTGTTTGAGGTTTTATACCACTATCCAATCAAACCAAATACCCAAATGCCTTGTTCTGGTGTGCAGACTGACGTGGTTTTCTGCCTTCTGGTTTTCTTTTTCGAATAAGAGCGGTTTTTTCTTCTTTATGGCAGGACATCAAAGGAGAGTCTCTGCAAGGTAATCTTGTCCAGCTGTTTCCTTCGCCTTCAGTGTCCTGCTACTAATCCCGCATTAATCTCATCGATGAGGTAACTAGCAAATTTTCAGAAGATGTGGTATTTTTTTAGCTATTATTACTACTTAGTAAGTTTATCAGCCTTCTCATTGCCATTGATTGCTTGTAGCCCTAGAGACCAAGCTAAGATTAGCCTTACAGGACTCCCATAACATCTCAGTGTTGTTTGTTCAATACTATGTTCAGCTTCTTGTGCCACCAAATGACTATTCCTTAGATTATCGTTAGCCAAAAATGGGTTAGTGACACGAATTCTTCAATGGAAAAGTGTTGTTCATATCAATTACTACAAGTGTATGCAATGGAGCATTCGTATTTATCATATAACCCCTCGCGGGGGAATAAAAAGACTAAATATAGGAACAACCTGAAGAATTTACAATTACAAAAATTATAGGATATTCACACATACTCTCACAAAAAAATTGTGCTTGAAGTAAATCTTGTTAGTTTAATGTGGCAACGGTGCATCTGGAGGTTGAGTTTTTGTGGATTCGGAACCGTAGATTAACCGAAAACATGCACACGCAGTGGTCTGAGGAGCTTGTAGCTCGTAGCTGTTAGCGTGAATCAGTTGGGCGGGGTGGCCTAATGCGCTAATTATTTCAACCACACCTCGTCGTTACACGCGATACCCCTATTACCTTATTATTTGCCATTACACCTCTCTTTAACTTAAGACTTGAGCTCTTAGACTTACATACGGCAAGAACGGATGTCGTCGAAGATGTCTGCAAAACAGCCACTTACCTACTTGTTTAGTCATTGCTTAGACCACCAGCGCTGACCACTATAGTAGCAATTTTACGTCAAGAAGGCATATAGTTAACTATACGTTGAGCTTATTTATTAAGTGGAGTTTCTCAATAAAATTAAAAAAAACTTGTTAATATTCAATCCAAATTGAAATGAACCTCTCTGTGATTTCCGGGTATAAACGAAGAAGTATTATTTCGAAATATTTTACCCATTTCGTACACTTAAGTCGATCACTATCAAACAATTTTTTTCTCACTATATGCATAAATAAGTTGTCGATAATTTTGATGATTAGTATGAAAAAGAAAACAGAACCAGTTAAACCTGGAAATTATAAAAATAAGAGAAAACAAAAGAAAATTACCGGATTAATGGAATATAAAAGTAAACAAAATTGAAACCTGTACCGAGGTACCAAGAAAGAAGAAGAATTTGAAGTTTTTTTAGAGATAAAGAGAGAGAGTAAATTACTGAAAAAAAATTACTAGATCTAACTATAAACATGGAAAAATTAACTGAAAACAGAAGAAAAAGATGGAAATCGGAGAGGGGGATTACCAAAACTCAGAAGAACGTGGGGCATTCAGCGAAACCGGTCTACGACGAAAATGGTAAAATTAAGCTATAGGATATAATGCAGCTTGACTGGAACGGGTCACTATCAAGACTAATCTGGCAGAAAGGGAGAAAAAACGCATTGCTACAACTAGGAATTATTTCACATTTTAAAAGTGTTAAAATGAATAACAAAAATTAACGAAAATAATTCCATTATTGTTCGTATATAAAAGCCTATGATATCGGTACTGTGTACTGCATTGAGAGAACTTGAAACATCATTTTTTTTTTAAATGACAATTCACAAATATTTCAGTTATCTCATAGATGAGTACATTACAAAAAAGAAAGAACTAACAGTTAAATTTATATAACAAAAACATCAGATCAGTGTCTTAAGTTTTGTGGATAGATAGTAGCTTATAAGGAAATATCAAAGATAATAAAAATTAGCGAGCACAATACGATCTTGTAAACCAAATAAACGTAGCGGTTAGTAAACAGGAGCTTTAATGTGGTTAACAGTTAACAGAGGCTTCAACCGAAGATTAAACCGTTTCCCGATCTTTACTTATCTTATGATACTGAACTGCATACTTTTATTTATTGTTTTAGAATTAATTATATGAAGGTTGTGGTTTATACAGGGTGTTAAAAAAATATCGAATATTTAAACAGGGTATAGTATGGATCAAAATTAGTCAAAAAGTCTTAATAAACATGGGTCCGCAAATTGACGGTTTCGGAGATACAGAGAGTTATTTATTTTTGAAGCATTTTGCGTTTACATATTATTTTTTTAACATCCTGTACAATTTTTTTCTAGGCCCAGTATTGTAAATGAATAGTTACACAGATATATGAAGTACATATTCATAACTTTCGTAGGGTGGATACGTTCGCGGTTTGGATGTTGCTACTAGATTAGCTATTATGTGGTGCTATTACATGGATAATGTTTTATAACCAAATGAATATTATCATATTTTAAATGTGTCCTGGACTATTAATAATTAATTGAAAAGTGGGTGATAATGAGTGTGACGTTTCTAATTTGTGCGACACAAGGCGTCGGTCGTAGACAACAAACAGAATGGCAAATTGACAAGACCGCCAACTAGTGTATTTCCTCTTTGCGTTAACGATACGTAACGAAATGTATAAATAAAAGTTGTCGAGGAGTGAGAGGCAGAGAGCGGGTGCTTCAAAAGCGGACAGATAGAGACGTATAATTGGTCTAGTTTAGAGGCGCATGCAAATCAAAGGAACGCGCGTGACTAAACGTATCGCCTTACCCGCCATTGTACGAAACCTTTTGCGAGATTTCAGTTTCGCAAGGATATTAATTATCGCTTTGCTCCTTTTTCATTATGTACCACCAGCCGTGTTGTGTTTGCTCAATTTGTCGACACTGCGTTTCTCCTATTATTATCATCTTCGATCTTTGACTCATTTCTAATACATTTTTATTTGCTTTTTTCAACATCTTTTTGATATCCGGAATTGGTCTGACAGAGGCGGACTGCTTTTTTTCCATTTTTAATCTCCAGGCTCAATAGACGTTCTAATTGTTAAACTTATCATTAACATATAAAACTGTTTTTATTTGCCTTTCTTCAAAATATTTTGATTCTTTGCTAAAATTTTAGTTTCTTATATCTTCCATCTCCGTAAGATTCCATTTGTCATATACGATACAATACTCTTAGTAAAGTACAGAGGATAACTCATTTCTTCTTTGTATCCTTACTTACAATGTAGATAAACATAAAATAAAGTGATGAAGAGGAGGGTCAACATATATAAGATCTGTATTAAGATTCCCCCAGTATTTTTTTTTACCGAAAAAGCTTCTAGTGAATTTTTCGTCCCCCTCTCGTTATTAGACTCATTTGAAAGCAATAACGTTTCTCGTCTGTACAATAACATTCTTCGTTCATTTTCCATAAAGCATTAATATTAACAAGGCCCCTGATAACAGAAATGCCCGAGGGGGTTCGTTCGCAGAGATATGCATCCGAGTCGGCCATGGAGCGATTATAAACGTAGCCGGAATGTCTAAATGAGCATTGAGATGTTGTAATGGCGCCCACCCCCCGACCCGATCTGATTTGGGGGGCGGTTTCCTTTGATCTCGCCGCCTCCTCGTCCCCTGGAACACCCTCTAGCCTGGCGTTCGTTCCCATTGCTGATGCACATCTTCTCTATTTTGCAAGTGACTCATCAATTTGGTTCAATTGCTCACGCCTCGAGTTGCTCGATTTTAATTTAGGACCTTTACCGAAGCGTCGGCTTCTCCAATTTTCACTCGCGGACAGCTTCCTTCTTTTCGCAAAATTGCATCACAGACGACGGCAAATATTTGAAACTATATAAAGGAGGAGGCGTCGGCACTCTTCCCATTTTCATTATTTTCCGAATAATATATCCACTTTGTGCCAAAGAAACAACAAAGAAATTAATATGTATATGTATATTATTCCCATAGAATAAACGATTTCATACACTGATAAATAAAAGTATTATAACGAATATAGTAAATTAAGAAAATAGATATGCAATATACCCTTTTTGCACGCATTTTAGTGCGGAAAAATGCTATTAGACAAAATGTTGTGAAAAATAATTCTATTTCAGGCTCAAATAATATTAACTAAATAATTAATAATAAATTGATAATACCTTGAAAGTACAATCTTAATGCGATTTTTAGTACTTTTTACTTTTATTCTTAGTGTTGGTAATTTTGTAAATATTGTAGGTATAATTATGGAAGATATTTAAATTCTACCAAGGAATTCAATTTTCAATGAAAAATATAAAATACCGTGATATAAAATTGTAAAAATATTTTACCTGTATTATTACTTAGTATTATCATGTATGTACTTTAGATATCTAAAGTATATTTCACAGTGAAATCAAAATATGAACATAAATACATATTAGATAGTTAGTTTGGATGAAACAACAGATGCTTCGGGTAAAATTATTAGTAATGTTATAACAGGACTTTTGGAAGACAAAAATTTACCGGTAGAAGTCACCTGTTAGCATGTAAACTTTAGAAAGAATAAATATTGCACCATTATCAGTATAAGTTACAAACAGTTTAAGCGTACTCAACAGTTTTTTATTTGTTACTTATGGTGTAGACATGAATACTTGAGGAGTATTTCTATATACAATTAATAAAATATGGTATGTCCAATATGCTACAGTTAAAACGTTTAGTACACGAATTGTAGAAACGACACGAGATCATTTTCCAGGTGTGGATCGGTTGGTAGCGAACGTTAAAAAAGTATTCCTACTACTTACCAATTTACTTCATCAAATCTTTCCTGGGATTAGTTTACCACCTTCGCCAGTTATAACAAGATGGGAAAGTTAGGGGCCTGTATTATAATGCGTATTTTATTGATGTGACATCAGTAGTTTAGAGCCCTAAACGTAAATATGCTGAAAGTTTACTACAATACAATATCAAGTATGTATGTGTAATGCCTGTAATTTTCTTTAATATTATCGATGCCATAAGGTGAAACAATTGTCATAAGAATATTGAAAACTTTTTTGTAAATTTTAAAATAACTATATTTCATATTTTTCATTTTTAATCCGGGAATTGCAACAACAGCCTTTATTACTGGATATTTTTAATAGTTAAGACATATATTAATGATGAATATCTTAATATTGTTTTCATTTTTAGCCTCTGATAATTACGAAATGTCGCAGTACGTCGCGTTATCAACAATGATCTTTTAAAGAGAACGATTCATTTCAAACATTTCAACCATATTAGATTGCCATAACGGACAAGAGCTCATCACAATCGCGAATAAGAAGCCTTTTAACAAAAGTGACGACATCGATGTGGTTATCGTATTTTCAAAATTAATTAATGTTAATGTCGGTTTAACAAAGCTCGCTTTGATTTAGCATGAAGTAATGCGTGTATTCAACAAGAACATTTAAATAAGGGAGGAGGGAGGGGAAGAGAGCAAGGCAGAAAGTTTGTCGCACGGACGCAATAACAGTGCTTCAATTATGAGCAATGAAACTTACCGCATCATTAGCACAAATGAAAAATGTCTGTTTGAAAATCTAAGAACGGGAATTATGTACATAGTATAGTCAACAAGGGAAAATGTTTAAAAAAAATATACGCAAGTATAACTTTTGTGTGATATAAAGTTCATTTTTATAATATAAATAGAAAAAATTATTCTTTTTCACATTGCATATTTCAAATACAAAATGAATCAATGAAAAGTTCACGTTCTACTCTATTACTTGAGTAAAATTTCGATTACTGAATTTAATAAAAACATTATAATATATACTTTATAACACGACAAAAAATGCACTGAAAAATGTAAAATTAATTTAAACACAGTTTAATAAATGAGGCAAACCGATAAGTAGTTCTTAAAAACAAAAATATTTAACAAATTTATCTTCCATAAACCATACATTAACAAGTTGCCGTCTAAAATGAAAATTCCATTTCCTCTTTCAAGGGTTTGCTTTTAATTGAATGCCAAGAGCAAATCCACTCTGGGTCGACAGCAAAAACGAAATGGAATTTATTTTAACTAATTACTCTTCAGAAATTACGTTTTTATAAGAGATTAGAATTTTTAATTAACGGCAAAAAAGTTACCCAACTAGTGAAAACCGATGCCATCAACTTTATCTCAAACGTATAAATTATTTATCTAATTGAATATTGATAAGTCGGGGGCAGTCTACCAAGTTTTAAAGGATTTAAAATAAAAATTGGTATTTGTGTGTTTTCATTAAAGAAAATTAAAGAGTAGTTTTGAATTGATTATAAAAACTGATATTCAGTACATTTTATTATATTAAAAAGTTATCAGCCATAAAAAAAAAGAATTAAATCGAATAATTGGCATAAGAAATCAATTCATTTGTAGAAAATTTTCAAAATTCCAATCAACTAAATATACAAAGTAACAATAAGATTTCCTTATTGGTAATAGGAAAAAAAACAATTTAGATTACTTTACAGTGATAAAGTGTTTTGTCATATTTGTCTTTGACCAGCCGTAACGGTTAAAATCGTTGAGCAAAACACATATTTCTGACCTGATAGGCTGCAATTATTACCGAAACTAGTAACAATTATATTTTGTTTAAATTATACAGTAAGATTACCAAATTAGTCTAATTAGAATACAAACTTTAAAGTATGTAGTACACACACATCCCGACAAAGTTGATAAATTCTAGGGCATATCCAAGATTTTTTATGGGCCCTCGAGCTACATGCACGCTTTTTACTGGTTGTTAAGAAACCCTCGTCGTATCGATCCTTGTGCACAAAGCGACAATTTTAATAATCCAATTTGAAGGATTGGAGTAAAATTGCTAAAGAATTAATTCACTAGTTGGATGAAAGGCAGCGACTGAAAAAAAGCGGGGACCTTCCGCTTAAGAGCGGGGCCCGTAAGGTTATCAGGGCTCTGCGGTAATGAATTCAGTTAAGTCATTAGAGACTGAGCGAGGTAAATTCAACACTCAAGCTGACGACTTGTTCTTTTAAAATATAACTGAGCACACGGCCCTCTCGACAATGAGCTCTAATTAGAGCTGGCTTTGTTCTAGTTCACGTTGGGGATTTTTCTTTTTTCCTTTTTTCCTTTTTTTTTTTGTCTTTTTTTCCGTTTTGTACGTTGAAAATTAGCGAGTACGACGCGTCGCTTATCATTTTGTGTAGCGCTGAATGCTGCGCGCTTTTTAATTAGCAACCCAAACATCTGTGTTCTGTTAGTGTTACCCAGGAAACAAATAAAAGGCGATGTCAGAGAGAAGGACATGCTAGGCAGGCACCAGCAAAGAGTTCTAACAGAGGGCTCCGATTTACAGATCCGGACCACAACAAACAGTTAAAAGAATCTCAGACAACCAACGTTTTACGTCTCTAAGTAATTGTCAACATTTATCTACGAAAAAAATCGTAGGCTAAGAACAACACGCCTAGCCTAACAAAGTTCAAATGAAATGTAAACAAATTTACTAAAACCAACAACACGTATCCTAATGACAAATTTACAAATTTACTAAAAGTATATGACTAGAGCGAAATTATTTTAATGAAAATGTCCACTTTATAGTTCTAAAAATAAATCAAACAGATAAAATATCTATCTCACTTTTTTTAAAATGATCCTTTTCTTAAATTTCGCACCTGATTTTTGTTGTTGCAAATAGGTCGCCCCTATAACATACCACATGCATCAGAGAAGCTAGACATTTCTCATTCTCTCATTAACTTTTGACTGCTAAACATCTCGCTAAAGATTCATTTATAAAAAATAACTTATTAACAATGTAATATAGTAGAGAAATATATAAAAACGATCAATAATATAGTTATGTGATTGTATTATATTCAAAAATTGTTATTTTTAGAATTTTCAATAAACCATTTTACAGAATGTCATTGGTATATCTGTAAAAATGTAATAGATGTATGGATCTTCTGATGATTTAGAATCCTAGATTTTTGTTACTAATTCTAATTGCTACAAATTGTTTAAAAACCACTGACCAATAACAATGTCGAAAACAGTAGAAAAATTCAAATAAATATATTTCAAGGAAAATGAAAATAATATAATATAGTAACCAGGGTTGAAGTAGAAGAATTAGAAAAACTGAATAGCAAAATGTTAAGATAATGTTATAGCAGGTTTAAACACAGAAGATCAAAAAAAGCATTAAAGAGTCATTTAAATTTATTATACAAATTGTAGATTTTTTTATCCAATTTAGGTAAACCACATTCAGTCCGGACCACTCTCATAATAGAAAACCCGACAGTGCGCACTTCTTTCAGAGGAAATATTACAATGTGTCAGTGGTTAGACGTTAGTCATTAGTCTACCCGTTTTTTTACTTACATCCAAGAGCTAACTGCTAGTTTATTTGAAATTTTATTGTTAATTTAACATTTCACGAAAGTGCATTTACATGCATCTGATTAACGCTTTTGTTGAGGTTTACTGTCAGGAAATATTAAAACTTAAAATAAAATATGTAATCATGTTGAGCTTTAAGTTAAGAGTTTGAAAACTACGAAGATTTTTCTGGTGAAATCTAAACTAAAATAAATACTTATTTTTAGATAATAAGGGACACAAAAATTCAAATTTAAAATATGATAGAAAAATAATTTTTTACATCGGTATGTTTTGAGCTAAAATTCCAATATTTACGAGCGGAAGCGTAATACCACGCTCGAAAAGGTCAATACCAGCAAAGTGATCGAAAGTGATTGGTGAAGGTAAACATCCGGGGTCCCCACATCCGTTTGGCCGGCTTTCCTCAAATCTAGGATAAGTGTCCGGCCCATTATCCCGATTGCTCGTCCTTACGCTTACTGCTCTAATCCATTTAGGTCCGTGGACAAATCTTCTTATTTCCTTTTCGAGTTTTCTTCCGTACACCCTCCAAAACTTGACAAAAATAGATTTTACACTATTCAACGAGCTCCGATAACTAATCTTACTGAGTGTCCCTTTATTCATTATTTTTTTTTGCTAAACCATCTCTTTAAATATTTTTCTCAAGTGCATGAATTGAAAAGGTTAATTTAAATAATACTTGTTTTTATATCCCCACTCAGGTTACATCAATAATGATTTAACTACTATGAGTATTTTTAGACTCAAAAACTAATCCAAAATTGGATGCAGGAAAGGGAAAGCAGAAGAAAAACAAAGCAGCCTTTCAATTAAGCGGAGAATTCTCCTTAACTTAAATGACGAATAAAGGCACTAGGAGCTTTTTCTAATTTCCGAATCTAAAATTCCATTCAATTAAGTTAAAGTTATTGTAGTTTGTTTCATTTAATACTATTAAAATGTCATTACAAAAATTGATCCATAAAATTGTATAGATAATTAAATATTAAATACTTAGTTATTTTGAAAATATTCTAACAAGTATCAAAAAAAATCGAAAACTTTTTAAAACAAATACGACAAACTGATAATTTGTTTGTAGGTATTTTAGACAAAATATAGTAATATGAGGACAAAACAAAATAAGTAGAATAGAACAGATCAAATGGTTTTAGAAATTTCTGTGATTATTTTAACGGTAGAGTGTATTAAACATTCAGTTAATTCATTATATTAGAGTAGCAAAAGTCCATTTGCGTCGCCCAAAAAACCAATGGTTTTATTTAAATCTATTACCTTCTCTTAGTGTCTTAACTGAGGTGGCTCATTATTTTGCTTACCTGAAAATAAAAAAAATAATTTAATTAAATATACTCTGGGAATAATTCATATAAATATTTATTTTATATAGTACGGCTTAGTTGAATTCTAATGATTATTTTATAAATATGCTAACGACAAAAGTGAGTGCCGAGATTTGGATTTTTTCACTATACCAATCAAAAATTGTGCTAAATCCTAAATACAACATTCACATTTCAGGTTTTCATAGATAAGATACTATCGCTATCAATTTTCAGATATTCAAATATCCCATTTAATATCGAAAATAGATCAATCAATCAAAACCACTTAAATGTCACATTGTGTTTATAAATAAATATGTAATTCCACTTATCTTTTTAATACCACTCTAATGGTTTAAATGTATTTTTAAAGATGAAGTAAGCACAAGAAATAAAATAAAAAATCTTATACAATTTTTAGAATGAGTGGTACATTTAAAAAAAATAATTTTGTAATGTGTTTTTACCTAAAATGCATAAACTTGCTGTGAAATTATTGAAAGGTAACAGTGAGCAAAAATCACTTTTAAATTTTAAAATAAACCAACCTGTATCTTGGCTAGAAGTGTACAATTCATTATGAATCACCTTGTATTAATGTATTTGTAATACTCATTATAGCTAAGAAAATACATTTTCCTACGTTGTTGCGAAAATCAGTGGCGTATCTAATATTAATTTGGTTGGGCGCTCTTATAGTATCATCATTAAATGTACTAGAAAAAACTGATCAAGATGGACCATTTAGCAAACTCCAGTTAACAGAAATGTCAGACAAACTATAACAGTAGAAATTTAAATGTGGTATAATGATTGTAATTAGATATTATAACTTTTCTAACACAGTTGTAAACATTTCAGTAAACAAGTCTAATTATTTATTGACATTAACAAAAAGTATTTTATTGTTTGTGTTTTATTGTACAATTTTGGAACAGAAACATCTTTTTTATTATTCCTTTCCTTCTAGTGCCGTCAATAAATGTATAATATTTTCTTTAAAATTAAGTCTAAAAACAACATCAACGTAAATGTCTACAAGGGTAGTCTATATTGTGGAACACCATATGCAACTGTTTTAAAGTTATCAATCAATCGATCATATTGGAATGGTACGTACATCCATTATGTAAACTTTTATGTAAAAGTTGATACAAACGTGCGCTACTGATTAAAGAAAGGAGGAGGAGGAACGACGTTTTCGACGCTCGGGACGCTAGAGGCGCCGAGGACTTCAAAGCGATCTGCAACTGACAGTTCTCGTTGAGTCCTCAGGGCAATACCAGAACTACGGGCTACCTGATCTGTCTAATTCACTACCTCTATGTTATAATTATTATATAAAACAAAATGGCGAAATTCACTTCGGGAAATAACTGTTTGTGGCAATTTCCCCCTTTAAATTAAAATGTACAAGTGGCGCTCAATATTTAAGATAATGGCTAAATAACGCTGATACATATAATTTCCAGAAAATCTATGGACATGTAAAGATTATGATAAAGTACATCCAAAAATTATAATTTCTCATGAAGAATAATTTGTTGTCTCTAGAGCTCTATTAGAAAATTTGTGTCATGACACTCCATCATAAAGATATGAACGCTTTTTTCACTCTTTTGATTTTGTAAACTGGGCAATAAATAAAGGAAAATTTGTATGAGTTGAATATTTAGATAAAATAAATGACGTGTTTCAAGTTCTATTAAATTTTCTACAAGCATATTTAACCACGCCATTTATAGAAGGAATCATTCAATTTTAATTTCGGCAAATGTAATCAAAGGACAAATGATGATGATTTTGCAGATGAGTGATCTGCATTTAATATGGCAGCTATTCAACATTGATATCCGGAAATTGAACAAAACAATGCACACATACATGAATTCGGTTCAAATGGAAATAAATATTACGAAGGAACACTTCCAACTCTATGTTGAACGTTTCCTGGATCGGGTCAACAATTCGCGCAATGTGTAATATCAGGGTATTTGAATTCCTGGAAGTCGTAACTATTCGGGCGGGGCGATCGGACGGAATTTCATCAGTTTCCGAGACCTGGAAAGGCTTCTCTGAACAGACAGCAACGGACTCAACAAATTTAACACCCCAATAAAATTATACCATTATCTGTGTCTACTTATAAAATATCTTCTTTGATCTTATTTCAGCAATAGTTAATAGTAAGTTTCATAATTAGAACCAGCAGTTGTGACAATGATCCAGTAAGTAGACCAACTAGATCCTTGTTAAAACTAAATCCATATCTTGTCTTTAGTCTTCATTTATACATTAAATCCTGAGATTTGTTTGGATTTATTAGGATATAAAGTAGGATTTTCCAAATCAATTAATGTGAGTTTCAGATATCACCACATTGAACTTGTGGGTAAAGTACTTTTACCTGAAGAGATCAACTCTTTATAAATTTGTGTTATCACGGTGTAGCTCCGACATAGATATGATGGCGAATAAGAGAACCAAGTTCTTTCAACGTCAGAGCTAGGACCATAATATATATATAAGATCAAAAGAAAAAATCAAGCATAACCAGACAAATGGGAAAACAGGGACGTTCTAATTCAATAACTTCAATGGTAGAAACAAAAAGAACTAGAGACGGTACAACAAGCAAAACTGTTGAAATTTACCTCTGAATTTTTTATTTAAGGAACGTCTTTTTTTTAATAATATACAATTCGGGAAGAATAAGTCTTAAGTCAAACAAGAATGGTCTAATCAATTTGCCTATACACATAAAGGATTTATTCATAAAATATTTGTGATTTCAAACCGTCCGTGAAATAATAATTATGATTTTCATTATATTTCCCGGCAAATGAAGTGTAATAAATAAGTTTTATTCATGTCATAAATATAAATTTTGTCACAAATGTTTTTTGGAAGATGTAAAGTTGTAAATCTAACAATCCAAGTAATAAAATAGGATTTATTATCCCGCAAGCACATATTTTTTAAATATATAATATATAAATAGATTTTTAAATTCTATAAAAATAGTAAATACGGAAAATAATACAATTTGCCATGTTTTTCATTCAGACATATCTCATTGAACCAACCTTAAATTACTACTTTTAAAAAAGATTAAAAAGTTATTTATAATATATATATATATATTTTATTTTCTAGGTAATAATTTTGCATATATAAAATATACAAAGTGGGACATTCCTCTCTGTTTTTCTCCATTTTCGTTCCTTTCACCTTGTCATTTCTTTTCCATTCTTTATCCCGTCGGTCCGATGGAACCGTTGAAGTGTACGATAATTATCCATCTGATTAAAATAACTTCAAAGCAGGAATCCTGTTATTAGATACTTTTCAATGCTTAATTTCGATGGTCTTGTTTGAACACTGTGTGTCCGCTCTACCGTTTAATTCAGTGAAGAATTTCGTTGGTTTCTGGAAAAGTGAGATACATAGAAGTGGACAGATTACAAGGAATAGTGAGTATTGCTTTTATGCAATAAGAGGTTTTAGTTTGCTCAAACACGAGCATGAAACTCACTTTAAGAAAATGGTTGACTCGGAAAAATGTTTTGAACTCTAATCAGTTACGAGAGTCATTGAGTCATTAAATACATTTTAAAACTTACTGGATTGCGTCTCATCATGTTCTTAAATCTATTTAATTAATTAATGTATCTGAAATTACCTTATAAAATAAAATAAAATACTCTACAGGCTCATAGCTCTTTGTGAATGTTTTCATCCCAGCAGTAATATAAAATTTTCACCTTAACCTACCATCACTTTTTCTAAGAACATTTAACAAATAATCGTAAAACCGGTCATAAAGCAAAAACGTTTGGTTTTACGACAAGTATCAAGCAATAAAGCAATGGACATCAATTTCCAACAATAAAATAAAATAAATGATCGTTCCAATCGTACCGAATTCCAAGAATCAATGCATTAAATCTCAGGGAAAGGCAGGACTTAATGGAGTGCCACTAATTAATGAAATCTCATCTATTAATTGGTATTTTCGAAGTCGATCTCCTCCTCAAGATTGAAAAAGAAGGCTGATAGAGTCAGGCGAATACAAGGTGACCTTCATTACTACTAGAAATCAAACAAACATATTTACAAACCACTTAAAATAAATATTTAAGTCAGAAGATAAAGTATATTTCTTGAATAGAATCAAAGAAGATTTCAAACAAATTCTTGAATACGACAATATAGTCCAATTAACTTCATCTTAAGTTCTGTAAAAATGATTTCATTCTATTATAGGGCTACCTTGTATTTACAGAAATAATGCAGGTTTTACTAGATCGGTCGTTAACAATCAATCGAATTGCATTTGTCTTTTAAGGATGATTTTCTCCTGTGTTAATGATAATGGTGTGACGATTACTTACAATTTTGTTCTATTACTTTTAACCCAAATACAGTCAACTTTTACAAGCGCATAATCTTCAAAACAATTAATTACAAATTCTTGCATGTAAAATGATAATAAATACAATTCATTAATTCCAAAAGAACTATCATCAATATTTATAAGTACAGGGTCCATCCGCCAATGAAGCCGGACATTTTTAAAAGTCCAACAGTCTGTTTTGTGCACTCAAGGAGATATAGAAGTTTTGGTTTAAATATGGAGCAGTGGTCGTATTAGTTTGTTTTCTGAAAATTCGTTTTATGAAATTAACAAGATTAAGATGTAAGTAAACATTGGCAGACCTCAAACATTACCGAAATATGAAACAAGACATTACACGGATTCAACCTCACCTGCTTCGTTGAATGGTGGAAAATTTTGGTCAAAAATGTTTAGACAGAAATGGCTCTCACTTGAATGGCGTTATTTTAAAAAAATCAAATAGCACACTTTACTCAATTCAAATCTGTAAAAGCAATTCTTATATTATGATTCATGAAAAAAATTGGCTACTTTTATTTCCCGCTTCACTGGTGGGCCTTGTATATAAACTAGTGTTTTTTCAAGAATAGGAAAATGGTTGGAAATAATTAGAAAAATTGGAAAAGCTAGTTAATGATAAAGAATAAAAAATAAATTATTATAAGATAAAATTCAATCATTCAGTTGTTTTTAATATCTTTATAGAACTAAACTAGTACACTTAAACAAGATTGAATTGTTTGGTCTTTCAGTTATCGGCTAGATATTGGCTGTTGTTGCAATGCATTTTTTATAGCAAACAATCCCTACTCAGATTCTGGATTTTTTTAAATTTTATTAGACACTTCTTTCTGAATAACTAATATAATATTTGCCGACACTGAATTTACTATGTTTTCCAAACATAAAAATGTTTGAATGTCCTTCGATCGAAAAATGTCTGTGTAGAGGTTTTTTACTGATTTGTATGGCTTTTCATAACGATTCGTCAGTTTCTTCATCCACAGGTAAGTTTTGCAGATATTTGTTAATAATATATTCTAGTTTTAATACCTCGTTTTTATAAAATTTCTAAGCATTATGTTGTTCCATAATTACGATAGAATAGTAATTTCCTTTGATTAACTATTTATCTTCATTAAGTTACTATTTATATTTTTTGAGCTTCCTTCCTCTTCCACCGCTCTACTCATTTTTTTAAGTACACCATTAAATCCAAATGTACAATCAAAAATATATCTAATTGTCTTTGTAATCGACGGTTCCTTTAATTTACATTATACTTTTTAATTATAGCAGTAAAGATCTTACTGATACAGGAATTATAATAGATGTATTATAGAAATTTTAGTATAAAGTGCTTCAAAATGTACGCCGCATCATGAGAGTAAGGTCTCGGTTGTGTTATCCAAACAAAGCCCGTCAGCGACAGTAGTAATATTCGAGTTGTGTAAACCTTACATGTGTATCATGTCATCGTTGTCTTTAATCCAAACAAACAAATCGGAGAGCGTCGAGTGTATACACCGTGGCCTCATACAGAGTCCTCTTTTTCTAAACGACACACGCACGTTCCGGGAAAAAAAATTGAAATCCCTGCGCTGCGACATCCCATATGTCGTCCTCATTGTCCCGTAAGATTATCCGTAATTACGCTTTTTAAACATAGAGTAGTAGTTCTATTGTTAAGTATGTCCCCTGTCCATTATTGAGTAGCTCCATTGTGGGAATATCGGGCCATCGAAGGGGTGATCGCAGATCGCCGTTGGATAAGATAAACATGTCGCTGTGAGCGGTGCATCTCCTGATATGAACAATGACTTACCGGGATCGTGCTCGACCCAACTTGCAAATGTCATCTCATTACCGCGAGAGGGATTATTAATAAACTTTAGGCCTTGATATTAGACCGCGTTTATCGGAACTTGCCATCTGGAAATTACAAGCTTTTAATTGAATCTACTGTCGATGACAGCGAAAATTTCAAACAAGACCAATAACGCAATTATAAATTCTCTGGATAAATTATAATCTATTCCTTTTCTACCTTCTCTTCTTCTCTAAGTACCGTGTCCTCCAAGAACATTGGCGATCAGTCCCATGGCACTTTGTCCGTAGCGGATCTAAACAGTGTCGTAGTGTTTATTCCATACAAGTGACGAAGACCAGGACAACGCTTTTCCTCTATTTTTGCCTGAATTCATATTTCTCATTACGTACTCCAGCTTTCTCCGCCAGTATATTATTATGCTTTTTATTCTTCGGCTTTTAGTACAAATATCCTTGATCTTGTCAGGATACGAACCGCAGACCTCAGCCTCATGGAGACACAGAGCGTATGACAATCGAGCCCAGCTTCTAGATCTTTAACTTCTGCTACTTATCTTCATTTGGACATTCTTCCTTTAAAAATAATCAGGAACGGAGCTTTTCTTTATAACGTGGTTATTCTAGAATAGCCTATTTGCATTCAGGTTGATATGAGATATTTAACTGTGTTTTTGTTAGTCACCTATAAAAAGATCAATTTTGCAAAGTGTTGGTGCAGGTATTTGTTCATTACGTTTCATTTTCAGTCCATTGTCCAACTAAGTATTAGTATATTTTAAGAGCGTTGTTTACTAATCTTGAAATTATTAAAATTCTGATTCTCATGTGGATTTTACTAAAATACTGTAAAAACGAGTCTCCTGGCTAATAAATACCGGTTAAGTGCAATATATTCACACATGACCCAGCTTCTTTATTAGCAAACGAACACCCGTTAAACCCAAACAGATGCAAGACTCTTAAGGGGATTTGTCCAAAAACCAGTAATACTCTAGTCGGGCTGCGGCATATTATATTATTTTTCCCGCATTATTCCACTCACTTCAATGCCATAGTGCTACGTATAAGGCTGAATACGTTCTAGGGCTAGGTGACCAATTCTGTTATTTATGCTCTGACAATGCTGGAATAACTCTATATTCCCCCAAAGAATAAATTTGGAAACTCCGCAAGCTTTTCATTTTACTCCATTTTTAGCTCCACCGCAATTCTCCCTTGGACATGAAGGACCAAAAAAACTAAAACTCCAGGCTAGCTCTCTCGAAAAACTGTTTAAGTACTATTATTCTCTCTCTCAGTTTTTGGTTAATGGCAAGTAGTCGCTAATGCAGTGCAACGACAAGAATTGTTGGTAGAGTAGTAATTTTGTTTTTTTATCATCTCACGCATTATTGCTAAGGTGCAGTAAATAGTTTTGAATAATAATTATATACATTTTGGAAATTATCTAACGCTATCCAAAAAGGGAGCATGTGATTGTATGTAGCTGAGACCTAATTAATGTCAGAAGTAGTTCAACGTTCAACTGGTGTCACATATAAGACTTGGCTTTTTAGGAGCTTGTTGCTGTGGTAGTTCCATTTTTGTATGTGTGGTGGTCTATCACAGAGGACTTATTCTGGTGCAACATATTCTACAGCTAAAAGACTTTTGTTATTTGCATTACAATTCTGTAGTGGAAACCTGCAAGTTAAGTAAATAAGTAAATGTAGCAGTGGTTAGATTCGGCACACCTTCTCTTATTTCTATCAAATTATTTGTGTGCTTGTTTGATATAAAATAATTTATTTTAAAATTAGGGAAAATTATTTAATCTGACTTTTTCAAGTCATAAACTCAACCCTCCCCAAAGGGAAACCTTCAGACCCGCTCTATTAACTTCGACGAAAAACGTGTGTAATCGATCTCATTAACCGATCATTTTTTCGATGTTCAATTATGAATTTTCCTAGGTAGGCCGGCTCGAGCTTGATTAAACAAACACAACGACATGTAAAATCACGACGGAACAAGATGGCGCTGTATCCGACTCGGCGAATGCTGCCACGTAATGAGCGGGTGGTTGAAAGGGGGGTTCGGGATAACGGGGGATAGCGCGGCTCTTTGCCAGTTCAACGGGCAGAAATTGATAGGGTAAATTCTGGCTATGAATTGGTTCCGACCAAGCGTGAATTCTGTCTGGAACGAACTCTCTCCGCTCCATATACGACGTAGATTAAGCGTCGGTTGCCTGCGGTATCATGTCAAGTGTACTAAAATAGGTATTCAAATTCGGAAGAGCAGGTAGCAATATACTTCGATAGTCTTCAGGATATTTAGCTCAATGGTTAGAAAAAAGAATCCTTACTGGTAATCCCCAACGAGGTTTCTAACAAGACAGAAATGTCTAAACTTAGCAAAAAGAAGTAAGTATATAAAATTTTGTGAATTACATAAGCAAATGTTTATACGGACTGGATTTTATGCTAAAAGTAAATTAAGAGAAACAGGCAAATAAAGACAAGAAAATAAAGTAATGTTTGTTATATCTAAATTTATGTTTGTTTTATTTAACCAAGTTTTTCGCTTTTAAAGTTACAAAAAATACTTTCACATAAATATAGATGAAATGAAAAAAATATTTTTAAAACATACCTACATCTAAACTTTTCATTATATAATCAAACAACACTTCTGGCCAAATATTCTTACCTTTTATAACCACTTAGAGTAATAGGTGCCTACAGATCCAATTAACTCTTTAGATATTAAACTGAGTTTTTTCTTGATGCCCAATGTCCATATTTACTTTCAAGGATTCGGCTATTATTTGAAAATTACATGCAGAATCCTTTTAATTTTTATGGCCCCTTTTAATAATGACGCTACAATCGGCCAGAAGGTTTTTGCCCGCCAACACAGAAATTCTGAACGACTATGTCGAACGGTCGAGTTTGGAAATTTTGATTGACACTTATTGCGCCGTCTATAGGATTCGCAAAAAAACAAAAATCTCGCACAAAGAGGAAAAACAATTATTTTCATATACAACCCTATAAATTATTGCTTATACCATAAGAACGTGCGATAAATCATGAAACAAAGAAGGAAAAGTGGCGAAAAAAATTAAAGAAACATCAAGTATGCATTTAAAGATCGAGGCAAAAATTTGAGAAATGAAAAAATTAAGGAATTTAAAAAAGTGGAAAATCCCACTAACGAGTATATAAAACAATTATCACTTAAAGACAACTAAATTGCAAAGAGGTATTGGGAATAGACGAGAATGACGAGATACAAGAAGAATAAACGGGGTGCGAGTAACAAGGAAAACGATAACAAAGAAATGAAAGACCGGTAAGAGTGATTTGGAACGTCAATATTAGAAATAACATTAATTATGGAAAGTAAAAGAAAACATGAAATAACACAGCAAAAACACCGGAACAAGTCCCAGCCATATCTTAGCAACATAAAACGTAGAAAAAAGAGGTGAATTGGAAAAATACCCAAACAGGTACGAGATAAGTAAAAAAAATTAAGGTAGTTTGGGCAAGTGGTTAGAATCAGATATGACTGAATAATCAGAATGATGTAAAACAACAATATGAGAAATAAGAGAAAACGTGGAAGACTAATGAAATCATGAATTAGTGAAACAGCAGAATACTCTATAAAAAAAGAAGTTCGAAACAAATTATAAAAGTAATTAAAGTCCCAAACCTTGAGGCAATCTATATATACGGATTAATTTATAAACAACCGATCTCATACAAATCACAACTCATGCCTAAATAAAAGGTCGCTTCGGTCCCCATGCATGTTGTCTCAAAAATCAACATCATCATCCCCCGTATAATTTCGAGTATGGCCAAATCTCCGTGCAGTCTCGGTACGACGAGTTTTTAATCAGCCGGTCCCTTTCATGCAAACGTCGTAATTTCCCATCTCCATCAACCCCTTACCAATTGCACAAATTGATTTTGGGCGAGGGTTGCTAATAGCCGAGCAGGGCCAGAAAGGGATCGGTCACATGTAGCCGATGAATATGTGTGTACTTACGAATTATTATATCATAACCCAGGTACAGCGGGCCAAGCTAAAGTTCCACCCTGATAGTGTACTCAGAAGAGCGAAGATCGGATGGGACGATTGGGAATTATGAATTGTTGGGGTTGGGCAAAGTCAGATGCACAAGTGGTTGCTATAAATATATTTAATGCTTCGGTTATTGTATGGAATTATTGTTTAATGCACTTCAAAATTTAAGACAGGTTTTGATGGTATAGTTATATGGATATTGTGGATTTGATGAGGGGTGTTTGTTCGGCTAATGACGTAAAAAACGGTACCCTTTATTTGCTTTATTTGTAAATTATTTCACAATTGATGAATTGCTTGACATAAAAATAATTTGAAAAAGTAGATTAATAAAATATTATTTATTTATTTAATTTATTTAAGACAGCATATATCCACTATACATCATATTAATAAAATATGTATTTAAAGAAAGGCTGAATAAGTTGTATTTTAAAGTGTGTAAGATTCTTTATTTAAAGATATGTGTAAAAGAAATATATATATTTCTCAAAGTCAAAAGAGTGTCAAGCGCTTTCGGCAAAACAATGCCATCATCAGGACAAACTGAAAAAATAATTGATGATAGAAGATCATACATGTTTTTTAAAAAACACTTGTTGTCTTTTATTGGGACAACTTTCAGGCCTGGGCCTTTAAAAACCAAATTTTTAAAAATGTTACTGTTTTCTACTATATTAATGTCGTTTTTTAAAAAGTTAATTTAAGATGTATTGTTACTGCGTTGATGTTCTCTACTTTTGTTTTATAACCAACCTTCTCTACTTTTTTGCACTTTTTTTGTCCTGATGATGGCATTGTTTTGCCGAAAGCGCTTGACACTCTTTTGACTTTGAGAAATATATATATTTCTTTTACACATATCTTTAAATAAAGAATCTTACACACTTTAAAATACAACTTATTCAGCCTTTCTTTCATTACATAGTGTGTACGCACCAAACACGTAACCTTTTGTTACTCTTCAAAATCAAATATGTATTTGCTTATATGAACAAATACATACATGGTACTTTAAAATTATTCTCAGAGTTTAGGCAGGAACATTAAACTATAGAATATGTTTACAGACTTGGAAAGAAACGCTAGGATATCATAATAGTTACATCGAAATTCTATACAAATATTTTTTTAATTTTAGTACTAAAGGAGAGATCAAGGCAAGAAATAGTTGAGACGTTCATTATTTATTTTAATAAGATTTAAGTCTGATCCTGTACTTAAGCTTTTCATAAATCATCGGTATAATGACGGATATTGAACAAAAAATGTTGAAAATCAACGAACGGTGTCCGTGTCGTTCTTTCGATCTTTATGATAACCAGTTTTTCTTCATTTTCTGTACGTTGTTGCATTATAGGTATTTATTAATAACTCGGGTAGAGATGCCGATCATAATGTACAACCGATTACTATTAAAGAATCTCATATCGGATTTCGAGAAAAAACCATTTATCTGTGATTGATTATTGGATTTTTTTCAATGATATAGATCCAGAGTAATGCGATGTTTCGAAAGATTATTTCAAATTGCATTGCTTCTGTGCAGAGATAGTTGTTAAAAACGCAAAAAAGTAATTCAAAAAATGTCGTTATATTATTACACAGAATTATACTCGGAGAACTATCGTTAGTAGAAATAACAAGTCTTTCAGTTCTTTTCTATAACAAATTATATAAGAAAAGTTGTGAGCAAAATAAATGGGATTAATTTTAGAAAATGCATTTAAAAAAATGCTCGTTAATATGGAGTTTCATCTTCTAGTGTCACAAGACTTTTTTGATAGAAGCACAAAGAAGACCCGAGGAAGAACTAAAAGAAAAAGCAAGACAATCAGAAAAATGAAACTCTAGATATCACTAAAAGTACTATTTTTTATCAATATTAATTTTCTTGAACCTAAATTATGTCAAAAACATTATCTTCTTATATATAACTACACATGCGTATATATGCGGACAACAATGTACAAATTACTTCTACTTAATACTTTAATATGATAGTTAATTTACTATAATTACTAGTAATTTCAGTATCCGACTACTTATCAAGCGCAGTCGATTTAAACTATTAAGAGTCTATTTTTATTGCCCGTAAAACCGTATTAAAATACTAATAAGAATTGGACAAGAAATTCTAACAGGTGTGAAGGTTGTCTGGCAGCTTGAGCTTTTTTAACTCAGGTCCGGACTCTTTTAAGATTTATCTATTTAGCATTAGTTAAGTGTAACAGGATAATTAATAAAAATTATAGCGATTAATAATATATTTCGACGTGTTTAAAAGATAAATATTAAATGAAGGAACGCATTATTTACAATAATTACCTATAACGTAACGCAGCAGTTCTCTTTTGTATTTAGTGCCCTCAGTTTTTACAATTACGCACCCATATTCAGTGATGTGAGTTAAGAACCAACCCGTAGAAATTCAATTATACTAATGATTAAACACTAGGCACCACTGTCTAGCGCGCCGGAGATGCTGTCAGAAAGTTCGCATCAAGTATTGAAGCTTGACAACTTGACAATATTCCTCTGTCAAACGATACAATTTCCTGATAAGAAAAGACTGGGTCAACTATACTCAGGAGCACCTCCCACTACCCTAAAATTTCCCCTCATTCTAGTAACATATAAAAGTGACAATATGTCAAAAGTACTAACAAGAACGAGGAAAACAAAACAGTGATACCAATAAAAAAGCTAGGTACTTTTAAATTGCCAACTTAATTCTATTGCCTTTCTTTACCTTACAATAACTGAAGAGTGGGAGTGCGCGGAGTCTACATCACACAGGGAATATTTCAAAACAGGATAGGTGAATAAATAATATGTGAACCATTTTTGTTTTGCAAACTAATTGAAGGAACTGCAGCCACCAAATTGTTCAAGATTACAAATGATGCTGTTACTAAGGCAAATTTGTACCGATGGAGCCCATGCAATGTGTGGTAAATGCAATAGTTTACAAGCGCTGGTAAAGAAGGAATCTTCAGAAAGCCTTAGCATCTAAATCGCTAAATTGAGAGAAACCAATCCAAAACGACGAATCATTTTCCATCACGACAATGCGAGCTCACACACATCAAGTGAAACAAGCGAGTATTTGGACACATAAAAGATTGAATTGATGGGTCATCCGCCTTACAGCCCCGACTTAACACATAATGACTTCTTCTTGTTCCCACAAATTAAAGATAAACTGCGTGGACAACGATTTTCATCACCCGAAGAAGTGATTGAGGCCTTCAAAAACCGTGTTTTAGAGCCATCTTTTGACTGGACAAAGTGCTTTGAAGGATGGTTCAATCGCATGCAAAAGTGTATAAAGCTCAAAGACGAATATTTTGAAAATAAATATATTTTTAATAAAATTCATTTGTTTGTTCTTTCTATACTCAAAACATAAATAGCAACCCTCGTATCAGTGATAGCAGAATGGGGATTCTATATTACATCCGAATTTCTCGTTCATAGTTTCTTCGCGCTTATTTCATGATAAAACTTTAACCGAATTGAAGGCATAAGGACCTTTATGGGCAAAGTATATGAAATATATTTAAAAAAAAAAGGCAAACAAAATTCCATCCTATTGTGAGTTATGACTGACTTTTTGTGCGACGTACTCGAAACGGCATTTTCATCGGCATTCCAAATTCGGCTCCGATGAGAATTCCACGGGCTCTTGATCTTCCAGTTTGGTCTCGTTTATGCCTCGTCATCGTCCACCTCTTCTGACTGTAGAGTAGAACACTACGCCACCACCGTCCTTACCGAGTTGAGTTATTCGACCTGAAAATTCTAGAATAACGTTTGCTTGCCTGCACCCGATATTCCTGCCTGGAAAGAGTCGAGAGCCGGGGAACAAAATAAACTCGGGAGAGTTTCCATCAGTAGCGGGGTTTTCGCAAAAAAAAATGATTCCAAATCTAAGAGCGTTCTACACTGTGGTCAACAAATACCTTTAGTTAAATATTACAGGATTTGCGAGCCACTTGAAAAGTTTATATAGTTAAAAATTACATATAAAAGTATCGATGGTGAGTAATATAAAATAAAATTTATTTATGAAGCTGCCGGTGCATTTCGCAGGGCGAACATTTCTTGCATTTAAAAATCGAATTACACTTCACAATTGGCGTAATGAATTATTAACATGCCGACAAATAAAGCAGTATTAAGCAATAACCACCCAAGCAGAGACGCAAAATAGATCAGAACAGTAGGGGACTGGCCGAGAGTGACTAACCTTGAAGAGATGTCACGGCAACACGACTTTTAATGAAACGTTTCTTTAAATAGAAGTAAAGAGAGACACAAAATGCTGTTTTCGCCTCTAAATTCAATTTATTCGCTATATAATATTAATGTTTTCGTCATAAAAGTCTACATATTGTCTTTATCCACTTTTCCTCTTCTATTAACAACGAGTCCGCACTGGATCGAAAGAAAAGAACATACATGCTGGAGATAATCCCCCTTTTTCTATTTCGAATGTGTTTTCTAAGTTCGGGGTTATTTTACAGGGTGACGAATTCCTTTTGGCGGCATTAACGCGTGTCAAAATGGCGGCGTTATTTGTTTATGCTAAGTTGAAATAAGGGATGAAGGGTAGGCGGAATCGTTTTTGCACCCTTCGACGGATCCGGAATGTGATTTGGCACGAATAATTTATCTGGATGTGTGTATGAGAGAGTAGTAACGATGTAAAAACACATTTGGATCGAAAAGGAAGCTTCTGATTGATTGAGAATAGGAATGTTGAAAAATGCGAATTCTTGCCCATACTACTAAGTTTAAAAAATGGAATGTTAGTATTCCATTCATTTACATGCATATTATGATCTTTTTTAATATAAAATATAGTTTTCGTAATGGCGCCCAATGCTGAATTGCACAGGTTTATTGAACTCTCCCTCCAAACATTTTATTATATTTCATGAATGAAATGCTGCGACTGACGCCTGATTTCCTTTGATCTCGTGCTACTGTTTTTTCTGAAAGTCTTTAATTTACCGTAAGTCTAAAGTACACATACAAAAGTTTCCTAATGTGTGTACAAAGCGTGAGCTAAAATGTGTGTGAGAAGTAACATAAATAATCCTAAGATTTACAACGTTATTAATATTTGTTTGTTTGTGATGGCGGCGTTCTGCCTCACCAAAGTTATCATTTCATTAAACTAAGACAGAACACCGGGTGGCGAAAGTCGGTTACGACACTAATAAATAGTTTTGTGTAACCATCTTCAAAGTTGACACTAGGATAACATTCTTAAAGTCTAAGTTGCTAGAGCCCTTATACAGTTTGTCTATTATTACTAATTTTAAGGAAAAAAGTTACTCTTTATAAAGCGGTGTTGCATGATCTAAAACAGAAAATGATATCATTTGATAAAAAATATGAATTTTGCTAAGGACTAAAGTACCTCTATTTGTGAAAATATTGAAAACCGTTATGAAAAAAGTTACTAATTGAAAAGTACGTTCAAATAAATAATATGTTTAGAGAGAGAGAGAGCTATGGCGAGGTATTATTAGAATGAGGAGGAAAATTGAAATATTTTTATTTCTATTAATGCTATATTAGTAATTATTATTTGTTATTTTCCTATTTGCAAAATAAATTATGCATTCATTACGTATTTAACTGCAACGTTAAATTATTAGAACAAAAAATATTTAGAAACGGGAAGGTTATCATGTTGTTAATAATAACATAAGACATAAATTTATGTTCTCTAATAAAATAGAACAAAAACAAAAAACCTGATTTTCATTAAAGTGTAATTGCAATGTAGTTTTCATTTTGATTAAATTTTCTATAACGGTTGTCAAAAATAAAGGTAAATACTTATGAACAAAATTCATATTTTTGGACAAACTTCGTTTACGAATGAAAAACATTTAGATTATAGATTAAGAAAAAGTTTCCATAAAGAATAACTTTTTTTTCTTAAAATTAATAATAAATAAGTTTTCCATATGATTTTAACTTAAGCAGACACACTAATTTACATTTTACGACTTTTACTATTGAAATAGAAAAAATTAGATTTTAAATTTTAAAGATATTAACCAAGATTTACTTGAATAATGACTTTTTTAAACAAAGTTTAAAGTCACAGCAGGCCTTATGGACGGAATAATAATAATAATCAAAACTCTATTCTCTTCTGATAAAATCTACACAAATCTTGGCAATCAAGCTCTAAATGGCTTTAATAGCCATAACTAGTGATGATGCTTGAATATATTGATTCTAATAGGATTATCTCTAATAATTCAAATTGTATTCATGTAAATCTAAAATACACGTTGACATTATAAGGTATGAATATATGATAAAACCACGACCATTAAGGAGGTTGGGTCACTATAAGAAAAAATGTTTTAAATAATTTTATATGTTAAAAAAATTCTGTGGCAAAATGGTGATGATTGATAAGCTCTTTTTTGAGAAAAAAATAGAAAAAGGTTACATACAGTCTTATAGGAAATGAGACAAGATCATTAACGTTTGGAACGTTTTTTTCTTAAACGCACAAAATAATAATCACGGAAAAATTAAATTTCATTATGTTATTCTTTAAAATTTGAGATTTTCTTTCATACAAAAGCTTTAGGGAAGCTCCTTCTGTAGTAAAAAATAATTAAATGTCAATTACTTACAGTTTTCTCCATGAATTAGCATTATGTTTTGGAGGTTTTCTAAATTATTTGGTTTTTTGTATACTGAAGCGATGACTAAATTGTTTTTTAATGATTGTGTGTTTTCTTTTCCGAATATATATTTTAATCGCAATCATATCAATTTTTATTTTTGCGAAATAAAATTGAATGTCAACCTTTCGTGTACCTACATACATACACAAGAAAATGTCCAAGCTGCCAATTGGTTTAAAATTTACAGAATTGCCGCTTCAAACTGATCAAAGGTAAATAATTTCAATTAGCAAAACAATTACTTTTTACTACAAAAATCCATATATTTATTTATTTGCATTGTTTATACTTGTTACTATTTCATTTCATTATCATAAGTTTAAGAGAAAATTCATAATATACAACCAAATTTTTCTATATTTTTTTTTCTTCAAGTTTCATAACCTAGGTCTGCTGCTTATTGTAAATTATTCCTAAAGTTTTAAATTAAAGAATTTTAATAATCAAACTCAATTTCTGGATACGGAGTATATATGAGCACCCCAACTTCCTTAAATAAAAATAAAAAGGTAAATCGTATTTGAAAACTAAGTATTTTATATGTAAAGTTTGTTATTAGAGTGTGCAAACAAAAAATCAGGTCTTTAATATATTTTTAACTCATTTATTATCCATTTTGTAGTTTGTCGCTTCAATGGATCATCATCAATCAATGTCAACCGACCTGAAATTATATGAACTTCTAAAATTTAAATAATAAGAATAGGTCTAATAAGTAATACATTTTTAGTTTCAAGACTTACTTTGTCGAAATTATCCATAATAAATATGAAAAGATACATTATATATTATTAAGAAGAATATTATTATACATAGGCCTTAATGATGGTTGGTTGAAATGTTTGTGACATGAAGTTACTTACGCTTGTCAAAAAATCTGTTAATCTTGTCTCTCTTGATAATGCTGCATTGGTCGAGATCATATAAGTACAATTTATCTTTTCATATTTATAATAAATTAAAAACTTTTTGTAAAATAAAAGTAAGCGAAGAGTCGTAAAAGATGTTATAAAGTCTTTTTTAAGAATCGATGATCGATTTTGTTAGTCAAAAAAGTTTCTGCCTAAACAAACCGTGAAAACATTTCACACGCTAAACGTAAAAGTAGCAGTTGCGAAAGTCAAACGATAAAAGTGTCGGCATTACAACCTTTTGACAAAGAGAAAGAAAAATCTGCAGAAAAGGGGCATAAATATTTCGTTAAATATCCCACTTTTCTCTTTATTTTTTCCAAAATAGGGCGCCTCTCTCGAGAAATAAAGAAAGGCGAAGGCAGCGAAAATGTGTACGAGAGAATGTAGTGAGTGCTTCTCTTCGTCCACTAATAAAATTTCCACAGATGCGTCGCTAGTGGATTATATTATGTTATTTATAAAGTCTTTGAGATACGCCGACGCCCGAACACGAACTATGGCGTCTTCCAGTGACGTCACTTCGTTAAAGATTTCACTCCAAATGCCTTTTATAATTTTTAAAACAATAAAGAAGTATACATACAGTAAATATTTCCATAATTTCGAAATATACCTATTTTAAAATGTAAATATTGTATGTGACTCAAATTCCCTCGGCTTGAAATAACAAAATTTAATTATTTGAAAATTACATTGCTTTGAGGTGCTACAATTTCTACTGAAGTAAACGTGTATTTATTTTAATTTAGATTCCCAATTTATTTTGTTTTGTCTCCTTCAAAAAATATGGCAGCTATACGAAATAATGTTTACTTTGATTTGCATTAGCGAATGAAAAACAAAAGGTAATATTTTCTAGTGAAATATTTTATCCTGCCAGACGTGGAATTTATTCTAACAGGACGCGGTCTCTCTTGGTTTCCGTCCGTAGGCCCGGCAATTATAAAAACCCACACACATACAAATACATTCATATAAAAGTAAAACGACCCTAACGACTGCTACAGCTAATTATTATGGACTTTTAATGCGAAAACTGGTACGGTTCCAAGAGCTCGTTGGAATAATGCCTTTCCGTAAATATTTACTCATTTATTATGGTCCAATTAATAGTGAAAAATTGGTACGGATGTACAGGAGTCGATTTCAAAGCGATCTCTAGTTCATTTGGCACAGAGAATTGACTAAGATGACTAGGAAAACAAATTCTGGTGAAAAGCGAAAAACGACGGCATTAATCTTTTATCGCTCTTCAATGTCCCTAACTTGGGACTGCTAAACTCATACTAACTAAACGAAATCTTAATAAATTTAGCAATTAAAGAAGGTTCATTGCTTAGGACGCTAAATTACATAGTTATGGAGGTTTGTAATTGAAAAACTAAATTCAAACGATAATATTAAAATTTTTTATAAAAAAATTTTAATATAAATTGAGCGTAATAAATAATATTTATATTATATTTATTTACATAAGATTAATTCATTAATAATAAATGAATTTAAATTTAAATTTGCTGCACTTAAACTTGACGTAAAACAGGTTATGTGGATGATTATAACTGCTTGCAATAGAGAGCTATAACGTTCTTTGCTTGGATCAATCTTTTATTAAAAAGGTGGCAAATTGTTTTTTTTTAAATAGACACTTTCGATAATATCTATTATTGCCTGATGTTGTACAGAAATACCTGTACTGTCTGGAAATTCTAAACTTGCTGTTTTCCAGAAAGAATTCAAAATATCATTTCACACAATCCATAAAAGAATTTTTTTATAACATGCTCGATGAAAAATGTTAGTTTAACATTAAACTTTCATCTTCTTAATCAAATTTGAGATTAAGTTAGATTCACCAAAACAATAAAAACTTTTCAATGTAGGCAGGTCGAGATTAGCTCAATGTGAAAAGGCTACGGAGTTCGAAATGGAAGAGAACTTGTTAAATTTCTAACATGTTTTTATAACTTTTCAATATCTAAGCTTACTTGTCACCAACTTTTATGATTTGACATTTTATACAGGTAATTTTCAAATAAAATTAATAATCAAATACTCTGGATTTTATTTATGAAACATGTTCCTCATGAAATAATTACATAGACTGAAACTTTCTTCTTTAATCTGCATTCATAATTTAAATTAATGAAGTGTTCTTGAATTTTATGGAGACACGTTCCAAAACTTTTACCAAATTAGAATTATTAAAATGATTAATCTACTCTTTTTTAATATGAAATTTGTGTTCAAAACACTATTTATACTAATATTGATATACAATTTGAAAATTAATAATCCCATATGACTCTCTGTTTAAACTACTTTTAATTCTAAATTTAACACTAATTACTGAATTTAGATCTTATGCCAAAAATAAGCACGATATATGAGCTTATTAAATAAGATATAGAGACAAATTACTTTTAGTTTTACTCGTATATACCTGAAGCCATTCGGAAAACATTTAGCTTTTTTGAAAAATTTAGAATTATCTGTCAGATTTGTTTATTTAATACTGGGAAGTATATATTTATTTTCTCGAATTTCATCAGATCAGCGTTTAAGACTGAAATCAGCCTAAAAGACCTACCGTTTTTTTTGTAGAAATTCTTAAATAGGTATAACTACTCAGTAATTAACTACACTATACTCTGCTGTTTCACCCTATTCTTTTATAGTTCACTAAATCTAATGGTTATTTCCTCTTGAGCCTTTTTACCAAATTTTTTTATCAAGTAGTTGCAGAGCTTCTATGTCGATATGATAATCTAGTATTTTGCTGCCATGCACTTTATTTCACTAATCATTTCAGAAACACGAGGAACATTGTTCCTTATGTACAAAGGAACACCAACCATGTTCCGGAGAACATTTTATTTTTTGAAAAATTATTTGGACTTAAATCCTATGAGTAAAACATATACAGAACATTATAAATAAGATTGGTAAATCTTAGAGTCTGAGGTTAGTTCACGTTGCTCTGCATTGAACAACCTTAAAAAATAAACGTTTCAGTAGATGCCAAAGATGGAAAGACTTATTAGAGAAACCTATTTATTATCCAATACTCATAGAAATCTATTATCTTTAATGGTGTCGGTAATGACTGCCACTAACTAGATTGAAGACTTCGCATAAGAAAAGTGCCGCTGGCTGGGCTGGCTAACACAGTGGCTCGGTGTTGTCTATTTTATAAATAAGAATAATTCATTCGCTTATATAAAGGAGGAAAGCTGCCAGTCCTATATACACTTACAATTTATAAATAAATAATTCATATGATCTTTTGTTGAAAATATCACAAAGTAAATAGGAGATCGAATCCGTAGTAATTTATTATATAAACGCTACAAAGAAACCTTGTTAGTTCTGGGAAGGCCGCCTGAAGCAATCTGAATCTTCTTTTAGACTTTTTTACTCAGACTCATCGCACAACACTTTTATAATCAATAGAGGCGGACAAAATAAAGATAATCAAAATTCATTAAATTGAGTTGATTCATAAAAAAAATAATTTTATTATTACCACCTCCAAATATTTTTTCCATAATTTTATTCACATATATGTTGGGATATGCATAATTGACTAAGAAAAAAGATTTCTAACTTTAATCTTCTCAACTTTGATAGTAGCTCCTTTACATAGAATCTTGCTTACGATTTTTCTTCTCCGACTAAGTGAAACCAGACCTTTGTCCTCGAGGAATATATGATCCGCAGTTTCTTTTTTGTATTATAGAATTTAGAAGGTTGTTCTCTACCGAAGTAATCTTGTACATGTGCTTCTTGAGCTAACAGTCTCCTATCAGCAACTGCACGTTATCAATTTCCAATTTTGCTTAGTAGTTCTCATGTAAATTTGACTTTAGGAATAGTTGTTTGGCTTGGAGGGTGGACCTGCGCCTTGATAAGAATTTAGCAACCCCTTATGAAGATTCGGGTCCTACTAGAATACTAACTGCTTGGCTAGTACGTGAGCTTAGTTATAGTCTTTTATTCCCTAATTACTTGGGATCTATGTTAGGATAATTTTATGCTAACTACCTGTTATTTTTAGGTTTTTATCACATAAATATTTTCATTGTCTAGCATGAGTTTGACCCTTTGAGTTCGTGCTGACCTATGCTAAGCAAGAATTTTAATAATACTTTATCCCACACATTTTGGCTAGTGCTACCGATTGTGAAGGGGAACAATAACATTCTTAAAGGATACAATTGAAGCAGAAACTCTGCAAGCACATTTATACGTATAATCCAAAATATAATTTTGACGTAGTACAGCCAAAAGAAATGCTTATGTACCCTTTTATGGGTTTAAGGACATTCATGACGAAAACGTAAAGGCAAATAAATCCACTAAAATAGGAAAAGAACCCTTATCTGCGACTGACAGTAGAATCAGACACTTGGAGGACTTAGATAACCTAAGATACTTTTGGAAAATTATAAAAAACAAATCGAATACCATACATATTTTGGATCATAGCAAATCTATGAAGAATTCTGCCTAACCCCAATCCCTCAAATCCTAAAATTACTCTCTGCGAATATATATTATATGTAATAATATAATACTACAGTCACCGAGACAACATTTCTCCCCTTTATCATACTCACTCTCGAAAAAGAAAATCAACATTTAGTGGGTAAGAAGATGAATATATTTTTTGGACTCTCCTTAGAAAGTCTTGTTCTAATTTTAAGATTATGAATTTCACTTACATTTTGTCCATATGGATTAAAATCGGGCCCATGATCGGCTTGGTTAATGAAAAGAAGTTAGATGGCGCTTCCGTTCGGACCTATAATTATCAAAACCCACAGAGACACACGTTGTTCAACCCGAAAACCGGCTCTAACAAGATTCACATCTAATTACTATGGATTTTTATTGTTTCTTCTTCACGTTTTAAAAAAGTATAAAAACACAATTTAACCAAAAGGTAGCCACGATCCTGGAAGAAGATTTAATTATATATTTTCTCATTGTGTAGTTCCATTGAATTAAAAACTTTTATTTATCATAAACTCACCTACATCACGCGTAAGGTAAAAATTTTTATTAGGTTTTATCTTGCTTGGAGTGTGAAATACTATTCCAGCAAAGTTAGAATTTAGAATTCTAGGTCACATAAGTGAAAATAGTTGTAGAGCCTGATCTGTATCAGGTTAGTCCATTCAAATAAAAAAGTTGACTTTATTAATGAAAAATTCTGAAGATAACAACGGCAGAGTAAACAGGAAGTGGCTGTTCTAGTACCGCAGCGCTGAAAATAATCTCACGTTGTTGTCTGGCTTTATTCATTAATGAAATAAATTCATAAAAAAATATTCAAGTCCTTCCAAACTGATTTTTTCGTCAATATCTACAGTTGGTATGGTATATGATGACAATTTAATTACATTTTTCAAAAAGAATTGAATATTTTAACGAATTTTATTTCATAAACTATCATTTATTTATAATCAAAAAACGTATGCAAATATTTTAAAAAATTCAAAAATATTTATTCATTGATCTATATAAACAGACGCTTTCCATGCGCTCTTTAATATTTATCGGATAAAATTATTGCAAGTTCTATAGGTATTAAAAAATAAAGTGTCAATGAATAATTTGTGTAGTTTCAGTTTTTAATGTTTGAATATTTGTATGTAGACTTTTGTCGATTTGTGACCAAATAAAATTATTTTTTGCCGTTCGCATATTGCGATTTCCGATATGTTTAATGAAAATTTAATGCAATTTTTTTTATATTGAAACCAAATGGAACATAATAATTATACGTAAAAGAAAAACAGTTATTTAAATCAATTAAAAACACTTATCTTTATGACTATATTATCCAGGAAATTCGCATTAGAAGTCATATAAATACGATAGGATATATCTAAAGCCGATTTGGTAATACCGCAGGGCATAATTTTCCTTTAAATATTAGGTCTATACTATGCCGTTTACTATACAATATCGTTTGTTGCGTTTCGATCGGGGCACTAATAACAAAGTTAGGTAGGTAAAGCCCTTTAAGTTAACGCTAAGGCTAATTAGCTTTATATGCCATTTACAATACAATAATGTTTGTTGCGTTACGATCAGACTATTAATAAGAATGTTAGGTAGCTAAATCCCTTTTGGTATTCGAATGATTTTCTTTTAAATATTAGGTCTATAAGATGTTTACTATACAATATTGTTTGTTGCGTTTCGATCGGACCACTAATAACAAAGTTACCTAGTTAAGACCCTTTTATTACCAAAAGCTACTGCGCATAATTCGGATGACCTTGAAAACCCATATAATTGCTATAAAGGGCCTTAAATTTTCTTATGGCGATTTACAAGGGAAAACATCGATTAATTAGAAAAAATATCATCGCAAAAAACACACTAGTCAAGTTACCAATTAAATAAGCAAATTTTACATATTTTTAACATTTCAAAAAAATAGTGAATAGGAAAACATTCCATTTAAAATTGAATTTGTTCCTCCCTTCGGCTCTGTTGCGTTCTCCGCCTATCTAACGACACCATTAAATTTTTCCCTTGGATCTCATTCAAAAATTTCTTTTTATTCGCCAGCCAAAAAGACGCACTGCTAACGTCCATATTCCAAGGATCACTCGACTCGGGAATTTGCATGCAATAACTCTGGAATGGCGGGTTATTGCGTTCCCGGATAATGAAATACTATCGGACCTGGACCGAAGGGCTTTTCGACGTTGACCCACCCCCGCACTGCTACCCCTTTATTACACTCAGAAAAATCGTGTAGTAATTTAGTAATGTTGGAGACTTTGAAGAATTTTTCTCACTGTTACATAAAAATGTATTACATTTACATAAACGAATCTGATTATTAATGAGCTGGCCGAGAGTTCGAAATGTGATCGTCAAATCATTTAGTTTCGTTTTGCCTCTGTACTTATAATTCATATTATATCACATTCGACTGAATAATTAGTTTCGAAAGTACGACTTCTCCTTATGATAATTGTATAACCTAACTCCTGATAAGTTTATCCTTATGCTGATCATCCTCCACAATCAGAACAGAAGTCCTCAGAGAATATGAATCTAGTAAGCGTCAATGTTCTTTATTAATACAGTACGACTATCAGCTGATGAGTTCTCTATGCTTGACACGTTCGCGAAACAATTCTATCGCAAGAACTCACATGTTTCCGCTCGGCATAAAATACCACCATCTATCTTATGATTAAATATCACCAACCTGTACACATGCGGTTAAATACAATATTACAATAAAAGTCTCGCCCTAGGACACACCGTCGATACTCATAACAGTTAAGTAAACAAACGAACAAAATTTCCAAAAAAGTAAAATATTTGGAAATAATTCCAATGCGTAATTTTTCTGTGTGTAGGAAATCTTGAACCCACACCAGTCCAGTCGGGAATTCATCGCTGACCGCCCCTGCCTCTCCCATCACAACTTCGCCAATCGTTCCCATGTACCAAACGCCGAGTTTCGGGACCCCAGCGCCTGGATCCCCGAACCCCGAAGATCTTTATGCTCTTAGGAACTCGTGTAACGAAAAACCTTACAATAAGATTTGCAAGGATCGTATTTTGCATCAAGGAGCATTTTATATTTGTAAGGGAGACGGTTTAATTTTGAAAGCAGGAGGGAATGTTTTGTAACTATTAGGGACAGAGGGTGGATATCGGGAAACGTAAGGAGTTTAGGTTACAATCGTGGAAAAATAACATCGTTGTCAAATATAAACTGGATAAGTTGTTTCTACGCAAAAAAACTTAGTAGAAAATAAAGATACTCGTATTTTGCTATTTTCTTGTTCGTGACTTTCTGCTCAATACATGGTGTTTCAATTTAAAATGAATTCATTTTCAAAAAGTTGATATAATATTTAACACATTTTTCGTTTACTAGGTAAGTTTTTCAAACAATTTTATGCACTCATGACTAACTTCGTAGTCTAACCGATTTTTTGACGAAAACAAATAAAAAATCACACCATATAATGTAACTAACTAAGAGTAACCAACTTTAGAGCTTTTAGAGTTAAAGAAATAATAAATAAAAGTCGAAATGCGAAAGCACTAGAAAAAGACGAAATAAACATGGAGCTAATAAAGTATGGAAGAAGGGCACTACACGAAAGAATATATAATCTAAAATATGGAACGAGGAAAGGATGCCGGAAGTGGGCCAAATCGTCATTATACAAAAAAAAAGGAGAGTAACATGAATGCAAAAACTATATGTAGAATCATCACACATAAAAGAAATAAACTAATTACACTGTTAACATTATCGGGGGTAGAAGCAAAGTTAAGAGGGATATTCAAAATGACTAGAACAATACTCGGATCTATAAAAATAAACGAAAACAAGTATAGATTAATAATGAACGATGAAGTATTAGAAGGAGTAAAAGGAGAAGATAAAAAGAACAAAAATACAGCGAATTAAATGGCTTGACCACGTATGGAGGTAAGAACAACATTTTGCAGTGGAATCCAGGGAGATGAAGAAAATGTGGCTCCAAATGGTTAAAAGACATAGAGGAGCACCTTATCAGAGCTGGAATAACACACTGGAAGAGGAAAGTAGGAAAAAGGAAAAAATGAAGAAAGATCAGTGAAAAAATATAAATAAAGAGTGACTGATCCACCCAAAGCAGAGGGTACAGAAAGCAATTGCGGCGTAACTCCACATGGGATGTCAAGCCATTTTTATATTGTATCTTTAATTCTGGTAAGATGGAATTTTAAGCATATCCTATTTATCAACCAAGGTAAATAGGTTAATAATTTGTAATAATACAAATGTATTTTCTGTTAAAAAAAAAACTGTTTTTGTAGGAGTTTCAACTCAAGACTCAAAATATAGTTAAATTTCAAATGAAAGCAAATAGAATGGCAGCTGTAAATAGATAGATATCACTAAATGATCACTTTAATCATATTCAATCCGTCAAACCTAAAATATTCGGTGTCGTTGTCATTTCTTTTTTTTTTTAGTCTAATTTTTAATAAGGGTCATAACAACGTAGTTCTTTGATTAAAAGATAAATGTTAATTACTTCTGACGATATTTTAATTATGATAGAAAAAGCAAAAAAGTATGGAATTAACGATACAGGCTTTTTATCTTAAAGATGTAAGTAACATATGAGCAAAATTGTAAAAACCCAACTGTAAATATCCTTGTTCCTAACTAGGGTGTCACGCCTAGTCAAACTCGTAGGTTCCCGATTTAATATTCCTCATATTTATCCATGCCGGTTAACAATAGAATGACGCCTACCAGATTTCCTGCAACTGGGATTTATAGCTTTCGATTGTTTGTGTCACAGACACCTTCGCGTAGTAGTAGAAGCAGACACTGAAGGGAAACATTTCTTTTGCCGATTAGGTGCTACTGAATACGATTAAAACCTACGGCTGCGAAGGTCTCTTGTGTGTGGTTTATGATCAGTCGATCGTGAAAGTACTGGAGTTTTCGAATAAATTGCGTCTAAGAATAGGGCGGTTGGCGGTAGGAGTAGGATTCTTTGGGTGTGGACATCATGTCTTCGAATCGTGTATATTTAGATCAAATCCAATAAATGACTTTTCATGGGATTACAGTAACTTGTTCTGGGAATAAGTGGTAATTTTCATTTTTTTTCTACTGAAGATAAATTAAGCATGCTTGGTGTTATATATATAGAAATAGAAAGATGTTGTGACCAGTATTTTTACAAATATAATTAAATAGGGATAAAAACATGACACCCACGTTCATTATTTTAATCTTAAATGGAAAAAAGCAGGCTCTTATCTAGCAATTCTTGCAAACCGTTTAACAAATGGAGTGATTAAAATAGCAAAGATCTGGTACGAGACAAGCTATTGTTTTCGACACGAGAGTCGCAGATTGAGAGCCGCCTCAAGGTACCCATTTAGGCCCGTTGCCGGTGACTAGCGCTAATTGCTCAACCGAGTAAATGGCGTTTACTGCCGTTTATTACTGCTCTGTGGGCAGTTGATGATAAACACAACGTTGAGGCTAATCATTATTATAAAAGGCGTTGGTTATAGGGAACTAAATGAAGTTACCCGCAGACAGAATATGGCGATCAATATGATCTACCGCACATTTAAGTTACAGTTATTTCTTCGAATATTTCTATTACTCTGTGGTATATACACGGCTATTTTCTCGTCTAATAGATACCACTGCTCCTATTTAAACTTTTGATAGTTAAAGAGAAAATATAAATGGAATTAATTGACGGCTTAATTTAAATGGGAGGTTTTCTAAAAAAATAAAACCTACACCCCAATTAATTTAAATTTAACGATACACGTGCACAGGGCATAAATATATTTCATTGTAGGCCTGGTCCAAAATTCCAAAATAACGGAAATGCCTTTCAACTATACAACAACAAACAAAAATGTCAAGTTATTTTCGGTTGGGTTGTGAATATTCCGCCCGAAACCTATTATAAAATATTTAATAAAGATCACCCATCAGAATTTTAGTTACTAGAAAATATATATAATGGAATAATACTAATTCATCGTTTGAAATATGAATATAAATATGACATCTTTTTTTATAAATATCTTATTTTATATTTAGCATTACAAAATATGCTGTATTACTCGTACAACTGCACTAATTTTTAAAATTGTAAAAAAATTATTTCAAATGCCTGAAAACCTTTTACAAATAATTGTTTCTCTTTTTTTTTTTTAAAATCACCTTCACGTCATGTCTTATTGAAAGAAAAATAAAACAATAAAATTTCTTAACGACATCAATCAAAACATATTTTAACATTGACAGCAAATCTATACCAACGATATGATCGAAACAAAATCCTTTGATCTAATTTTTTAATATTTAACATAAATATTCGTCTCACAAATGAAAGGGAATAGATAATGTTTGAAAATATAAATTACATACTTACGTATAATTTTGTCATTAGACAGACGGAAGGAGATTATGAATAACTTACCTGCAATAAAGAGAAACAAATTATTAATAAATACAATAATAAAATAATGACATGTTATAAACACAAAATTAGTACTATGTGTCATGGCCTGGGACGTTTAGTTAGAAAAAATAACATAAAATATATTTAGACAATGATATATTAAGTTTCATTTATACTCTGAGAACCATCACAATTGGTTAAAAATGCAAAAAAGTTGTTACGAAAGTTCTACGTATCATTTAATGATTAAATGTAACAAGAATTGCATGTTCCATACTAATTTAGAAAGTTTCTGTTTTACGTTAACATACGATAAAGTTTAATTTTATTTTCAGTAAATAAAATTGAGGAGGATTATTTGTGGCTTCAATATAAAGCTTTACGAATAAAAAATACCACTAGTTAAATCATATAAAATTCAGAATAATACCTTCAGAACAAACTAGAGAAAAATGTTACAAGTTGGAACACTAAGATTATTAAATAACATTTACTATAGTTTTTTTGTGGCAAACGTATATTTCGAATTAGGGATACCACAAGGAAGTGTACTAGATCCAGTTTTATGTTATGTTATGATATTATTGCTATCCTGGCAGAACCAAAAAATTATGAAGATATGGATGGATATACAATTAGTAATTGGTCAACATGACCAATTTCATATTAAAAAATGGAGAACTTGAAGGATATATATATATTATTCGCTTTTTTACCTTCGTCAATGAAAGTAGAACTAATGTATCGTTACATTCAACGAACGCAACATAATGGAAAATCTAGGTAGGTATATATAATCCTGTATGTATTAATTATACAGGTAGTTCTTTTTTCAGGGGAAGGCTTCAGCTGATAAGGAAAAATATAACGCAGGATTAGCATAATTCTAGACAATTTCGACCTTATGTTAGACACGTCACCGTCATCTATATTACTTCATTAATATTCTTCGTACTGCTTATACAAACAACAACGTTAGAGTTATGGATTTAATCATGAAATTGACTCGAGAATTGAGCAGCCTTATGAAAAAATTATGAAAACGAAACCGCTCGTGATCACGCATCGCATACAGCCATTTAGTTATAAAAAATCCCAATAAAAAAATAGATTATATGAGGTGATAAGATTTATTTATGTAATTTAAAAAGAATAGGGTAAATCAAAGTAAAAGCAAGCCAATTAGAATGTTGTATGTATTATAATTTTGACAACTAAATGTGGCTTAGGAAACAGAGAATTGCATTTATTGAGAAGAAGCGGTTGAGTTGTTATTAGCTTAGCAAATTATAATATGTTGGAAATCAGTAGTTAGATAACCTGATTATTATTGGTGGATGTTTTTTTTTATTTTCAAACTCTCAACGTATACAATTTAAGTAACGTCGAAACTCCGGCTTCACCTGTAATCCATTCGATCCTCGACGAATAATAATAACAAAATACTCGAAACGAAAGAAGCATGAAAACGGTTCATTGTGATTATGTAAATAAAATACCTGGAGGTGTTGTTTCTTTAATTGATAGCACTCTTTATAAAACGCTCGATTCGCCCATTCGCTTTTATTATTTAACAATGTAAAATCGTTTGTTAAAAAGAGCATGATGCTCTCTGAAGTGATACCGCTAATTTCATTATTATTTACAACTGTTGTTATTAACAGAGAAAGATAGAGCCTCCATTGTTCTCTCACAAATAATTTAAATAATTTATCCACTCGTTTTCGCGCTACTGTCCATTGGAACTTTTTCACACTCGATGAGATGTGAGATTTTGGCTTGGGGCATTTGGACTTATGAATCGCTCGTTTATGGGGGCGCAAACTTTTCGTAGTACCCAACCTCCAAGTCTCAATTCAGTGTATACCACGAGAAGAACAATGATCAGATTTCTTAGTACTGCTTTATGCTATTTGGAAAAACTCTATAATTTCTCCCGACTTCTATTGGTACATCCTCTCAGCTGGCTGCCACAAGGTTTTCATTATACATTTATACAGAAGTGTTCTATTGAAATTAACAGGTCTGAAGGTATTTTTCCTTTCTCGCCAAGTCCCATTTTATCACGCGAAAGAATTTTACCTGTTTTAGTGTCATCTCGCCACACTAACCTTAATCCCTATATAAAACACTATCAACTGGCCACACTACCCTCGTAGGTAGTATTTGTATGCCTTTGCAATTAATTTCTAATTAAATTAATGGTTTCAACCCTTACTTTGTGGAAAGTATTCGTAATAAATATAGAAAAATAAATTGTACTAACTGTATTTCCACTACAGTAGTGATAAAACGGCGATCAGACAAAAATTTAAGAAAGCCTTGTAATACGGTGGAAATTCAGATAAGTACAATTTATGTTTTCATATTTAGTTTCTACTTGATTCTCGATTTGGAAAAATATATTTAGATTAATATATTATAGCGGAGTGACAATTTTAAACGAGAGCATTTTTTACAATCATAAAACTAATGTTTGAAGAGTCAAATCTACATTACAGTGATAAAATCTTGTCTCTCATTGAAGTCTCTGACATCTGTACGACACATTTTTAACTTACCCTTTAAAATATATATTTTTTTTATGACAATTAAGTACATTCACTTGATGACATGATGTAGATTCTAAAAAAAGTTTTCTGTACCTATTCACAACACCCCAGTATACATATTTATATACTGACCTAGAAAACTGTTGTTTATTTTAAATTACTAATAGTTGGGACATCTTAAAATATGTTTTATCGTCGCGTGACGATTTGGGACAAAAGGAATAAACCGGTCAGAACCATTTTATGTGGGTTTTCATTGTTAAGTCTAAGGTCTGACCAGTGCTAATACGTCAAAGATCATTAAAAGTTTTAACTATTATCTTCGTGATCTTCGGTAGAACAGACACTTGTGCATAGTCAAAAAATTAATGGAATTACAAAACGAAAATGAAAATCTAATACCGTAATACTTAAACACAAACTTTCTGATAACAAGGGATTTAATCTTGCTGTACTTATATTCTTATTTTCATAGTGTAACTTAGAGGGTATTTAAATTAACGACATTCGAGAATAATCTAAAAACTGTAGACGATAACACGTAGGCGAATTAAAAAGAAAAAATCTGACACTAACACGTTAATACTTAAAGATTAGAACTTAAGGAATTCGAGGGATTTGTGTGTTACCACTGAAAGAAATCTACTATATCGGCTTAGTACCCTGTCGGAGAAGCCAAACCGAAGCCCTTATTTTGCCCGAGGAGAAATCTTAGTAAATGATTTTGATTCCTTGCTTCCCTTTGCTTTATATTTTTCCTGTTCTAAAAGGCAAAGATTCTCAGTTTCGGTTTCAGCTCATTAAAAATACGTAAGAGTATTTTGCATATCTTCAAGAGTATAAAGATAGAATTAAAAGTATTAAATCACTTTTATAAATTTCTTAGCCATTTTTTTGGAACGTCTTAGAAGATTTGAAACAGTTACTATAAAAAGTGTACTTTTTACATAAAAAGATCGAAATTATCTTTAAAACATATGAAACAATGTGGTATTTTACTTTGATTTTGATTTGATTGTTCATTAGCTTTCAGCTCCTTTTGATAAATAATGTGTTACATATATTCTTTTACTTGTTTAAAAGTTTTAAAAATAAGTCTAAAACTTGTAATCAAATTTTACTTAAACATAAATCTAAACTCCTACGTTATTTATTTCTTAATAAAAGTTGGAATGCTGAAAATAAATTGAAACTGCACTTGTCACAATTTCATCAAATTTGGCTATAACAGTTCGGAAAGTTCGTTAAAATGTCAATTTCTGTGGATTTCGAATCGATTGTCCTTCGACCACAAACAAGAGAAGCGTGGGTGGCCGCCCCAACCAAACTCGGTCTACAAGAACGCAGATGTCATTTTGCATTTAGTAGGTAAAACTTTACTTTCTAGATATCCTGGAAAGATGAGTTCAAGTTTTACACAAATACTGGAAGTAGAGGTGGACGGTCACGGAACTGTTAATGCATAGTTACAGTATTAAATCATGGCAGAAAAAGCATGATGGAATCACCATCTCCATTTTGAAGCCTCTCTGAGAATGGAAGAAAATTAAGAACGAAAAATATATACAAAAGTTTGTAAAGTTTCACCTTTGTTAATTGTTATATTTAGCGTTTTTTTATTTCTGTCAATGTTAAATGGCTATTTTATTCATTCACATAGTCTGACTAGAACTACTAAATTTTGGTGTTATTATTTACAAATTGTAAAGAACGCTCTTAATTTCATTCCTTAAAATAATTTTCAACGTACATGGGTCTTAAACAAATTAAATAGGTGCAATATATTCAATTAAACCGTTAATTATTATATAATATATAAAAATAGAGTAAAATCTGACCAGGCACTTGGAAAGGAAAGAAAAACCAGGATATTCACCATTTTACATACATTTTCACTTAATTATCTTGCGTAATTTACACGTGCTGGAATTTTTTGCCACTTTAATGGGTTATACTTTTTTAACAGATTTTTTTATTTGTTTTTGTTACACATTTTTCGTGATGGCTTTTCGATGAGAAAATGTTGTATTGTACTTGCTGATAATACAAAATACTGCTGATAATGTTTGTTTTTTAGATGTGACACGAGTCTTTTTTCTGTGAGTAATTTGTAATGTTGTCAATACTATTAATAAATTGGAACTATTAGGAAATTTTCTGAATAATAATGTTTGTGTTGAAAATTCACTGAATTCTGAGTACCACGCCATTTTCAAAAGTTTATTAAAATGTTTGTCTGCATTCTCGTAATATTACATAGTCTTTGTATTGACGGTATGATACTGTACTTAATGTTTATGTTAAATTTAGTCTTAGTACATTGTATTTTTCAAATAAAACAAATATACGATTTAATGTAGGTTGTATTTTGTCAAACGGTAATAAAAAAATTTAAGGAAGGTATAAAAGTTATCGTGAATTTCTAAATTAATTAGACCCAAAAAAGAACGTTTATTTTATCGAATAACCCACCTCTACCTTTAAAAATTAAATCGTTTTATCTGGAATTTATCGCACTGTTTTGACTCTAAATAGGTTCTTTTTAAGAGAGTAGACGTCAAGAGATAATCGTATCGCCCAGTAGACAAGAAGATTTAACAAATGACTTGAAGAGAACTCTGACGCCAGCCGACTACATTTCGTGATTGAGGTTAAGCGATAGGCCCTTTTTGTAGGGAAGCTTTTGTGGTAAACATAAGGTACAACTAATGTTTATATCAACGGAATGTGATGTTTCAATTATGTATAGATTACGGCAAGAGTAATATTATAAAAATGTATGTTGCTTCGTTATTATAAGTCCAATTTTAAAAAAAGAATATAAACAGTTTATTTGAATGTTGCGGAACAATATTAGACAAGATCTACCAGAAATAATAGTATATATATATATATATATATATATATATATATCACCCAATATACATACAATTATTATCACTTATTTTATTTATTACAACTATTAATTATTACTAAATTAAATATGTTCTATCACTTTTCAATTCATTAATGATATCTTCGAAGTTAAGAAAAAAATTGAGGTACAAATTTGAACAATTATTTTTTATACCGAATTCATTTTAATTTTATTTGGATATAAACTACTCAAAAGTGTTAAATCAGTCATAAAATTTAAACATGTGCGCATAAATTTAACGAAATAAACTAGTTTTTTTTCTAAAAATCTGTGAATGTACAACTTTGATTCGGAGCCATTACCGGTTCTCATTAAGATTGTAATTAGAACATATTTTATAGGGATTTTAATGATCAATATTTTCTCCTTTATCTCGCTTTGGCGCGCCTTAAGTTCTTTTGGGCTCGTTTAATAGCTGTTAATTTCTCTCGTTAGCGCTTCGGACAACACCAGAATGAAGTTTAATGGATACAAGAACGCCAAAACTTAGGAATCCCTCAATGTTTATTTTTCGTTGACACCCGGAAATCATAACATGAATTTATAGCATAACAGAATATTTTCAATTAAAGGAAAATTAAAATTAAAATTAACTTTAGAATTAGAGGAAGAAGGATCAAAAAAAGTAATGAAACTGCATTAGTAAATTCGCTCCAAGCTAATAAATTATAACAGGCAATAACATAAAACTTAACATCCTACAAAGTCGTTGAATTATTTCATTAAAAAATATAAAAACCTAGCCAAGCCTAACCTAACCTACCTACACAATGACGATTCTAAAGAAGGCATTTTGATCAAAATAAGGACTGCTCTACTAATCACCGCTTAAACTAACGAGGACTTTTTAACTGCGGTTATATCAAATCCGACTATAAAAATCTAAGTACGTTTTCTATTTCAAAAATTCTGTTAATCCATTTACCACCAAAAGAAGAAAAGACTTAGTTAGTCAAAATAATCAAGCACCAAGTTTCCTGTCTCTAAATACACTCCTCTACAAACATAATGTTATGGGAATAAGAGTAGCTATTTTAGATTAATTTGGGTCACTGAATACGAAAATGACAAAGAAATTCCTAGTTTGAGAATTAGAGCAATGGCTAACCTCTAATTAATGAACCATTGATAGAACCAAGAAAAATTTTGCACCACCAACATATGTGAAATTGTAACTAACGAATTATTTTGTGAACACTTACTTGCTTGAAAAACTCCCAGGGCCAAGTTTTCACAATGTGGAAACAGGCGTATTAATTAGGCCTCAAGATAGGGAACTTTTAAAATATCACTTTGAAGGAGACTTTAGTGAAAAAAAAATGAGTATGGCATTGTTTTAAAAATAGGTCGAATCATTTTCTAGGAAATTTCGTATAACTTGTAGAAGATTTGCTAGATTCGTACAAATAGCCTAAAAATGCACTTTTTGCATTCAAATCTAGATTTCTTTCCATCAAATCAAAAGTGAGCGCTTCCAGCAGGAAATTGCTTTGATGGAATAAAGGCATAAGGGGAAATGGAATGGTGCCATACTAGAAGATTACTGTTGGATGGTGAAAAAGGATGCTTGCTGGTTTCTTAGCAAACAATTCGTTGAAAATTTGGACACACTATTGCTTGTAGATGAGACGAAGCATCCACACATTTCTACACTTTACTAAGGTTCTTGGAGTCGACGACAATGATGGTGGCTTGGCCAACATTGAAGTCTTCGGCTAAATTTCAAATTGTCATACTTTCGTGCTCTTCCATAGTTGCCAACATTGCCTGATTGTCAAAATCAGATGAAGGTTCCTCCTTCCTGGTTTGTAATCCATGCTTGTAGCACTTGATTTGAAGTGGATAAACCATCCCCGTCATAGAGTTTTGCTGATTTTTCCTTCGCCAAAAGTTCGTTAAGAATGTATAGCTGCCTTTCATCCTTTCTCAAAGTGGTAAAGCATAATATGACAAAAATATGTATAAATATGATTTTCAATATAAGTATCATTTTTGTGATCAATGAACCAAAAAACAAAGAAATCGAATTATTTGCCTAACAATATTTGAATGTTAAAAATGTGTAAATCAGTTATATTGGTTTTTCCTTTTGATATCGATATAAATTATAATTTAGGTATCAGGTTTTACATATCCTATTCCTGGCCTATTCTCGATAAAGGTCGAAACGTAGAAGGTCGAAATCAGACATTATTTGGTCAGGATTGTCGTAACCTATTGATGAGGGCTATTCGTTGGTCACGTCTATGTCTGCAAATGGTGGCTAATCATCCGTAGACGGATTTGTACACTATCGGATCACTCGCACCCTTGATTCTTTTGCTGATGGTCAATTGCATTGTTGGCTAGTGAACCGCGATTGTCGTTTTTCTTGAGATTTCTCAGTGCCCTTTTCGATAGCTCTTTGTGTTGACCTAAGAAGTTTGACGGGAAATGTATACAAATCGATCCAAGAGAAAAATATGAGGGTAAATGAGGGATTAAGGATGTTTGCGTAACGATTTCGAATGATATTTTAATCAAATGGTCTTATGATTATCGAAAAAAGTGCATTCTTCCATGAATATGATTATATATAAAAGTGATTATATATCTTAGAAATTCGTAAAAATATTGATTCATAAGACGAGAAAATGCATAATTTTGAGTAATAAATTAATTTTAATAACTCCTTCACGCCTTCTGTAGACCAGGAAATGTAAGTATAATATAAATAGATCAATGAATAATGTCTCCAAAGTAATAATTAATATTTTTTGTATATAGTTCAAAGTAAGTTCTAGCTAATACGTGAAAATAGGCGGATACATATGAAATTTTTGATTAAGCAGCTACGCCGTCCCTTTCTTCCTAGTCAAATAAACTAAAATTAATCAGAGAAATACTCACATTTTTTTTTGGTCATTTAGTCGAGTCTTAGGTTTATCCCAACCACGTGTCCACCATCAAAATAATAATCACGGGATATTTAAAGCATACAAACGTAGAATTCTGACAGATATATTAATAATGTTAAAATAAATGTATATAATTTTAATAGCTGAAGATTTTTAAGAAATTATATTTTAATGATTTTATCACATAATATAACAATTATATTTAAAAATATATATACATGTTTAAAATTTTTTCTTTTAAATTTAGGCAATTTGTATTTATTTTCGTTTTCGATTAAACGTAAAATAATTAACATTTATTAAACCTTTTTTCCTGCAAAATATACAATTAATACGATTGTAATGTATCATAACAAACACTACGTACTTCCTTAAATTAATTTATATTTCTACTATATGGAATTTCTGGAACCGAAACCCATAACTTTAAATCGAAATCGTTCACATTTTTCTATCACCCGTTTTATATTACAAATTTCCAAATTTAATAAATAAAAAACCTTTTTGTTTTTTTGAAGTAGGGATTTATTCAAAGAATATAAAAGCGCAATTGCATGATTACATCAGAAAATATTAGCAAATATGGCTTTGATAGAATCAAAATTTTATTAAGGCTTCCGCACTACTATGGATCAATATCATAAATTATTTTGATTTATTCAAAGAAAAAAACTCATTTAACAAGAATTACACTTTAAATTATATTCAATGACTTAGTCATTATTACAGTGTATAGTGACTGATTAAAGCAACGGTTTATAATTCGACTACACTAAGGTGCTAATTTTCGTAGGTGTTAATACCTTTTTAATTGCGCTCAAAATTATCTTGATTGAGCTGAAAAGCGGTCTTCTTGATGACACGTAAATTACTAGCCTCAGCGTTCCACTGATTACGTAAAATAGACTAGCTTGGCCCACCCAAGTTTAAAGATCTTGACCGTGGTAATGGCCAAGGTAAATAAACAGTGAATGAATTCGAAGAAAGTTGATATTTTTCATATTTTAATTATAAGCTGTGGATGTCAGATTAGATAGAATTATTAATACTAAGTCTAAATCCTAAGAACAAATACATTGTTCCAGGATTTTATAATCTGAGGCAAATGTATGTGGTCGAATATAATATATCGCTATCTACTAGAATTTTGAAAAGAAAAAAATACCAATAAGCTTTTTATTTTTTCAAATCAATCACTGCACACCCACATCATAAACCAATCACAAGGTGTCAAAACACGTAAAAGAATCCCGCAAATATCCGCATCAACCTTTTTCATTTCGAGAGCGATAATTTCATGGGTCAGGTATACATTTTTTTTATCTGATTCTGCGGTTGTTTCGCTCATTATTTAAATTTTAACATTAATAAAAATAATGGATTAGGAATGAAGTATTTTGCGATGGTTTAAGTAACTATTATTGATTAATTAACAATTATTTTTGATTGATTTTTTAGAATAGGAATAAGAAAGCTAAATAAATTTACATTTTTATAGAAAGAAATATCAATAAACGTATTAACAATTTATTCTTATAATTCTTTTGACATAAAAAATAATATGTATTTTAAACATACTGTAGTTGATTGTTCAAAAATGAAGTAAATAACGATGCCTGTTTGTTTTAAAATGCCAATTATTTCAAGAAAGAATGAATGGAAAGGTTGAATTGGTGGCTTTTCCGTTTCGGTAAACGTAATTTTGCTTCGATGGGCAACAACGGAAAATGAGCGACAAATTGGCTATCCAGAATCCAGATCGAAGCGAAGGAACAACTCGTTTACCGCCATCTTTATTCGATTCAATTAACTAACTTCTCCCGGTAATTCTATTTCCGAACTTTTTCCTTCTTTCTCTTTGAATATTTTACTGGTGGTTCTTCGTCTTAGATGTAGGTAAAAAATGAATTCACATTAATATATTGCCCCTCATCACTCGCTTATTGCCCTGGTGGCTCTTAAAATAAATTTTCTTTGATTGGAACAAGCCATTTTTTGACTTATTTTTTCTACTATATATCTATCTAGCTAATAAATTAAAAAAAAACCTTGTGTGAAACTCAAACATTTTCTTAAAGTAATTGTGAGGAAGTCAAAATTATAAGTAAATCCATCCACGTGTAATGTTCCTACAAACCCTGTATAAAAAAGCTATTTTAAATAGAGAATAGAGAATTTTACAGACCGAAATTTGCCGCAAAAAACATTTACTCTCACTTCAAAAATTAAGTAATTCATTCAGGACAACGGTAGATGGGCTTTTTTAAATATAATAATCCAAAACAAGCGTTTTAGCGACAAAGACTGTAATTTTAAACTCAAACATGTTTCAACATCCAAATAGAAATGTCTTTGTTTGTTCATCCTTCTAGTTTGGTGAATCATTATGATTTCAACATCCAACTAGAAGTGTCTTTTCTACTCTATTTTAGTATTTTGTTCATCCTTTTAGTTTAGTATGTCAATTATGATTTCTGCATCTAACTAGAACGGTTTTATCTATTTTTTGTAATATATTGTTCATCTTTCTAGTTTAGTCTAAGTTGCATGTTTCTAGTAGGTACCATTTTCATATAACTAATTAATTTCTTATTAAATTAAATAAACTTTAAAAGACAAATACATAAAATATTATGATCCTGCTGGTAATCCGTGGTCCATTACACGCGTACTAGAAGATCAAATTAATGACATGCTACATCCTTTGGTTTTACATATTAAGGAGTTATCGGTTTCTTTTGATACTCTTCGACACCTGGTGCTATCCACAAAATCGGATGTAACGCCAAAATAACATTCTACCAACACTAATTAAAACTAATTGAGACACCCCAAGTGTGTGAGCTAAAAATATTTTTTTAAAAATGTGCAAACATAATATCTTTTACTATCATTTTATTTATATTTTGAATAAAGAGGATGATTCTATTTAATATTTTATTTCTGGTTTATATAAATCCTTGTAAAGCGAATATAAGAACAAGTGTTGCACATCGCAGAAAACACACTGAACATGTGATTGATGTCTAACTAGACCTCCCCTCGACCAAGCTGACATTAGCCAGTACCATACAAATTCTCGGAAGGACCAGAGAAGTCTCACTAAAGAAAAAAGACTGGCTCCATGTGGTTTCACAAAATCCAAATATCTCTTGCCTAACAGTGCGGATTTCTAATCTCTTTGCTTCGACCAGTGGCATAGAAAGAATTTTATATAAGGGTACAGATTAATATAACTTTAAATAGCAGTTTAGGTATATAGGAACACATTTTTATTCATTATAAATACTTTTACGAATTGTTATTCTAATAATACCTAATTGATAGTAAAATACATAAGAGTTCCGAATAAAAAAAATATTGAGCGCAAAAATAGATAAAAATCAAATTCGAAAACTGTATACGTATTTAGAAAAATTAATACTTATTATAGATTTAAAAATGTTAACATGACCTATTTTTATTGGCAGTTTAATATGGAGGAAAACTGGCTGGGAAGGAAAATTTTATTTCCTTATTGAAAATATTTTGGTACGACCTTGCGGCGTCCTTTTCCGAATCATATTGTTATTGTTATTGTTATGGGTTTCTTGAAAAAATATGCTGGCCTAAGTAGTTTTTGAAAAGAGGGACGGGGACATTTATGGTCGCCATAATTTATGGCTAAGTTAGATTCCGTTACACAAATAAAGCCTGTGAAAGAAAAGAAGCTGGCTAGGCTAAATTATATGTTTGTTTTAAATAACATGCTGTAAACTTTAGGGATAATGGCTATGGTTAGAATAAACTATACGCCGTTGCAATTTTTGTAGGATATAAATTTATACCATTAGTTCCCAATGCTGACATTTTGTAAACATAAAAATAACATTTGGAATTAAACAGTCAACATAAATTATAAAAATTAAAGATAAGAATTACTTTAACTACATTCATTTATTTTTTCATTCATTTTTCCACAATAAAATTTATGTTGTAAGGTCAGTCTTTATTTATATCCTTTTTTATTGTTTAATTTCGTTATAAATCCTAAAATTACTTTGATTAAAAAATAAATAAAAATCAACGTCTATTTCAATTTTTCAATGTTGTCGTGGTTTGTGAATATTTCATGTGGCCCTAAACTATTTTCGATGGTAGTGAAATATTCAGAACGTTGGCCCGTGGTTTGGGGCTATTACTGGCCCCATTATCTAGGTGCAGTTTCGGTAGACCGGAACGGAAATCGAACCAGTAAATTGGTTGTCGGGGACTATGGACAATTTTTTTTTTGAAGTAATCAACTCAATCATCCGTCTATCGTGATTGTTTCGTTTCGACCAAGAGCGTCGAATAAACAATGTATTCTAGGAATTTAGGAAATTTTCTTTTCTGACTGTAATGCGATAGATTTAAATTTGGATTTATATAACACTTGTAAAATCCTATATCAGGATTTTATTTAAAAATAAATATACATGAATTAAATTTTAGAAATGTTATCTTAAAGATTTATGTTTTAAGTGATAGTATCGATGTGATGTTTACCGAAGCTTAATGAAATCTAATCTTTTAAAACAGTTCTAGTAATAATGTTTTTATCTTGCCATTCTTTTGCGTTTCTATGAATTCGGTATAAAGAGAAGAAAGAGGTGTTAGAAAAATATGAATTGGTCTCAAGATAAGATAATGAGTGTATGTTCTAGAAAGTTGACTTAATATAAACAAAATTACTTTTAAGAGAGTAAATTTACAGTTCGTTATGGTATATTACAACACATTCAATATTTGCAAAATACTGTGTACATATTATCTGCATTTTAAAGTATTATGATGAATATTACATACAAAAAAGAATAATTGTAATTGGTAAAGAGTGAAATGGTCAATTATTCAGAGAAACTTCTACTTACTCTAATACTGTTAAAAAGCTTATATTCGTGAAAAATCTACATTTTTTTAAAGGACGAAAATTTCACAATAATGTAAAAATAGTCGAATGTATTATTTAATTCAAAGCATGTGTTAAAACTTATTTTATTATCTAAACAAAACATTACAATTCTTAGCACAAATACCTATGCCGGAGTACCGCTTTTATAAACTAAGTAATTCTATTAGAAGTTTCTCATTTAACAAGATGTTGGTTTTTTCGTTCAAAATCCTCGAATGCCAGCGATAGACACGGTCGCTCATTACGCTCAGAAATTGTTACTTATTTGGACTGTATCTCATTGAAAATTCACATGGAAAGCATCTCAAGTACTTCGGACTGTGTCCATTAAGAACAAAACAGCTTGTTAGGTAATACAGAGTGTAAAAATATAAATCAAACGGTATAGGTACAAATCGATTATTTTTAAACCATTTGGTTTCGGTTCTATTTAAAAATTATAATTCTCATAAAATGTGAAACTGTTTGGAATTCATCATTAAGTAACCGAATACCACTGAAAATAATTTTTCTCTTGCATTTCTGCGAGAAAACATTAAGAAAATCGTAAATTATAAATATGTACTTGTTTTTTTAAATATTTTATTTTGAAAATAAAAAATAACAAACAAGTAAATATGTCATGTACGGAGTTACGGAAATTCAAGAGGTAACACTATGGTTATTTTTAACATGTTTGAACAAAGGTAGGTTCTAAGGTTTTTCCTTTTCTATTCACGAGAGTCATCAAACGAAAATAAATACACGCTACAAAACCCTGAACAGTAAACATTTTATTGCTGATTTATCAATGGGGATGCAGTTTTCGCTTAATCACTTGATGGGCATGCACTGTACATTTGTTTAGGCTACTGCCTCTCGATTGCGAATATTTTTAATGGTATTTAAAAGTAACGCAAAAATATGGCAACTCTTAACACATTATAAAGTGAACTAGACGTAAAAGTATTATGAGGTCCTTATGACTGTACCTGACAAATGAGTCTGTCCTTTTGCTCCGAACTATTGGAAAGAACATGGAGATGGGTTATACCGAGTGTAAAAATATAAAGCAGCAGTTCGGCGCGCTAATCAATACCAACATATTCATGAACATTTTCGAAATGGCAGTTGTAACAAGCCGTGCTTGGTCGTTACTGGTCGACAGTCGTACATACAAATGTATTGTTTATGAAGGATGAATACATTTTGTTTTACTTGTCATGCCAAGTATTTTATCTCGCGATTCAGCAACGTGTTTTAAATTAAATGTAAAAATTACTTCGTTAGTATCGTGAGAGTCTGCTGGATCTCGAATGTAAATAAAATACTAGCGATCCTAGAAAAATATTTTTCAGTGACAAAGGCGAAAGGCAGTAATTCTTAATAATTTTTCATTGTTTAAAAATCCATCTTATGGGAAATATTAAAAGTAATAACAATCCAATTTAAAAATTTAATGAGGCTGAACAATTTAAAAAATTTAAGTTTTCCTGAGAAGACAAATTATTTGAAACATTTACTACATAATAGCACCTTAGACTGACATCATTACGGACAGTAATACTGAACTAATATCGATAGATAATCAATACCACTGGCAGTATTTTAAAATACTGACCATTACACTATTAATGTGAGGTATTATATACTTATATACTTCGCATGAACGTAAAAAAAATAAGATAAAATCCCACTGTCAAGAAATCGAAAGGGATTTTACATTTAAGTGGACTGCTAAAAATCTTGGTCCTTATTAATTTATGTATGTGTATTTATGAGTATGAGGACCTCTATTTTAAAACTGGTTTATTATATAATTCAAAGGTTGACAGATGACAGCTTTCGAATTCTCACAAATTTAACTTGAGAATTATGTTATCTGTTAAATTACATTTTTATTTTTCCATCACTGTATATACTTCTTATTAATAATTCATACATGTTGCTAATATAAATGTATGTATTTTAATTATAATTTGCACTAATGCAAAAATTACGTATGTTTAAGGTATTTTTTACATAAAAAATAACTTGTAATTCTTTGTAATGCACCATGCAAAGACTGGGTTCTGACAAGATAGTAATAATATTTGATACACTTTAACTTTTAAAACTTATTTATTTAACTCGAATAGAAATATTAAAAGATTATTTACTCTTAAAAAAATAATCCTTAAAAACTAGAAGGATGAACAAAATATTAACATACGGTAGAAAAAGATCTTACTAGTTGCATGTTTAAATATACCAAACTTGAACGAAATATTAAAACAAAGTAGGTATAAATAACCGTTGTAGTTGGATGCGGAACACTTAATAAATTGCCAAAAGTATTGGATTTCAAATTTAACCACTTGATAATATCGTTTTGAGAAACTTGGAGAGCGTGTTTGAAATGTTATTTTTTATTTATTGAAGTGGTGTTGGATATTTACCACAGATTTCAGTCGCCAGATCTCTTTATTTAAAAAATATGTTTTATACAGGGTGTATATGTTACATTACAGCTTAGTTGGAAAAAAAGCGAAATGTATGTTCGTAAACTGCTCAAGCAAACACTATTGACGTTTTATGACACTCTTAAAATTATTGCTGCTGCCCAAAGCATATATTCGTATTCATAATCAATTCAACGGGAGAAAACCCTTAGAGTTAGTTAAACGCAGGGTTACTTAATAGCAAAAATAAATACATTAACAAAATCTAAATTTTCAACTTTTCCAGCTCTCTAGACAAATACCTACAAATATATAGATTATTTCAAAGGTGTAAATTTTGGAAAGATACATTTATAATGATTTGATGTCAAAAACTTTCCACAATGTGAAATTGTTGTTACCCTCTAATTCTCAATAATTTTCGCCAAGCCGCCTTTTCCGACAGAATAATCATCTTGAATTTGTAGCAAAAATTGATGATTCTACAATGATGATTAATCGCCTTCCGTTCGCGTATAATTTATCGAACTAATACTAATACCAGCCGGATTATTTATTCGTATAAAATATTAAAGTCTGATATTAACCACCAGTACTGATACGTTTTAGTTTGACTACTATCAATCAGTGTCAATAAATAAATAAATCAACTAACAATTACAACAAAAGGGCCAATATATTGAGCTGCTCGTTGCAAAGAAATAATACAACGGAATGATTACTATAGTTATAGTTTTTCCACGCCGAATTTGATAAAGCTCACCGAAGCGCGGTGTTAAAGTCTTAGTTATTATCTATAAGCGAAGAATTATTTTTTAAACAAATAAACACTAGTTAATTATTGTTAAAAAAAAAGAATAACGAGATATAAGTAGGATACGCACAAATAGTAAATAAATTCTAAACGTATTAAAATTAAATAAATTACTACATATTACCTTGGAGATCTTTATCTGAATCATAACTGATATCAATGAGCATAGACTGTACCGGCAAACGATAATATTCGTTTTCTTTTTTAAGAAGTTATTCAGTTCATTTTTATATTGTTCACCCATATTTTTTATTATTATTATTATTATTATTATTACTCCTTATATTATTATATATTATATTACATATTATTGCCTTTGCTTTATCAACCATCGTAAGATATTTTAGGAATTTTTCCAGTCCTTTAAGAAATCCGTAAATTTTTATCTGAATTAAATTTTCTGAGTCAGCCCTTGCCCTTTTACTTACGCTTACATTTTCAGTGATTTTATAGAATTAATAAACTAATCGGTTTTTCAGAATAATTTAATTAATATACACGCCACTGATTACTGAAAAAATGTGGAAAAGACAAAAAGATGCATTTTCCTACGTCCCAGAGAAATAGCAGTCATATATTCAACAATAGTAACTGATGTAACTGCTCTGATCAACATGAATTGATTCTTCAATGTATATAGAGAGCGTCATTTATATTGTTTCCCAAGTCGCGCGAAATATTTTCATATATTTTTTGAAGGCGCGTTGTAGACTTGGTTTTAGAAAACTTTGTCTAATTCAGCATGGAAAAAGTATCCTTTGGCTGATATAAATGAACAAAACAAGAGAAATCCGAAAGGTTTTTTCTTCAAATACACATTACAATAGGTTTTGTTTTTAACACCATGCATGTGCCAGATATATGAAAAATCACACACGGTTTTCATTTTTTTTTTTTTATTTTATTTCCTTTATTTGTTGCAATGAAATTAAAATTGCTTGGGAGTGAATAAAATTTTTATAGTGATCTAAATGTCATTTTCTGCCATACTACCTGATTATCAAAGCACGTAGATAATGCTGACCACCCCGATAATGCTGTTGGCCAATTTAGCATTTATTCAACATATCATATCGAAAATCGGCATTCAGTCACGATTGCAGTCATTAAAATTTGTCAGTATCGAGTCTAATTCGAGATAAAAATCGCCATGACAAATTAAAATAAACATCGCGGCGATTTACCATTATTCTCTGCAATTACTGGCCCGACTGGGCAAAAAACTCACATGTAATTGAGTCGAGAGACAAGGTCCCGAGTTTCTTTGAATAGCACCATTCATTCATTACCTTCAACTCGACTCAAGACTTACAGAAAAGCAGCTACAGCTGCCCGTCTCGAAATCTAACTATGCCAGTGGCGCACCAGAACAACACAAAATACCTCTCCATTCAATAAGTCATATAATCTATTCTGGAAGAGCCCTAAGACTATCCTAAATTAGATGAGTTCTCGGATCTGTAGCTATAAAAGCAATGGAAACAATATAAACCTATACATTTTTATTGTGGTCTCCTGGAATATTTATTTTTTTCCAATTTTTTCCCATACTGGTTTGAACAACAAAAAGGGGCAAAGAGAAATAAAACTAGAAAAAAAAACTAAGCTAAATAACAAGATCTTAAAATTCCAAAATTTTTAGAAAATTGTAAAATTTTAAGATAAGTATATTTTATCTTTTTCATCTATAATGGACAGAATCCACAAAGTAAGAGTAGAAACAATCATTATGAATATGAAGTTGGTAAGCATAGTTACAAGCCTTACTATACGATACGTCAGGCTCATCAAATATATGAACAGAATAGAGCTGATCTAGGAACTAAAATATAGATTTTGTCAGGAAAAGATAGGAATACTTTGACTTTGAGCGAACAATGAAATCTAGTTAAAAAGAAACGAACAAATAGAGTATATCCACTTTAGTTGCATGTGGATTGAGGAGGAGATGCAGTTAAAATATTTAACTATAACAATAAATAAATTCTGCTACCCTAAGATCGCATAACTAACCCTGTACAATCTTTCAGAGCGATTTGGTAACCAATAACTAGTACCTCCTGAGTAAATAAAGTTTCACCATTCTAGGTACCAGGATAGAGGAGAACCACTCTCAAAAAACCAATATGTAGACACAAAATCAGCTGAAAATATACAGATAACCTATCAAAAAGATACTTAAATATAGTGGTAGGTTCAAAGGTTGGTAATTAATTTGTACTTTCTGCTTTGCCAAATAAAGCTTTTCATATTTAATGCCCTTCTTCACTTACAAAAGATTAACTTAAATTTCTTAATTAAGAGACATACATGATATTAGTGAAAAAAAACTGACAACTTATACTATCCCAATTATAAAGTAAAATAAGGCCAGAGTTATTTAGTCAAAATTCTCAAAATTTATTCCATTATTTTTTGTAAGAAATGTGCGTGTCACCTAAATATAGATAATGAACCTACATTAAAGTAATCAGGTGAAGAAAGCACAGTACCTATGTCTTCTTTTTGTATTGTTTCAAATGAAACTGCATGCATGAGCGGACATTCAAAGCGTTGTGAATGTGACAAAGATGAATAACGCATTTTCATTAAAAGTAAAGATGGTTTTTACATTCTGATATGGTATAATACAATCGTAATGGATATCTCATGACGTTCTTGTTTTATAGATTTTTGCGGTTTATCGGCCCTGTTAAATAAATGAGGTTTTTTTTCGGTTAGTCATTCGTTATGTTGGTTTTTGTCAAATGTCGTTAACCATGAGTTGACGTAAGTAGATAGACAATGCTACGGACATTTTTTAATGGTCGTTTGTTTCAGGTGATTGGTTATTAGTGTATGTGTGATTGAAATGTTTAGACACGAGGAAATTACCAACATTTTGGGTAATTAAGCATGTCGATTCTATCCTTTTCTTTTTGATAAAGAATTATATTGTGTTTTTAAGTATTACATGACAAATAAAATGCTGTCGAAAAAGATAATGTTTTAATTTTCATATGAATTTAAAAAAGTAGATGAGGAACGATTAAGGAACTTTGAAAAAAAAGATAGTTTGGAGGTTATATAGAGCTAAGAAAATATGTGAAGGTAAGTACCAAAGATGACAAGGAGGTAAAACGAATTACAAAATCGAGACTATGTGGAAATAGACCTAAGAGAAGACAAAAAATTAATGAGATCAAATAAGGAAATACATATGTTTCGATTATGGGTATAAGAAGATGATGGGAGCAAACATAACGAAAAAAGCGAAGAAACCTCATGCTATAGAAATATATATGCATAGAATGAGGAATGGAGCTGCGTGAGGAGTGGAAAAAAGAAGAGTCCAAGAGTATCCCCGCAAGGGATGTAATGCCACAAATAAAAAAACACCTTTTTGTACATGTTTGACTTTTATAAGAATGTTCCAAAGAAGACCAAAACAAATTGATTTTTTACTAATTTTAAAAGATTAATTTTGGAATATTTTCCTACGTTAGTATTTTCCCAAGTAAATCACCCGGTAGTAAGGGCTAGCCGCTGCGTCATTCAGTCCTCATTTGTAAAATCATTATGCTGGTAGCATTTCGGGTTCTGACTATTATGAAAACCATTTCAGTAGATTTATTTACAAAATACATTTACGAAATTCTATAGGAAAGCCCCTAACAATGGTGCTTCTACCTGCACAACGATTTTTAAATAAACAACCCACCCCATATAATATATTACGTTATTATACGAAATATTTCTATGCTTATCAAAATTCTGACTTGCCGTTATTATACACTTCACCTCGGGGGATATTAAGCGTAACCAATTTAGTTTTGGGTAATGGCTTATTGTAGATAATGTAATTCATTTTTCTTGGGTAACCATATTTGTTTATTTTTTATATTTCTTCCTGATATGAAAGATTTTAAATTAAAATGGGACAAAAGTAAGACTAACACTAATACAAAATCAAAATAAATAAGAATATGGATTAAACAAAAAGAAATAAAAATTTATTTATTTATTGAAAAATCCAAATATCTAATTTGCGTATCCTCCGTTCTAAAAATACTAATTTCCTCTGAAATTTGATATAAAAGAATACGACGTTGAAGCCTAAAGAGGTCCCCCAATTTTTTTATTTAGCCGTCACATTTTTTGCAGCAATGAAATGAAAGACATAAATATGTGGTATATGAATAGAAATTCTTTATAGAACGGATGTTGGTTTTTTTTGTATGATTGCATTCCCTTGTCCGCCGTTTTGTATAAATTGCACCAGCCAGTGGCTATGCCTAACTTCCCACACGCCGGTCCGCTAACGACCAAGAGACCGTTTGATGAATGACCTTGCTTATTACTTACTTAGCCCCACCCTACCTCATTCCTTAGTGCAAATGGTAGACAGAATATAAAATCTTTAACGCTTGGTTTTCCTCTAAAAATAAAATTGCACAAGCAAGTTGAAGATGTTGAATTTTTTGGAATACGTAGATATTTATTACTGTTATTAATAAAGACTGCTTAAAAAATGCAGTAAAACAAAACAACTAGTAGACCAATATTTTAAATGGTTGTGCACCAGATATATATGTAGTTACATTCAACCATTAATATTCTGAAACTAATTCAAAATTAATAGGTAGTAGGAACGTAACTCTATAGACAAATTATAATGTGCATCCTGAATGAATTATATTTTTTTAATAGAGACTGGTGTAACTACTAGAACTGTAATTTTAAACAAAAACATTTTTGGGGTCCTTAAGATTTCCGCATCTAACTAGAACGGTCATTTGTACTCTATTTTATATATCTTCATAATTAAACACATTTCTCTAAATGTACTTCTGCTGCAATTTCTTAGCAGGAATAATTGTTTGTCTATCGCTTCTACTATTACGGTATAATAGGCTTAAATTGCGTCTTTTAAGCTGCCGGACGTCGGTCGCATTAATTTGATTTAAAAACTGTAGTACGGGTATTACCAACACCTTCAAGAAATAGTCGAGAGAGAAAAAAAAACAGGCCGCGTTTTTCGTCGTCGAAATATTTAGTGATGAAACAAACCAGTTCAATATTTTAATGACTTGAGATTTTAAAAAAAAAGTGTCTTAGAAGGAATATGGTTGGTTTTAAACTAGTACATAAACCTAGTTTAAAAAATAAAAAATAATAATATATTAGAAAGAACCACAAGTAATGATTGAAGTATTGCCATTGAAAAAATAAGCTTGTCACTGATTAAATTGGATATTTTTGAATCATCAATCAGCGGTTACTGCTAGCTATAAATTTCGTACCTGTCACTTATAGAAAATATAGTTATCGTTGTTTGTTTGCTTCCTTAAGAACGGAATTGACGATGGAAAAAGGAAATTGAGGAAAAGTCAATGATTTTGTTGTATGCGTATTAATTTTGAAAAGCTAATGGATATGTCAATATGACTTTCCGTTAATAAAAGTAAGAGCTAGTTAACTTTTTTAAAACGAACTTAGAATGAAGCCAAGGCTTTTCAATCTCAGCAAAAATTGTAAGAAGAATAGCATTATTGAATTAATTCGATCTTAAATATTTATTTAATATCATACTTGGTTTATTTTACTATTTTTTTAAAATAGTACAAATGAGTAAAAATAAAGGTTCAGCTTATCTTACCCTCAAAATGTGATTATTTTCTTATCGTATAGCTTACCTGAAAAAGAAAAAATACATTAATAGTAATTTCCAAAGAAAAATAATCATAGAAAATGTTATTGACTCAATTTAAAATTCTTTGGGTCATTACCTTGTATTAAACCCATAAATAATTCAGTCCTAGACAATGCAAAAAAAAAGAGACATAAAGAAGACGTGAGTGTTTTTCCAAACCACCTGGCGGTCATATTTCGTGTAGACGTTTCATTAATTTACATCCTGCTCGAGCATATTCAATCAAAACAATAAATTTTGAATGGGAAGTACATTAAGGAATTCTTAATGACGATCAAAGAGAGATTAATAGGCATGCTCCTGTCTTGGCCGGTCACTTTTCGAGGGTGGCACGCTAAATATTTGATAAATGACTTCTTTTCGTATGTTTCCAACACTCAACGGTTCCCACAACATAAAAACAATTTAAATATTGTGACTATTCTGGTCACTAAATTACAGAAAGTTAGAGAGAAAATGCCGTTTGTTACTATATAATATAAAGCCAAAACAGTGGAACGATACGCCTTTTATATAGCCTCTCAATAACGTTCAATTAGTTTTGTATTCTATTAAAAATATTCTATATGAACCGATGGATCTAACTCTCCATCTCCATGTACTGCCAAGATCTAATCTTCGGTTTCGAGTACCAACGGGGTCTCGGTTAATTAAATCTAGTTATTATCACACCCTGTTGATTTTTCCATCGGAAAAACATGAATATGAAACTTGGTGGAAATCATTGCATACCAGTTCTTGTTGTATCCTCTACACACTACAAAGTTGCTACGAGGAAGTGCTAATCTTACTTAAATTCGTCACATATTTATTAAAACGACAGCGAGTTTAGAATGTTTATTTTTAAGACACCATTGAAAAGAAAATTTTTATATTAGGCGACCGCCTATTCTAAAATAGTTAAATCTTCCTTGAGATGCTTCATAACTCATAAATTTTTTTAACCTCTTTCTAACCAGATCAAACTATTCTACTATAATTTTTGGATGTTTTGACATTCCAATTAAAACATTAGGGTTTCTATTTTTTAAAAGCTTAATGACATAGTAAAGCCGTTAAGCCATTAAAATATCTCGAGAAAATAATGTTATCTTGTTTATAAACGTTGCATGACGCCATATGTGTCCCAATGGGTGAATTACTCTTGAACCGAAAGTGAAGAAAAGTTAATATTTACGACGAGCGACGAAATTATTTATTTGAACGTGTTGATGTCGACATCGCATATCGCGAATATTCCATGCTAAATGACTTAAACACAAATTCGTCGTTCATAACGAACCGAGAAATCCTCACATCCGGTAAGAGATACAAGTTGCGATTATTTATGGTTTAATTTTAATCACATTTACTCTAAGCTTGGTGTCAAATTAAAGTGGCATTACTAAATGTTTTAAATGTATTTATGTAATCGCTCGGATGTATGATTTATACTTCATTACAGATTTCTTGGATTTTATAAATATTACTTTTTGTGTTAAGTTTCCTAGAAATTTGACAATAAAATAAGAAAACATGTAAAAGGCAAATTTACCAATGGGGTGCAGTTTTTGCTCAGCGTCTGTCAATCAAATGGAGGGCATGCATTGTGCATTAGTTTACACTGCTGCACCTAGGTTGTGAATATTTAGAACTAAGAATTTTCGTTTCTTAAATCTCGTTCTAAATAGATAGCATAGACATTCCACAGCACTTTAGTTATGTCCATTTATTGCCCTTCTAAGGGTAAGACTCCCTTTAATGTCATTAGTAACCCACTATTTTAAAAAAGTTTTTAACGTCCCCGAAAGGTGCCCCAGTTTATAAATGTAATTGCAGTTTTGCTTGCTTAATTTCAATGAGCATTTTCTAAATAAGTCTATAGTTGTCTTGCTCTACTCGCAGAACCACTTCTAAAATAAAGACTGAGGTTTCTCTGAACTATTCCTATGAGTATTTCTTGAATAAACTGGTGGATTTTTTGGCCTAATTCTCACCAATAAGGAAAAACTGCAGCTTTTTCCTTCTATTCCCAAAAATTTTTCAAATAACATTTCTTTCTTGAACCAGGCGTTTACTAGTTGTAGTCTAGATGAATTTCTAGTTCCATGAGGAGATCCCATTTAAATCTCTTCACAACTATTCGAAATTTTCTTGCTTTTCTAATACAGTCAGAAAAATTGGAACCTCATGGGAAGTAGTAATAAACATATATGGTCGAACAACTGTGAAACAAGAATAGAAGATAGATTTCTGCTAAATTCTTTTCGGATTATTACTTTGAAGTACACATTCCCTCAAATTATATCTCAAATACACAAATTTGTATATATTTTCTTCCATTAAATCAATTTTGGGGACTATTATTCCCTCTGGACAGTTAATGTTTCTGCTTTTTTGTGTTCCTACAACAAAATCCATATAAATAATTCAGGAGAACTTGTCGACGCGGCGAGGCGGCATGGCATATTCGGCTAGCGCAACACTGAGAGATTCCCGAGGGACGTTTGGCACTGTGTCACCGCTAATCTCCAGGTACGACGGGTGTGGACGACACAGCCGAGATCAAAGGGAATGGTCGATGCGGAGATTCCCCGAGGAAGAGCCAGGCACGGATAGCCGAGAGTAATCTGCATTCGTTGTGAGATGGGTCCGGTAAAAGTGAAAGGACGAGATATTTTAAGCAACTTTGTGCCAGTGACGTAGAACAACGAATCTCTATTCATTAAAACCAAACATTAATAAGTTATAAAACTAAAACTGAAACCACCTAAACATAAATTTATGAGAAAGTATTTAATTTCCTTATTTAAAGATGTCTATTTCAGTAAATAATTCAGATTAAACTAATAGCAAGTAAAATTTAAAATTCAAATTAAATAACGTATCCCTCACTTTCAACGTTGTTTCTGACGTTTTAATATTTTCTACGTGAACGTTTAAAATTTAATTTCCTCATCTATATCAAAGATAATTAGCTACAGGTATTTTCAGATACGATCGAAGTCGCAAGATTTCCTATGTAAACAGCCATCTGAATATGGTTAGATGCCCGTTCCAACCTTCGTTAATATTTGTTTGAAAAGAGACCAGTAATTAGAAGTAGAAATCTGTCTTTAAGGAGAGTAAGTAGTTGTATTGATGTTTTCTTGGTAATTGGTGCTTCATTAGGTTTTATTTATTTTTTCTAAATATGTGTGTATTCGTGGATTAAAGAACATATTTTCTGAAATTAGAAGTCTTTTAACAGCAAAAAATTCTTTGGTAAAAAAGCAATTTTGTATTTTAGACCATTCCTCTTTTTCATTATATATTAAATAAATACTAAAACTAATAAACAACTACACATCAGCCAATTAATTATATTTCAAAATTGTTTCCATTACCTACTAAAAAGGAATTATTTCATATTGACATTGTATTACAAGAAAGAGTGATTTTAATCCCAAAAAAATACCTGATTCTATTTTCACACTTCAACAACATATTTTATGAAAAAACATAAGATATACATGTTTGTGGGGCTGTTCTGTTCCTGTCTGATGCTATAAATAATGCAGCAGGAGATCATTGGTAGCAGTATGGCAATTAACGCTAGATTAAGAATGGGATGTAACCGTGGTGGACAGGTTTTAATTATTCAAGAGTATTTCTTTAATTCATACTCGACGCTCAAAACCAACTACCAACCAACGGGTTAACGAGCTCTTCCGAACGAAAAGGGTTTACTTACTTGTATTCTACAGAGTGGTCCGAATATTTCAACACGGTAGATAAATTACTTTCTACTTAATTAGTTGAGTGGAGAATTTCTATAATTAAGAAAAGAACTAAAAGAGGTTAAGCTTCTTTTTGATATATTAGATGGAATATAATAACATTCAATGCAGTTTTTTGCTTAGAAGGACATGTCACTATTCAAATCATGGTCGTCTTTATTTCAATTCACTTTTCTGGGATTTGTCTAGTACTAATCGGCGTCCTTCTATATTTTTGCCTTATGTTTATTCAGGTGATCATATTTCCTTATTTCACGTATTTTCTTCGGTAATTCTTTCGTGACTAATCTTTATTAGTTAGTCTCTTGACTGAGATTTCTTTATTTTAATAATCAAAATTTTCTGAATTCTAACCAGTTCCATTTATTTTTTTTAATTTCTGTTACACGTATTGGACGGTAAAATAAAAATTTATTCTTGAAAGAATTGTAAATATCGATGTAGGGCCGCCTGGTATGTGAGCATATCGAACTGATTATTAAAATAATGACACAAGCTCGATAATGATAGCCTCCCGCCTTTTATACGACTTGTCTGTTCATCTTTTCATCTGCACGTCCTCATACTAATTGCCCGAACAACCCTTTCTTTCTAATAACATACTTTTCAGTCTTTCGTGTTTTATGACTTTCCTCTCTCTTTATTCTTTTTCTAAACCCTTTTCCTCGGAAAACTCAGTAGGAGTAGCGTAATTACGTCTTTAACAGAAACGTATACTTTTCTATCCGCCCCATATTAAATTAATAGGGAATGGTAATTATTGGTAAAGTGTTGTGTCACCCCACAATTTCTGATTCATTACACGTTAATTACCAGTTGCCAAAATATTCAATATACAGGTTCGTTCTAAATAAAAAATTAAATATTGTTTTACAAGAAATATTATTCAAAAATTCTCAAACGAATTTGAAACAACGATGTCTATACAGTAACGGAATTTATATCACATCTGATGAAATTTGGAAAAAAAATGTAAATATTCTTTCCCTGTGCAAAATTAGGATTCTAATTTATAAAACAAACTATTATTACATTTAAATTGTAACAAATTTAGAATCCTTTTTAAAAATTCTAAAGTTTCCGAAGTTCAGGAGTTAAAATATATGAAATTAAAAGCAATTTGTTTATAAAACTTAACTAATAAGCTTATATGGCATGTTAACTTTTGGCATTTTGTTAAATTTGACATTTGAGGTAAGTCAGTAATTAGTTTATTTAAACTTAGAATTTTAGATCTTGAGATGTTTAGAAGTTTAGCAATACATGAGGTTATTAATTTAAAAATGAATATTAAATATAATTTTGAATACGTTTTTAAAAAAGGTAAATTAAATGATTATACAAACATAATGTTGTTTTAATTATAATTTTTACAGCAAATTTTATAACAATTAATGAAAATTATAACAAAAGTTATGGAACATGTCTCCATAAAATTCTAGAATTCCTAATTACTTTGAATTATGAATAAAAATTATATATTCCAGATTAAAGAATAAAGTGTCAAATTTCATTTTAGGTAATTATTTAAAATGAAAATATATTTTAGAAAAAAATCAAGGGTATTTCAAAATTAATTTTGTATGAAAATTGGGTTTAAGAAATGACAAATAACAAATTATAGGTTTTCGTTGGTTTTGACTTGGAAAAGGATTTTAACAAACTGTCTTTCATTTTGGGCGACATAAGTTTGAACTATTATAATTTAAATCATTTAATCAACAACTTATCTTAACCTCAAATTTTTTCTCCATGAGTGAAGTGATTTAAAACTTTGTATATTCACTTATAGAGTTTGTTTTGTTATAATGATACTTCTACTTTTGTTCGGAACAACAATAAATTTGGATGTTCTAAAATGGACAAGTCTTTTCGTATAGTATAACTTAAAAACAAAACGTCATTCTTCCATTTAGTCATCTTGGATGTGAATAGTCTAAGCCACAAAAATACCAAATCTTGGTTTTGTATAGGGACAATCGAAAAAATATCAAATTTTATTATGGTGAACAGATCTAAGTAAAAAAAGAATTTGGAACCGTCAAAGTTAAAGAAGTATTTACGATAAATTAAAGTACTGAATGCTGCAAATTATTTTAAAACCGCATTTTCTCTAAACAACGTTTGTGTGGCTTAGTACGATTCACGTCCAAGACGACGATTTCTAAAAAAAGGATTTACGAATTAGGCCAAAGCATAGATAAGAAAAAAATATTGGTTCTAAATTTACCAAATACCAATGTTTTTGTTCGCCGTAATTGACTATTTGATCCTTCTAGAGAGATATTCAAATTATGATAGTTCTGGGAAAAACCAAAGAAGATCAATCACAGCAATACACTTTTCGTCATTCACAGCAGCCATGTTTCCATAAAGTAAAGAGATCTAAGTTTAGACTTTGTTGTGCTATATAAACTATAAATTTTCATTAAAGAAAATAAATATACAGATTATATCTATCATTAAAAAAGTTTCTAGTTAAAAAATTTTTTTATTAGAATTTAACGAAGAAAATAAAATATCGCGTCAGTGTCCTTGAATGAAGGAACCTCGTTAGGATCTCTTCACGGCCGGTTCCGAGTGTTTTCTTGTTCTTTGTTCGCAAAAGCAGATTATCATCTCGTTGCAGTCGGTCAGGAGAAGAAAGAACGTGAGTGTTCGACAGGTGTCTGCGGCTTGTTGGGGGGCGGTAGGGGGACGGCCTAGTCTGACTTGGCGGGTCCGCACACACAACAAAGGTGGAACTCACACGAGCCACCGCTAGTCCGAGAGTAGCCTTTAAATGGACAGTGGATAATCGTTACAAACCAAATAAGTTTAATTTTCCTCATTGTTTTCTATAAAAGCTCCGTATAAATTTATTCAAAACGACTACATTTAGTATAAACCATGATAAAACTATGTTAACAATATTTTTGTCGCGATGTTTGTCAAAAGAGTTTGTTTGTGAATGTCTCTACAGTGGCAATTTTTTAATTATGTGGAATATAAAGGCTAGAGCCCTTTCGTTATGACCACACTGCCTTTACTCTTATTTTTCAAATTTTTACTATACTGTAAAAATAGTCTATTTTGGGGGATGTTACTGGTTCTCCGTAAATTTTTTTTCAAGAAACAGCCGATGCTCATCCTCCAACGAAATATATTCCGCATTTGACATAAAAAAAAATTGAGACTTTTACATTAAACGAATTAGAACCATCCCATGAAAGTGCACGTAGCGAGCTCTCCAAATTTGCGGATGCACTCTACGAACTAGTTCACAAGCGTACAATAGTGGCGATCAGCAAGAGGCAATTTTTTTTTGTAAGTATAAAACGCTCTTAATGACTAGTAACGAAGTAATATCAAATATTTATTAAGTTTATCAAAATAAGTATTCAAAACGTACCTCAATAAAAATGTAATTGAATAATAACCCACAAATGCATAAGATTGCTGAAAAATAGCAGGGCACTTTTATTTCAGTCAAGTATAGGCACAATGACAATAGTCACCAACTTTTACATGTACCACTTTAGTATTCATTTTCAAAACTTCTCATTCTACAAAAATATTTTATTTTTGTCATTTCACTAATTAATATAATATTTACCAAAGAAGACAATAAATTAAGATATATCGAAACATCGGCATAAATTTGCCCACGAATTCTATCTTAACCCACCCGATGACAGTTATAGATTTTAGCTCAGCCGTACTTTCAAATTATTAATAGTGCCCTGAAAGAGTCAAACAAGCCCACGAGCAAAGTAAACCGAGTCGAGTACAGCGTGAAGATAAACTAGTATGTAGTTATGTGACGTTGGTGGGTTCCTTCTCCGCCCATAGTGCATAAACGATGAGACCACGGGGCGATAATTGCAGCCTTTGACTCAACGCTAGGTGTAATTTGGTCGACCATCAACCTAAAGTAATTAATGTATAGTAATGATTAGTGAATGGTCTCTTGCCGTGTCCGGGCCAGAGTGCAGCTTAGCGCAATAATCAGTATGGACCCAAGCACCGTGATCCAAAGGCCACATCTAGCTGTAAAAACAAGTATTACAGAGTATAACACTGTAATGAGAAGTATTACATAATGATTACAATATGAGTAAACTTCGGTAAATAAATAGATCAGGAATAAACGAATAGGAATGGAAAAGGAATAAAGAAGTAAGAGAAAAAGCAAACAGAACGGCATCGCTTATATCGAAATTAAATTGCACTAGTTCAGACCCATCTAGAATTAATGCGTCAAAAGGATTGTAATAAATATTGAGGAAAAAATTAGAAAAAGAATCCGCGAGTTGTGAGAAATTGAAAGAAATAATAGGAAATGAAAATAACCCCTGCAACAATTAAATATGAACAACAAAACAACTTTTGTGTGCATAATATTAAGACGCTGATAAGAATCGAGGGAACAAGCAGATTAACTATGAAAGAAATTCTATTACGTAATATGGAGTCACGGTTCCATTTCCAAGCTATGTCCCATCACAAATAATAATAAAAGACACACAGCTTCTAGATATACGAAGTGCCAGTGTCTATGTCATAAGAAGAAAGACTTCTCGTAGTTGAAGTCATTGCCTTTAGGATTTTCTGCGAGTCCGCTTTAGTTTCCTTTATATGTATTGTCAAATCGAGGTCCTTTAAGCTTGGATTTCATCCTTCTGAAACACGAAAATTCGCTCACAGCTAGGTCAGGTGAATAGGGTGGCAAGGAGTAAAACAGACATGTTGTTTTTGACTAAAACTGTCTTGTCAGGATCGCAGTGTCAGGAGTCTAGGGTCAAACACGATCGCTAACTTTCAGGAATTATTATACAGACTCTTTGTAGTTGAGCAAGTCAGTATTTTCCGAGTTTGGCATTTTGTCCATATAGATATATCTGTTGAACGTGGTTCCAATCCGGTTTTAGGGTCCAATCTCCAATCATCCCAACACATTATTATTACCATAATCAACGAGTAGTGTTTCTATTCTTAAATTATAGCACAAAGTGCTACAAAGAAATGTACATAGCATTTATTTTGATTGGTCCATGCCTTCGTTGTTTTCATGTAAGTCGATAACGAAAAAATAATATTGTGAAAAAAGCAAAGTTACATAGGAACAATTTTATTGTCACCTTACATTTCGTGAGTACATTTTTAGTCCTTTTATTTGTACCACCTTATCTTGATTGAATTATTAGAAATAAATAATGTAAGCAATTATAGTGATCTTCTTACATCCTATTGACGAATGGGTCGTTATTTTTAAAGCAGTAGTTAAATGCTATTAATACATCTTTTAAATAAAACTCCCGAAAGAAAACAGTGTTTAATAGATCGGTGGAAGGTATAATCACTGTCAACAATAATTTAGCTAGTGATCCAATGTGCTGTCTGTATCACAATGGGTAAGATGCAATCTTGGATTCATTCTATACTCCCGATCCGCAATTGCAGTAAACTACGATAAAATGTATTAAAAGCGTCAGTGTGATGCGCAATGCCAACTAGCTATTTGTCAAAGATGAGAAAAGTAAGAGTGACAAATAGACTGTCACGCAGTTCTATAAGCTGTTACTGTCAATCCACCATTTATTTTCTCCTGCTGCTACTTATTCCTGCTAGACATACGGACTGCAGAGCGGAATGTTTACGTTTGCGAGTTTAGACGTTTAATGCAATTTGTCTAGATGTTTAAGCGAAAGTGAAGGTCAGCTTTTCTTAGTTTAATAAACTTGAAATTTGCTGGCTCATTCGATCTGTTTAATTATTTAGTACGCTTCATGTTGTCCACTAAATAAATACAAATAACCCGAAAAGAATTCAAATTCAATTCGATATTAAGTACTAGTTTATACATGATAATTTTAAGTTCATTATTTTTTTCTGAAATTAAAATTAATGATGAAAATAAAGTTGCTAAATATTCTCGTTTATAACCAAATAAGTAGGACCATTAAATATATTATTAATGATGAAATGTTTCTGCATTCTTGAATAATTTTTCAACTATCATTTTCAAAAGCAAAAATGGAATTTCGCTTTCTAGCATCAAAAATAACTACGTACTTTTGGTTAGAATAATAATTTTTATTGTCAAATATTAATATTTAACCACATTTCTCAATATTTAAGCATATATTTTAATACTCATATATACTTCTAGATATTGAATATATTTACAATATATATGTAAGAGAAAATAAAGATACGGATAAGTTAGTATAACGAATTAATAATTTTAGTTTGAATAAATAGTATACAATTACAATTTAGATTTCTCGTGATGTATATTTGGACAGTTGTTGGGTTATTTGGTCAACTTTTCCATAAGCAGAATTTCATCTTCTTCGAAGCAATTTGTTCACATAACAGATATTTAGTAATTTCATATGTTTTTTCTTTCATTGAAGGTGCAAATACATTTAAAGGGTCTCTTTGGGATGTTACCAAGAATCTCTTGAAATACAGCTAAAAAGAAAACCATTGCTCGAGATGAAGCTTGTTTTTTGCGAAGCAGTAAACTTCATCCAAGGAAAACGAGCTACCTACGATCTTTAACAACATTTGAAGAAGACTGGGGTAAAAATTCAATGAAAAACTTACTGCTGGGCACATTGAACAAAGTCAAGCATCCAGTACAGAAGAAGTTATGTTTTGGTGTTCAGCTCCTGAGAAACTTATTCTAGTAGAAGGCATGATAAACAGCGAAAAATATAAGGCATAATGTTGGAAGGACGCTTGACTCAATAATTGGATAAGGTAACAAATTTGTAAAAATTAGACTCGGAAATATTTCATTTTTCTAAAAAAATCCAAAGTTTCAAGACTAAGAAAATTAAATATCTAGATTGATCGGCAAATTCATCGACCTCAATTCCTCTCAGAATTTGAGAGCAATCTGTTAAAGATGGGACTTACAACCAAAACAAAGATGGTGGGAGCAGAGATTCAGATGTGGTATCGAAGCGAGACAATCAAGGATATCATAAAAGAAAAAGGGGTACGTAATTCTTATTAATATTTATTACGTTGTATAACTTTTTATTATTTTGTTATTATTTCAAATAAATATAATTTCCGTAAAAAATATCTGCGTCCGTATCAATTCTGTATATTTTATATTTCATACATTCAAAGGTGTTATTAATATAGTTTACTTCTAACAGTTCATGCTTTATATATAAATTATTTTTTTAAACAAAACTATGTTTTATTCTAATTTGCTATTTCCTAATTTTCTCTGTCACTGTAGTTAAGTTGCAAATCTTTTTCTATATGAAGAAAATGAAAATTCGATTGTTTTCATTTTTGAATATAATAATATGCAATTGTACCGTGTGACTGAACTCTTTAACTATTTTAATTCTGATATACGTCGTTATAAAATATTCAACTTAGGTACATATATGTCGCTTCCGCGGTTTTATGATCCTAACAAATGAGAGCAAGACGATGAAAAACCCCAACATTAATGACAAAGCGCCAACAAAACTGTATAACAAACAATAGTTTATTTTGATATCGTAATAAATTACAACTAAGTGTACCATTACTGCACCATGTGAATTTGCTTTAATTTAAATGTAAATTATAATTTTTCAGAGGGATATATATTATTATCATTTAGCAAATGTTATAAGTGACACTTGATACATTTTTTTTAACTTAAATCCATAATGATCCATTTATAATCTTGAGAAAATCATGTCAATTAGTTTTTTTTGACTCGTTATGTGTACCGTTTTATGTAGAAATATAGAACATATAAAACTGGAACATAATAAAAAATATTCTAGCTGGTTTTGTTTGGAATATATCGCAGTGTTTAACAATTACAATAGCCATGAATTAAGTAACACCGTGTATAATTTAATAAATCCCTATATCAGATTTATATGGGGAAATGTTATTAAACCAAAAAAATACTTAGCACCCTATGTGTCTCATTAAAGAAAAAGTATGATTGGTTAATTGTATAGTAATATAAAATTAATATATGTATGTAAAATATATATAAATAGTTTAAGGCTATCCAGCTTTAATAGCTTTTAAAATAGCGCCGCCCTCTGTCAGATTAAACAATTGTCTTGAATAATATAGATTACCTATTCTTTTTGTTTCTATTCATTTCATTGATTTTTAATAAAACCAAATAATGAAAGTAGTGATTTATCAATTAAAACCCATTCTCATAACGTTAAAAATTCCCTATAGTTATACGTATTATGTAATCCTGAAAATTTATGAATAATTAATGAAGCCATTGCTGTTGAAATATAGATGCAATCGTTTTAATTCCGTCCTCAATACATCAAAAGATGTTTCCCGTGATTTTTTAATGACAAAAACCTATTAGAGCGTACTCAACCCTCTAGTCCTAGAAGTATTAGTCAGGGTCTACCAAAAACAGGGAATCAAACCCACTTATATTTATAATGATTGTAAAAGAAAACGTTTTGGAGCATGTGTGATGTCATCTACCAATTTAAATACATTTATAATGGGTAGATTCGCCAAAGTGAGGGTAGAAACAATCATTATGAATAAACTTATTCATAATAAAATTTTTAATGTCATGTCAGGCCCACCTAACTTATCTTAGAGCTAACTTATAAACTCAATAAATGCTACAGCCAGTGACACAATGTCATTATTAGGCAATGCAAGAGTAATGTAGCCAAAAAACGATTTAACTCAAAAATACTAATATTCGCCTAAACAAACTATGTCTAGCTTTTTTAAATATTGTATCTCTATGCCTACAAAAATCGAACGCTTTAAATATTTGAAATTCGTGAATAGGGACTTGAAGACAATACGTTTATCACCAATTTAAATCAGCACACATCCAAAATGCATGATGCACTTAAGTTCCGTACATACGCGACCTTTAAACACAGTCGACACTCTAAGTGTAAGTGAAATTTCTTCTTTTTTTTCTCTACGTCTTCGGAGTAATTTGATTGCGTCTGTGATAATGGACGGAATACGGAAAACCAAAGAGACAGACGGTAGCGCGCTTTTAAGATCTTTTGACTCAGGTTTGTCAATAAATTGGTTTTTAAATATTCTCTTGCAGTTCTCATTTGTTTCATATAAAATCTTTTGTCTTAAACTCCGAGTTAGCTGAACTAATATGCAGACAGAATGAATCTAGTAGACTAGTAGATTAATTAAGTTTTATAAGATTTCGACAAGTTACCTCTCACTGTTTTTTTTTCTCGCGAAAAATACTTTTTAATCGCCTCGAAAACATTGTATTTTGCGTCTGAATCCTTCAAAATTCTCTAGAAATGTATATTGGTCATCGTACAGCCTGCAGCGATTAGTAGCATATCACAGCTCGCAGACACTGTACCAATGAGCACGAGGTATAGTGAAGATATGCCGTCTTTAGGAGGAGACGTTAAACCGTCGGTCCCGAGTCCATAGATGTTGGTCTCGTTAAAAATCCCTACCTCGGGTTGGAATACCTGAGGATTCGGCTAAATTTCCGGTTAGGGGTAGCGTGCTCCCGGCGTCAGTGATTAGCCCTGGTCGCAGAACTAATCCGACGTTAAATAAAACAAACAAATAAAAATAAGTATATTGGTCATGTAAATGTCATAGTACCCCAAAAAACATTATTGAAATGAAATATTACCTATGAAAACAATTGAGCTCAAAGGCAGTAATTTTTGTAAACTTATTAAGGCCGGATGGCTATGCCAGCATAAAGGATAAAACAATGCATGTTTACATTTTCAGCGCGCTCTCTGCTCTGTTATGCTGTGCTCTGCTGATATGATAACAACCTGATAGAGATAACGAGTGCGGTTATCGTACGTGTTTGTACTTTCAAAACGCCTACCACCATCTGCTAATACTTAATATTACGATTTAAATACGCATTACATTGCAAACAAGAAACGAAATCCAGTTATAGTTTTCAAATGACATGAATCTTTCATGTAGGCGAATTCGTTTTAATATTAATACGTGTAGGGTGTACGTCTAGATTTCAACTAATGTGTCGTTTTGATAAATATTTAAAAGGGTTGTTACAAAACTTAGAAAGTGTGCATACAAAAGCACTAATTCACATAATTGTTGAAGAACATAATTTGGTATGACTAGGATAAATTCATTAAAAATTGATGATTCGTAGACAGAATTAGATATACTATTTTTGTTACATTTTGACAAACCCTTGTAACTAAATTTCGATTCTAATTATTTATGCACAAAAGGCAAATTGTCCCTCCTCGTGATATATCCTGTATATATAAACAACCAGAGAAGCTGGACATTGACAAATAATATATGAATAAAAAAAATCAAATTATTAAATAATTTGATACAAAAAAAAAACTGGAGTTCCATTTAATTATTTCCATTGTTTTGGTATTTTTCGAAGAGCCCATCATTGATTTATTATGAGAGAGAGAATTAACAGATATACACATGGATCATTTTTATAATATTTGTAGTTAGAATATCAGGACCCGATGAACAATTATTTTTTAGCTTCGAAATGTATGCAATTAATTCGGCAATAGTTAAGGGTTCAAAATCGAGTGATTTAATTTGGTATTATTTATTTAAATAACTCTGAAATATATATTTTATGCCTTTTTTTACCTAAATTTACACAGAAATTATTGAATTCATTTGTTTTTTCTTTATTATCTATATTTTTTCTTTGTTATAAATTATATTTCAGTACTCAAGACATTTATTATCTTTCTACCTGTTATATTATTAATGATTTCTAATACTTTCTTGTTATCGGTATCATTAATGTTATTTTTGTTTTATTTTATATTAATAATTAAATATCGTCAAATAGTTGACGCCGAAATTAACTAAATTTTTATTCTTTATTATTTTTGACTTCGGGAAACTTTATTGAAGACAACCGTAAATACGTTAAAAAAGTCACAGTAACTTCATAGCTAATAAAGAACTTTTTATAAATAAAAAAAAATATTTCCATTCTTTTTTTTAAGATTGTTTTATTTGAAGTTCATCGAAGCATTTCTTAATAAACAAGGAATATTATTTATAATTTTTTTTGGTAATTTTTGAATCTGCAGAAAAAAATGGTGCGGAAGAATTTTTAATGTTTTTATCATATGGCCGAATGGCGTTGACAGCATACCAACCTCTTTAAAATGGAATACTTAATTCATAATATAAAAGTGTGCTTGTTGGTGAAAAGATCTAAACACGCACACGATTAGGATCATATAAAAACTGTTGAACACGAGACCAAATTCGGTAGTTCAAAAGAAACTGCCGGTATAGAAATCGCATGCCTATCCATCATAATTTTTTTATTGTAAACAGAGACGGATTTTTAGGTCAACCAAATAATTAAGCAGAGCCAGATAAATATATTTTTTTCGTTCAATATCCATAAACCCACAATTTACAAAGTGAAATCTTAGAAAACGTATGAAAACAGAATTTTTTTCGTCCAAATAAATTAAGTTGTTCAGATGAAAGACATTTTGTTATTTCTTAGAGTACGAGTTTTGCAATTAAAATAGTATCATTTTCAGACAAATGAATAATAGTTTGTGTCTTACAATAAAAATCTTTGAGACTAATGGCGTAACTGAAACAAATTTTAATTTCATCCAAACACAAATGTCATTTCCCTAAACATCTTTAACTCTTGGTGATCTCATTTATGTAATGCTTAGTAGGATCTCCAAGTGAAAAAAGTTCCAACCCTTTATATGTGCTTCAGTTCTTCTCTACTTTCAGCCAAAGGAAAACATATGAAAATATTAAGGATTTGAGGAGAGACAAATTACTTTCATAGCTGGGGGCCAAATAACCAATGGGTTTCGAGCCAATAAAGGAATTAAAAAAAAATACAAAAATCTTACAGAGGGTAATGAAAGAAAATTATAATGGTGATCACATATATTTTACTTTATATTATTTTTGGTTCATTCAATACAAGATGAATAAAGCTAATTGAAAAATAAAAATTCATGCCCATATTAATTTAAAAAAACGTGTCCAATATATTTCAAGATTGGATTGGATTTTATCAATTGTTTCTCATACTTTGTATATTTACAATGTTTCCAACTGACCCGGCGTATCTCTATCCCGGTCTCTAATTGCGTATACTATCAGTCATCTAATGACAGTGCAATCATCTGTTAAAACTATAAAACGAGCCTAATAGATCTGGTAATCCAATAAATCCGGCTCTGATTGTTCCAAATTTGGCGCTTGGATCCATAAACATAAGCGCTGATCGTCAAGAACGAATGCAGGTATTTACTATCTGAATTATAATCCTTGTGTCGGCGCTTTTTTTTGACGGTTGACGGGCTGCTAATCAGATAATTATCGGCCTGCCGTGGTGTTTACACTCTCGTTGGTCAACACACTACCAACTAGTAGCACTACCATTTAATTGACAATCGTTTCCCTGTTCTTTCATCCTCACCGACAGAAATTACATATTTAGCAGATGAGTGCAAGAACGCGATTGGGTCAGTCATTCCCACGCACCTTATTTGATTTTCTATCGCCTCTCTATATATACGTTGTGGTATAATAATATTACGCGTAATTTTCTATCATTACACTTCAATTAATTGCTTTAACTTATCGGAAAAAATGTTGTTAAGACGCACACCTTTCCATTGTATCTTCTTTGGAAAAGTGCCAGCCCAGATGAGTGGGAAATATACACCTTAGAATGTTTTATGTACCCACATTCTCATTTGCTCAAAAAAGAAGATTTTCAGTTTTCTTGAAACATTTACAAATTATGATTTTATATTCATTTTATTTAACAGTAACTAATACCTAACTAGATAAAAATCAACAAATTGGTGTATAATTTTTTTACAAAAATGTGTCTATTGATTAGAAAGCATGGTTAGTAGTAGGTTTGGGACGTGTGGATTTTTAGCTTTAAGTAGATCTTTATTCTTTAAGACTAAAAACCCTCAAATTGTGTTAATTGGTGCTATCGTTATTTTAAAGAAAAATACCGCTTATTGCTACTTGAAGGGTGATCGATTTTCCAAATTTCGCAAATTTATAGAAGGTTAATCCTAGATGGGGACGAGGTTGATGATTTCCTGTTTTAATCAAATATTTCAGCTTTATTTTTATTCTCAATAAATTACGTGTTTACCAACCAACAAACTTTTCATGTCAACTGTGGCATTTATCTGTAAAACGAATCGTGACGTTGAGTACACGTTTTCCTAAATTAGTGGATTATTTTTTCGTATGCTATGCGGTTTTTTATATAACGACTTGTACGTGACACTCGTTCTCCCTAAAAATTCAATGTTGACGTTACTAAAATTGGACGCGAACACGAATCATTTTGGCTTGGATTATGCACAAGATCATTCTTTTTATTTTCTAGAATTACACTTCGTTACTCGCAATCTTAAATGGCTCAGAAGAGGATATTTTTATTTTCAATAAGACATTTTTAACGTCAAAATAGACTCTTATAGTTTGAATGCCCCATCTAATATATAATGTTTACAAACAAATAAAACATAATAAGTGCTATTAATTGATGTGTCAAATATTTAATGATGCTTTTATTATCATATCTTTTTTATTGTCCCATAATTATGTAAATAGAAGAGTTGGAACAGTGAGTTGAAGGATTTCCTCGTCAGACACGATTCAACATTGGCGTGTGTCGTATTTCCGCCACTGTTTTAAAATTGTCACGAAAGGTGACAAATTTATGATTCCTGATTGCAATAAAGATAGAAACGCACTGCAACGACCGGATCCCAGTGTGGCAAAATACGAGTCCAACGACTATGAAGCGTATCTACTTAAGTAGTTATTGTACGAAAATAACAGTACGTAGTGAAAATAAAACATCTCCTAAAACAAACAAATTAGGAATGGGCTGAAACAAGTATTAAATTTATTAAGTAAATTTCTTTGCCTTAAAAAAGCTGAAAGTAGAAGGAACGAACATCGAATTTTCCGAAAAAAGCCAAATATCTAGTTGCAATATTGGACCAGAGAGAAGACTAAGGTAACCGAAAAGAGACCAATCGGACGTATATGTCTTATTCGAAGTTTAATCTACCTCGCTGGGTGAATTTTTAACTAATTTTTTAACGATATAAAATAATCCTAACGGTATTTTTCAACAGCAGAACGAGTAAAAAACAAAAATTGACAACTGAGGAACTAAACCACTACGCAGAAATTTTTATCGGACATCGAGTCACTAGAATCAGTTACAAATGCATCTAATAACGATTCAGAAGATCAGAACTATGAAAACACTCCTTGTGAAGAGAATCAGGACGAAGACACATTAGATGAAGAACAAGATTCTGAAGAAAATGATGATACTGTGGGTATTGAAGAAGACGAGAATGATAATGAAACTATTGCTGAAAGTAAAACATGAATTGATAGTGTCGTAAATGTTATCTCGTCTTCATTACCGAGAAACTTTTAGTTAGAAAATATGAACGAAATTAATCGAACTTGAATGTCTTTAGAAAACTGCTTTGAATAAGTGTCATTCAATTAATGTAATGTTGGTAAAACGCAAACAAAGCTACAGGATAAAACTCCATAATATCCTACTAAGACTCGCCGCTAACACACTCTGGTATGAAATCAGATAACGAGTTAGAAGCCACTACAATACTAGAAATAATAAATGACAGAGGCAGGAACCTACTATAAGAACTGCGGAATCATACAAATCAAGAACTAAAGGAACTAAAGTACTATAGAAGAGAAGATTATCGAAGATACGCTAGACTGAAGAAATAACTAGTAGAGAACTTGGAACAGGACATGGATGGATCGGGATGTGGATCAAGAAGGAAAGATCTAAACAGAAAAACCAGCTTTCGATGAGCAACATGAGCAAGAAATGAAGACTACAACATAAAGCGCATGCAGAAGAAAAAAAACCGGAGAGACAAAAGTGTAGGAACGTACACGAAACATAAGAGATCGATGCCATCAGTATAAAAGAGGACAAACGTAGAAGACGGAAGACTCAGACTAATGTTAGCGTATATGGTTGCTGGATGAGATTTAAAAAAATGTAAAATTGGAGAGATGGAATATGAAGAAACTACTAATAACACGTTTAATTGGCCCTGACATCGATATTAATAGCACAAACTGAACAAAAACTAAAACACAATCCCTAATCTATACATATTAAAGAGATGGACAAATACAAAAACTTAAAAACAATAAAAACAATGTGTACAGCCTACAAAAATCAAGCTACACAACTTTGGAATGACAAAAAATTACAAAGTATGTAGAGTCACATATCCTCTAAAAATTTTAATGAGACATGGTAGAAATTAATTTCTGTTTCTTGTGAAGAGATTCCCGCTGAATTTATCAGGCGTTGTGTAATAAATAAAGGTGGCAACGTTGATTTTGATTTACGGGAAAAGATCATCGGCTGGTCAAGCAGGCCGCGTCTACAAATTGCCCGGCGTTTCACTTGATGGCGTCTTTGGGCCGCACGCGACCGCTTCAACATTTCGCTTTTGCCATTATTCCGCCAGCCGATCCTATCTCGTTCTCTTTCTTACTTAGGTTAGCTGTTATTATAAATCTTAATGCCGTCTTTTTCGCTCCCTTCGTCTGTTCTACGGGGTATCGGTCAGGTGTTCCAGGACCGGCCTACACAACACCTTGTCGAACTATAAAAAAACCATTGATAAATCACGTGATTATTTGAAGATGACAAGATTTAGTCCAATAGAGTCTAAATAAAGAGGACATTAAAATGGTAAATTTACATGTACCTCCCAAAGCTTTGGTACATTTCCGAGCACATTCAAGCGGAAATTCGCGCTACAGAATCCGTGTTGAAAAAGTATCATAAACAATATTTTTTTATTGAGTGACGGCTTCGACTACCAGGGCCATTAGGACCGTGTTCTGTGTAGGCTTTATTACTGTTTCCCGGCAACACTTTAGCAACAGCACCGTTAATTTGGAGCTAACAGTGAATGCTGGTTGTTATTATTATTAATACTATAATTATTATTACAGCTATAGATAGTTGGAAAAATTAAACGAATTTAAAAAGAATAATAAGACAACCAACGACCAGAATCTGGAGAAATATTTAATGGTTCAAGCAATATACAGACGTAACTAAGAAAAAGGTACAAGGATCTTTATATTTATTTACTAGAGCAAATTATGAAAAACATCAATTTCTTAGAGAAGATAGTAATACTACGAGTCGGAAACCGACCCTGATTTTACGGTATCTCGTTCTTTCATAGCTGTTTGCACCGATACACCACACTACAAGATTAATACGTTGATTAACAACCATAAATATCAACAATGTTGAGAACACGATCACCGATGTTATGTTAATGGACTAAGTACATTCTTTAGCGTGATTTATACAGGTATTAAGACGTATTTGAAACGCCACATTAACGTCTAGGCTATGTCTAATGCTCTGATGATTAGATATCACATCATTTATGTCCACTTTTTATTTTAATTGGCAAAAATTATCGCTAAGGTATTTCTAATTCGTATGTCAACAATTAGAATGAAACAAAGATATATTACGTACTTTATACGATTATTGTTGGAAAGACCAAATAACAACTATTTGAATCAAAAAGATTTGTTTTAAAAAGCTGTTTACATATATAATTTATTAATAAAAGTACTTTTAAAAACAAAAGACTAAAAATTGTCAATTTTTTTACAAACACATCTTAATGTTAATTCCTTTATTATTCTTTAAATATCGCTATCTTAGTTTTCAAAAGCATTTTTTATCTTTTATAAATTTGCTACAATCATTCATTATTTTTCTACAAATCTCTCACGATTTTCATTATTGTTTATCATCACCAACCCAAATTCAAATACCCAAAATAATAACGGTTTTCTCTACTACATTTTCTTAAGATTAATTTTCGTTTCTAATTCATATTTTTAATGTCTTGAATTCTCTTTCAAATTTCTACTTTTCTTCTAAATTCAAAAACGAAAACTTATTTTCTTAAAATCTTCGTTGTAACTGCCTCAATCATTCATCATTGTGAAACATCATCTTGCAATATAAAAATGTCATTTACTGTTGAGTTCTAATTAATGTTCCTTAAATGGAGCAAGGAAAAAATAACAAAGCCTGCACAAAACACGGGGTTAATGCATGATAATTCGTTACTGAGGAAACAAGAAGTAAAAAATAATGTTATTACAGTTTAGATCTAATTTTATTAGAGTCCGTTGCGTAGTTTAGAAAAAATTCTATACATATTTACAAAATTATACCCCTGTATTGTGTTTGACTTTTTTGTCGGGAAAATGTTCCGTTTGATGGGTTTAAGTTGATGATCACTCGCTTGAGCGATTATTTTCTAAATGTTGCGTACGCAACGTATAATTAAACGTTTTGTAAGTGATTTGAAACAAGATGTAATTTAAATATGTTCTAGTTTGATGCCGAGCATGATATTTACAACCGTGATTTGTAATGACAGGCTTTACAAGTCAAAGTAATGGGAAAATGAAAACTTCAACCCATTATTAGTGTTTAAAATTAATTCATTTTAAACAAGTTGAAATAATATTCAACGCACGTTTTTTGAACTCCTGTAACTAACTTTATAGCTATAACGGCTTTTTCAAGACAAACCAATCAAAAACAAATTAACAATCACAATACATGAAGTAACCAATAAACAGTGACCAACCTCACTACCCTTTATGCAACCTGGAACTGGTAAAGTCGCAGTTGCCCCTCACAATTTTTAAAATAAAGTACTCTCTCTGTCAGTCAAGTAAAGCTTGTAAATTTGCACTGAATTAAAAATTACATTGCCCAACGATAATTATCCTTAACGACACAAGAGTGAATATAACGAAAATCTTTGTAAAATCTAAGTTTAAGTAGTGAAAAGTGAAAATTCTAGCCCTTTTCAATAAAGTTATTAAAAAAATCAGTTTACCATTTATATTTTGGATTACTGGAATTGAGTGTTAAGAAAACAAAGTCTGAAAAGTTATTATTCAAGTAACTTTGAAATACTCTAACCTATCCCCTCTTATTTTTCGATAATCACCGATTACGCCTTGCATTAAATTGTTCGATTATTATTATTATTTGCTGTGACACCCCTGGGCAATTTACAGAAGACGCACGCATAGTTAAATAAATATGCGGTAAAACTAGTTTAATTCTACTGAGATTTAATACTTATTTGCTCATCTATTTTACTATCTCTGAAAATTTATTAAAATGTTAAATTATAAGGTCTTGGTTGACTTCCCCCAACATATGGTTTGTTATCATCCATAAAAACAGAGAAACGAAACGCCAACACCCGTCATTGAGCTCTAAAGTGACACTATCTTAATCTGAGGTATGTTTTTGTGAGAAGGGCGAACTCGACCTAATTTCAGGTACCTCATAGTCGAGACCTACAGGGTTGTTCACATTAAAAGCCTTTCCGTAACCTACACAAGGAAACTAATAACTAGTTTTAAAAATTGGAAAGTTGGGCAAATATAAAGGAATACTTTTATTCTGATAACGAGTTTACGGATATCATCTGTGATTTGGATGTTGTACCCTTGTAAACGTATATATTTAAATATACTTTATGGTTTAGAGAACCTCCGTCTTCCCTTCAAAAATTAAGAAAGGGCGCCTTTAAGGGCCGACAAACCTTTTTAGATAAATTATCATTTTGAGGGTTAATATTGGTTTTGTTAACTACGACGGAGTTATCTTCTTTAAAAATATTTACATAATTTTAGATAGAAGTGGATAGAATGAAAAATTTTCAAAAGGCTGACACTAAAATTGGCGAAAAGTATAAGTATAAGTCCGAATAGAAAACGTATTTAAATTAAAGGTAACATGGTTTAATAATGTTTGATTGAAAATAATAGAATAGGTTTCTTGTCTACTGTGAACAACTCATTATTCTTTACAGTAATCCTAATAACATACATTTTAAAGTCTTCTCTACTAACAACACTGAATAGACTGCATAGCTAGCCCTGTGATTTGCATAAAGCAAATCTCTAATTTCAGTTTAATTCCGCAATTTGTCAAATGTCATTTAATGTATTCCATTATGTTGTCCCCTTGCTTTAGCTACTAATTTTAAAAATTCATTGCTTTCGGATGTTTCTTTGATTTTTTATTTACCACAGTCACAATCCATGAATCCAATCTAGCCGGATGGGTAATTATGTAAGAGTCTTTCATTTTCTATTTCTCATTCTAAAAACATGTCATTATCCGATAGGAGAATGCAAATCTTTTAGTGATGGAAAGGTTATGAGGATATTGATTATCGAGGGAAAATAGTCATTCGTAGAACGATAAAAAAAAATGGATGTGTAATTATTCAATGATTGGATAAAAAAGGTAATTTTATATAATTAGTAGGCAGTCTGAATTCTTTTATTGGAATTATAGAAAAAGGTGCGCAATATTTCAGTTTTCAGACAAAAGCAGAGACGTAAATTTTTTAAAAAAGAAATAAAAAAGGTTTTTTTGTTAGTTCATATACTGTTATTAATTTTTGTCAGCTTTTCTCTCCTGCACTGATATTTATTTTTTTTGTGTTATAATTCTATATAATTTTAGTTTTAACTCATTATTTGTACCTTTATTATTTCCAATTCTTTAGTTCTCCCGATTCTTCTCTCATTTCTCTAAAAAATCTCCTTAGAAATGAAATTTCTAGCGACCACTTCAAAGCTCATTTTTACCTTTATTTGTTTTTTATTCAATATGACCCGACGATACATCTCTAATGTACCTATACACCTGTAAAAAACGTATTTTTTAAATGGGAGAAATCTGTTGTAAATGTCCAAAACAACTTCAATGAATAAAATAATTTATGAGAAACACCCACTGAGAATGTTTCCCTAATAATTCTAACACACATCTCCAAATTTATCAAAAAGATAATCTCAAGTGGTTTAACTACAAGAATTGTAATTTTAAATCAAAACATTTTTAGGAATCATTATGATTTCCGCATTTCGTTCTTCGTTTACTTAAACATCCAACTAGAAAGGTCTTTTTCTAATAGTTTGGTTGATTATTACGATTCCTGCATCCAATTAGATTGGTTCTTTCTAATTGTTTTTAATATGTTTTACATTTTTCTAATGTGGTCTTAGTTTTATTTTTATAACAGTACTCTTAAACATTACTTACTATTCGATTTAAATAAAAAATGAGTCAAATATTATTACTATCCAGCCAGTATCCGGTGTTCCTGTGGTCCATTAGACACTAATCTACATGTTTTGAAGAATTCATAATACACTTTTCAGAAAAAAGCATCCAAAAATGAATACAAAATATGGTGAACCGTAAATTGTCCCATAACATCTAAATGTGCTACTGTTCATACTATCCTTTATCTTTAAATCGGTACAGAAACTTAGATACTGACCACGACTTGTGCATTTTATAAATAATCGAGCGCTCAATATGGTATCGTATCCTACTAGACTTCCTGCCTTCGTGGTAGAACTCATTTTTTTTGGTTTCAACCACACACGGTATGAGACAAAAAAAGGAGAGAGAAAAAAAAGCCGCCGACGAACCTTACAAGCGGAGGCCAGTTTAGTTTCCTCTCAGTTACGCGTTGTCTGGATTTAGACCGGCTTTTCAGGCCATATAGATATTAACTAAGAGTAATTATGGAAATTTGGAATCGGCCAGATATGTGGGAAAATTTTGTCCTGATAACATTTATTCAGAAAATGTAATTTTATGGAAATTGTAAAAAAAATTTAATAAGTTACTCATGGGAATTACTTTTATTTTTAAAGATTAGAACTTGTCTGAAATGTACTTAAAAAATTATTTTTTCAAACGATTATTAGAAATATTTTACCTGAAAATAGATAATTTTAAGGAGAAAAAATGTGATTTTTATCGTCTAATACGCTTGGCAGTTCCGAACCCCTTCAAACAAATGGAAATTTTAATACTAAAATTCAATAACTATTTTTTATTTATGACTAATGAACTTGACCGTTCGTAAAAAATGTCTATTGAAGATATGAAAAGATCCTCTAATCCCTCATAAATGGGCCGATTATCCCATACAAAAGGCTCCACTAACGGAGTCATTTAATAACCCATCTAACAATTTGACACCCCGCTGGATGGGGGCTTAGCATAATGGCATGTGGTATATTTTTGAAACCCTCTTTGTGGCATTTAGATATTAATATGCGGATTTATTAGTTGGAATGGGGTACGGCTCGTTATTTACGAAGATTCTCGAGAACAGGTTGTAAAATGACCCAAGATTTTTTAGAAAAGGGGTTAGTGGTGTTAGGGAACCCTTTGCGGTGTTGGGTCATTAAAAATAATGACGCCACCTTACACCCCTAACAGACATAAGAGATGAGTTATTTTTATCCAATTTGGATTTTTGACTTGATCAATCTATAAGTCTATAATATCTATAAATTATTTTGAAGAATTTGAAACTTTAAAAATTGTCTACATTTTTCGTTAGAAAAGTAGTTTCTAGTATCAGTTGTCATCACCATGATTTTAATTCATTTACAGTTTTTAAGAAGTTTTCATATTTTGTGAACAAATTCGTTAATATACTACTAACTGCACCAATAATGATAAAATTACAAGAATTTTATAGATTTTAAAGGCTTACTTCTCACCGACCAGCAGTTTCTAAGGTAACATGCCGAGATGCTCTTGGATTAAAAAAAAAATGAAAAACTATTTATTATAATAAGTTCTCAGACTATTGGACATTTATCGAAATCAGTTCAATGATGAGCAGAAATCTTTCTATGTGGTAAGCTGCTTTAATTCTAAATCCACTTTCTCATGTTTTTTAGTCACTCACAAATTTATTCATTTTAAACATTGCTTGTTCCTTCTATTCTTTATTTCAATTCTCAATGGATCTTCCGTTCTGTTATAAGTATTTCTTGTATTGATTTTTTTGTTTTATTTCTTCATTTTGTACTCCTTTTATTTTATTTCCACAGTTATATTCCGTAGGAATTTCATTTCTGCTACTATGAAATTTTCTTTTTATATAGTTTGAATAATTGATCTACCAGATGAACCTAAATGAGCCGGTTATTAATGTATAACTTGTATCTAACGTTTAATATACCGCAAAACCAGGAAAAAGAGGTGGGCAAGTGAATACACCACGCAATTTCAAAACGGAAATGTAAGAGTTTCTTCAATAAGCATAACAAATGATATACTATTAAATCGAATACTAGCGAAGATTACACACATGTTAAATGCACGCTAAGCCTGTATAGTCGTACCTACATGTAAGTGATAAACTGAGGTTAGGTCCAAGTGATGGGAGAGGAATTAAAGTGGGCGTTTAAGTGGAAACGGAAGAAAAAAAAAATATATATATATATATATATAGATTGTTTTATGAAATTTTAAATTTAGTAATTTTTTTGATAAATGACAAATAAAATTGATTTAAGTATTAAGAGAAAAACGAAATTAAGTGACACAAAATAAAATAAAAAATATATAAAATTAAATATAAACATAACAAACAATAAATATATTACAATCTCTGGGTATATTTTTTTATTAGATCAACCTTATGGTGTAACTTTTTTTCGAAACTGTTCTTAAATAAACAATTAGGTTTCTTCTACAATTTTTTTATACAAAAAAATTTAAATTTAAATTAAACCCAATATGTCATGAATTTAGACAATTTTAATTTAAGTGGTCCATTTAAAATCTTTAAATATATGATATCAAAATCTATTAATTAGAATCAAAATTCCTGTTTAATATTTATTCTACGAGTATCGTATTCAAATTCTGATGAGTTTAATTTAAAAAATGATTTATGTTTATAATTCTAGCCGTAAAGATGTGTAGGTTCGATAATTTGAAAGATTAACAGTTGTGTTTTAATTTATTGCTTGAAATAATAGTATATCTGTAAATTGTAATGTCACAAATCTTAAGCATTTGAAAAATAAGTTCTTTTAAATAATGGGAGCATTAATACAATGCCAAAAGTTTTTGCTAACTCTTTCGATAATTCATCTATATCAGAGGTACCACAAGGAACTAATCTATGTCTTTTGTTGTTTTATACTTTCATAAATCAAATATTAAATTTTATATGTATATAGAGGGCTACTTTAAAGTTAAATCCCTCGCTTAGTTTTTGTTATTAATCGAAACATTGAAACAAAATTTTTATTTTTGCTTCCCTTTTGGTTCTTTACCTAAAATTACGTACATTGTTGTTCAACAAAGTTTATTTCAAACCCAATGTGGGTCTGAGAATGGATTTGCCTTTCGTATTTTAATTTTTTAAGCTATGCTTCTACTTTTATTTAAAAAGTTTCATTGGAGAATTTGTTGCCTCCCTTTGATCGAAGCTTCGTTTAACGACTAACACGATTCTACACTCCATTTTTTCAATTTACTGCCTTTTTTTGTTCTTCTCGCCCCCCAATACTGTCTTCGTTTTTAATCAGTTGCCACGACATGTGTAAAAAAACTAATTTCTCACTTTTCTTCAAACTCCTTGGAATAGTTTATTTATCTACAAACGGTCGTTTCGTACCCGAGAAAAAATATTTTATGGGTTTTGTTAAATGTCGGTGATTTGTCTACCAAACGTGATGTTGGTTCTCATCAGAGCTTCTTCGTGTAGTTATGTCAGGTCGAGACATCGGCCAACTTGAGTCGGTCGCGATGGTATTTATGGAAGAAAGGATCATAGTTACAGGATCGAGACATCCATATAACGTTAAGGCGATAAAAAAAGTTAATGGTGATACGATATTAATTAACAAACGAATCTACTTGGCACTTGAGGCTATGCCTATATAAAGACGAGAAGTGAAGTTTTTTTGTGATTTTATGGCTCTAATAATGTAAAAAATTGATAATTACGTCATAGAATTAGTCACATTTAATTAATTTATAATTTTTATATGTCACTATTTACCTTAGATCACTTTTACCGAGGGCATTAGAACTAATTAATATCTCGTGCGGAAGTAAAATAGCTAAAAAACGTCTTAATTTACACAGAACTTCTTGTAAAAGGTGGAACTATACTAAAATAGAGCAATAATGTGTGTATTTTTACTATGTTTGTAAATAAGGTATTGTTTACTTGCATTTCAAATGTCTACACTTTTCATATCGTTACAGCATAATAAAGATGATTAGTTAATAGGATCGCTGTTCTGACCTAATTAAATTAATGGCAACATAAACTTCGTTGTGAGAGTGGCAACATTGTAATCAGCTTGACCAAAAGTTTAGTTTCATTTTAATATGAGTTTCGTGGACGATATTTTTCCATAATGTTTATAAAATATGTGTATAATTATATTAAAACAGTTAAAAATGTATTCGTTATAATTTTTTCGTCATTGTAATTTGTGCACGCGCCTGAATGCTCGTGAGTGTTCGTATACGGTTTCGGTTATGTTCGGTTTATTAGTTTATTTAAGACAATTCGAATAGTTGGTAGTACTATATTAATAGAAATATCTGGTATTACGTGCATCGATCCTTGTAGTAAAAATTTTAATTTTTTCATTTAGAAACAAAAATCGTTACGTGGATACTATATTAACAATTTACGTATACCGTATAACGATAAACACTAAATCCTAGCAGGTTATTCCGTGAATATTTTATTGTCATTGGTATTGCATTGACTGTTTCTGTATCCATTATAATAAGTTCTTTCAATTACTGAAATTTTCGTCACGTATTTCTCGGCGCCATGGCAGCACCTAACTGTACCTACGGGTCCCATCTTCTAAAGATAAGACCATCACCATATCCTCCAAGGTGCACTTAGCCCTATAAACCACAAACAGTGTTGCCAGTGTCAGAAAAAATATTTCTACAGAACGGAACCTTATAATAAGGAAAAATTAATACATAAAACAATATTTAAAATCACGATATGTTGTAAATTTATGCGTAACCAAACCCATTTATCCGGTTAGTTCTCAAGTTTATTATTATAAAAAAAAAAATGATAATGTGGCAACGTGGTCCATCTTGTCTGATACTTTTTAGCCGTGAATCATGTAATTTTATTGTCTTCCCATGGTGCATTAGCACCTAAGAATGTGGTAACATAAAATTATAACTACTTTAAGGACGGGACCACTTGTTAAATTGAACTTCTTGTCCGTGTCAGATTAAGACAGGGTTCGGGTGGTTACCGTTTTCTAGTTCGTTCTGATGGGTTATTAAATGTAAGAATATTCACTTGATTACTAAGCACAAAAGCATGAATGAAAAATAAAAGTTGTAAGCCTCAAGTGATGAATTATATTTTAGGAATAAGATACTAGAAGAATTTTTGAAGGTGACATAACCTCTTCGTCGATTGAGGTATATAGTAAAGCAAACTCTTTATGTAAGCCTCCTATGAAGTTATTGCGAATACGGTTTATATTTTTTCGCATCGTGAACAAACGGACAACTTCTTATAAAATTCCTCCAGTTCTGTGAATGAGTAGGTATGCGAGCCATTATTGCCTTAATGGTGGACATTGTGCAATACTTTATCTTTTAAACGTACCGCGGGATCCAATATAATTTACATCCAGCGTCGGTTCACACATAACATTATCTCGACAGAGAGACTGACAAACCGTTTTTTATTGATCTTCTGATTTACTTTTAAAGTAAACAATGGGAGTGTGCTTCGTTTTTATTGCAGGATCAACTGGTGCAGCAGTAATGACGATTATGTCAATTTAAGGCGTTAGAAATTACTTTTATGTAATAATCGTAATTTTAAGAAGACTTTGGTTAGATACATCAGCGGCGTTATCATAACTTGAGTTTACTTCGATATTTGTCCAGAAAGCACGATTTTACTGTAGAAAAAAATAAAATGGGAATATAATCGTAAGAGAAGAATACACAGAAGTATGGAGACAATATTTAGAGGTGCAGGAATTAAACGATAAACCAGAAGACAAAAGAACAATTGGTTATAGTGTTTTTTGTGAAAATCGTATTGGGTATAAAAGCAATGGTATAGTCGCCCATTATGAACATTGTTGTTTTTAATTAAGATACCCTTTACTTTATTGAAACCATTATACATTATTATTTATATATTTTCAAAGCTAGAAATGTTTGTTATCGTTTCTAACATCCCTTGTGATTGGTTTTCCAAATTGACACTTCACACTCATTTATCTTTTTCGCACTTTTCATTCTGCCTACTCTTTAGTCTTTAGACTATTATTTGACCATTCGGATTAATTAGGCCGATAGTTGAGTCTTAATCTATTTCTAAGGTGATTTCTATTTTTGTGTTTTTAGTTGGAAATATTGAAAGTTCTATTTAAAATATACCTAAGTCTATCACAGGATTTGTTAGAGAAGCAGGAAGAACACAAAATTTCCAAAAATTTCCTAGTCAACAAAAACCCAGGTTCCATGAAAGAGAATGTTATCAAAAGATTGAAGGAGGAAGATGTATTTTATCTTAATGCTGGCAAAGGAAACAAGATACTGAATAAAAGTAACCACTATGAAAGCCTTTTGACAAAGATGGTTATTGACATCAAAAACGTTTTTAAAGAAAATAAAAACGTTTTAGAGAAAATAAAAACGTTTTTAAAGAAAATAAAAACCTCATTTCCGATTATTAGAAATTTAGATTACTGTCTAAATTATATTGTTCTCCCAAGATTCATAAACATGGGAAGGCAATTCGCCCAATAGTTTCGACAATATACAATCTTTCAAAATGACTAACAAACGAGCTTGAAAATTTACCTATGAAACAAAATAATTAATTGTATAGATTTCATCAGAAAAATAAAAAATGCTCAGCTTCAAGAAGGTGATATCTTAGTCTAAAACAGTATTTAACTTTAGCAAAATTATACATGGAACAAAATTTATTTCCCTTTGGATCATCAAATAATTTAAATATAATATTTGAAATCCCGAAGGAAAAAAGTGGAATATATGAAATTAGTTACAAAAATTGCGATAAGAAGTATGTTGGTCAAACGAGCAGATCAACACATAATAAGGTATTGTAAAACAGCCAAAATTGCTCTTACCAGCGTTTATAGAGTAACTGTAAACAATTTTAATAGAATTAAAGACAATAATGACAGAAGAATGCTAAACGCATATGAAATTTACAGATGTAGAAACAGCCTATTCTTTACAGCTCATTGTATTGTTTGGTTACAAATAACTGACATTTTATACTTCACCAAAATAGGAATGGTACAGATTGTTAACTTCCTAGTATTTGTAATCATCTACTGATGATGACGACTTAGTTTGCAAAACGTACGTCTGGTGCAATGTTTGCATCTATTTGGTGTGTTTAAGATTCGAGCATTTACGACCAACTAATGGTTCTAATTCCCAACTTAGTTTGAAAAACGAAGTGAAAAACAGGGCCATGATTTGTAAATGTTTACGCTTACGTTCTTTAAGTTTTTGGTCCAGTTTTCGGTTTCACGTTTAAAGGTCCTTTATGATATTAGCAACATGTTAAGCCACATTAACTAATAACCGTTTTTAGTGCTATAACATTTCCTTTTTTTTATCTAGATGAGACGACCTAAAAAAATCGAGAAGAAGCAGCAGTGTAAATAAATAAATAAATAAATAAATAAAAGAATGCATGCCTGTCACGTGACAGGCAGACGCTAGGCAAAAACTGCACCCGCACAAGCAATAATATGTTTAAGAGGACAATATTATTGTCCACATGCTTATATTTTGTGTAGGTGAATACAGTTTAATATTCCAGTCGACACATATTTCTTAAGTAACTATTCATTATTTTAATGAAAAATGAGTTAACTCGACAACTATCAATGGCGGATTAAGGAGACAGTCAGATAAGCTAAGGCTGGCCGTGAGAAAATTATCGACTAGCTGACTGCGGCTACAGCGCGGTTCTACTCGGAATCGTGATTTATAAGACCGAGAGTGCCCACTTAAACGTGGCTTTTTTGTTTTGAAATATTAGCCGGGTATGCATAATCACTTCGAATCGGTTGTTTGCAGTTGATACTTTTTGGATTGTTTAAGCAGAAATTATCGTTTTACGGTTTGATGTGACGATAAAAGGAGCTATTAATCACGGTTAATCAAAATAATCATATTGAAATTTACACCTAACGATTTTCTGATATAAATATATAAACAATTCTAAAATACGTGATTTTAAAAAATGTCGACAGTTAAATTAAACACTTGACAAAACATAAATTAAATAAGAAAGACATTGGAATAAATGACTTATTTAATAGATTACTGTTCAAAACCATGCATTTGCTCTTTATAAAAATCTGAAACATTATCTCTTTTAAAAGAGTAACTTTTTTCGCATTCTCAGAATTGGTGCAGATTGAATAGCGAGAATCCGCTTGTTGTCATTAAGACTGTTAATGTCTCTTTTCTAAAAGTCATTATCACGATTTTCCAGAAAAAAGTGCATATAAAACTTACATTTTTTGCACCTAACAACTGATGTGATTTTAATATCCAGCACCTGCTTCATAACTTACCTAGAACAAAAAAATACAATTAAAACAATTAAAACATGTGAGAAGGGTTAGACTAGTAATTCAATTAAGAGAAAACTGTCATAACGGTAACAGAATTTCCATAATTATCGGTCTAAAGTTTCTCTGATGATAGTATTAAATGAATTGGAGTTAATTAAAAAGCTACTGTTGTTAAACATCTGATTGAAAAGTTCGATACGCTTCGAGACATTTAGCGTGAGTGATGCACCTCAAATTATACGATTTAAAATGTAATGTTGGGTAAATCGCGTTAATGTATTTATTATTTTTTAACTGTCTAGTGAAGAAAATTCATCCTGATACTTTTATTAAATTGAATACATTTTCAATAAACAACCATAAAATTAATTTAATATTTCATCTAAAAATATTTTCATGTGTGTAAGGAACGCTTTGATTACTGAACATCAATAGCGATGATGTTGTCCTCCATCATATTCTAAAAATATGCAACCCTAATTACACCCACATGGAATTTGTGTAGCATGTATTAAATGTTTTTTATACAGATTTTACTCATCATAAATAATGTTAATGCTGTAAATAGGGTGTAGGTCAACATTTACTTTAACTCTATCTGACATATTCACACCTAAAAACACAACCAAGGATGTTCACAACGTTAAAACTCCATTTATACAGACCTGTGGTAATTGCGATATATTAAACTTGAAAAGCAGTAAAAAGTAAAAAAAAATAAAAATAAATCACTTATACGCACCTCCACCTACACCATCAGTGATTTGGAACACTAATAAACGACCCATTGTGACATTTTCCATAAAACAGCATAATAATAAATGAAACCCAAAAAATGTTGCTAAACATTTCAACTACAAGAAGAACAAGAAGTTTCTCCTTCTAAACTAGAGATACTTGTACAACAATTTGTGAATAGTTAGAAGTACTTGTTGGAACCAAAATCTTTATCCTAAAAAAATAGCAGTCACTCCATCTGAAGAATCATAACGACCCTTTTATGTAAGCTGGAACAGGAAAAGTCGCAGTTTCCCTTTACCACTTCTAAGATAAAGTTCCGTCTGTCGGTCAAAGAAAAAAAAACTCGAAAATTTGTCTGGAATTATAAACGACTTTGCCTAATTTGTTAGTTTTAAAAAGAAATGAATGCCCAAGCATGTTTTACACTGGTAATTTTGAGAAGGCTAAACTTATACATTTTTCAATAATTATCGATTTCGTCGCATGTTAAATCCTACATATGTATGGCACTGAAAAACAAAATAATGTTCCTACTAAAACGACACTCTTGAATTTAAAGAATCCTATATAACCAATGGATAACAAAAACCGAACCGCATATAGATTAATTAATATAAATACTACTTATTAATTTAAGCCCAGGTCAATGCTAGAAACTAAAGCGTATACCTTAATTAATATAAAACTTTTTTGAAATTTATGTGGGTTACAAATAGTAAATTGTAATATGAAGTGTTCAAAAAAATGATTTTCTTCTTTTCTTCCATCTGGCCGTTGGTAATAAATTATTTTCTACTAGTGCGTATTAAATTCTTTACTAAAAGGACACTTGACGGACTATTTAGAAAAAAAAACGAAAATAGATTAACCCAAACGAGTTAAATTACTCTAATTTCAGGTTTCCTCTTTCAAAACTAATTCGCCCCGAAATCAGACTGGCAGACACGCGTCTATTCGGGCGCTGTTTATTTATAAACTTTATATGTATATCAAGTCACTTTTTAAGCTTCGTACCGGATTTCATTGTTTATTTTACAAGTTTTATGTGTATATTTAACACCCGCAGGAGTTTCAGAGGGGTCATATCGATTCTATTTCTAGAAGCGGATCGTTGGAGGTAAAACCGCAGAAAAATTCGCCGTAAAACGATTATTATTTATGAAGTGGAAGCATACCTTAATAGCATTATGGATATAAAAATCATTAAAATGAGGAATTCCCAGCAAACAGAAAATTTGAGGTATCACATCATCCTCCTGCAGCGCCGTGTACTGTACTGAATGTCAGCAGGATTTTTTTTTTATTTAGAAGTTAGTAAAGAGTGGAAACTTTGATCTTGCACTGTAGAATTGTTAATGTACACATTATGTTATTATTATTCAGTGTATTAGAAAATTTAATTTGTTTTTATTATCAACGAACAATCTCTGCGGTATAAGTTCTAAAATAGATATAACAACATGTGCACAATATTTATCTTAAATGCAGCTACATTTTACACAATCAAGCAAAATTTTAACAAACAATCCATTTATGTTTAAAACAACACTTTCGAAACGCAAGTGTAAAAGATTGATATTATTTTCAGACGAACAATTTGCTTTGTTAATGTAACATCCTTTTCTGCTATCTCAAAATTTTTTGTTTAATGTATTTTTGAATTAGAGCGCTGACAGATATATTGGCAATAGTCGAAAGGAACATCGCTGCCTCGAATTTTTCCCATAAATTATAACAACAAAGTTGGACGAAGTTCAAAACGTGTATTTTCACCGCTTTATAAAAAGATCACGTTCACTTTTCTTTGTTTAATTAAGGCTAAAAATAGTTTAATATAACAATTTATTTTGGAAAAAACTGTTATCCTATAAATAAATAAATTTATAGCAAAAAAATGCTGTTATTTTTAATAATTACATTTTTTTGGTAAATTCGTGCTGAAATTATGAGAATTAAGTATTTATAAAACCACATAATTCTGCAATAATTTAAAAATTATATATTCTATACAGGGTGAATATACGCTGGAATTTATGGATGATCACATTTTGTTGGTAAATTGAGAATGAAATTAATGACAATACTGATAAATAACATGTCAATTAATACGTCTAAATACTCGAATTACCCTACAAATCCATCCAGTTCAGGACTAGGTATAATTATAACATGATAGTAGTTCATTAATTCTTTATTCGAAAAAATATAACACAAATTATGATCTAATCCTTGTATACCCGTACGTTACACGCCGTTTAAACATACAAAATGTAAATAAAGCGTGCCGACAAAATTATATCTAACCACAATTTTTATTGTCAACAATAACAATAGAGGATCAATTGACCGGAAAATACAATTAAATATTTATTACGGTGTAAATGATAGACAGAACGCAAATAATTAGCTTACTTATATT